>OY728125.1:1714728888-1715978888 GCA_963277665.1 Viscum album
TTAATGAAAAATAAATTTTTAACACCACAAAACTATGGTTTTCTAAAACTAAAATTATTTTTATAGTGTCCTAGCTCACTAAAATGAAAAAAAGTAATTTTTTAAAGATTTATTTTCTTGGAACTAGTTAAAAAATAGTTCTTGTAAATCTTTGGGTTTTCACCTTGAATTCCTATTCTAAATCTATTTTTATAAGTTTTATTATTTCCAAGAATTTTATTTAAATAATTTTCACTTTTTTAAATAAAATAACAAAATTTTTAATTTTTAATTTTTTTTTTAAATTTTAAATTTTATTTTTTTTGTTCAATACTCAATGAATCAGAATTTTCCTATTTGGTTTTAAAAATTAGAATTTGTTTAGTTAAGTACTCCTTTTCATTAGCAATCACTTCATAGGTTTTTTAAGAGTTTTATTTTTTCATTTTTAAAGATTCATATTTGGATTATAATATGGAAAAATATTCATTCATACCTCAAATGAAAAATTTCTATTTATTGATTTAGTTTCATGATTAGAAAAATAACAAGAATGTACTTCATCAGTATGTGTCATAAAAAACATGTTTTATTTTTGATTAGAATGCTCAGCTTCTAATTTTGATGATGAAACATCACTAGAATTCTTAGAAGAACTTCATGTTACCTTGATGGATTTCTTAGCCATATTATTATAACCAAATTTATTGAAGTATTTATTTTTTAAATTTTTGTCATCTCGAAGATGAAGACAATTAGGCTTGATGTGTACAAGGTTCTCACATTTATAACATCTTAATTTTTAGAATTTACTCATGAATTATTATACTTGTTGAAAGGTTTCTTAAAATATATTCTCTATTTATAGCACTTCTTGAATTTTTGGGAAAAGTGAGAAAGTTCACTATTTGAAGAAGAACTACTTAAATAATTTTTATTGGATAACTCAACCATTTGAATTTATTTACACTTATTGTCATCATTTGAAGTTGTTACTTTTAAAGAATCATTATTCTTATTAAATAAACAATGTTCTCTATCCTAATCTTCCATATCTTCCTCATGCATCATTAGAGTACCGATAAGATCATTTATTTTTATGTTTTTTTACCTCTGCTGATTGTTTGATAGCATCTGAAATACCACTCCACTTTTGTGGTAGTATTACAAGAACTTTGAAACCCAATATGGTTCAGTAATAGGTGTCCCTAATTTAGAAACATTATTTATAACTATTGTGAGAATTCTATTTAAAAGTGTGATACTCTCTCCATCCATCATTCTAAAATTGTCAAACTTTAGTTTGTTAGTATTATATATAAGTTCCCAGTCATTATCTATACCCTCATAAGAAAATGAAGTTGTAGCCCACATTTCTTGGGCTATTTGACATTGAAAAACTATGTTGAACTCATCAGGACTTGATCCACATATTATAGCATTCATTACTTTATAATTTAGATTATATCTTACTTTAGATTCAGCATCCTATGTTTCTAGTTGTGTATTTGGAATTTTATAAGGCTTCATGGATTTGAGATAAACCTTTATACCAAGGTTATTTAGATATATGATCATCCATGCCTTCTAAAAACCATAATTCTCACCATTTAAATAGGGTGATCTAACCATAGAAATCAATTCTCCATTTCCAGTTATAGAGTCCACTATTAAATAGATATTTAGATTTCAATGTTTTATAGCTCAAAACTCAAAAATCACAACCTATGATTCCAAATGTTTCTAGTGACTGATCGTATTAAAACTCAATAGGGGCTGAATTTAGTTATTTAAATTTTTCTTTACTTAGAAAAACTACCCTCTTTAGTTTATGACTAACTTCTATTCTTTTTTTAACAATAATGTAGACAATCATAAATAAGAGAAATAAACTTAGATATTTATCATTGTTCTAGGAATATAAGTCCCATAGTCCACTCCATCACCACTCTTATCCATGAGTGTGATGATTTTTACTAGATTCATCCCTTTTCTAGTGACTATCAGTCCTTCTTTTAGGGATTGTATGACTGAGAGAAAGAAATAAACACTTGGTATAATCACATGATATTTCAACCAGGATCTATAAAGGCTTTACAAATAATATCCTTTAAATATTATTGTACTGAGAACCATTATAATGAAAAATAATAAACAAAGAGTATACAAAGTTCATCTCACAACTGTAAGGTACAACTAATAGAAATGAAAAATATTCATGAGATATGATCTGAAGAATAAATAGATCAAGGTGATTCTTTTGAATTAAACAAGAACCTTTAGTAAGAATAGATTATGAAATTATAATTATTCTTAGTTATTTTATTATAAATGTCACAACCCATCCCAGAGGATCCCATTCCATGACTACCCTAAGCCCGCCTCCAATAAGCCAGGGGTTGGAAACTAGCGCTGAGTAGGTATATCCCAAAAATGGGAGGCATTTTCCTAAGTACCTATACACATGCACACATATCCAAGCCCAAAATTATAAAATTTAAAAATACTAAGTATAAAAATCAAGCACACACTAAGATACCAAACATAGAGTACACCAGGGAAGTAAAGTGTAATAAAGTACAACTGGGCCGAAATACATGCCCCCCAAAAAGATTTTGTAAAAAACAAGGTACAAAATGTAAATAAAGGTACTGGGACTACTATATATAGTCTTATGATCACACCCCAGTCTATCTGAACTCAAGATCGCACCATGATTTACTATTTCATTTTCATCCTTACAACACTATTTTAAACTGAATTTGTATTGTAAATTCAAAATATAATAAAAAATTTTACTTCATTTTATATTCATTTTTTTGTGTTTATAAATATTAAAAATTCCATTGTTACTTTTTTTAATAATTTCATTGTAGTTGGAGGTGATTTAGAGGCCCCAGAGATGATCCAAAAGGAAAGTGGGCCAAACTGCATGAGAGCCCAATGACATCTGTCCACTGTTTTAAACATTTAGTGAAATACATGTCTCCAAATGGGATTAAATTTTTTGGGTTATCCAAAAATTCATTTTATAAAACTCATCTCAAGGAACCAAAGCCTAATTTTACCATTTGTTCACCCATCTGGACTAATCTGTACAGAACACCAAATCTACATGAAGTCAAAAGTGGTGTGATGTGATCTATCCATATCTCCAGATGTGTTTGTCCAAATGGTGCCAAACATTCATTGGATTTGGTTTGGAGGTAGGGATACAACATTTTAGTTTTTTAAAAAATGATATAAGACTGTATGGCCATAAAAAACCATGGGAAAAGTAGTTTTAAGTAATATGTGTGCCCAAAACCACCATCCATTTTTACTATAAAATGGCACCTTGGGATATCCATTCTTAAGTTTGGACAGGAGGAAAAAATATGGTATTTTGGAGACCCAAAGGAGTCCTCTCCTCATCCAAGAAGTTCTAGAGGCCCCTATCCTCATGGGGGGATCAGGGATGAAGGTGAAGTTCCACTCGATCCTCCTTCTCCTCTCGATGGAGAGCTAAATAGTGGACGATCATTTCGAGGGAGCTACACATACTTGGGATGGAGTTACAACACTAGTTATTCTACATGATTTGTGTAATTTGTGTTTTAAATATTTCAATTATTTATTATATTGAAATTATTCTCTCCTGAACTCATTTATTTTTATATAATTAAGTTAAACGCTTTTTATTTCAACACTGATTGGGTTGAGTTTTCAAGTGGGAATCTTGGGTTTTTCCAATTGGAAAACACAAAAATCATTTATATATCACAAATATATGATATTTAAGTATGATTTGGTATACATTGTTCTATAATTGAGGACCAAACCTTGAAAATGTGATTGTTGTGTCAAGGGTTGCTTCTTTGTGCATCCTTTTATGGGGAAAGAGGGGAGTCAAGATTTTTGGCAACCACCAACCAAAGAATTAAAAAAACCATGTAAAAGTTTTAGAACAATGAACTATATAAGATGTGTAGTGAACTTAAAATGATTTAATTATCTCATAATTCTAAAGCACCACTTTTATTCATCAACTAGTAAACTATTTAAATCAAGTCATTTTCTTAAAACTATTTTCAAAACCACCCCCTCTTTTGTTCATTTTTATTAAAAATTCACACTATAAACCACTAAAACTCCTTGAGAGATGACCTAGGGTCCACCCTATACTATAAATCAACCTTAAAATCATAATCAATTTGACGTTTAATGACTAATAAATCAAATTTTGGCACCATTTCTGAGGAGAGCTTTGGCTTTTAGTGCGTGTTTTTGATAATATTTTTGTACACTTTCTGAATATTTATTTGTTTTAACCTTAATTTTGAATATATTTTTGTTTTTTGATTTATTTATTATGTAGGTTTTGTTCATGATTCACTCTACTTTGGGAGACTTACCACCTTTAGAACCTGAACTGGAGAGGATCTTACATCAGCAACACCAATATGCACAAGACAACCCTTTAAAGGAGGACACACCACAACTTGAGACTTTTATAAACCTCTCTTCTTCTGAAACCAAATTAGAACCAGAAATCAATGAGTATAACATGGATGAAAATAAATGGACATTAAAAGAACTAACCTCACCTGATGTTGATATCTAACCCACCTATATTCAAATACAAGGCGAGACACCTAATTTTGAACTAAAATCCAGTCTAATTCACTTATTGCCAAAATTCCATGGGCTCGTGGGAGAGATACTCATAATAATATAAAAGAATTTTATACTATGTGTTATAATTTAAAACCTTCTAATGTGGATGAAGAATAAGTAAATCTTATAGAATTTCCATTTTCATTAGAAGAAATTGCGAAAGATTGGTTATATTATGTTAATTCACCAATTAGAGGTTGGGCGGACATGAAACACCTTTTTCTTGAAAAATATTTCCCAACCTCTCGAACAACAACTATAAATAAATAAATATGAATTATAATGAAATCACAAGGTAAAACATTACATGAATATTTGGAACACTTTAAAAGGTTATGTTCAAGCTATCCACACCACTAAATAAGTGATTAACTTTTAATTTAGTATTTTTATAAAGGTTTAATTCCTATTCATCGAAATATGATTGATGCTTATACAGGTGGTGCACTAGTTGATAAAACTCCAATTTCTACTAGAACCCTGATTGAGAACATGGTGTATAATAATCAACAATTTGTTTCAAGGTCTGGTGTACCCATTCAAGGTGTCCATGAGGTGAAAAGTACTGAATTTGAGAAGAAGATTAACACAATGTTTGAAGAGGTAAGTACCCTTTTTAAAAAAATTGCTTTTTCCCAAAGAAAATACCTATCTCCTCCTCCTATCCATTGTGGTATATGTTCTTTAGACACCTACTACTCTGACCAATGCCCCTAATTGAGAGAAACTTTTGTGGGTTGTGAGGTAATCTTTCCAGGACGCCCCTATAACCAACCCTTTAGGAAAAAACCATACTATCCATCCAACCCTGGATGGAAATAAAACCAATATTATAGGAAAGGGGGTATTCAAACCAACCTTAACAACAATGTAACCAACTGGGGTAGAGTAGTCACCCACCACCACCACCCAGAAATACCCAACCACCACAAAGGCCTTTCCAACAACCCCCTAAAAAACCTGATCCTAGCCTAGAATACATGATGAAACAAATGGATTCCAACAATCTCAAATTCCAACAAACCACTCAAGCAAACATAAAAGACCTAAAAACCCAATTAGGCCAACTATCTAACTCTGTGGGGGAAATTCAAAGTCATGGGTATGGTAAACTACCCTATGAACTAGTAGTTAACCCTAGGTATAAGGGAAATGTTAGTTACATCACCCTTAGAAGTGGAAAACAACTTAAAACCCAAATAAACCCTCCATTATAGTCATCCCCTCCTAGGGAAACCACCATCCCAACTGCTAAAAATAGTCAAAGAGAAGAAAATCCTTGTCCTAAGAGAATCTCTTCCAAAGGAAAGAGTGTCTTTTGATGTGTCACCTCTTCCAACCATTCCTATTCCATTTCAACAAAGAGAAACCCAATCAAGAAAACAAAAATAAATTCAACTTGATAAGGAAATATTGGAAACTTTCAAAAAAGTGTAGGTTAACATTACTTTAATTGATGCCATGAAGCAAATTTTCAATACGCCAAGTTTTTGAAGGAGACGTGTACACACCAAAGGCAACTATGATGTGATGAGAAGGTGAGTTTAGGGAGAAATGTCTCAGAATTGATAGATCCTTCACTACCCACCAAATTCAATTATCCTAAAACATTCTAAATTATGTTTACCATAGGGGAGTATTCTTTTTATAATGATATGATTGATTTGGGAACCTCTATTAATGTGATGCCTCACTCCATTTACTCTTCTTTGTAGGTCGGTGAACTGAAACCCACTAGAATAGTCATTCAGTTAGAAAATTGGAGTACATTACACCCTTATGGTGTGTTAGAGGATTTTCTTTTGAGGGTGAAAATTTTAATTTTTCATGCTTATTTTTATGTGATAAAAATGGAAGATGATAGGATGAATGGAAACACCCCAATTATATTGGGTATACCTTTCTTAAAAACCACCAAAACTATAATTAATGTCCATAATGGTACATTATCTTTGGAATTTAGTGGTGACATAGTCCATTTCAACATCCTTGATGCCATGAAGCACCCTTCAAAAGAAAATTCCTCGCTCTTAGTAAATTCAATTGATGTAATCCCTTCCTCTGAAAATACTTCTTTTTATTCCCCCGATCCCCATTCTGAGTTTTCATTCTTGATTGAATTTCCTGGAAATGAATCATGCATTGATTGTTGTAGTAGTCTAGAAAAGTGTCATGCATGTTTATTAATTGATAATTTCTTGAACACCGAGGATCCAATGACCATCGATGATACTGATAAGCTTTTAAAAGAACATTCCTCATCTGAGGATGATACCATTGAGCAGTTAGATGAGATTAGTGACCTCTCACTTTCACACACACTCCCATAAATCCAAAATTCCCCTAAATTGGAACTAAAACAGATTCCTCAAGATTTAAAATAATCATATCTTGAGAATGGAAATAAGATTCCCATTATCATTGCTAGTTCACTCCCTCCTACGTATGAATTATGATTGATTGAACTTTTTAGAGAGTATAAACAAGATTTGGGATGGAAAATTTCATATATTCCTGGTATTATCCCAACAATTTGCACACATCATATATTATTAAATGATGAGGATAAACCAATTAGGAATGTACAAAGTCAACTGAACCCAAACCTCTTAGATGTAGTTAAAAATGAAGTAATGAAATTATTGGCTGTTGGAATCATTTACCCCATCTCTGACAGCGAATGGGTCAGTCCTGTTCAAGTAGTTCCTAAAAAAACTTTTCTTACAGTAATAAAAAATGAAAACAATTAATTGGTTCCAACTCATGTGCAGAATAGTTGGCGTGTTTGTATAGACTATCGCCGACTAAATAAACACACTAGGAAAGACCATTTCCCATTGTCATTCGTTGACCAGATGCTAGAGAGGTTAGTAGGGAAGTCTCATTACTATTTTCTTGATGGGTATTCTAGATACTTTCAGATCCATATTTCCCCTGAGAATCAGAAAAACACAACCTTCACTTGTACCTATGACACATTTTCATATAGGAGGATGACATTTGGTCCGTGCAATGCTCTGAGTACTTTCCAGTGATGTATGGTTAGTATTTTTTCAGATTACCTAAATAATTACATGGAAGTATGCATGGATGATTTCACTATTTATGGATCCTCTTTTGATGAATGTTTGAGTAGTCTTGATTCAATCCTACATCACTGTATTGAAAATAATCTCATATTAAATTATGAGAAATTCCATTTCATTGTGCGACAAGGTATAGTTTTGGGACATGTAATTTCTAGGGATGGTATCAGAGTAGATAAATCAAAAGTGGATGTCATTTCTTCCCTACCATTCCCAAAAAATGTATGGGATGTGCGGTCATTCTCAGGTAATGCTGGATTTTACCATCGTTTAATTTATGACTTTAGTAATATTGCACTCCCCTATCCTGATTACTCCGAAAAGAAAAGGAATTTGTTTTTGATAAAGAATGTGAGGAATCTTTTAATAAGTTAAAATGGAGTCTCACATCACCCTCGGTAATCCAACCACTTTGGTGGGATTTACCATTTGAGCTCATGTGTGATGCCTCTAACTTTGCAGTTGGGGTAGTCTTGTCACAAAGGGTCAATCGAGCTCCACATGTCATTGCCTATGCCTCACATACATTAGGCTCTACCCAAGAAAACTACACCACAACTGAAAAATAATTCATTTCCATTGTGCTTGCCTTGGAAAAATTCAGGTCATACCTTTTGAGGTCCAAATTCATTGTGTTCTCAGACCATACAAACCTCCGATATCACTTTAAGAAACTGAAATCCAAACCACATCTCATTCGCTAGATGCTCCTCCTTCAAGAATTATATCTAGAAATTAGAGATAAAAAAGGAGATGAGAATGTGATAGCTGACCATATCAGTAGGATTCACCCATCCTTGTACATTGAATCGTCCCCCTATATTCCTATAAATTACATGTTTCCCAACGAGTAATTATACTGAGTGTAAGATGTTATTACTTGGTATGCTGAAATTTTAAATTATTTGGTTGTATCTTGTATTTCTATTGATTTCAATAAAAACCAGACCAACTGTCTAAAACAAGAGTCCCATTGGTACATTTGGGATGACCCCTACATTTAGCACACATGTAGTGATCAATTCCTCAGGCGTTGTGTCCCAAATAGAGAGTTCTGATCCGTCCTTAGGTTCTGCCACACTATTTCTTGTGGGGGACACTTTAGTACCTAATGGACTACTTTCAAGGTCCTCGATTATGGTCTCTTTTGGCCCACATTATTTTGGGATGCCTATGAATTCTGTAAATCTTTTTCTCTCTATAAAATAATGGGGAATGTCTCTAAAAGAAATGAGATTCCAAAAAAACCTTTTCTCTTCCATAACATTTTTGATGTTTGGGGCATTGACTTTATGGGACCATTCCCCAATTCATTTGGTAACTTATACATTGTTTTGGAAGTGGATTATGTTTCAAAATGGGTAAAGGCACGAGATACAATGACTGATGATTCTAAGGTAGTTGTGGGATTTTTGAGAACCCAAATTTTTTGTAGGTTTGGATTACCTAGGTTCATCATCAGTGACCAGGGTTCTCATTTCTGCAACTGAACAATGCAATATCTTTTGCGTTGGTATAGGGTCGGGCATAGAGTGTCTACTGCATATCACCCATAGACCAATGGTCAAGCTGAGGTGTCAAATAGAGATGTAAAATAGATTCTTGAAAAAATAGTTTAACCTAATAGAAAATATTGGAGTCTTAGACTCGATGATTCATTATGGGATTACCATAATTCATTTAAAACTCCCATTTTAATGTCACCATAACAGAGAGTGTTTGTAAAGAGATGTCACCTACCTATTGAGATTGAGCACTGGGCCTACTGGGATATTAAATAATGCAATTCTAGTCTTTTTGGTGTAGGTTCTCAAATAAGAAGTTATATATTCAGGAGTTGGAGGAAATGCATAGAGATACATATGAGAACTCTAAGATTTATAAGGAACTAACCAAGGATACCCACAACCATCTCATCCATTATCATTAGTTCCAGATTGGGTAGAAGGTTCTTCTTTACAATGAAAGGTTAAAGTTTCATCAAGGTAAGCTTCATTACCGCTGGTTTTTCCCATACATTGTTACCAACGTCTCTCTATTTGGTTTTGTCTAGGTTCAAAATGAAGAAACCAAGCAAACCTTCATTGTCAATGGGCAGTGGTTGAAGTACTTCCATGAATCCATTCCAAAGTCCCCAACGGAGGAACTCCATGTTCAAGAAGAAATATATGAATGACACTCACCAGGTTTTATCCTTCCTTCCCACATTATCTTTTATTACAGTGTGGAAACTGCACACTTTATGTGTGGGGGGATGGGTATATTCCTGGGTTAGTTAGGAATTTTACTCATCTTTATTCCTTTTCTCTTTTTAGATTGCTGAATTATATTGTTACTTTTCCCACTTTTCCCTCTCACTCACCTTTTTGGATGAATATTACTTTTTTATGCCCCCTTTATCATGGAAATTTATGGTCATTTAATCATGGAAGTTATTGAAAGTGCATGCAGAATATTTGTATTTCATGTTGTTTTAGCATTCACAAAAAATTCTAATGAAATGTGAATTTCTGTAAGAATTCAATACTACGTTGTGAATTTATATTGAAATTTTGTTATTTTTTAATGATATAAATGTTTGTATCATTTTGAAACCATTGAAAAGAATGGTTCCCTTTTTGTGAATAGTTTAAGGGAAAATTGTGTCACTTAATTTCTCCAGAAAAATTTACACCCAACCATGAAGTGTGAACATTTCTACTTAATAAAAGATAAATATAAGTTAGGTTTATTTTTCTCTAATTTCCAAAAGCATTTTTCCATACGTCCATTTCTTATCTGATCTATTTAATTAATGTACCATATTGACCTATGCGTGTATACCCATTATCTGATTGTTGTACGCCCTCAAAAAATAAAAATAATAAAAAAAGGGATGTATATTGGGTAGGTCAAAAAGCACCCTTTCTTAATCTTTTATCTTGTTATAACTATTACAATTAGTGTCGTGAGGAGATCATACAGGGGTTGAAAGAAGAGTGTAAGATTTGTTCCAAGTGCAACTTTTGAAAAAATAAATAAATGATGGGAGTGATGAAATGTACAGAATATGGGGATATCTAGGTCAAAAGCTTATGGTTTCAATAATGGGAATGATTAAGTGAGTGGGTCTTGAAGTTTGATTGCAAAGGATGTGGGGAAAGTTCTGTAGAAAGGATATTTTATGTAGCCAATTATTAAAATAACTTATATTTACTCGATAGAAAGTGGAAATAATAACATGAAATGGTAGTCACATACACACATGGAGAATTAGTGAAATTTTTAACTTTTGAACTATTTTCTCAAATTTTAATCATTCAACTCTTTGAATTTTTTAATGATACAATTTTTGAGATATTTTTTTGTTTGATCACTAAGAATAACTCCTCAGTGTGATTTTTTATTTGATCACATTTCTATTAGAAATTAAATTTTCATTGAATGTTAAATATTTATAAAGTTGGAAATATCTACATTCATAATTTCTGAAAATTTTACTTTTCCCAGGAGTGAAAATGTTTAGGTGTGGGGCTGTGATCGCACCGTGATTCATTGTTTCATTTTCACCCTTACACCACTATTTTAAACTGAATTTGTTTTGTAAATTAAAAATATAATAACAAATTGAAATTAATGTTAGATTAAATTATTTTGTGTTTATCACTATTAAAAAGTTCAATTTTACTTGTTTTGATAATTTCATTGTAGGTGGAGGTGATTCAGAGGCCCCAGAGATGATCTAGAAGGAAAATGAGCCAAAATGCATGGGAGCCCAATGACATATGTCCAATGTTTTAAACATTCAGCACAATACATATCTCAAAATGGGATGAAATTTCATGGGATGATCCAAAACTTCATTTTATACAACTAATATCAATGAAACCAAGCCTAATTCTGCCATTTGGTGGCACATCATGACCGATCTGTCCAGAACACCGAATCTGCACGAAGTCAAAAGTAGTGTGCTGTGATCTGTCCATATCTCTGGATGTGATTATCCAAATGGTGCCCAATTTCTGTGGAGATATTAAGAAGGTGGGGATAAAAATTTTAATTTTTTTAAAAAGGATATAAGACTGTCTGTCCATCAATAACCATGGGACATGTGGTTTTAAGAAATCTGTGTGCCCAAAACCACCATCCAATTTTCCTATAAAATGGAACCTTGGGATCCCCATGTGTATGTTTGGATAGGAGGTAAATCTATAGTATTTTTGAGACCCAAATGATTCATATCCTTATCCAAGAAGTTCTGGAGGCCCCTATCTTCATAGGGGGATCAAGTATGAAGATGAAGTTCCACCCGAGCCTTCTCCTCCTCTCGATGGCAAGCTAAACGGTGGACGATCATTTCAAGGGAGATACACACACTTGGAAGGGAGTTACAAAACTAATTATTCTACTGGTTTTGTGTAATTTTTGTATTAAATATTTCACTTATTTCTTATCTTGAAATTATTCTCCCCTAAACACATTTATTTTGATATAATTAACTAAAACGATTTTTATTTCAACACCGATTGGGTTGAGATTTCAAGTGGGAATCTTAGGTTGTTTCGATTGGACAACACAAACATCCTTTCTATCTCACAAATATATGATATTTTAGTATGATTTGTTATAACATTTTCTATAATTGATAACCAAACCTTGACAATGTGATCGTTGTGTCAAGGGTTTCTTCTTTGTGCATTATTTTAAGGGGAAAGAGGGGAGTCAAGATCTTGACAACCCTCAACCAAAGAATTAAACAAAACCATGTAAAATTTTCAGAACAATGAAATATCCAAGATGTGTAGTGAAATTTAAATGATCTCCTTATCTCATAATTCTAAAACACCACCTTTATTCATCAACTACTAAACTATTTAAATCAAGTCATTTTCTTGAAACTATTTTCAAAACCACCATCCTCTTTTGTTTCTTTTTATTAAAAATTCACACTATAAACTACCAAAACTCTTTGAGAGATGACCTAGGATCTGCACTATACTGTAAATAAACCTTAAAATCATAATTAATTTGATGTGTCATGACAACATAGTCAAATCACCAAGCACCATCTGGTCCTGGTCTGCCTGGAACTCCGTAATAAGGTTGAACGTCTGCACAAGACATGACACGTGCGGGAAAAGCCCGTGTAGGGGTGAATAAAACAATACTCAATAGGATACCCTGAAAATACAAAGGAATACCACAAAGGAAACACCATGGATAATATACCATGTAGAATTAACATAAAGGGAAAACACCACTAAGAAGATATAGTCATATCAACATAGGTATATTTCTGTAGCACATATAACAAGAACATCACAGTATACTCATAAAGGATTCCAAGCCTCATAGTATTATACACTTCCAAATACATAGTTCTACTTACAGCACACCCATTCTGGGAGATCTCACTCCTCGAACTATCTGATAGAAGCACGTAGAATAGGTCTACCAAAAGTACCTAAGATATCACTAGGGTCTCGACAGGTTACATAGTTTCTATGAGACATCCAATATGGCTAAGACATGAAGTTTCGATAACACATGGAGTGTCAGTAACACACAGAGTGTTTGTAACACATGGAGTGTTGGTAACACAAGGAGTGTCGATAAGTCATGCAGCCCCCAAGTCATGTAGTCACCAAGTCACAACCAAACATCAACCACTGAAAACTACCAGAAGCACACTCATCAGGTTTAGTCATGTAGAACATAAATAATCTGAAATTAATAAACAGATAGGGGGTCCTCCATGCCTAAGGCTCATAGGGGGGACTCCTCACCCTACTGGAAACATCTTCCAAGATAAGGGATAGGTTCCCATGTAAATATTGGTTACATATTCTCCAAAAACTATATCTAAGGTACCACGAAGAGAAGTGAGGACTGACCAGGAATCTTGGTGTGATACATTATCCAACCCACCGAGTCAACTATCAAATCCTGGTTGAGACAACTCACTTTAGAATACGGGTCATCCTCTATTAGGGGAATTAGATTCTACATCAAACCCTCATAGGTAAAAAACAAGGGTATACTCTCAAACTCTTATTATCCTACTAAAAACTCACCAACCCATCTCAAAAGTACTGCCTAATCTAAAGGGTCCCAACACCATAGAAGGATGGTCTAACAGATGCTCCGTTTGAATGATATAACCATTTTAGTGAAAAGCCCCAATTTGGGTCCCGTAAAAGTCTGACCCAACATGCTGGACCTAACCTGCCCCACCGACCGACCGACCCAACCAACCCGACTCAAATGACCTAAACCGACCTGGTCCAGCTCGAACTGGCTTGGCCCATTGGGTCCAGTTCGTTGGGCTGCTAGAGTAGACCAACTCATCTGGTCTGACCAGATCGCACAGTTCGGTTTTGTTTCAACACACATAGTCTACTGGTTTGTGTTCATCTTCCTAGTGAATGTGGCGTATTCACATTAAATATAGTGGTCCACTGTGTCTGCCTACCCTGTGACCTTGACACCATGGGATTCTCCAAAATGTGGCTCAACCATAGTTCATGCAGCTACCACTGCCATAGCGCGCCGCTAGTGCTGGAACACTGGTGGACCCTTCCGTAGGTCACAAATTCTCCTCCAATGCTCCGTTTTTCAAAACAGAGGCACAATTGTGATCCTCGGGTCACATTCTTCCTCACCCTGGTCTCAGATCAACTTTGCTATTCATCCTGGAAAAAAACCACTCGAATGATAATATCTCCCGAACCACTTTGATCTGTCTGTTGCTGTTGTTGTCTCACCTCCGTCATGCCCTGACGATCCCAGATCTGTGATATTATATCATTGTGCTAAGGATCAAGTGCTAAATGATCAATCGATTGTAATATGTTAAGTCATGGGTCAAAAAGAGAATGCTCGCGATTAATGAAGAATAGGGGGAGAAAAGAATAAATCAACCAAGAGGAATAGACCTTGATCAATGTTCATGTCGACCACAATTTATTGCCATTATAATGATAATCAAAATCAAACAAATAATCACAAGATCATTCTACCATAAAAACCCCATAAAGGTAAATACCATCCCATAACAATGATCGATCTAAGAGCCAATCTATTTGTTGACTGGTCTACGTTCATCGTGGAATTCATGAACAGGGAAAAGAAATAAAATAAAAAATTCCATACCTTTATTCGGTTCAATCACCGAGGAATAACGGTTGCCATGCTGTTACCGTGGGCTAGATCCTTCGAATCTGATGTTCATATTTCTTAATTCACCAATCCGTCGGTGTTCATTGGAGTGAGATCCATCTCCTTACCTCATAAGATTTATAGGGTTATGGTGATAAAACTGAATTCTATAAAAAACATGTATTAAAAGAAAATGCATAATTTCACCAGGAATAAAATAATTTTATTAAAATATTTTAATGATGTTTATGTCTAAAAATTATCTTTCACATATGGCCCATACCGGCCGATGTTAGGCCTTGACTAAGGAAAACAACCCCTTATGAACTCAACGGTGGTCTCAAATTTACAATCTGAGTTAGAATTTATGAGTTATTATGATTTTTAAATAAAATAATTTTATTTAATAATTTTATTTACGGTTATATCCCTGATGTATTTTTCTATAGATGACTTGTACCAACCAAGGTTAGGTCGTGTCTAGGGTAAATCCATGATTATGAGTTCAACGGTTCCCTCATATTTATGATCTGGGAAACCATTTAAAAGTTATTTTACTTGTTAATAAAAGTTGTGTATGAGTGCTATTAAAAACATAACATTTTCAGCCAATCGTTCTGGGCACACTGGGCCTCAGAATCGCATGCCGTCTTAGCACCTGGTCTCGAAATTTTCCTAAATAATTTATAAAAACAAATTCACGAAAATATGAGTCATTATATTCTCCCAACCCGAGGGTTTTACATCCCTGAAATCCAAAACAAATGGATACTCAAAAAATTGAGGGTATTGAGCACAAATATGAGCCTCCCACTCCCATGTTCTCTCTTAGAGATTCCCATGATGCCACCGAACATGCACTAGAGGAATCGACCACCCACAAAGTACCCACTTCTATCATTCATTGAACTCCATCAGGTTCTTTGAAAAATTCACCCCTGCCAATAATGTGTGATGATTCATGCACATATCTCCTCAGTTGAGACATGTAGAAGATGTTGTATACCCAGTCTAACTATGGTGGTAGAGCTAAGTGGTATGCCACCTCACCAACTCTATTTAGTATCAAGAAAGGGTCGATGAAACTCTGAGATAGATTGCTGTCCCGGCCAAATCTCTTTATCCCATGTTGATGAGATACATGAAGGAACACATGGTCTCCCTTATCGAACTCCAAAGGCCTTCATCGCCTATCAGCATAAGATTTATAAAGGATCTGTGTAGTCTTCATCTGCTCCTGGATAACTTGCACTTTCTCTATAGTCACCTATACTAACTCTAGGCCCATGAGCACCGACTCTCCTAGGTCAGTCCTATAAGATGTCAACCTATAGGGTCTCCCATACAGTTCCTTGAATAGTGCCATACCGATGGTCAAGGGGTAGTTATTTTTGTACGCAAACTCCACCATAGGTAGGAGATCCTCCCAACTATGGTCAAAACTTAACATGAAATCCCGATGTATGTACTATTGAACTTGAATGGTCCTCTCTATATAGAAATACATCGAGGGATGAAGTGCTGTGCTCAAGTATAGATGAGTCCCAAACACCTCCTGCAATCCCTTCTACAACCAGGCTGTGAAGTGAGCATAAATATTTGAAACAATCAATGATGGAACTCCATAGAGTCAAAATATCTTCTGCATGTAGAGGTATCCCAATATCTCTACTGAAATCTACTCCCGGATAGGTAGGAAGAGGAATGAATGGGTGAGTTGGTCAATGATCACCCATATTGTATCATTCCCCATGGAAAGTTTTGGTAAAACCATCACTAAGTCCATTGTTATCCTATCCCACTTCTATTCCGTAACCTTAAGGGGTTGAGTCAAAACCATTAGAACCTGATGCTCATCCTTCATTTATCAATAATTAAGGCATTGAGACACAAACACTGCAACTTACTTATTCATCCCTAACTACTAAACTGACATCGGAGGTCCGAGTACATCATCACCACACCTAGATGTACCTCTAAAGGGGATGCATGAAACTCCCTCATAACCTCCGCTCGAAATTCCACTGGTATCATCGTGAATTCTCTGAAAAGAAAAACATGCTCCCCACATTTCAAATATCCATTAGGAAAATGACCTGTGGAAATTTGAGAACATAGAGCCTCATAGTAGGTATCCCTAAGTTGTGCCTCCCCAACTCATCGTAAGAGTGGAGGGGTGATAACCATTTAAAGGAGATAAGATTCTCCAAGTCCATCTACAATGGTTATCTAAAATGAGGCTAACTGATTTGATTCCTCATTCAGAAACTATAATCTAGATCTCCTACTGAGAGCATATGTTACCATGTTCTCCTTCCTAGGAGTATAGAAAATCTATAAGTCATAGTTTGGGAGGAACTCTAACCATCACCTCTATCTCAAGTCCCAATCCTTATGAGGTAAGATATACTTGCGGCTCTTTTGGTTGAAGTAGATGATAAACTGCTCTCCCATCAGGAAGTGTCACCACATCTTCAATGCAAAGACTATTATTGCTAACTCAAGATCATGGGTAACATAGTTCAGCTCATGTGATTTCAACTGGAATGAACCATAGGCAATCACTACTTGCCTCTACATCATGAAACGACCAAGACTGGTTCTTGATACATCACAAAACACTAAGTACTCAACATCCTCCTCTGGAAACCTCAAGAGGGTCGTGCTCATCAAACTCTGCGTCAAACTTTGCTGGATCTATTGCAACTCTAGTCTTAGAGATGATATGTCCAATATCAACGAATATCACCTAGGGATGCCCAGGGTGAAACAGTAGGTCTCACAAGACCTTCCTCTACAAGTCTTCCAACTTCACCCTTATCTCATGAAGCTCTATGGGAACCATTCCATATACAAGTTTAGATATTTGTATCAACCCAGGGTGTAGATCAACATAGAATTCTAACTCTCAATAGGGAGGAAAACCTGGAACATATTTAGGGAATACTTCCTTATTCTCTGCCACCATTATAGGAAACTGAGGACTCAAAAAATCTACTGCACTGAGGGACAGACAAGCCAACTTAAGAGTAATCATCTGCACCCTCCTATGTGTGAGCCTATCCTGAGCTTCAAGGAATTACCTTTTTCCAATAAAAGGGAAATATGGTACTATTATCATGCACAAACCGCACATTTTTCCTCAAACAATAAACCTAATAATGAACTATGGATACTAGTCCATATTGAGAATGACATTGTAAGGACTCAACGCTATTAACAAGAGATACCAACTGAAACTATCACCTTTAAAAGTCAGGTCACATCGTCAGCACTAGTGTGTGATCATTAAGTCTCCTATAATAGGTTTCTCTAAGTGTAAGGGTCAAGTTAATGGTTTAACCAGAATCTCTAAGTATCAAACAAGAAAAGTGGCAAGAAAAGAAATCACTATCACATGTGTCTATCTACTGAAACTAAAGTAGAAATAAAAATATCATACCTTGAACTATTTTCAAAGTCCTTGGGTTATAAGACTTGATAGCCTGCAACTGTCTCCTCCCTTTTCCTCTAACTCCCTGAGTCTGGTATGGACCACCTGGGGGTGGTGGTGGTAACACACCAAAACATTGGCCACCTCCTACTACTTACCCAAATCATCTTCCACATCCACCAGCCAACATATCTATCTTCTCCTACCATTGCCTATCCCTTGGCAGTTTATCAACCACCTCTCTGAATGCATCCTTAACAGTGGGACAATCTCACTCAAAATGTACCTTCCCACAACAAGCATATCAATGCCTTTTCCTCAGGGAACTATCACACCCATGGAACTTCTGATGAAACCTCTTTTTCTTTGGATTATATAGAGCACCTGCTATTGGTATGTCCTGATGATCTTGCATCCCAGGTGATTTCTATCTCAGAATCCTATGATACATGCTTGAATTTTGCGTATCATTTTCCAGTTCCAAAAGAGACATGCACAACTTAGTCTGGAAAGCTGCATCCACTTGAACCACTGGAGGTGGGTCTACAAACTGATCAAAAATAGAAAGTGCCACCTGGTGACCATACTGAAGAAAAACTACTTAATGACTAGCTCCCCTTAGAGAGGCCTCATCAAACATTGAGTCTAACCCCCGATCCTATTGCAGAAACCTCACTGGATGGCATCATGAATACATCCTGTAAGAAAACAAGATGTATCACAATCAAAAGAGTATAATTGGTGAGTTGACTCAAGAAGGACATTGAAAACACAACCATTACTATATGATGCATGCAACTTTATTTCCCCCCAAAACCAATGTTTTCATGTATCAAGTCAAAAATTAGGTGTCCATAGTCCTGGTGTATGGATACATCATCTGTCGCACCAACACTATATTACATATCCTAAAAGCTAAACTCAAAACACTCAAAACTGTTTCCCCAAACCAATCTCACAGACTCTCAGTACTTAATTATAATCGACCCTCTCTGATACCAATCTTTCACAAACCATCCTAGAGGGGCCCAGGTTGTGACTACCCCAAGCCTGGCTTCGATAGGATAGGGGCTGGAGACTAGTGCTGAGTAGGCATATCCCATAAATGGGAGGAATTTACTAAGTACTTGTACACACACATACATCCCCAAACCCAAAATGATGAAATATTAAAACACTAAGTAGAAAAATCATGCATACACTAAGATACCAACCATAGAGTAGGATAAGGAATTAAAGTGATGTAAAGTACAACAGGGCTGTAATGCAAGCCCACCAAAAGATTATACAAACTACAAGGTCCAACATGTAAATAAAGGTACTGGGACTGATGTCTATAGTCATAGGATCACACCCTATTCTTTCTGAACTCACCAAGAACCATCTGGTCCTGGTCTTCCTGGAACTCCGTAACAAGGTCGAATGTCTTCAAAAGACACAACAAGTGTGGGAAAAGCCTATGTAGGGGTGGGTAAAACAATACTCATTAAGACACCCCAAAAACACAAAGGAATAACATAGAGGAAACACCATGAAGAAGATACCATGCAGAAGTTCCACAAAGGGAAAACACCACTAAGAAGATATAGTCATCTCAATATAGGTATATGTCTATAGAGCATATAACAAGAACATCCAGGTATACTCATAAAGGACTCCACGACTCAAAGTCTCATCCAATGCTAGCTACGTGATTTTGATCATAGCATACCCATTCTAGGAGATCTCACTCCTTGAGATATCTGACAGAATCACATAGAACATGTCTACTAAAAGTAACCAAGAGAACACTAGGGTCTTTACAAGTTACGCAGTTTCCCTGAGACATTTGGTCTTGGTAATACACGGAGTTTCGATAACACACGGAGTGTCAGTAACACACAGAGTGTTGGTAACCCATAGAGTTTCTATAACACATGGAGTTTCAGTAACACACAGAGTGTCGATAAGTCATGTATCCCCCAAGTCACATAGTCACCAAGTCACAGCCAAACATCAACCACTAAAATTTTCCCAAAGCACACTCATCAGGTATAGTCACGTAGAAAAAAATAATCTGATATCAATACACAAATAGTGGGTCCTCCATGCATATGGCTCATTAGGGGGACTCCTCTCCCTACTGGAAACATCATCCTAGATAGGGGATAGGTTCCCATGTAAATATTGGTCACACCTTCTCCACAAAACCTATCTAAGGTACCACAAAGATAAGTGAGGACCGACTAAGCCTCTTGGTGCAATACATCCTCTAACCCGCTAAGTCAATTGTCAAAGCTGAGCTGAGACAACTCACTTCAGAATACAGGTCATCCCATATGATGGGAATGAGATCCTATATTGAACCCTCATAGTGATATAACTGGGCTACACTCTCAACCTTTTCTAATCCAACTAAAAACCCACAAATCCATCTTAAAAGGACCTCCCTATCACAAGGGTCCCAAATCCGTATAAGGATCATCAAACAAATGATCTATTTGAAAGATATTTCCATTTTAGTGAAAAAGGCTTGATCTGGGTCCAGCCTAACCTACCGGAACCGACCCGACACACTGACTGACCCAACCCAAACCACCAGTCATCCCGACCCGCCCTACCTAACCTAGCTCAGTCTATCTTGAACTAGCCTATCCCACTGGGCTTGACATGCTAAGATTGTACTGGTGGGCTTGAACCATTGGGATTGGTCCGTTGGGCCACTGGGTCCATCCCACTGGGCCATTAGAGCAGCCTGACTCATTTGGTCTTGCCCACATGCGCAGGCTGGTTTTTTCGCACTGCACATGATCCCTTGGACTGAGTTCCTATGTCTAGTCAATACAGAGGTCTGCCATTCCCACCTTCCCCATGGCCATGAAACCATGGGTTCCTCCAAATCATGGCTTGGAAGCGATTCATGCAACCTCCACCGCTGCATCACACTGCCGGTGTGCTGGTGCCCCCTTTCACGGGCCACTGGTTCTCCTCTGGTGCTTCATTTTTCAAAACAGAGGCACACCTATGATCCCCAGGTCATGTTCTTCAACGACCTAGGTTGAGATTAATGTTACGATTCATCTCGAAGAAAAACCACTCGAATGGAAATATCTCCCGAACTGCTTCAATCTATCTGTCATCGTCTTTGTCACACCTCCGTCATTCCATGTCGATTCTAGATCTGTGATATCAGATCATTGCACCAAGGATAAGGTGCACAATGATTGATCATTCACAATATGTCGATTTGTGGTCCTAACAAAGAATTCCTGTGATGAATGAAGAACGGGGGGATAAAAGAATAAATCAACTAAGAGGAATGGACCTTGATTGATTTTTGTGTCGATCATGGTTCATTGTCATTTGAATAAAAATCTAAATCCAAAAAATAATCACAAGATCATTATCCCATCAAAAACCTACAAAGCTAAATCACATCCTATAACAATGATTGATCCACGTGCTAATATGTTTGTTGATTGGTCTGCATTCATCATAGAATTAATGAACATGAAAAAAAATCAAATCACAAATTTCATACCTCGATTCGGTTTGATCACTGATGAAGAACAATCACTGCTTCGTTGTCGTGGGCAAGATCCTTCGAATTCGAGGTTCGCCATTCTTGATTCCCCAATCCATCAATATTCATTGAAGAGAGTTCCATATCCTTATCTTGGAGGATTTCCAGGGTTATAGTGATAACCCTAAATTATATGAAAAACACGTATTAAAAGAAAACACTTCATTTCATCAAGAATAAAATAATTTTATTAAAATATATTAATGACGTTTACATCAAAAAACCATCTTTCACAACTGGCCTGCATCGGCCGATGTTAGGCCTCGCCTAAGGAAAACCCCCTTATAAACTCAACAGTGGTCTCATATTTCCAATCTGAGTTACCATTTATGAGTTATTATGATTTTAAAATAAAATAATTTTATTTAATGATTTTATTTATAGTTAGGTCCCTG
The DNA here is from genome assembly GCA_963277665.1 of Viscum album. Taxonomy (NCBI): domain Eukaryota; kingdom Viridiplantae; phylum Streptophyta; class Magnoliopsida; order Santalales; family Viscaceae; genus Viscum; species Viscum album. Next base: position 1,714,751,137 of record OY728125.1, read on the forward strand.
GTGGCTTTTTCTACAGATGACCCTCACCAACCAAGTTTAGGTCGTACATGGGGTAAATCCACTGTTATGAGTTCAAAAATTCCCTTATATTTCTAATCTGGGAAACCATTTAAAATTTATTTCACTTTTTAATAAAATTCATGTGTGCGTGCTATTAAAAACTTAATATTTTTTAGTGATTCATTCTGGAAACACTGGGCCTTGGAATAGCATTTTTTCTCATCTCTTGGTCTCATAATTCTCTCAAATAGTTTCTAAAAATAAATTTTTTAAAATATGAGTCATTAAAATAAAAATATAGTGTTTTTTCAGAGATATTTGAGAACAAGTTCTATATATTTTATTTTATACTTCACTTTTCATGAAAAATTCTGTGATTTTTTGAAATACATCTTATTTAAATGCACAAAACCTGGTCTATAGAATCAAGGATCAATGAAACATACTTTTTCTTAAAATACTTTGACAATAGTAGAGAAAAATATTTTTTTTTGATTTTTGTCTCAGTACTTGGATTTTATTATAATCGATCTTACCTTAAAGTGGTAATAAAAAATTTAATGATTGTATAATAAAATTAAAATCTTACTCAAGTGATTCAATAATAATAAATACCAACTTACAAAATGATGTACCTAATTTTTAGAATTGAAGCCACATAGTTGGTTTTGCTTCATGTTGCCAAAATTAATCACATAGGATTTTTACTCACGTAGCCAAAACTAACACAAATGATTGAAACAACATAACCGATTTCTTCCCATAGGTGATTCAAATAACCAATTACTTCATGTAACTATTTTACATAACTAAAATATCACATAGATGATTACACATATAGGAAATATTACTAATGTAGGAAATTTCTACATAGGCGATTCCATGATGTAGATGATTTTACATAGCTAATTTTTTTACATAGGTAATTGACATAATCGATTGATTGATGGATATATTTTCACTACATAGACAAAAAATCACATAACCTATTTTCCATACTTAGGAATATTTTAGTCAAAATCATAAATAATTCATACTTAATGAAATTAACTACGGAATACATAAAAATAAGATAAAACTCAATAAACAAACTTAGAAAAAAAGATCATTAACAAAATATGAAGGGTATTTTAGATTATCAAATCCTGAAGTACATGGGATACGTTGGATAAAAATTAGTATTCTAACACTCACCTCCAACACACTCTCAAGAAAAATCCCCTTTTCAAATAACATAATCACCACATAATAATAAAATTCTCCCATATAGGGAAAGAGTTTATAAAAGACATAATATAAACCAAGGGGATCAAAATGAGGGTATCAAAACATCAATAAAATCATTTTTAATTAATATGTTCCAAGTTTTCATTTGATAAAAACCTATAATTCTAGGTTAAAACCATATTTTAAAAAAAATAAGGTTCAAAATTTTGAAAACAAAGTCTACATCCTTTAAGAGTTAATTAAAAACCAAAACACCACTTTGGTTGAAAAAACCATTTAATATGGGTGATAACATCTAGAAATTAAAACAAGTTCACAAACCTTATTTTAATATTTAAATTCATTGGAAAGTTCCTATATGGAATTTTCACTAACACTCTATATGCAAGTAATTTAGTTCCAAATGAATACTAGAAAGTTCATTGAAAAATACTCCATGGAAAGTATATAAATCATTTAAAAACCCTTCAAGGGTTCCATACATAGTTATATCTTTGAAGGAAAATTAATTTAAGAAACCAAATTATTTCATAATATGTTAAATAAAATAATTTAAGAACAATACCTACCTCATCTAATTGGAAACCCATTTAATATAAAATGAAAAACCTAGAAAGAAGAAAACCTCTATAATCTATGGGGAAAAAATCTCCTTGATTAGAACAACCCAACCCTAGATTTTAACTTAAAAAACATTAGGTTTTATGGAATAAAATAAAACTGAGGGGAAATGAATGTTTGTAGGAGAGGAGAAGAAGAATAAAGAAAATAGATACTTACCTATGAAAAATACTTAAAATCCACGAGAGAATGATAAAAATACAAGTAATAAGGAGAAGGATACACTATCTAAAATCTATAAGACGAAACACATGAATGGGGGGAAAAGGAAGCCTCAAGTGACATTAACTAAAAGTAGTAGAAAGCGAAAATCATAAAATTAAATACAAGGTAGACCACCTCACAATATGACCATGATGATCATGGCATGACCTTGCAGGTCATGGTGTGAAACCCCTCTTTAGACACTCACCACAATGCAGAACTATTGTTCATGACATAACAAAAATCATTCAGGAAGAACTATGGATCTTGATCCCATAGCCACCACAGTGTGACATGCCTCCTTTATAGAATGAAAAACACCCCTCACAAAATTTTGAGAAGGAACTCAATATATAAGAGTCATCGCAACGATATGACACTCATCCATCTTGGTGTAAACTTCATCCTTACCCAAATCTCACAATTTTAAATACCTTACATAATAGTAAAATATTACACATGGTGACCCCAATACATAGTCTTGATATAATTTCCTGAACTTTTATAAATGAAATTCCCTTTTTGAATGAATAAATACTTTATTAAGTCATGTAGCTATGGAAAACATATGCACTACTTTAGTTATTTTAGATCATTATATGGTCTTTCAGATGTAAAAGAACACTAAGAATCATAACCATTGATAATATAACTATTATATAGTGTGAATTAAGATTAGTATATAAAGGGTTATAATAAAGTAAAATTAGCATAGAAGGAAGTAGCAATGACCTCAACCAGTAGGATCGTACCATATGAAGTCCATTTATTAGAGTTTCTAATGGATATAACATCAATGGAATTTTCCATTGACCAATCATAATCTAATATTCAAAAAATAAAGCATGAGTGAAACCATTTATGGGAGAAGTTCAAGATCATTGAGATCATGATTCGAACCATTTTTGCCGAACCACCCCATGAAAATATCACCATCACACACCTTCCCCTTAGGTAATTCAATGGTGTAATAAAGGAATATGTATCTATACCCAAATAGTATGATTTTTTATATTTTATTTAAATAAAATAATTATTATATTTATTCAATTTTATTATTACTTTTTAAATTACTAGATAATGAGTTTGATAAATATTAGATTTTGATACGATGAAGAAAAAATCTTATTTTTAGGGAATATATTGTTTCAATCAAGAAAATATTTTTTGATGAATTCAATATTTTTTTAAATAAGTGATATTTTCATAAAATATTGTTACTAAATAATATTAATTAAATATAAATGATAATATAAATTTTTGAAGTCAAATGTAATTTCTATGAGGGTCAGAAACCTGTTATTGTAAAAAAAACTAGTATTTTTAAATTATTAGGTATTTTTGATTTAAAAGTTTAAATTCTCATATTTATAGATTTATTTTGAAAAAATATTACTTTTGAAATCATAATCATAAAATTATTCAACAATGAATTTTTCATAATTTTCCTAGACAGTCAAATTTTTGGGTCAAAATTAAATAAGGTATAAATATATGGTATGTATTATGACACCATAAAATCCAAAAAGTGATGTAATAAATACTATAAAGAGTAATAAAGACTGAGGTTATTTTCCCCTTTAATATAATTTATTTTTTAAGTTATTTGATTAATTTTATAAACCCTTAATGAATCCTCCAAAACCTATATTATATTTTATGGTTTTAAAATAAATTCATTATAATCATGACTCACTTCCACATCAACAAGGGTATTATTTAATGATTTAGGTGATTAGAATTATAAAAAAGGTAAATTAAATCCTCTTTTTAAGAAAACATGAGAAAAAACTATGGTATGTTTTTTGGTTTGGATTAATTTATTATATAGATTTCAAAACCCATGTTTAGAAATTCATAATGAACTCCCCACTATTTTTCTATATTAACCCACAAAACCTCCCATTAATCTTCACTAAAAATCCTTGGATCATAAATTTACTCTTACATTCCCTCTATAGATCACTTCCAAGGTGTACCCAATATCTTAATAAGCTCCTCCCAAAATTTAAGAAGTCCCCTCTAAAGCTAAGGGATCCTCTTCTTCTCCTCTTTATTCAAGAACCTTCTTTAAATTACGATTTTACAATTTTTTATGTTGGGAAATGTTTTAAAAAATACATATAACTATAATAATGATTATAAAGTGATTATAGACCCCTTTAACTCTCACTTAATCCTTCCATGAATCTTTATGTACCCCCGTTATGCTGCTGAAATCATCATACGATTTTCCATGCCAAACATTTTTATAGTGAATACCCATACCCATTTCAACTCAAATATATTCACATAGTTGAACCTATAATTCATTTATTGGGGATTTAAATGCATGTAACCAATAATCCCTAAATCATGGGGTTAAAAGTGATGAAATAAATCCTTATGTTGTATGATCTATGTGGCACATTTATGCATGTTCATGATATGAAAGTGACAAGTGGGCCTGAAATTATATAGCTCACCAATGCATTGGGTAATGTTTTTATCTCATAAGATACCATTTATGGTGCATCTGATTTTATCCTAATAACACTATGTTATGATGTCTTAGAATTTAGCCTTGAATTATGTTTATGATTTCATGTTTTATATTGGTTCCACATTTCTATGTTGCCTTGTTATTATCATGTTATATCATGCCTCACTATTTAAGATTAGGATTCTTCCCCCTTTTATGTATTGTTTATATTCTTATTGAATCACATGTATTAATTTTATAATTTTATTCTTTGATTATTACCTTAATAGTATTTATAGCTCACCCCTTTCTTATGTACATCTCAGGTTATCCTATACAGTTTTAGAAGATCAAGGGAAATTAAGGGCATGTTATGGAGTTTTAGTTTACATCATTATATTTTAGTTGAAAATTATTATTATATGAAGCTCATTACCCAAATATAATAGGCCTCATGATCTTATAGGGTTGTATTAAGTGTATCTTTTTGTGATAAATCATGAAATAATGTTTATAAAGCTATGGGTTTTCATAGACAACATGACATCCCCTGTAAGAACCCAGTTTTTACTGTGAAAGACTTTGGAATATTCTTGATGTTATTCCAGAGCAGTGACTTCAGACGGCGTGCGATTCCGAGGCCCGGAGTGACCAAAATTAAATTTTCAGTGCGTTCACACTGGAAACGCAAAATGAATGGGATAACTCCTAAAAGGTGATCCGGATCAGAGATCCAAGTGTACAGATGGGTCCAGAATGGGGTGTTTACCCTAGGAACAACATAAAACATGTCGGCGCGGGATGTTTGGACCCCTCGCTCGCTTTCGGAACATTAAACGGATTAATTAATTAATTAATTCATTCGTTTAAGGGTGAAGCGCAAGTATCTCTTAAATGGTGGCTCAGATTGGAAAACCAAGGGCACCGTTGAGTTCGGAATGTGCCATTTACCCTATGTGGGATGTGATTTTTGCGGGCGCGACACGTCTGTGAAAAATGGCCCCAGGGGCGTTTTCGTAATTTAGCGGCTTCAGACGTTAAATTTTATAACCTCCAAACAGAAGCTTGGAATCAAATTCTGAGACCACTATTGTGCTCGGGAGGTGGTGTTTACCCTAGGGGAGGCTTAACCTTGACCCTGTTGGGAGTTTTGGTTACGAGTTAATTTGGGGTGTTTTGAAATTAAATTAATTAAAATTTATTTAATTTCTATTTAAGTAAACCCCTCCCCTCCTCCCTTGTTTCTTCCTCCTGGCGGAAGGAGTATCAACCAAGGTCTCCTCACATATCCATCCTCTCTAAGGCATAGCGGATGGGGGATCGTCGCGAAGCATCGGGTGAAGCCCCGCGAGGTAGGATCTTGCTCGTTTTTGTTTCCCCGCACCCTTTCACCCAAAATTTTGGTTGTCCAAATGCTGAATTATTATCGAGAAAATCCCTTACCCCTGTATTTCATACTTTGATATTTCCGTCCCATTTTACGGATTCGAAATCCGAGTTACGAGCGAACCGCAATCGATCGTCAAAGATCGGGTGTTGAAGGGGGTTTCCGGCGGTTTTGGGGCGGCCCGACTAGGCGGAGGCGGCGACGCGGCTCGGTCGAGGCGCTTCAGGCGGGTGTTGGCCGGTGGGAGCGAGAAGCAGGGGAGCACCAACGGGGGCATGACAGGGGCAGGAGCTGAGGCCGGGTGGGTGTCTAGCGGGCGCCGGCGAGCGCGGCACGAGGGCGACGAGGCCCCGACCCTCCTGGCCGGGTTGACGCGGCGACAACGGGGGCAGGGTCCTCAGGACCCCGCGGCAGGAAATACCCGCTCTAGGTGGGTATTTGTGGGAGAAAGGAAATCCAGACCGGCTTGATGCCAGTCCGGGCGTGGAAGGCCGGCCCGCGACCGCGGGCCGGTTCAGGAGAGTGGGCCGGCCGAACCGGCCTGGCCCACTAAAGTTCATTTTTTTTAAATGGCTATAAAAGTCAGCCCAGGTGTCGGATTCACATGCCGTCAGCGGAGACATGTTCCTTGGGATGAAGAGAATATTTTGAAATGGTTTCTAGAATTTTTAATTCCCGAATCGGGGGGCCTCGGTGGCGCGACACGTACGCTGAGGGGGTTGATGTCATCCCGGGGGTTCTTGTTTTGGACGGCGCGGACGTGTCTGACGTCCGTTTTGAGCGCCGTTAGTGGCGTTGGGACACTAGCGCTGGGATGAAGTTTTCCAGTATGGTTTCGGGTGCTGAAGCCGGAGTTGTGGCGTGGGCCCCACACCCCGTCTTTTGAGCTGTGTGCAGCTTTTAGCGACTTTTTCATCGGACTTCCGTTCGGGGCGTGCGAGCAGTCGATGTTAGGTGTTTTTCCGAGGCCATCGCATTGGCGAAGTCTGCCCACTGTAATTCCGCATGATGGTGTGGGCCCCGCGAGGTCTGTTTTGGCGTTGACAGTGATTTTTCCATCTTTATGACCGAGTGTCTGATTTGGACAAGTGATTAGTCCATACTATGTGATTTATCAAGAGGATCGCAACGGTGCGATCCGTTCGTTGTGTTTTGGGACCGGGATGCGGGTCCCACGTAACACTGCTCGTGTGCGGTGCGCCGAAATGCATCTTTTTCTCCGGATATCCATAGCGCTCAAGTGAGCAGTCTTTTTGACGTGTTTTCCCGAGGGGATCGCAATAGCGCGATGCGCTTGACTATTTTCGGGGCCAAGGCTCGGGATCACGGGACCCCATTCGGGCGTGAGGCGGTGTTGGTGACTTTTCCGTCGGATATCCGCTGGAGGTGAGAAAGTAGTCGATCTCGCGTGTTTTTCCATGAGGATTACAATGGTGTGATCCGTTTGGTTGTGCGGAGCCTCTTGCGTGATCTTGTTAAATGTGGAAATGTGAAAGGCGCTCTGATGGCGGTTCTTCTCGCTGTGTTTGTAGAGAACCCTTGGTGTGTGATCACATGCACTCCCATGTGAGTGAAGAGATGTGGTTGGCCATGCCTCAGCCATTGAGGTGGCAGGTTGGAGTTGTTACGTCATGTCTTCATGTTGACGTTGGGTGTCGTGTGCATGATGTTGGGTCGTAGAGGATGGCAAGAGGGGGGGTGAATTGCCTTTTCAAAAATAATTAACAATTTAAAACAATTATCAATGCAGCGGAAATAAAGAAGGCAAGACACAATTTGATAAAGAAGTTCGGCTTAATTCCCAAGCCTACGTCTCCGCTCCCAACAAGAACCGTTGAGAGATTTATACGTCAGCTTGCTTTTTAATGGTTGTAGAAAGAAACCCACTAGCCGTTTTAAGGTAGGCTAGAACACCTTCGTACAGCTTGCTTTTTTATTATGGTTGTAGCAAGAAACCCAATTGAAAGAAAGAATGGAAACGAGAGGTTTGTTTTAATCCAAACCCAATGAAGAACTAAACAAATAAAATAATACAAACACACGGAAGCCTTGAGCGCCAAAAGTGTGAGAGCAGCTGATGGAGAGGGAGCTCAAGCTTCAAGGATGGCAATGGATCACAAGAGGCCTTGGAGATTTGTCGTTAGAGCGTCAAGACATCAAAATATATTTCCGTTGTGTTCCTGGAATCCATGGTTTCTTATTTATAGGAGAAATACCCATAAACACTTCAATATGGCCGTTGGAGGGCTTTCAGAGCCGTTGGGGGTCAAAAGTACAAGTCTGGTCAAAGCCCAACGACTATTTTGACTGGGCACACCGGCTGGCCGGTGGTGTCTCACAAGCTGGCCGGTGGTCCACTGGCTGGCCGGTGCTGAGCTCCCGGCTGGCCGGTGGTCCAGACAGAGCAGGCTTTCTGTCTGGGTTCCACCGGCTGGTCGGTGGTCATCCACCGGTTGGCCGGTGGCACCAGGCAGTGGGCAAGCCTACTGCCTGGGTCCTCCTACTGGCCGGTGGGCAAGAACCGGTTGGCTGGTGCCCATACCGGCTGGCCGGTGAGCTAACACCGACTGACCGGTGGCTCTGGCAGAAAGCAATGCTTCTTCCTGAGACCACTGGTTGGCCGGTGGACTCAGAGAGTCCACTTTCAGCCTTCTTGGGCCAACTCCTGGGCAACCTTTTTCCTAGCATCAAAACACTTGAAAACAAGTTAGAACACGATGAGAGTGATTGTGATCATTAAAATCCAAGAGAGAGGGGTACAACAATCTCCCCCTATTTTGATGATCACAATCATAAAAGAGAAAGCTTTAAAAAGGATATGCCAATTGAAAACTTAAATAAACAATTTTGGACATGAAAATATATTAGAGATCAAAAAAAAAAATTGAAGAGATGTACCATGTATTGAAAATGATCTTAATCTAAAGAGAATGAGTCATTTTGAAATTGTAACCATAGGTCATTTTTTTTAAAAGGAACAAATGAAATCAATAACTTACCGGTTTTTAAAAAAAAATTGAACTTTTAAAGTGAGAACTTTAATCAATTGAAACCATAGGTCATTTTTTTAAAAGGAACAAATGAAATCAATAACTTACCGGTTTTAAAAAAAAATTGAACTTTTAAAGTGAGCACTTCAATCAATTGAAATATGAAACTAGTAAACAGAGAAATTTCTCCCCCTTTGGGATTATCAAAATAGGAGGGAAAAAGAAAAAAAATGATAGATAAGACAACTTGAAATTTATAAAAGATGAAACGTTACATAGAGAGTTCAAAACACAAATACAAAGACAAGTCAAAAACAGGAAAGGCTCTATTCACTCCTAGAGGGTCGAGAGTGACGACGACGCCTGAAGGTCGAAGGAGCTGGAGGACCCTGGATCGCCTCGAAGCGACGATCAAGAGAGTCGATCCGAGAATGGAGCTGATCAAACTGAGAGCTGAAGAAGGAAAACTACAAGTCGAGCCGGGTCTCAATTTGATCCTGGAAGCGTAGGAATTGATCAGCCATCACCGACAAGCCACCAGCATCAGCGGGAGGGGGCATAGCCTCAGCAGGCTCAGGTGTATCATCATCCGCTCTAGCTTCCTCACCAGCATCAGCCTCAGCATCACTTTCGCTGTCACCACTCCCTTCCTCTTCATCGTCATCCCTGTCCTCACTGTCTGAAAGAGGATAAGCAGCGGAAATAGTAGGAGGCATGGCATGGGATGGAGGATGTGAATGAGTCTGAGGAGAGTAAGCCTTGAGAAGGCCATCCTTGTCAGTGATCCACTCCTGACGCCAAGGGTGCCAACGAATGTTCATCCGTTGCACCATCATAAAATTGACGATGCTATCCTTATTTGGCTGCTCAAAGGAAGTATCATGGAGAGGCACATCAAGGAGGGTGAAGATTTTGGTCAAAAGGCGACCGAAAGGTAGAGTTTTGGATCGGCGCGGGTGCTCAGCCACATAAGTCATGGCCCAGAACAGGAACCAGACCAAATTTAAATGAATCCCTTCTCCTTTCAACCACTCCATTTTGTTGTGGAGTCCTAGGGGCATAGAAGGTGTGATTGTATCCTTGAGAGGAACATAATTCATCGAATTCTTTGTTCTCGAATTCACCTCCATGGTCACTACGGAGCGATATAATTTTATATCCTTTTTCGTTTTCTACTTTCCTAGAGAATTTCAAAAAGGTTCTACAAGCATCATTTTTATGAGCTAAAAAGAAAACCCAAGTGAAACGAGAAAGGTCATCTACTAGGACAAAGGTATAGGATTTTCCACCTAGACTTTCTACAGGGGTAGAACCAAAAAGATCAAGATGTAGGAGCTCAAGAGATTTTGAAGTTGACACTTCCTTCTTAGATTTGAAAGAAGACTTGTGTTGCTTGCCAAGTTGGCATGGATCACAAATCAAATCTTTCTTAAACTTAAGTTTAGGAAGGTCACGGATGAGCTTGTTCTTATTAAGCTTTAGAAGTGAATGAGAGCTACAATGCCCCAACCTTCTATGCCAAATCCAAGACTCATTGTCAAGAGCACTTAAACATTTAACATTTTGGCTAGCTAAAGACTTTAAATCAATAATGTAAACATTTTGAAAATGGGAAGCAGAAAATATCAATTTGTTTTGAAAATCAAACACATTGCATAAATCATTTTGAAAATTCACCGAAAAACCACTATCACAAAGTTGACTAATGCTAATTAGATTATGTTTTAAACCTTTAACAAATAAAACATCTTTAATTAAAGAGGTGATACCAAATCCAATGGTACCTATTCCGACGATCTTGCTTTTTAAATTTTCACCGAAGGTGACGTATCCTCCATCGAATTCTTCAAGGGAGTTGAACTCAGAGGGATCGCCACACATGTGCCTCGAGCATCTGCTGTCAAGATAACACGAGCCTTTAGAAGTCCTACTTCTTTAGCGTTTATCCTACAAAATCAAGAGAGAATAGATTTTGGTACCCATATAAGTTTGGGTCCGGAAAGATTATCTAAAAGAGACTTTTGAACCCATATTTTTCTAGAGGGTTTCCATCTAAAATACTCATCCGAGTAGGTAATGGTTTTGGGGCTTCCATACCTTTCATTTTTACAATCACATTCATAAATCATGTGCCCGGTCTTTTTACAATAATTACAAAATTTATATTGAGAGCTCCCCCTTACAAAAGTAGTGGGTGCTCTAGAAGAAGTGACTTCTTTGTTAAAGCCAAGTCCATGTGTTGTTCTAGCCGAACGCTGAGAACCTAGTAATTTGGTCAAATTTTGTTCACCTTGGGTGAACTTGGAAGGAGACTCCCTTAGATATTTAATGGTTGAATTCAAAGAATCAACATTTGGAATATCTTGGATCTTAAGGGTAAGTTCCTCATTCTTTTTGAGAAGTTGTTCTTTTTCAGAAATGAGAATTTTCTTTTTCTTTTTCAAAGACATAAATTTAGAGGTAAGTTCGTGAAAACCTTCCTCTAATTGATCTCTCGCATTTTGGAGATCTTCATAGGACATGTCATTATTGAAAGAGGAAGATGAGGAAGAGGAGTCGGAAGAAGATACCTCATCAAATGCCATTAGGCATTTTCCACCTTCATCGCTTGAGTCGCTTGAAGACATGGAGTCATCACTTGCACTCCATGTGGATGCTTTGCAATCCTTCTTGTTTTTCTTTTCTTTTACCATTTTCTTGAAAATGGAGCACTCCGGTTTTATGTGGCCTTTCTTTCCACATTCAAAGCATGTAACTTTATTCTCCTCTTTGGGCTCTTCCTTTCGTGCCCTTCGAAAGTTCTTCTTTTTCTTCATGAATTTGCTCATTTTTCTTGCTAGTTGAGCAATCTCGGATTCGCTATCAGCGGAGGAGATTTCTTCCTTTGCTTTGAAAGCAATGTTCTCTTTCTCCTTGAAGGTTTTACCTTATTTATCGGCTTGCCTCTTCATGGTGATCTCATAGGTCATGAGTGATCCAATGATCTCTTCAACCGGCATTTTCTTGACATCTTTTGCTTCTTGAATTGCGGTCACCTTTGGTGCCCATGAGCTTGGTAGGACCCAAAGAATCTTCTTGACCATCATTTCTGCAGAAACATCCTCACCAAGAGATTTTATTCCATTGCAAACGTCAGTAAAACGAGTAAACATTTCAGTAATTGATTCGTGTGGGTGCATGGTGAAACTTTCAAAATCTTGGCGATACATGTCTAATCTAGTGTCTTTGACTTTGTTAGTGCCCTCATGGGTTACTTATAAAACTTTCCAAATTTCATAAGAAGAGGAGCAAGTAGAAACACGGTTGAATTCATTATGGTCTAGCCGACAATAAAGAGCATTCATGGCTTTGCCATCAAGCTCAAAATTGGCAATGTCTTCGGGGGTCCATTTGGACTCATCCTTGTTAGATAAAGTATAGCCTTGCATTACAATCCTATAGATAGGATAACCAATGCTTCTAAGAAAAGTAATCATGCGAGTTTTCCAATAAGTGTAATCGGTTCCATCAAAGAATGGAGCCCGAGTCATAGAATACCCTTCGGGAGCATGCGAGGAATTAGCCATCACTAAGGATCTTAAGTTTGTAACCGGTTAAGGTATTACACAAACGCTTCCTCTGATACCAAGTGTTGGGTCGTAGAGGATGGCAAGAGGGGGGGTGAATTGCCTTTTCAAAAATAATTAACAATTTAAAACAATTATCAATGCAGCGGAAATAAAGAAGGCAAGACACAATTTGATAACGAAGTTCAGCTTAATTCCCAAGCCTACGTCTCCGCTCCCAACATGAACCGTTGAGAGATTTATACGTCAGCTTTCTTTTTAATGGTTGTAGCAAGAAACCCACTAGCCGTTTTAAGGTAGGCTAGAACACCTTCGTACAGCTTGCTTTTTTATTATGGTTGTAGCAAGAAACCCAATTGAAATAAAGAATGGAAAAGAGAGGTTTGTTTTAATCCAAACCCAATGAAGAACTAAACAAATAAAATAATACAAATACACGGAAGCCTTGAGCGCCAAAAGTGTGAGAGCAGCTGATGGAGAGGGAGCTCAAGCTTCAAGGATGGCAATGGATCACAAGAGGCCTTGGAGATTTGTCGTTAGAGTGTCAAGACATCAAAATATATTTCCGTTGTGTTCCTGGCATCCATGGTTTCTTATTTATAGGAGAAATACCCATAAACACTTCAATATGGCCGTTGGAGGGCTTTCGGAGCTGTTGGGGGTCAAAAGTACAAGTCTGGTCAAAGCCCAATGGCTAGTTTGACTGGGCACACCGGCTGGTCGGTGGTGTCTCACCAGCTGGCCGGTGGTCCACCGGCTGGCCGATGCTGAGCTCCCAGCTGGCCGGTGGTCCAAACAGAGCAGGCTTTCTGTCTGGGTTCCACCGGTTGGCCGGTGGCACCAGGCAGTGGGCAAGCCTACTGCCTGGGTCCTCCTGCTGGCCGGTGGGCAAGAACCGGTTGGCCGGTGCCCATACCGGCTAGCCGGTGAGCTAACACCGGCTGACCGGTGGACTCAGAGAGTCCACTTTCAGCCTTCTTGGGCCAACTCCTGGGCAACCTTTTTCCTAGAATCAAAACACTTGAAAACAAGTTAGAACACGATGAGAGTGATTGTGATCATTAAAATCCAATAGAGAGGGGTACAACACATGATAGCCTTTGGGCTGGAATGTGGTATGCTCTAGGAGTATATGAGAATGCTTGGAGGTACATGTGGTTGTTGTACCTGAGGATGTTTGTGCGCTCAGTTGGGGTTGACTTGGGGCCACACGTCGTGTGGTCCTCATGTGCGTGCTGTGTTCTGCTTTACGTACTTTTGACCTCTCGCGATGTAGAGGGTCCCTCTGTGATCATTTATTTGACCAGTAGGGTTGATTGGTCTCCCCCTGGTTTCGTTCTCGATGGTTTGGCCGATAGAGATGGTTTGGTTCCTCTGCTTCTTCGGTTGTGAGGGGTTTCAGTACTGTGACCTTTCACCGATCTGTGGCACCATTTGCAGCTACGGGTGTCCGTGCAGCGTGGGTGTTTTCCCCACTCTCTGGGATGAGATGTCTCGGTCCCCTTCGACAGTGACTCAGCAGATTGGAGCGGGATCGCCTTGTGAGGCCTGGGGAGTTTCTCCCGTTGCTCCATGTTCCCTGGTAGAGCTTGTGGTTTCGGTGTTACCAAAACTTTATTCGGGCACCGATCCTCTACCCAGGAGGTTTTTTCCAGCAGGGTTGAGGTTGTTTCCAGCAGGTCTGAGGTTGTTTCTAGCCGGGCTGAGGTTCTTTCCAGCAGGGCTGAGGTTGTTTCCAGTGGGGTTGAGGTTGTTACCAGCAAGGCTGAGGTTGTTTCGAGCAGGGCTCGCCAGTGGGTTACCATCCAACAGGGATGGCCAGTACAACAGTGTTCACCGAGTAGTACCATCCAGCAGGGATGGCCAGAGTAGTTCCGGGCTTACCTCCAGCGGGGCTGGGCAGTGGTCCCCGATGCCGGGCTTACCTCCAGTTGGGCTGGGCAGTGGTCCCTGATGCCGGGCTTACCTTCAGCTGGGCTGGGCAGTGGTCCCCGATGCTGGGTTACCTCCAGATGGGCTGGGCAGTGGTCCCATCGCCGACTTTAGCCGGGTCACCCTCCAATGGATTACCCTATTACGGGACTAGGAAGTGTGGCACCCATCAACTTTCCGGGTCTCCCTGTAGTGGGAACCCATTGACTTCCAGGGATCCTCCAGCGGGGCTGGGTAGGGGGGTTTCCTGTCAACTTTGAGAAGACCTCTCGATTGCGGGGTAGTGACGAGTTGTGGTTGACGTTCCCCCAGAACTCTCAAGTACGAGGAGCGCTTTCCCCCATCGAAACACGTCCTTGTGACGCGACCTAAAACCGTGCAGGCGAGTCAGTGCCACCCAAAGCGGATAGTGTTGAGGTGTGGTGATTGATCCCTTGACTTGTAGTTCGGGGCAGACGTGCGGGATGCTGGACATCGATGGTGTTACTTCAGGGACTTTTGGCTACTCTTTTCTTGGGCTGATCTACGGGATGGAGATCCCATTACGACCTTGTTCGAGCTTCTTATTGAGCATATGTATTTGTATATACCTTGTTCCAGTACCCACTTCTTGGGTTTGGTTACTCTCCTTCTAGGTGAGGAGAAGACGCGCGGGGTATGCCATGTGCTTTCTGTGTCTAGATTTTCGTGGTTGGACAAGTCTACTCTCTTGCTATAGGTAGAGAAGACTCGATGAGAAGTTCATCTTCTCACCATTTCTAGCTCCTTGTGTCTGGAAGAGTCTACCTCCTTTCTCTTGTTGGGTTGAGCTGGAATCTCTGCTGTTACTCTTACTGCACTTTCAGTTGTACTCCTCTAATTTTTCTGTTCGCTCTACTACTCACCCTTTGGTACCTCCTTTTTTGCTCCCTCGAGCCTTCGGGGTATCCTATTGAGTTTTTTTATACTCACCCCTGCTTGGGATTTTCCCGCACTTGGTGTGCCCTTGCAGACGACGGACAGGTTGGTCATGACTTCAGTGGAGCATAGGAGTTCAGGAGCTTGGACCACGTACGGTGGTCATAGTCGGGATCTAGGTGGGGAACCCTTCCGACTATTTTTCTTTTGTTTACTTGTTGCCAGGTTATGGCACCTTTTCTGGTTGGGCGCGTGTTTTGCCCCTTTTCTTTTTCAGTTACCTTCAGCTTGTACTTTGTAGTTTTAGAGGTCGATGCACATTATGGTTTATTTATAGCAGTTACTCTTTTACTCTGCTTGTCTTTTCTTTTACTCTACACTTTTGCATTGAGTGTGCTGCGTGTGTGTGTACAGGTGCTTAGGAAAAGGCCTCCCCGAGTTGTTGTGCCTTCGGTGCTGGTCGCTAGCCCCTGGCCTATGGAGGCGGGCTTGGGGTAGTTGCGGCTCGAGCCCGGGTAGGGTCGGGTCGTGACAAAGTGGTATCAGAGGTGGTTCGTTCCTTGGGACGCTGTTCAGACGTCCTTAAAAGAGGAATTGGTTGGGATTTAGGGAAACAATGTTAACGTGTCTCGAGAGCGGCTCTCAGGCCAAGGAGTCCAGTGATGGTGCGGCGACCGACGTATCCATTCACCAGGACCTTGATAACCCGCTTATCGACTCGGCATGCTGAGACACTTGATGCAGGGAAAATTTGGTTTGTGTATCACATAGGATTGATCCTTTGACTGTCCTTATTGATTCAGCTCCCCATTGTTGTTGTTATTGATATATACATATATAATCATCTGACCGCGACACTCTTTGATAATATTTAGGATGTCTCCGCGAAGACAGCCAGCCAGGATACCATCTTTGGTTCATGACAATGACCCTGTGAGCTACGAGGCCACAGTCCAGGATCCATTATGTGAGCCCATTTCTCCGAGTGGGCCGGTATCATCACCCCCACCTGTTGAGCAGCAGGCAGTTTCAGCAGAGCAGACGGGGCTTGAGCGCAGGTTGAGCGCGCTCTGTGAGTTCCAATGGCAGAGACCGCTAAGGTTCAGTGGTGAGCCAGACCCTTAGGCAGTAGAGGTTTGGATCGAGGCAATGGTTCACCTTTTCAGGCTTGTGCAAATGCCAACAGATTAGAGAGTGGCTTTGGCAGCCAACCTTTTTCGTGGAGCAGCTCGGCGTTGGTGGAGTCTGGTGACTCAGTTTCTTGATGAGTCGTCGCTTTCATGGGATCACTTTCAGTTGTTGTTTCGTGAGGAGTTTTTCCCCTCTTGCTTATGCTCCATTCAGATTCAGGAGCTCCTGTAGTTTCATTAGGGAGGGATGACTGTGGCTGAGTACACGACTAGTTTTGCAAACCGTGCACGCTTTTACCCAGACTTGGTCCGTGACGACGACATCCGAGTGCGGAAGTTTGAGAAGGGTCTCCTCCGAGAGATTCGTGCTGTCATATTACCCTTGGGAATTTCCACATATGCCGGGGTGCTAGAGAAGGCGCTGGTGATAGAGGGCTTCCTGTCACATTCTAGTTTTGGTGGTGGCAGCAGGTACGTTGGAGCTGAGACGTCTGCCGCAGCTAGCGGGCATCGACAAGCAGAACCTCGACGCAGGTGGCTTTCTGACAACCGGACTCAGGGGCGTGGTTGTACACCACAGTGGCGCCGAAGGGCACCAGTGCAGCCTAGAGAGATTCAGTACTATGCTTGTGACGGGTGAGGTCAGTTGGAACAAGACTTCCCGACCTGAGTTTCTGAGAGCTTCGGGCAGGCAGCAGGTGCGCCACCACGACAGAGGCAGTGCCATGATCGGGGTAGTACCCAGAGAGGTGGTGTTAGCAGAGGAGCGGGAGGAGCTGGTAGTGGGGGATGACTTTATGAGGCCATCCCATCACTACTAGGTGGTCCATGATAGGCTCCGGGGGCTGACAATTGGGATCAAGGACAGCCGCGAGCTTTGGATGTCTACTATCCTGCAGAGCATGAGGTGATAAGAGGTACGCTCTACAGATCTTCTACCTTTTTGCAGTATAATTTTTAGACTCTGTGTGGGGAATGTTTTCCTCCCTTCTCCTTGCTTGAGGTGTTACCGGGGTGATGCGGGGCGTCGGTGTAACCCTGTGTTGGTAAGTTAAAAGGTGTGGAACCTTTTTCTTTAGTCGATGGTGTCGACTCCTTCGCCTTTCGAGCATGTAAGAGAGCATCTACAGTGGAACCTTGCATGACCAAATATCCTTGGGTGTTTCACCATATGGATATTCTGAAGGAGGGAATCACCAGGCCTTGTTTCAGGTGCGGGAGGTGATTCCAGTCGTGGCATGCGATGTAGAGGTTCGTTCGGGGAGGTGAGCTACCCCCGAGAGCCTTTGAGTCGTTTGAGACCGTGCAAAGGGATGGAGAGGTACCCTACCACCTTTCCCTAACCCCAAAGTCTAGAGTGGGTGCACGACATCAGCAAGGGCCGACCTCGCGTGAACAGATCAATCCTTTGGTCTATGTGCAGTGATGCAGAGATGTGCGTGGGTTCTTCTGGGTATGGGAAATCCAGGTGTGGGCTTAGTACCTTGTGTTGTTCCCTAGTTTTTATTTTTGGGGACAAAAATCTTGAATGAGGGAATGATTTAAGAACCCAGTTTTTTCTGCGAAAGACATTGGAATATTCTTGATGTTATTCCAGAGCAGTGCCTTCAGACGGCGTGAAAATCCAAGGCCCAGAGTGGCCAGAATTAAATTTTCAGTGCATTCACACTGGAAACGCCAAATGAATGGGATAACTCCTAAACGGTGATTTGGATCAGAGATCCGAGTGTACGGATGGGTCCAGAATTGGGTGTTTACCCTAGGAACGACATAAAACATGTCAACACGAGATGTTTGGACCCCTCGCTCACTTTCAGAACGTTAAACGGATAAATTAATTAATTAATTCATTCGTTTAAGGGTGAAGCACAAGTATCTCTTAAACGGTGGCTCGGATTGGAAAACCGAGGGCACCGTTGAGTTTGTAATGTGCCGTTTATCCTATGAGGGGTGTGAGTTTTGCGGGCGCGGCCCGTCTGTGAAAAATGGCCCCAGGGGCGTTTTCGTAATTTAGCGGCTTCAGACGTTAAATTTTATTACTTCCAAACGGAAGCTCGGAATCAAATTACGAGACCAACTTTGTTCTCGGGAGGTGGTGTTTACCCTAGGGGAGGCTTAACCTTGACCCCGTCGGGAGTTTTGGTTACGGGTTAATTTGGGGTGTTTTGAAATTAAATTAATTAAAATTTATTTAATTTCTATTTAAGTAAACCCCTCCCCTCCTCCCTTGTTTCTTCATCCTGGAGAAAGGAGTCTCAAACAAGGCCTACTCCCATCTCCATCCTCTCTAAGGCGTGGCGGCTGGCGGATCGTCGCGAAGCTTTGGGCGAAGCCCCTCGAAGTAGGATCTTGCTCTTTTTTGTTTTCCCGCACCCTTTCACCCAAAATTTTGGTTGTCTAAATGCTGAACTATTTTCAAGAAAATACCTTACCCCATTAGTTCGTACTATGAGATTTCCATCGAATTTTACGGATTTGAAATTCGAGTTACGAGCGAACCGCAATCGATCGTCGAAGATCGAGTGTTGAAGGGGGTTTCTGGCGGTTTTGGGGCGGCCCGGCTCGGCGGAGGCGGCGACGCGGCTCGGTCGAGGCGCTTCAGGCGGGTGTCGGCCGGTGGGAGAGATAAGTAGGGAAGCACCCACGGGGGCATGGCTGGTGTAGGAGCTGAGGCTGGGTGGGTGTCCAGCGGGCGCCGGCGAGCGCGGCACACGGGCGACGAGGCCCCGGCCCTCCTGGCCGGGTTGACGCGGCGACAACGGGGGCGGGGTCCTCGAGACCCCGCGGCAGGAAAGACCCTCTCTCGGCGGGTCTTTTTGGGAGAAAGGAAAGCCGGACCGGCTTGATGCCAGTCCGGGCATGGAAGGCCAGCCTGCGACCGCAGGCCGGTTCAGGAGAGTGGGTCGGCCGAACCGGCCTGGCCCACTAAAGTTCGTTTTTTTTAAACGGCTGTAAAAGTCAGCCGAGGTGTCGGATTCACATGCCGTCGGCAGCGACGCATTCCTTGGGACGAAGAGAATATTTTGAGATGGTTTCAGGAGTTTTTAATTCCCGAAACGGGGGGCCTCAGTGGCGCGACACGTACGCCGATGGGGTTGACGTCATCCCGGGGGTTCTTGTTTTGGACGGCGCGGACGCGTCTGACGTCCGTTTTGAGCGTCGTCAGTGGCGTTGGGACATTGGCGCCGGGGAGAAGTTTTCCAGTATGGTTTTGGGCACTGAAGCCAGAGTTCAGGCATGGGACCCACGTCCCGTCTTTTGAGCTGCGTGCAGCTTTTAGCAACTTTTTCATCGGACGTCCGTTCGGGGCGTGCGAGCAGTCGATGTTGGGTGTTTTTCCGAGGGCATCGCGTTGGCGCAGTCTGCCCGCTGTAATTCCACACGATGGTGTGGGCCCCGTGAGGGCTGTTTGGGCATTGACAGTGATTTTTCCATCTTTATCACTGGGTGTCCGATTTGGACAAGTGATTAGTCCATCCTGTGTGCTTTATCGAGATGATCGCAACGGTGCGATCCGTTCGTTGTGTTTCGGGACCAGGATGCGGGTCCCACGTAGCACTGCTCATGTGCGGTGCGCCAGAATGCATCTTTTTCTCCGAATATCCGTAGTGCTCAAGTGAGCAGTCTTTTTGACGTGTTTTCCAGAGGGGATCGTAATGGTGCGATGCGCCCGACTTTTTTCGGGGCCGAGGCTCGGGATCACGGGACGCCGTTCGGGCGTGGGGCGGTGTTGGCGACTTTTCCGTCGGATATCCATTGGAGGCGAGTAAGTAGTCGATATCGCATGTTTTTCCATGAGGATTAAAATGGTGCAATCCGTTTGGTTATGCTAAGCCTCTTGCGCGATCTTGTTAAATGTGGAAATGTGAAAGGCGCTCTAATGGCGGTTCTTCTCGCCGTGTTTGCAGAGAACCCTTGGCGTGTGATCGCGTCCACTCCCGTGTGAGGGAAGAGATGTGGTTGGTCATGCCTCAGACATTGAGGTGGCAGGTTGGAGTTGTTACGTCATGACTTCACGTTGACATTGGGTGCCGTGTGCACGATAGCCTTTGGGCTGGAACGTGTTATGCTCTGGGAGTATACGAGAATGCTTGGAGGTACATGTGGTTTTTGTACCTAAGGATGTTTGTGCACTTAGTTGGGGTTGACTTGGGGCCACACGTAGTGTGGGCCCCATGTGCATGCCATGTTCTGCTTTATGTACTTTTGACCTCTCACGACGTAGAGGGTCCCTCTGTGCTCATTTGTTTGACTAGAAAGGTTGAGTGGTCTCCCCCTGGTTTCATTCTCGATGGTTTGGCTGACAGAGATGGTTTGGTTCCTCTGATTCTTTGGCTGTGCGGGGTTTCAGTACTGTGCCCTTTCACTGGTCTGCGACACCGTTTGCAGCTACAGGTGTCCGTGCAGCATGGGTGTTTTCCCCACTCTCTAGGATGAGATGTCTTGGTCCGCTTCGACAGTGACTCAGTGGATTGGAGTGGGATCACCTTGTGAGGCTTGGGGGAGTTTCTCCCATTGATACGTGTTCCCTGGTAGAGCTTGTGGTTTCGGTGTGACCAACACTTTACGTGGGCACCGATCCTCTACCCAGGAGGTTGTTTCCAGCAGGGCTGAGGTTGTTTCCAGCAGGGCTAAGGTTGTTTCCAGCAGGGCTGAGGTTGTTTCTAGTAGGGTTGAGGTTTTTTCCAGTGGGGATGAGGTTGTTTCCAGCGGGGCTGAGGTTGTTACCAGTAGGGCTGATGTTGTTTTGAGTAGGGCTCGCCAGTGGGTTACCATCCAGCAGGGATGGCCAGTACAGCAGTGTTCACCGAGCAGTACCATCCAGCAGGGATGGCCAGAGCAGTTCCGGGCTTACCTCCAGCAGGGCTGGGTAGTGGTCCCTGATGTCGGGCTTACCTCTAGTTGGGATGGGCAGTGGTCCCCGATGCTGGTCTTACCTCTAGTTGGGCTGGGTAGTGGTCCCTGATGTCGGGTTACCTCCAGATGGGCCGGGCAGTGGTCCCGTTGCCGACTTTAGCCGGGTCGCCCTCCAGTGGATTACCCTGTTACGAGACTGGGCAGTGTGGCACCCGTTGACTTTATGGGTCTCCCTGTAGTGGTAACCTGTTGACTTCCAGGGATCCTCCAGTGGGGCTGGGTAGGGGGTTGCCTGTCGACTTTGAGCAGACCTCTCGAATGCGGGGCAATGACGAGTTGTGGTTGACGTTCCCCCATAACTCTCAAGTACGAGGAGCCCTTTCCCCCACCGAGACACGTCCTTGTGACGTGACCTAAAACTGTGCAGGTGAGTCAGTGCCACCCAAAGTGGATAGTGTCGAGGTACAGTGATTGATCCCTTGACTTGTAGTTTGGGGCAGACGTGCGGGATGCTGGGCATCGATGGTGTTACTTCAGGGACTGTTGGCTACTCTTTTCTTGGGATGAGCTACGGGATGGAGATCCTCTTACGACCTTGTTCGGGATTCTTATTGAGAATATTTATTTGTATATACCTTGTTCCGGTACCCACTTCTTAGGTTTGGTTACTCTCCTTCCAAGTGAGGCGAAGACACGCAGGGTATGCCATGTGCTTTCCGTGTCTAGCTTCTTGTGGTTGGATGAGTCTACTCTGCTGCTATAGGTATAGAAGACTAGATGAGAAGTTCATCTTCTTACCTTTTACAGCTCCTTATATCTGGACGATTCTACCTCCTTTCTCTTGTTTGGTTGAGCTGGACTCTCTGTTGTTACTCTAACTACACTTTCAGTTGTACTCCTCTACTTTTTCTATTCGCTCTACTGCTCACCCTTCGGTACCTCCTTTGTTTCTCCCTCGAGCCTTCGGGGTATCATACTGAGTATTTTTATACTCACCCCTGCTTGGGATTTTCTCTCACTTGGTGTGCCCTTGCAGATGACAGAAAGGTTGGTCGTGACTTCATTGGAGCATAGGAGTTCGGGAGCTTGGACCGCGTGCGGTGGTTGTAGTCGGGTTCTAGGTGGGGAATCCTTCCAACTCTTTTTCTTTTGTTTACCTATTGCCGGGTTGTGGCACCTTTTCTAGTTGGTTGCGTGTTTTTCCCCTTTTATTTTTCAGTTACCTTCAGCTTGTACTTTGTACTTTTAGAGGTCGATGCACATTGTGGTTTATTTATAGCAGTTACTCTTTTACTCTTCTTGTCTTTTCTTTTACTCTGCACTTTTTCATTGAGTGTGCTGCGTGGGTGTGTACAGGTGCTTAGGCAAAGGCCTCCCCGATTTGTTATGCCATCGGCGCTGGTCGCCAGCCCCTGGCCTATGGAGGCGGGCTTGGGGTAGTTGCGGCTCGAGCCCAGGTAGGGTCGGGTCGTGACATCCCCCATCATGAATTGAACCCCCTCCTCCTTGATTTTCCACAAACTTAGGGACTATTACATGATGTATCCCCAAACATAGGAGTATATTTGTTTACTCTAATGTATGATACTTATCCAAATTAGTCTCCCAGATACGTTTCACTCAGTGAGGACCCTGTTCATGGCGTGACCTACCAGAATTCCACAAAGGAAAAGAAAAACCCTCACTAAAAAATAAATATCCATCATGATATGATTCCCTTGGACACCACATGAATTACACCCATCCCAAAATCAATTTTTTTCACAAAAAATAATCACACAATTATAACTTTAGGCCATAATGAGAACTGTAGGCCACCAATACTGTAGAACTATAAAAAACTCAAAGATTATAAAAATTAAAAATAATTCACAAAAATATAAAATTTTATACAGAGGTGTAATGGGGGTGTCACAATTCTTCTCACAATGAATCTTTATACCCCTAGAAATCTATTATAATGAGTGGAAAGAAATAAGGAACAAAAAATGTCATCACCCAATAAAGGGTTCAACGATATACCATAGAAATTAAACTAAGTAAGTGGATACAAATGGTATATCAAATAGAAGATAATTTGGACTATTTAAACTCAATAGTTAGGTTAAGTAATGAGAATCCCACTCTACCAACCCTCTTTTTGTGTATACACAAGTCAGGTGGGTTTGGAAAACTCTAAGTGGTCCAGTGAGAAAGGGGCACTAAAAACAACATGATTCGCAAAAAATACATGAAACTAATCCTAAAACATCACATGATAACCTTGGGCATAGCTCAATACATAATCAAGAGACAAAAATATCAAGGATCACAAATACCTATAATAGGTATCCCCACCATTTACAATTTTTCCAGAATAATTATATCAAGGATAAATATTCCCATGATAAGGAAAAAACTAAAACCTCAAATATCCAAGGGAAATGATAATTCTCTACCAACCATAAACAACTAATTAAGAAACTGATTTAGAATTCCATTAAGGAAACATAATCCAAAAGTCCATAATCTGTAGTGATTAGTGTGAGAAATTTTTTTAGGGTAAAGCATGGAAGATTTTTAAGTATAGGATCTAGATGCTACACTTGGGAATTTGTATGGAAACATTGCATCAGAACTGTGGAATGTCCAGAATGAGTCTAGTGGAAGAACCATCACATGGAAAAAGATGTATGGATTAAGTTTGGTGAGTATAGTGTGGGTTAATGGGAGTTCATCATAAAGATTTAATTTTTATCAAATGTATTTTATTCCATAATAACATTATAGAAGTATCCTTAGATATCAATAGAATGAGACTGGGCTGTGATAGTATGAAAAAAGCACCGTGGAGTCTAAGTACCGAAAAAGGTAGCTTCTGAAAGAAGATCAGAGACAGTCTGTATTGTTCTGTAGGAATGAAGTTAGGAAAATAGAAGGGTTAGATTTTGATATCCAAATAGAGTTATAGAGGTTTCTCTATAAATTGTTGCACAAAAGTTACTTTGATGAGAAGGCACTGAAGATGAAGTGATGGAATCACTCATTGCAGATTTTTGGAAGGAGATATCATGTAGAATCATTAGTGAGAATATTAAAAGGCGACATACACTATTCACCATATGTTATCATTTGAAGCAGTGTTTTCTACTAGTATTCATAAGTCATTCACATCAATATAAGGTTATCCATGAAAGTTGGAAGGTGGTGCTAATTAGATGACTGGATGGGTCCCTCTATAAGATAACCACTGGTCAACCTATGCTAAATATGACTAAGAGGTGCTTATGAGGCCTAAAAAAGGTTGGGGTGGCCCCCTCTATGAGGATACAGAAGGATGATTATGGAAGGAGTGTATCAGAAGATGTGATAGGTGTAGACGTTGGTGAGAATTCTTTTGGTAGGGTGATAAGAAGGCGTGAGTTTAATTATAACCCAAAATTATCATTTAATAAAAGAAGTGTTACTATTTCTTTTGTGGATAAAGGATGTGATTCTAAACCACATTAATCCACATTGTACATTGTGCTTGTATTTTTGTATGAATATCACGTTCCTGTTCATTCTTTGGAAGGAGAACCATAGGGGGACCAAAACTAGGATTAAATTTTCAACATGGTGTGGTGATTTGGGTGCTTGAATTTACTAGTTATGGAATCCTAAATCATGGGTGGATATTCTAGAATAATATTCCATAGTTGTGTTTCTGGTGGTGGTGTTAGTGATACTGATGGATGTTTTAGAAGCAAGACCATCCAAGATTCCCAACAAGTGGTATAAAATTTATTTATCATATTTATGTCACTTGTTTTTTGTGTTCAGTGATAGTGAATACGGTAGAGTTTTTTTGGAGATCATTTTATCAATGTTTTAGAGAAAAGTCACTCTGACACAATAGTGGTACCAATGTATTTCTAAATATCAAAAATATTCTTGAATGGTGGGAGTCTTGAGGTGTGTTCCATTATTGATACGTTTGTTCGAGCTTAGATAGACTGTGAGGTTCCTCATGATGAGGTGGTCTATCAGGTTTCTCAGAAGGATGTCACTAGAATATGGTGGAAATACCAACCATGATATTGGATATTGAAATTCCTCTGGCTTCATGAGTCATGCGGTGTGTGCTATTCATTGGTTATCATTTTAGAAGCTGGTGGAAGACTGTTGAAGTTCTGATAGAAGCCAAAGATGAATTGATGGTGGAGGATTCTAATCCTGGATAATTCCAATGATACTACTCATAAATGATTTCCAAGTTATATTATATGGGGAGGTCAATTAGAATCATGGGAGAAAACTAGAGGATATGAAAGCATTACATGGATTATTTTATAAGTTGTAATTAGAGTTTGATGCATGTTCCAAGAAGGAGGTGTCAGATGAATCCATCAGTTATTAGATCAAATTCAATGGATTTTGGACAGTTCCCCTATTTTTCATAGATTTGTGGATATAAAGGGATATTATAGTAAAACTACTGGTATCTGAAGATCGTTCCAAAAATGAAACATTCCATAAATTCCCATAATCTATAGCTGAGGAAGGTGACTGAAATATTTCCAAGTGTTTTATTAAGCCCATATTAGAAGAATGTGTGGTGCGAAAAAGTTCCCCTATTCAATATAAGATGATCAGTGGAATTAATAGGAATTTTTAAGAGTATGGGATTCATACTAAGCAGGATTCATAGTTATGGTGAAGTGCAGATAGGTTTTAAGATCTAGAAGGTGATGACTAGAAAGAGTGTTGTCACATCAGATATTGGATGACCATAAGAAGGAATATGAGGCATGGTTTTCATGATCACACTTAATTGAGGTAGAATGAAGGATGAGAATTCTAATTCATGTGAATTATTTATGGAACTTGGAGGCATAGATTGGAATATTCAACGGTTATGATTGAAGTTTTAAATCCTGATGGTTTCTATCATAGAAATCCGTTATACTAAATTTTACCTTCAATTGTAAGAAATGTGATGCTATAATATTGGAAGTTATTATAGGAGATGAATATATGGATTGAATGGAAGTTTAAAAGTTGGACATATGTTGTTTCTCTAATCTACAAAGTCTTTGAAAGGAGTCAACCAAAATCGTGTTAAAACCTGATAGGGGAAAAACCAAATTATAGGGCATATGTTTCTTATTAAAGTGGTGATGAATACTTTTTAATCCTTAAATATATGTTCAAAATATATTTTTAAGATCATTAAAGTAATATAAGGACCTATATAATAGATGTGGGATCCTTGAAAGGATCAAAACCAGGCTGGAGAAGTGGGAGAAAAGACTATAGAAATCCTTGGTTGCATTGGAATAAGTTTTAGTGGGAGTTCTTCATGATGATGACATCAAACTTTCTTTAAGGTGTAGTTCTATATGGAGGATATTTTTATGATTTCATTGAATCTTGTTGTACTGACATGATTTTGGGTTTTAGAAACTCAAGTAATCATAGTTTTGGAAACAAACATCTGATAGAGTGAGGCCATGGACACAATGCATGAATGAATCTTGTTGATAGAAATTTCAATAAATTCAAAGGATGGAAAATGACTTTTCCAATTTTCTTTGGATTAATTCTATGGAGGATTTCAAATGAGTTTCAAAGGTGCAGTAA
Source organism: Viscum album (assembly GCA_963277665.1). Classification (NCBI taxonomy): domain Eukaryota; kingdom Viridiplantae; phylum Streptophyta; class Magnoliopsida; order Santalales; family Viscaceae; genus Viscum; species Viscum album. The sequence continues at coordinate 1,714,778,010 of OY728125.1, forward strand.
AATAGAAGATCATGGTTCCAAAAGTTGGATGAGGATATCATTCAGTGGGATCTTGGATGATCTAAAGGTAGTATGGAGTGATAATCATATAAAAGATATAATAGAATAATATGAATGAAATATTATCTAGAAGGGAATTTGGTGTGAGTAGGATAATTTTCTTATAGTGGGGTATTATTATACTCAAACTGTGAAAGAAATTTTCAAGTGGGTGATTGTTGGGTTTGCTGTGAGAAATGTTTTCTAGGGTCAAGTGTGTAAGATTTGTAAGCAAAAAATTTATAAGTAACAATTGGGAATCAATATTGAATCATTTCACTAACACCATGGAATGTTAAAAATGAGTCCTATAGAATAACCATCACATGAAAGGATATGAATGAATTAAGTTTAGAGGATGTATAATGGGTGAAAAAGAGTTCACCAAAAGGAGTTCACCAAAAGGAGTTAAATTTGAACAAATTCAGTGTCTTCAAGAATAACATTATAGAAGGAGGTTTGGAGTCAAGATCAGTGAAATGAGGTTGGGTGTAGATAATCTAATGGAAGCATAGTGAAGTCTTAGTACTGGAAGGGGAATCTTCTAGAAGGAGCTCAAAGGTAGTTGTTCTTTTTTTGGAATAATTCATCATGGAAAACAAAAGGGGAAAATTATGATATAAAAATATAATTCTAAAAGATTCTTGGTGAAGTGTTGTATGAGAAGTCACTTTGAAAAGAAGACACTGAAGATGAAGTGATGGAAGAACTCATTGTAGATATTTGGAAGGAGATTATATGGAGAATCATCACTATGCATATTATAAATTTACGCTAAATTTTCATTGGGTGTTGGTGGTTTAATCATTGTCTTATATTGGAATTCAAAAGTTTCTCACATCAACTAAAGGTCATCCATGAAAGTCAGATGGTGGTTCTAAATGGATGATTGCCTAGGGAACTCAATAAGATGGCCATTGGTTCAATTATGCTAAATATAATTGAGAGGTGATAATAATCCCTAACAATGGATAGGGTAGATCCCCCCTCTATGGAATCCAACATGGGTTCATACAAGTGTCTAAGGAATTAGATACAAAGGTGAAGATCAAGGATCTAGAAAGATAAAGACTAGAAAGAGGGTATTGAAAGAAGAAGTAGGTGAAGAAATTGGTGATACTTATTTTGATAGTGTAATAATGGTGATAAGAAGGTGTGGGTTTCCTTATAATTGTAACTTCTCCTTGAATCAAATAAGTAATTCCATTTATCCTGTGGATGTAGGATGAAAGACCAAACCGTATTAATCCCTACTGTGCATTGTGTTTGTGTTTGTAATTTAATGTTTGTATATCTATCATTTACTTGGTCATTGTTTGGAAAGAGACACATAGGAGGACCAAAACTAGGATCATATGTTCAACATAGATTAGGGATTGGGGTTCCTAGCCTTCCTAGTTCTAGAATATGAAGTCATGGGGGGATCTTTCAAAAGAAAGTTTTTCATCTGTTCTTCCAGTGGTGTCATGGTTGATTTTGATGGATGTTCCAAAAGTATTATGTTATAAAATTCCCAACATAATTAAGGTCAAATAGTTTATCAACATTCCATAGAATCAAAATAGGGAAGATACATCAATAAATAAACATGCCTCAATGATAAACAACATGGGATCTAACCTCGAGTTATGATGTTGAAGGGAAAACGACTTGGCATCTCACCTCTACAACACCAACCCATAATAAACCTATTAGAAACCCAAATATGTTATAATATCAATTTGTATATTATCCAAAGCACAATTTAGACAAATATGTCACTTTTAATAGTTACCTAAGCATGTACCCAAGGCTCTCCATGAGAAAAACATTAAAAAATAGATCTTAGCACATGGAAAACATCATATAAAAACCTCAATAGGTATAAAATATAAATTAGGAATGAGAAAATCCACACATAATCAACAAATATCAAAACAAAAAATGGATAAAATACCCAAATAATGCATTAACTGATAATTATCCTAAATTCTAAACTTGCTCTAAAAGCAATGATCATAAATCCTAAAATAGATGATCATCCCAGTATTGGATATGTTTAAGACTTATATATTAACCAATTCCTTATCTAAAATCAGGATAGATTCAAATATAGATAATCTAAGGTTTGTATGAAGACCTATCTTAAGGAAAAAAGCTTTAGAAAGTCATCAGTGACTAACATGGGAGAAAAGAAAACTAAAACCAATAGAGACTCATGGATTGAATTCCTCTCTACACCTTCACATCATTAGAACAATTACATTGAATAAATTTGGTCTTGAATAATTACTAAGGAATATCATTAAGCAACTAATAAGGGAAAAAAATCTCACATCATACTCAAATTTATCCTCAATAAAACCTATAACAGATTTCACCTATGAGGTTTCAAGATGTTTTAAATAATTAAAGGTTCCCTCAATCCAATTTAACCAATCCATATCCTCTATAAGACCTTAATAACCATGGAAATAATGTTGAAAATAATTCAAGAAATATTGGATGTGGTCTAAGAATAGAGAAGATTCCAACTCTGCTACTCTATTTAGAGTCTTGATAGAGTCAAAACCTAAAAGAATAATTCCAAATCTATGTGAGGAATCAGCCTAAGAAATATGTCTATAGATATACCTTTCATGTTTCACAAAAACTTTCTAAGATGAATACTCTAAATATCATGAAACGTTAACCAAACCCATTTATTTTTTATAAATAAAAAAAATCCTATTATAACCAACAGATTCAACTTAAAATAATAAATTGACCAAAGGAAATAACACCATAAACATTCCTTTATTTTAAATAACCACATTTGAAAAAGGGTTTAGAAACTCATTTAAAAAAATCAAACATGATTTTATAACATTCCACTTAATTTGGAAAACTAAAGAATTGATTAAATTTAAAAATATTTCCTAAATTCTATAATTAAATCAACCACTTTTAAAAACACTTTATGAAATTAAAAATTATTTAAAAATATACTTTAAAACCTATTTTTAAAAGCCAAAAAATTTCACGAAATTCATCTTAAAGAAACAGATTTTAAACACAAGGATAAAAAATATCCACACATCATAAAACCTTCTTTGATCCATTTTCAACAAATGAAAATCATTTAAGGGGAAATTTGAATTCCAAATAGGTATAAAATTTTTTTTTCAGGAGGAATGCAGAGTTGTGTATGGTTTTTATACATGGTTTGGCTAACCATATAGAAACCTCTGATAAGTTTACATGACTATGTGCACTAGCTCCACACAGTTTTTCAAACCATATGTTCTAAACTTCTAAATATGGTTACTTTATACTTTCACCCTAAAAATCAATGAAACCACCAAAGTATCTAAAATAACTAAATAGAGATTAAAATACCATCAAAATAATCAAAACCAAAACTCAAATCCAAGACTCAATTCCTGAATACCCATGGAAAATCAAGTTTAGTCATTAAAGGTGATTATTATAAACCTAATCATGACCTTATTCGAGAGTTTTGATAATCCTAGCTCCATACTAATAGAATCCACAAATAAAAAGAGATATTTGATACTTTTTTTAATGAACCAAACTATGTAAAAACTAACATGTCACCCAAGTCAATCCTCTACATAGCCTGATGCATGTTCCCAATCACCCTGAGATAGAAATTCATTCCAAGGTATCACACTATCATCAATGAAAATAGTTTCACCCTTGAATAAAAATAATAAAGAAATAAAATCCAACCAAGAATCTATTATGGTGCATTTATGCAGTGGACTTCCATGTAAATAATATAAATAAAAACATATGATAAAACGGGTAAAACATGGCACAAGTATAATAAAGATCTTAAACAGACTCAATTTTACATATATAACATCAACTGTATAAATAAAAATAATTGGTACAAGAGTCCAAAATATAAATACACAACATAATCCAAAATTAGAAAGACCAATAATAAGGCACAACATTCCTAATTGAATGATAAATAATCATCGTTGAAATAAACTAGAACCTGATCCATACTGTAATTTCACCACCATGTAAACCATAGTCACTAAACACACCCAAAATCATCCATCAACAAACTAAAGATATCAAAAACCTACCATCTTTAGGGATACATGAGAGTTTCATACTCATGTACATGTGTGTATGAAAGGTGTAAGCTAAACATGCCCAGTAGGATTTCACCAAAAAGTCTATGTAATTTCTTTCATTAAAAATTTCATAAATTATTGTTTTAATATCCTTTTTAAAATATAATTTTTTAAAGGAAAGAATATATAAAACATACATCACCTTTTACAATTTTCCAAAAATACAAGGTAAAATCTCTTAGGAATCTAAAATCACAACTTTCCTTTAAAACAATGGTTTCAACATTATAAATGTTACACTACTTTTATTTAAAATAATTATTTCAAAATACCATTTTTATCAACCAAGTGTAGGAATCTACCATTAAAAATTGAAAAAACTTTATAACATTAAAAAGGTAGACTTCCATGTTCATGATAGAAAAATAAACCATTTATCTTTCTTTTTTCAATAGTTTTCATGTAAATCCTTTTTTAAATAAAATTGAAAATTAAATCATGCCATGAAAAGAAAAAAAGGAATACAACCAATAGGAACCATCATGTAAAGGATGTATGGGATAAATAAATATAATTGTGTAAATTGTACCAATAAACTAAGGAAACATGGCGATGAAAAAAAGTATGTAGTGAGAATCCCTAAGATAATACCAACATCAATGAGTAAGTTTCATGGGTAAATCACCAGGTCCTAACACAAGGAAGTCTTAGAAATAACCAAGTGTCTCATTGGGGAAATCCTCCCAATTATCTCCCATAATCTAACCCATCACTTACCCAACAAGGACACAACCTATAACATGGGTCACTAGCCAATTCTTAATGAGGTTAATATGGAATAAAATGAATCCCTTTATAAGTTACTTAGGTGATCATGATATAATCAAAGTAGAGGTGAGTATAAAATAATCACACAATAATCATATAAATCAATAATAAAACATGGGAAATAAACTGATTCTCTCATCCAACACCCAATCAAGAAATAATCAATTTTGAAATCTTACAAGCACCAAATAATAAATTTTCCATGTATAAGGAAAAAGTATATACAAGAAATAATATAAAACAAGAGGCTCAAAATGAGGGTATAACAACATAAATAAAATCATTTTTTTCAATAAATGCTAACTTATCATTTGAAAACAACTTATAATACTAGGTTAAAACAAAACCACATAAGGTTCAATGCTTTGAAAAAAAATTCTACATACCTTTGGAGTCAATTAAAAACCAAAACATATCTTTGGTTAAAAACAACAATTTAATATAGGGTATATCCTTTGGAAATAAAAACATGTCCAAAACCCTTCGTTTTATATTAAAATTAATTGAAGAGAGACATAAATTAATTTTCACAAATTTTTGTCGGGAAAACAATTTAGTTCAAAATGAACACTAGAATGTTCATTGAAAAATACTCCATGAAAATTATAGAAATTATTTGAAACATTTTATAAACTATTTGAGGGAATTATACATATTTATAAAATGAATATTGATTCAATAATAGAGATTCACCCATATATCATCCAACCTCATCACTCTCTCTTACACCCTAATCATGCACACGACCACCTCAAGTCTACAAAGTCCCCTCTCTATAGACCTAATGTTTATTCTTGCATCATTGAATCAAGAAAGTTTTTTAAATGGTGTTTTAAAAAAATTATAAAATTTTGGTAGGGTAAAAATAATTTTCCAATATAGGTCTTGGATTTCATATACCCCATTCACACAAGCTATCATAAGAATTGGTGTGAATGCGGTTCAAATATGCTATTTAATGACTAAATAGCTTGCATGAACCCCGTTCATGCTAACACTACTTTAAACTCACATGAATGTGGTTCATTCAATTATAGCTATGTTTAAGGAGGTGTGGGATATGTTTACTCCTCTAGACGATCACTTAGATTGGATTCATGAACATGGTTTATGCCTCAAAATGCCCCCTTCTTATAAAATGGGCACCCCCACCACTTCATTCACTTTCTCCCTATGTTTTTTTGTAGCACAACTCTGTGAGTTTATTATATTTCTCAAATTATTATTTATTATTATCAAGAATGTATAATTTCTTTTAAATTTTTAATTATTTTATTTTATTATTATTATTTTTAATTTATTTTCTAGATTTTTTTATTTAATTAGTTGTTTATATGATTTAAACAATACACTAATTGTATGATTTAAATATATATATAATGTAAATATTGTTAGAAAATTTATTAAATTTATATAAGTGGTTATACATAAAAGTAAAATACTTCAAAAAATTAATAAATTTAGAAATATAATTTATCGATAGTTATAATAAATGTAATAATAAGTTGAGTGAATGATCATGATCTAGACTAACCAATGAATGTTTGGATTTTTTATTTTTATTTATAGTTTCTAATAATTATTTTTAAAATTATTTTTTATGACTTCTGTATAATCCCTTTGTCTTATATGTTGGACATGTAAGTAGCACCCCCATGTCACATTCATGAAAGTTTCATGATTTTGGTTTTACAAAAAATATTATTTATAAAATAAATAAATAATTTTTTATTAATATTTTACAAAATTATCATCATTATTTTTATCTATTATAATTTCCAATTTTTTTATTATATATATAATTTTTTAAAATAAATTATTTTTCTTCCCATTCCATTGGTGACCCCCAGATTTGGTTGGTCAAAATAATGGGGTCTAAGATGACCAAGGATGGCTTGGGAGGCTATTAATTTTTATCCCAATCCCTCATAATAAACCCCAAATAATAGTCTAATCTAATAAACCCTTACACACCATTCCATTACATCTATTTTGTAACACCCATATATATGATTATTAACTGTTAGAGGATATTTATTGATAAAAATACTATTATTAGAGGTCATTTGTTTTCAGGTTTTCTTTACTCTTTTTTTTCGTATTTTTTTGGGTTTCAAAAAAAATATACCAAAATGGGTTATGTTAAAAAATAATTTTTTGCAATAGATATCAGTTTTTGTGAACATATACATATCTTGTGTGAATGGACTCTACATAAGATATTTAATATTTATATAGTTTGTGTAAATTTCATTCATTCAAGCTAGTTTTTATTTTTTTAAAAGTTTTTTTTATTTCATTATATTTTTTAAGTTTTATAAATTTTTTATATTATGTAATAATTTCTTTAAAACTCTAAAATATTTATTCATTTCATTATTTTTATGATTATATATTTTTATGATATTTTTTTACAGTTTTTGTTTATATTTTGATATAACTATTATTTATCTATATATTATAAATAATGTTTTATTAATTTTATTTTAGAAAATTAATATTTTTGATTTTCAAATTTATAAATATGTATGCATATAATTTTTTATATTTTTCATTTATATGTAAAGAAGTAAGAAAAATATCTAAATAAACTGAAATATATACCAACTATAAAAAATAGTAGAAAATTTTTCATCTAAATATTTTAACATTATTAAAAATTTTATATTATAAATTGATCATTGATAGTTAATTAAATTAAATATGATGGATATGATAGCCTATAGCACATGAAAGTGATATCAGTTTTTGAAAAGAAATTAAATTTTTTATTATATAGTAAATTATACTATTTAAAATTATGAAAAAATATGACAAAAAATTACATAAAAATGAGTTTTAATTACATTATTATTAAAAAAACATTTGTGATGTATAACTATACCTCTAGGAGGCTACTATATTCCCCACCTATCATTTGACGAATGTGTCCATATCTACTATGATGGTGAATGTGTAGTGGATTATTCAATGTAGATGATGGATCTTCTTTTTATACGGGAACATGTCTAGAAGCTTCCTTAATGTATTATTGTTTCAATATAGGGGATATAAAATCTAACATCTAGAACCTTCTCCCACATAAAAGTATGATTTATTCTATCCAAAACCTTTTGTTACATGGAAGGAAAATGGATTTTATGACAGACCCATCTTACTGTCATTCAAATTAGAAATAAAAAAATACAAAAATAAAATTTATTTATTATCACTAAATAAATTTTTTTCATATATTAAGAGAGGAAAAAAATATTACAGTGGAATCATAAAAAAAATCATATTGAGTCCCAATAAACATAGTCTATGTCTAAGCTGATGAAGCTACTACCTCTATTGAATGAACTAGTGGCATAGTATAAGGGATTCTTCGACATCTAAATCACTTTCCCAAGTAACCACTTTTTGGTTGTGCAACTATATCTATATATTATTCAAGTACCACATCTCCCATTCCATCATCAGATACTTACTAATTAGTAAAATTACAATTTATTAGGTATGGAGTGTTTAAAGAGATGTATCTTAGGAATCTATCCATATTTTTCTCACCATGTTCATAACTATTAAAATTTATTACCGAAGACCTAGCTATAGGTACATCTAGATTCTTGGTTGTAAAATTCCTATGATAATACATTATATCATATTTTTGGGAAGGACCAGATTGAACAAATCTCCCATAAATGAGATCAATATCATTATGTAGGAATTTGATATACATGGATTTCACATGTATTTCTATAATTTTCTAACTTAGTTTTAGTTAATTAGTTTAACCATTTTTTATATTTTTAGTTTATTTTTGTACTTTTGTAGTAGTTTAGATATATTGATAATTTTTAGTTAATTTATATACTTATATTAGTGGTTTAGTATTTTTATTAGTTATATTAATTTTATATATTATATTTAACACTATATTATTATTATTAGTTTCTCTAATTTTAGTTTAGTTTATTTTATTTTTTATTAGTATGTATATTTTAATATTAATTTTATTTTATTTCATTATTTTGTTACATTAATAAAATAGTATTTGTTATTAGTTTATTATTATATTTAATAGTAATATTATATTTAATTATATGTACATTAATATATTATTTTAATTATTATTATTATCAATTTTTTATTTTAATTAAATAATTAGTTTTTTTTAATTTGAAATCAACATTTTTTGTTTTATTTTTACCCTCCTAACTACCCACACCAACCCCCTCCCCTTGACCCACTCCACTCCTCCCACATCACCCATCCCCTTCCTTTTCTCTCTCCAATCCCATGCCCCTTCTCCCTCATCCCACCTCTCTCCAATCCCCTCCCCACTCACACCCCAAATATACCCGCTCCCCACTCGCCCCTCCATCTGCCCTGGTCCCCAACCCGCCAATCACCTCACGCCTCTCACCCCCATAATCCCACAGATGCCCCACTTTCCCCCTGCTCTCCAGGACCCGCGACCCTCTCCCTCCCCTTCGCCCAATTCCCCATCCACCCCACTCACCTCCCTACTGCCCCCAATCCCGCCTACCTGCTACCCCCGCTTCTCTCCCCTGTCGGCCTCCACATTCCACAATGCCTCTCGGCCACTTTAGTGTACAGCCATAGCGAGCAACCCTCCTCAGATAGAACTATCGGAAAACCATCATCAGGAGCGCAATGGAGGTTTGGACACATCATCAACGTTCGATTTGGCTTCTGGAGATTAATGTCACACGAATAGAGAGAGCGTAGATCAGATCATATTTTCAGCAGCGCAGTGGTTTGATTCGGGTATGACATCAGTGAATGCACATAGCAGAGTGATGATTATTATTTTTTGATCATTGATGATGTCTCGCAGTGACCATAGCAACGACACAAGAATGGTGATATCTTCTATTTATTATTTTATGTGTCGTGTCGTCAAGATGGTTGGGTAATTTCATTTTTGTTGGAGTTGTGACAAATGTGACAGTGAATGCATGTCTTTAATTTATTCCTATGTTTGATTGCATTTTGAATTAATTTCATTTGGATGTTTATTTAATTAATTTTATCTGCATTTAAATTAATTTTCATTTGGGCTCTACACACATGCTTTGGTGCCCGTTCGTGTGATACCTAATAATTAATCACGAACAAGAGTTCATCAGGGAATTTAGTTATCCGGAATTAGATCAAGCGCGCAAGTGAATTCTGAATAAATAAATATATTAATTGAAAAATTAATATTTTGTGTGTGCGCTTCTTCAAACTTGTGTGAGTGATACTGAATAAGTGATCTCATGTGAGTGAACCTGATGCAGGTAGATACTTCGACTTTGTGAGAAACAGGTCGTCGTATTTCACTAAGTGATTTAGTGTTATAATGACGGGAAAACTATTCGTCCGGAAAAAGAACGAAATGGCGGATAATTTGTGTAAACATTAGAATATTGTCTAACATCAGAGAACAAGACCATATAGTATTTTTATTAAATTTGGAATTGGTGATAATTGAATAAATAAATATTCAAATGTGGGAAGTAAATAATTGAAATTGCATGCACTTGAACGGACATCACGGCTCTGGCACTTCCATATCTGCTAGTTTCTTTCATATATTAATTAACTTAGATAGTTTTAGTCAATTTAAATAGTCATTTTTAAAATAGTAATTTAGTTTTTAGAACTTAGTTGTTAATCACACAATTAAAGCTCATTTGCCTAAACATTCCTCCAAGAGGGCATTTCTAGTGTCTACTCACATTCTCTTTGTGGTTCGACCCTGCTCGCCACTTCTACAGTAGTTAGTAGGATAATAAATATTTCAAATTTTCACGCATTGCAACGCACAAGCCAAATTTCTGGCATCGTTGCCGGGGAGAATAGTATAATTAGAAGTTCCTTCAAAAGAGTGATTTAGGTCAAAAATAATAAAAAAATATTAAAAAAAAACCAATAAAAAAATAGTTTACTACTCGGGGAATTTTTCATTGCAGGGATTTTCAAGACACCCAGAAGTTCAAAATGACGTGGTCTGCACCACACAATTATAGCCAGTACCCACCCTACGCAGCCCCAACTCAAGGTATGACATATAATGATTCACCGCACATGAGTTGTCCAGGTAATCTCATTTATTTCAATGATCTTTATTCAAGTACATGCTATGATCCATATGAGAATATTTCTCCATGCTATGAAACAAGTACTTATACATCTGTTGATCATTTTCAAAGTCAATATATTCCTGAAAATTTAGAACTTGATAATTCATGTCAAACAAATGATTCAATAATTGAGCACATGTTGCATTGTGCTATCACTAAGACAAATCGGAGGTTTGAACTTCAAGATGAACGTAATGAAAACTTGATTTCCTCAACAAAAGATCTAGAAAATCAATTGAAGAATTTAGTAAATCAAATGAATTATATTTACAAACTAGCTGCTTCATTACCACTTGATGATCTAATTCAAAACAATTCTTTTGAGGAGAGTGCAATAGAGGTTCCATTTGAACAACATCTATGTCCTGAGTCTGATAATGATATTGATCTTCCTTCTTATCTTACAATTTATGAATCCCCTCCATAAAAAAATAATTCTTCCAATCTAATCACATTTCCAGAATATGAGAGCTTAATCTTCCACCCTGTTGAACATAAAAATCCCTTGGAAAATGTGATTTCATATCCTTCTATGAGTACACAACCCAGTCAACCCAAAGTGAAAAAGGACACATTCAATGTCTATCAAATTGCACCTTTTGAAGATGAAGAGGACATTTAAATAGGACCATTATTTACCATGATAGATTCAGGATTGAACCAAGAGACAATGAATTTCCACACTCAAGAGGACATCACTTCAAATGACATCAAATCACCTCTTTCTGAAAATCTTTGTGAGTCCGATTTTTTTTCAAAAATGGAGACTTTTGAAACATTTCTGGAGTCAGAGAATCAATCATCATTGGTGGTAGAGAACACTCATAATTTTCTAGAATCAATGGAAGAATGGTATTGCTTGGAGGATCTTGAGTTTGTGGTGAAACATGTACTAACAAAGAAATATGATGAGGGCAGTATAGAAGAAAATTTAGAAAAAGATGTCATTCTTGACATAATGGAGTCATCTGCTCCAATTGAGCTCGCCCCGCTTGCTTCATGCCTCGAGAATGTTTTGAGTTGGAAACTAGTGGATTTCCCTGTGCTGGTGGTTAGCAGTAAAAATGAATTGAGATACATTGTTAACCCAAATACTGCATTCAAGGATGTGATGGATATAATACAACCACTTAACGAGTTTGGTAAAGGCATTTTCCACCTATTCACATTCAAATAGGTAATCTTCTTGATCCTTCCATTGAAGACCTTTTCCCAAAATTAAATTATTCAATGAGTCTTTCTATAGGATCGGTATATTCATTCCCTTGTGATTTGTCCTATTTTCATTTCATTCCACAAATTCATTTTTCTAAAAAGTTTCCATTGAGATTTTGTGCAGCTTGTAGGATAAACTCATATTCCAAAAATGGATTCCACACTCCTACTGAAAAATAAGAAGATGTATGGTTTACATTTCCATTTGACCCTGCTCGCCACTTTTATAGTAGTTGGTAGGATAATAAATATTGCAAATTTTCACGTGTTCCGACGCGTAGTAAACTTAGCGCTCAATGGGAGGGAACCCATCATTTGTTTGTTTTCTTTTCACTACATTTAATTTCATTTCATTTAGTTTTATTTTAAATAAAATGGCATGAATTTACAACAATATATTTTCTCCCGGAACAATAGTGGATTTAAATTCATCATAAATATTTTTATCATACAAATTATTTAGATTATGGTGTGACTTATTTGATATGATGCGAGTATGTGCTGTCAATGTGTAGGTTTTACAGGTATACCATTTCTAGAGCTTCATCAGACACAAACAGCCTCTCCGAGTCTATTTTCACTTACACAGGGAATTGTTTTATTTTTTTCCATATTTTATGATTCCAAAAACACCATGTAAACTAAAAAAACAAGAATATTTTGAACAAAAAAACTAACATTACTGTCATTGATGAACCCACATAAAACCCGTTGTATCTTTGTCGCAAAACAGTCAGGAATATACCACTTGTGTCCCTAGGGAGTTTGAGCACCTGATTCTTGTTTGGAATTCTTTGATCCTTGATCTCATGACTTAGATGATTACTGATATTATTTCATGCTTCGAAAATATTTCTCAAAAACTTGTATATTTTTGAGACACTTATTTGCACTCATGCTCATCTGTGCTATCCAACATTATATTTCCATACCTGTGAGGATTCTGACCCATTTTACATCATCTATTATTTATATTTTTCTTGAGGGAATCTCAACCATGTTATGTCTTCTAGAACTTTCCATGTTTTTCCATCAAATAGATACGAATTTTGAAAGTTTCACTAAAATGATCGAGGAATCTATTTGATATTTTAGCCCCGTTGACCCACTGATCCATCCATATATTTTCTCCATAGTGTATCCCTTAGAATCCATGAATAAGACTTTTCAGGATAAGCCCATAACCAATACCCTTACCTACCCATTTCTTGAATTTCTCCATGATAATTTTCAATCTAAGTGTGGGGGAGAGATTTACTCATGGAGAGGGTTCTTTGAGGGACAGTGAGTCATTTGATGCACATGGACTGACATTCTCTCATCCTGACCATATGAGCTATATTTCACAGTAGCCACATTCATTACATGTGTTTTGATATAGGAATACAGAATCATTTTGGTTCCAACAATGAGTACATTGGTGGTCATTACGCGGTAACCCTATACTTTGGGGATACCTATAAAAGTGATGATTCATTACTCCAGGAGCTAGGAAGTTTTCTATATGAACTAATTTCATTGAGATGTTACAACGTATAAACTACTTGTGTACCATTCTTTGGGAGTATTATGACATTTATTTCATGGGGTTTTACAGTTGACACTCAACTATTTTTTCCGACCATATTATTTGAGTGAGCTGTGTCTTAAAAAAAATAGCGAAACATTATATTATCAAATTCTTGGGGACAAGTAGTGTTTTAAGTGTGGGGGAGTGAGAGTTTGAGGGAGACATTTGGATTGACATATATCATGCATTTATTTCAAGATTCACCCCTCCTTTTTACCAAAAAAATGTCAATTTTCTTTTAACCCATCATCCCACAACCTCAGAGACATTTGAACCTCATGCAAAGTCCTTGAGATTGTTGATTTTTTTCCACTAGTGGAGATGTGAAATTCATGGCAAACCTATGGTAACCATGCATGTGTATGAGAATTGAGAAAAATTTTGATCAAAATTTTTGAGCGATGAGAGTAATGGAAGGTAGGTCACATGATAAATGAGTGCACATACTTATTTTGGAAAGAATGCAAGTGAAAGAAAAATTGTTTTTGAAAATTAAAGTTTTAAATAAAGCATGATATTTTATGGGAAAAAGAGATTGAAAAATTGTGAACTTGTAATTTTGATGTTTTGATTTGTCTACGGATCTACTTGTGTTTTCTTTCTGATTGTTTTTCCCCGGAGTGAAAAAGTTTAAGTGTGGGAGATTTTATGTACATGGATTTCACATGTATTTATATAATTTTCTAACTTAGTTTTAATTAATTAGTTTAACCATTTTTTATATTTTTAGTTTATTTTTGTAGTTTTGTAGTAGTTTAGATATATTGATAATTTTTATTTAATTTATATACTTATATTAGTGATTTATTATTTTTATTTGTATATAAATTTTAGATATTATATTTACCACTATATTATTATTATTAGTTTCTCTAATTTCAGTTTAATTTATTTTATTTTTTATTAGTATGTATATTTTAATTTTAATTTTATTTTATTTCATTATTTTGTTGTATTAATAAAATAGTATTTGTTATTAGTTTATTATTATATTTAATAGTAAAATTATATTTAATTAAATGTGAATTAATATATTATTTGTATTATTATTATCAATTTTTTATTTTAATTAAATAATTAGTTTTTTTTTAATTTGAAATGAACATTTTTTGTTTTATTTTTATCCCACCTAACTACCGACGCCAACCCCCTCCCCTTGACTCTCTCCACTCCTCCCACGTCACCCATCCCCTTCCTTTTATCTCTCCAATCCCATGACCCTTTTCCCTCATGCCACCTCTCTCCAATCCCCTCCCCACTCACGCCCCAAATATACCTACTCCCCACTCACCCCTCCATCTGCCCTGCTCCCAAACCCACCAATCACCTCACACCACTCACCCCCATAATCCCACAGACGCCCCACTTTCCCCCTGCTCCCCAGGACCTGTGACCCTCGCCCTCCCCTTCACCCAATTCCCCAAATGCCCTACTCACCTCCCTGCTTCCCCCCATCTCGCCTACCTGCTACCCCCTTCTCTCCCCTACTGGCCTCCGCATTCCACAACGCCTCTCAGCCACTTTAGTGCACAGCCACATAGAGCAACCCTCCTCAGTCAGAACCAGTGGTAAACCATCATCAGGAGCACAATGGAGGTTCGGAAATGTCATCGAAATTTGATTTGGATTCTGGAGATTGATGCCACACGATGAGAGCGAGCACAGATCAGATCATATTTTTAGTGACGCGGTGGTTTGATTCGGGTGTGACGTCAGTGAATTCACAAAGCAAAGTGATGAATATTATTTTGCAATTTTTGATGGTGTCTTGCAGTGACCATAACAATGACACGAGCACGATGATATCTTCTATTTATTATTTTATGTTTCATGTCTTCATGATGGTTGGGTAATTTCATTTGTATTGGAGTTGTAACAAATGTGACGGTGAATGCATGTCTTTAATTTATCCCTATGTTTGATTGCCTTTTGAATTAATTTCATTTGGATGTTTATTTAATTAATTGTATCTACATTTAAATTAATTATCATTTGGGATCTGCACACATGATTTGGTGCCCGTTCATGTGATACCTAATAAGTAATCACGAATAGAAGTTCATCAGGGAATTTATTTATCTGGAATTCGATCAAGCGTGAAAGCGAATTTTGAATAAATAAATATATTAATTGAAAAATTAATATTTTGTGTGTGCGCTTCTTCAAACTTGTTTGAGTGATACTGAATAAGTGTTCTCATATGAGAGAACCCAACGATGGTAGATACTTCGACTTTGTGAGAAACGGGTCATCGTATTTCAGCAAGTGATTCAGTGCTATAATGACGTGCAAATTATTTTTCAGGACAAAGAACGAAATGATGGATAATTTTTGTAAACATTAGAATGTTTTCTAATATTAGATAATGAGAAAAAATAGTATTTTGATTAAATTTGGAATCGGTGATAATTGAATAAATAAATATTCAAATGTGGGAAGTAAATAATTGACATTGAATGCACTTGAACGGATGTCACAACTCTGACACTTCCATATTCGCCAGTTTCTTTCATAGCTTAATTAACTTAGATAGTTTTAGTCAATTTAAATAGTCATTTTTAAAATAGTCATTTAGTTTTTAGAACTTAGTTGTTAATCACACAATTAAAGATCATCTGCCTGAACATTCCACTAAGAGGTCATTTCTAGTGTCTACTCACATTCTCTCTGTGGTTTGACACTACTCGCCACTTCTACAGTAGTTGGTAGGATAATAAATATTGCAAATTTTCATGCGTTTCAATGCGTGTGCCAAAATTCCTCAAAAATAGATATTTCCACACATAATTTCACTACACTATGCCTAGATTTTTTATATACAATGATGAATTTTAAACCTAATCCTCATAATTGATAAAATGACACATTATATATCATAAGTGCTCAATATATTGAAGAATCAGATAATTGAAAAATCTATTAATTATTCAATTATCACTTTTGAGTAATTATGAATCCTTTTATACAAATATTTCAATATTATTTACTCTCAAAGATTAAAAAATCTCGTCAGTTATAGATTATAATTAAAACATTTGTGATTTTTAATTACTTCTCCATTGCAATATATGTGAAAAAACATGATTACATATAATGTAAACTCATTAAGTTAGTTTTTATACTTATTTAATGTAATTATATATATAAATTATTGACCATAAAAAATATGAAATGATCGTTGGATTTTATCTATTGATTGATTTATCAAGTGATGATAAACTAACCGAGAACTATGAGGAAATATCCAAAAGCCTCAATTGGCATGGGTTGAAATATACACTATTTTCCAATTATTTATCATGTTTATGTTAACTTTAGATCCATAATTGAACAATATCACCTCTTATAGAATCTTAATTTTTTACAATTCCACTCACATAAAAGTGAGGGGTACAGGGTTCATGGTAATATGTGAAATTAATCATGGACATGAAAGTCATTATACCATAAGTTTTAGGGATGGTATACATATCATCAATAATTAAATTAATAACATTTATTAAAATCTTTATAACAATTCTATAATAAGAATTAAAATAAATAAATATAAACATAAATTGGTTAGTCATCTAATAATAAATAATCATCCAATAATTTACCAATATTATCTATGATTTTAATCTATTTTAATATAAATAAACATATAAAAAGTAATTAAACATTCACATATGGGAAAATATTTAATTATTGATAAAGATTTTCACTCAATTCACTATTATAGCATGGTGGGTTGGACCACATTATGGTCTTCCCTAAGATACACCATTACATGGTGAGTATCACTATGCCATAATACTACACTTATAGGCTATGTAATATGAAATATCATGAGCTTGATCTTATTATTCCACTCCAACTATCATACGTCATTTAAAATCATCATAAGATGATGATTAAAGGAGTTTTAATGTCTATAATAATAGTTTAAATGGTAAATAATTCTTATGGGAATTACGATGTACATTATAAGGATTTGTAACATTTTATAATTTTTGAAACTCCTTATCAATATAACCAAAAGTTTAAATTCTATAAAGGGTCTTTGTATAGCTATATAAACATTCTTAATCATCTGACATGGGTGTCGATTTATAACACTAAAACTCCCCAGGATGAAACATTAAATCTATCTATTTTCTCCAACATTTAACCCAAGGTTTTAGTATATAATATATTGAGAAAGATCATTCTCAAGTGTGTAAAATTCCCATGATCCATGGATACCTTTAGAGGAAAGAGTCCATCAGAAGAATCCTAGTGATATCGATCAGATCATTGTGAAAATATTTGAAATGTCAGATTTAATGGTGTAAGATATGAGATTATTATTTTAGTTTATTTATATTCATTCTAAAAATATAAATAAATTATACATTTAATTATATTTTGATGTTTTTATTCCACTAGGTTTTAAATGTTAAAAATCCTTTCAAAACCTAAAAGTAATATGAGATATAATCCACAAACATTTGGTTTTATCTATGAATGGATTAATAATTCTAGAAAAATTATTTTCCTAGATAAAATGACAAGGTCAATGCCAAAAGTAGTGTTTTGGTTCGTGAAATATAGATACGAGGGTGTATCCTAAACAAAACCACTAATTTTAGTTCTTTTTTAAAAGGACCTGGACATTAGTGTTATGGAAATGAGCATTATCAACTTCTTACATTTTCATGAAAAATATAGAATTATATGATGGTGCTCTATTCCATAGTTAACCAATCATTATATAATGGTTTAGCTCCACCATGGGGACCACCAAGATATAATGTAAGTGTCTAAATTGTTCATGATATAATTTTCTCTTTCTGAAATGTGTTTCCTAGGAAAAACATCATCCCTAAATTTTCACCATCATGGTTTGAAAATGAATCAAAATGGATTAAAATATAGCCATGGTGTATTTAATTTTAAAAGACCAAAATAGCTTTCACTGTTCTATGAATAAAATTATTTTTATCATAATTTTAAATAAAAAAATATTTTTGTTAAAATTTTCAAAGACATTTTCTAGCGTGGGAACCCACGCCGCCTTCGCATGAGGGGGGGGATTTAAAGAGAACAAAAAATGTTATAGTATATTTTATCAAGGTTTAAAGTTTATTTATCTAGTAAATAATCTATAACATGTTTATAAATTAAATAAGGTAAAATATAAGTGCTTATATTAATTTATGAATAGTTTATAAATGTAAATGTAAAATGTTTATATTAAGAACTTATTTGGAAAAAAATTATTTAAACTATTCCAAAAGAAGCTTTGTATTTTTATATGATCAATGGTTTAAATAAAATAAAATATGTGATATTTAATTTTTGTAATTTTTTTAAATAAAATATGAAATATTTATTATTAAATAATATGTGTTCATAAAATATCACACATTTGGAATATGAAGGAATTCATATTAAATCCATTTAAATGTTAATAAAAAATGTTCATATTGGATAAAAGTGATCTATTCATGTTTATTTATTCCTAAATTATAAAGTTTTTATGATTTATTTATAATTTATTTATAAATTTTTTATTTCATCCTTAAATATATGAATTTTTTATTTAGTTATTTACCACTTATTTTATTATTGATTATAACTGTTTATATTATGAATTACGACATATGATTTAGTTTTATGTATTAAACTACTTCTAAATTATCATATATGCATCTAAGGAATTACATGCAAGGTATGATAATAAATTTAGTTTTATTCTATCTCGACTTTGGCTTATATTAAGTTATTAGATTAAATTAATAATTTAATTATGATTTATACATATTAGGTGTTATAATTATGATGATATTGAAATCTATCTTGAGTAAAGTACCCCTAGGTAAAATGATTTTTTATAGGGTGGCTCACTAGCCTAGAGTCTTATGCCTTTTCTTGAAAAGAGAGGGTTATCTATTTGTTTCTATAGGTTTAATCTTGTAGTGATTTCTGATTTCATATAATTTTAAGACATTACATAAAAGGGTTTCATGCAACTTATGCATAAGATTCATTTAGATATGTATGAATATAGTTGAATTTTAATTGGGTTAGTAAGATAAACTATGAGTGGTGTAAATAGTTACACAATAATATGATTTGAATATATTTGTTTAGTACAAGGAATAATATACCAAAATAAATCACTAGAAGCATGCATAAATGAAAAGGTAATACATGAGATAAGATGGGGAGCTTAAATCCAATTTAAATAATACTAAGTGTCAGATTCCTTCTAAATTAAGCACATATTAAGACCTAAATCATTTAACTAGGTGAGTTCTTCTAAGTTAGGGTGGCCATTAATTATCTACTATAATGAATTTTGTAAATGGATAAACCTAAGAGTTAAGTAACCAAATCTAGCTGTGAGATTTAGGTTATTCTTAGATGAGAAACCCTTAAGGAAGGATAATGTAAGAATTGTGTTGAGTTTATCTATATGATGGATAGGATAAAGATTTGTACACTCAACCATCCAAGGGTCATATATGATATTATTGGGATGATGGCTTATCAAAATATCTAAGAAGTGAGAGGAACACCAAAGAAAACTCACTGCTTAGTAAAATATGGATCTTTAACCACTAATGGATATGATGAATTTAAAATGGGTTATCATTTTTATGGGACAAAATTTAATAAAAACACTTATTAAATGATTTTAAAAAATGATACTCATCTTATAAAATATTCTATTATAGATATAAATGGAATTATCATATTACAATAAGATTTAGAGATCAATATTTTAAATGTAGAAGCTAAATGGTTGGTTCTTATTTACTTAGTACAAAAATATGAAAATAGTTATCAAACAAGAATATAAATTATATATGTTAGAAATAATAATTCCTAAGGAAAAAAATTATAAGGAAGTTAGTAAATTAGAGAATAATGTTTATTATAAAAATAATATGGATTCACTTGAAGTTTCAACAATGATTCTAATCTCTATGGATCCTCCTAATCCCCCATTTTAATTTTTAATAATTCACTTTAGGGTTGATAGTGAAACTTATATGAAATATGAATAAATACCAACCATAATAATTTAATATGACTTCAAAAAACATATACAAAAAAATAGACTCATAAAAAATATAAAATTTCAAAATGGGTGAGCACTGAGTGGGGATCCCAAGGCATGACAAGATGTCTCATAATTCATGAATCAAGAACTTTTCCTCACGTTTCATCCATGTTGTATGAAAACCATGGTTAATAATGATATTCTACCAATTAATGATGTTTACCATGATTTCCTTCCATCACTTCCAACATTAGATCCACGATTATTATTATAGATTATCCTTTCCACCATTGAACCAACCACCCAATTCATCCCATGAAATGACCTGTCTGCATTCTTGATAAAAAAGAACTGATGACCATCACCAAGTCATAAAAATTAATCATAAGGGAATGATTTAACCTAATAAATTTAATAAAAACATGCCACATCATTTTCACCAGAATCTAATAGGGTGTGTATATACATTAGACTTCCATGCATGTGAAATAAGTAGTTTTAAAAATAAGGAAACAAGCCAAACAAGGAATAGTTAAAAATAAATATATAGTTCAAATCTATAATATATAATAAGAATAATAAAACTAAACAAGATCCTAAGGAATAAAATAATTATGAAATTAATAGTAAAACCAAGATACAAGATAGAAAAATAAAAACCAAAACATAAGAGAACAAAAATTCTATGGTGATTCCTGATCACCCGCCAACACATCCGCTCCATGAGTGAATCAAACCAAGATGTCAGCCCATGGGGTTTCCCAATGAAATTTAACTTGAACTTGAAATTTTTATATACGCATGAACAAAGATTCTAGTAGGTATCCTTCCCACACCCCATGCATACACTTTAAAAATAAAAGCCTTTCATGCTATTTTTAAAATACAACCCAAAAGAAAGCTTTCCATTTAAATTTAAGGAAAATAACTTATATCCAAATTTAAAATTCATTTCATTATAACACCATTGTTTCCCATTTAAACTTAAAATCACACTTAATTTTTTTTGGAGTAATGGAATACTCAAAGAAAGTAAACCATGAAAACAAACCCACAAGATCGATGAAATTACTAGGGAGGGGGGGGGGAATTAGTGGTCAACAATTTAATTTATGTTTTGTCTTTTAAACAACCTTCCATAATAGTAAGATTAAAAATAATTCTATATTAAACACACCAAAATTCAGAAACATAAAAGGAACAACATATTTTATAAGGTTTACTACTCAATAAGTGAATTTAATCCTTAATATGATTTAGAAACACCCAAGATCACACAGTATACTTGAAACAATCCTATGAATTATAACAAGTATAGGATAACCATGAAATTTTGATACACTATAATCTCATGATACGGTAATTATATATTTCATAGTAATGATAGTTAATAGAGTTTTTAATAATAAGAATTTATCTCACAACATTAAACTTGGAGTCTATTTCAATCATGCTAATTCATTATTCCCAAATCATACTGGATCAAGTCATCCTTTTATTCTTTCTTCAATATCTTATATATTAGTGAGCAAGAATAAATTATTTTTCTTATCCTCTCTCCAATTTCTTATTTTATACACAAAAAACATTCTCTATGATTTTATAAGTATTGAAAAATAAACTCTCTTTTCCTTATCATAAACATATATATTCATAGAATAATATCCAGAATATTATTATCATAATTCATATAGAAACTCCCTGATTGTTAGTAGTGAGAAATTATCCTATTTGAAATTCTGAAACCTTATTTAAATTAAATCCAAGGATTCTATGTAAATATCTTTAAGATCTGGGCTCTTAATTATCATATGATATTTGAATATATGTGGACTTAACTTCTCCATAAATTGAACAACATTAATTCTTTTAAATATCTTTATGTGCACACTAACATGCATCTTTTTCCATATAGTAATTATTTTTTGGCATGGAAATCACTTTACTTTTCGTAATAATTATCTTACATGAAATTATAAGCACTATGGTCATAGATAATTCACTACAACATGGATAATCTCAAATATACTAGCTTCAATTTTAACTAGAACTTCTTCAATCTTAAATAATAACCTTCGGTTTGAGGATTTGATTATCAACAACTTATATGGAGATCCATTTTATAAATAATTATACTTGAATCCATGAGTAATAATATAAGAATTTTATGATTCATTTATTCCTACATATATGGTTACACATTGGTCAATTCATGTATATATAGAGAATGATCATTAAACAATGAAAAAAATCATCTTTATACAAGAGTGATTGATGCTTATGTAGAACTTGCATGATGGTTATGAAGCCCTTAAAACATGTTTATAAAAACTCAATTGAAAATTACATAGAAAATGTATTCATGCTTACACAACCATGCTTAATGGATCGACCACATGTATCGGTCTATATTGAATGCATGTACAACCTATCAACCCTGAAGATTGACCATGTGAAGTAGAGAAGTGACCATATTAGATCAACCACATGAAATGGATGATATAATGTATTGAGAATAAATAAGTGAAGTGACTGTATGAAGTAACCATCTAGACCATATTTATGAAAAAATTATCAATTGTAAAGATATATCATGTGAACTAGAAATATCGACCGTATCAATAGATTGACCAAAAAATTTGACCATACTCTTAAAATTATGAACTTTATTCATTTCAAACTAGTTGATCCTTAAAATAGCTCCAAACCTTCTCAAACAACTCAAAACAAATTCCAAAATGTTGTAGATAGTGTCCTTACCCTCACCAACACTTTACTTTAGTTTCCTTAAAGAAAAAAACATCATTCATCACATTATTTTTGAATATGATTTATGAATTGACAATAAAATCCAACACAATAGACCATATCCACTTCAACCTTCTTTGAAACATACTCTTTTACACAATGGGATAAAAAATACCCCCCTTTTTATTTTTTTGGAAACCAAGGAATATAAATCACCTTTAAAATTAAAAAACTTATCAATAAATTACCATCTAATAGTTATAACCCTAGTTGAGTGAACTCAATAGAGGAAACAAGAGTATTGAACAACAATCACCCTCTTCACGCTCTGATTCTCTTCATTCATCATTTTTAAACCCTATAAAAAAGTTCATGTATATACTTAAAAAAATGGTTATAATATTTAACACATGAACATAGTGAATTCACAACTTACCCCATTTAATCCCCCTAAATACATGCTCCCCCTAAATACAAGATCCACCCGAATAAGAGAGACATATATCTCTAGAGTTATTACTAAGTGTTTTCTCCTACTCTGTAAATACACTTGATAAATTCATAAGTAAATAAAAAGAAGAATATTTATGCTACAATTTATCCCCCTTTATAAAAAATTCCAAAGAACAAGGTGAGAGAGGGGAAAAACACCAATAACTTAGTCTTGTAATAGGGGAGATTGAACTCCCTCTCACAACCAAAATCTTTCAAAAACATCATTTGATAATGGTTTTGTGAAAACATTGGGTATTTCTTCCAAAATATGAAAAAATTACATCTTTAACTCATTTATATCTATAATATTCTTGATTATGTGATATTTGATATCAATTTTATTGAATCTTGAATGCTAAAAACAATTATATGATAGAGTTATATAACTTTTATTATCACAGTATAAGAGAAGTGGAAACATCACCTCCACCATGAGGTCTTACAATTGAGTTTTCATCCATATCAACTAAGTAATGGATAGACTCACAACTATATACTATACCTTAGTAGTACTCAATGTCACATAATTCTGCTTCTCTGCATGCAAACAAACACACCTATCACCAAGAAAGAACACTCCACTACATGTGTATTTTTTGTCATCAACACTTCCTACCAAATATACATATGAAAAACTATACAGATTCAACTCTCATTTTATATAAAATTTTAAACCAAAATTACTTTTCCATTTTATGTATCTAAGTATTCTTTTTCTACCCATATGATGTGACATTTTTGTAGTAATTTAGAACCTAGCATACAAGGTGATATCATAGACTATATCCAAACTTTAATCTGTTAAGTATAACAAACTTAAAACTATATTGTGAAATTATATTTGATCCACTTCTTTTACTTACCCATATTTTTATTTCTTGGTTCCTACTGATATGGGTATAGAAACTTGACTTGAATCCTCTATGACAAACCTCTTAAGAAGTTCCATAACATAATTTTCTTATGAATGAAAGATATGATATTTATATTGATAAATTTATAATATAAGAAAATATCTCATCTCCCCAAGAATTTACATTTCCAGTAACTCATTCATTTATTTTGAAAAATATTCACATACAATAATAATGAGAGATAACTTGTTTTCATCTTTGATGTAGATATTTTTGTCCACTCTCGCTTTTCCGAACTTCAACTTCTTCAAGTAGGTGTAAAACTTAGAATACCCAACTATTGGATTCTTTTTCAACCTATACAAATCCTTATTTAACTTAAAAACAATATTTTCATCTTCTCATAATAAATAATCACATGGTTTCTCAATAAAAACCTCCTCTTCCAGCTCACCATTATGAAAGGAAGACTTGACATCTATTTAAAAAATCTTGTATTTACTTTGTAAATATTATAAAAATATATTCTTATGGTTTATGGTTTATAAATTAGTAAAAGTTACTCATAAAAATCCACTCTTTCAACCTCAGAGTAGCACTTCACTCAAATATTGCTTTATCCCTCACCTCTTAACAGTTTTATTCAAGTTGTTCAATAAAACCCATTTTGTTCAAATGATAACCTTGTATTTAAATTTGGGTATAAAATATCATGTGTCATCCTTTTCTAACTGATCCAATTCTTCACTCATGGAATCAACCCATTCTTGGTTCCCAATATATTCTTTAACATCTCTTGATTCAAGATATGAAAACATTGAGGTATATGATGCTTTCCACAAAGTTCTCCTAGTTTGAACTTGATGTACTTAATATCCAATGATGTTTTGGACTTACATACATATTATCAGCCTTAGATGAGAAAAGTGTAGTTTCTAATCACCACTTTAGTGGGATAAATCAACATCTTCAAACTGGTTTCACTAAATCCTTCATGTTTTTTTTCAAATTCATTGTAAGATCCCATTATCAGCTTTTAGGTTTTTTTAAAAATTTATTTTGATTCCTGTTTGTATGAATATTATTCCAGGTTTTTGTTGGAGTATGGTGATGTTTTAAAAGTTTATGGGCCTGAACATGGTTGGTGAATAGTTAGTGAAAATAATACAACCTTTCCTAGGAAACTGCACACCTTTTGATGGAGATCTAGAGGAGGGATCATGGTTGACACATGGTTTGTCAAACCATGTGGCCAAACCATGAAACCTCATTTAATAGTCTAGGTGGGGGTGCACCACTGGCACAAAGTTTGTCAAACCTTTCCTCCAAACCATGTATCTATTCCAGTTGTTCTATTTAGTGTGCATTGTTAGGTGCATTATTAGTACTAATTGTTTGACCTACCCAACAAACCTTGTGAATGGGTTTTTAATTCCTCAAAATTACAATTAAAATCCTTATCCCCACATATTTAACCCCAAAAACCTCCCATTAGAACCTAATTGGAACCTTTAGGTTTTGGGATCCCTCTAGAGGCGTTTTGGCCCTCATAAAATCATCTCTTAGTAGATAAAAGTTATAATAAAAGCAATGGTCCTCTTTTAGTAAGTTCTTCTCCTCTTGGGCTTCAAACTCTCTTCTTATTTTGATTCATTCTTCCTAAAAGTTATGATATAATTTTTTTCCATTGGATAATGGTTGATTTATATGGAATTATACATCTAGGGACTTTTATATCTTTTATCGAGATCCCTTTTCCTAGATTTAGTGATCTACATCAGAGGTGACACATTTTATATCCATTGCAGCTAGATTCTTGATTTTCCAAGTAGGTGTTTCTAAAATTTTCATTTGTTTTTCAGTTAATTGTTTCTTGATAATTTATAGATATGTGCCTCCTTATAACAAATGTTCTATAATTTTTTTCTTGAATTTCCTTGTGAAATCCTCTTTGATATTCTTTTAAATAATTTTAACATGACATGGTTTCCTTCTCATGATTTTATAAATTTATGAATTATATGTTGATTTTAATTCCATTTGAAATAATTTTTCATGGTTACCTTGTGGAAAGTGAGGGATTAGTCCCAATTTTGGTTTTTAAAAGTGAAATTATTTGACTTTTATGAATTGAGTTAAAATATGTGATTAATTTCAAATATTTTCAAATGATTGAATTTGTGAAATGACCAAGAACCCTCTTTGAATGATGTTACCCTTGTTTTGAATTTGGAGTTCTTTGGTAATATGAAATGGGTGATTTATTCACATAAAAATAGAGCGTAAAAACATGTTTTTAATTGAACTTAATCCTTTTTAAATTGTGAAACTTACTTGAATGTATTTGGTATTTTTTGAAAGAAATTATTGTTTTAAAGGGACATTTGGAATTAACTTTTTGTTTTGTGAAATGAATTCGGTAGGGATACCCTTTTTAATGGTTTAATTTAAGAAAATGTTTTTAATTGAATTGATGATATTTGATAGAACAATTGGAACTTTATGATGATCATCCATTAATGTAAGTTTATTAATTCCAATATTTCACATTTATGGGTGTTAAAAAATGGATTATTTACTTTGAGAGAGATCGGGGTGTGAGAGTGAGATATTATTTGATGGCATGGGCCCATGATTGATATTGATAAGGATCCCCATTGTGATCCTCACAACTTGATTATCTCACTCATCTATTTTGACTAGTCATGGAAAACTTTTTAATTAGATGATATGAAATAGATATATTATTTTATAGAAAATCACACCCTATCCAGTGGATCTATAGAGAACTTGAAAGGTTCAGGCTGCATAAGTGCGACTAGGAAAGCAGGTGTTTGTGAAACTAGTTTTCTTGAGACCCATGAGACTATATGTTAGCCCGATGATTAGTCGTGATGTATTTTGATAACGTTGAATATGGTAGAATCAATATCATATCTAGGTTTCACCCATGAAATATATATACATGATACTCAATACATGAAAATGTTCATTTTCACAACTAGGAATCGTAGTTTCCCTGATTGATTGATTCCTGCTCTTGATTGATCTATTTATTAAATTGATTCACCTTGAATCTACTATATTTATTTGTTTATCTTACATTATTTATATAGTTTACTTTGATTATTGTTTTTTATTTTGGGTGAAATTATTCCAAAAGGATAATTATGTTTGCCTAGATTCTTGTCATCATCCCATGGAGATAGGGAATTCTCTTCAGGTTAGTAGTGAATTGACTCAGGTGTCAGTTTAGATGGAATTATGGGTTGGTTCATTACAAATGGTACCAGAGGTAGGTTTTCACTTAAAATTAAGTATATCTCCTTGAAATATACTCTGTTATTTTTGGAGAGTCATGGTTGGAAGGAGATTAAGTTTGTTTTGGGTCTTAAGAGGTAATTTTTGAATGGGGTTTTGATCACCACCTCCTCATGAAGATACTTGTACTATCAGGGAAGTGGGGACCTGAGTATTTATTTTGAGTTATTTGTTTCTTGATTATGATTTATATTTAGATTCTTTATGAGATTATATTTGTTTTTTTGAAACTCTTATTAGTTTTTGGTTGAAACATAAATATAGAAAATGATTTCATGGTCTGGTAAAATATGATGAATCGATGTGATTTTTCTAGAATTCAGTCTAGGAGATATTGTAAAGTTGGATGACTTAAC
Organism: Viscum album; assembly: GCA_963277665.1. Taxonomy (NCBI): domain Eukaryota; kingdom Viridiplantae; phylum Streptophyta; class Magnoliopsida; order Santalales; family Viscaceae; genus Viscum; species Viscum album. Next base: position 1,714,806,670 of record OY728125.1, read on the forward strand.
TTGTGTGAGTTTAGTTAGAGAGGTTATTTATGTGGTTTGTTTTATGTTATTTTTAATCATTTTGGATTTAATCCTTTTTTTGGTTTTAAATCCTTTTTGAAAACCAAATTTTTGGATTAAGACATGTTTTTTTGAGTGTGTTGAAAAGTGTTTTCAATTACAAAAATGTGTTTTCTTATGAAATGTTTGGTTTGGAAAAATTTATTTTCCAAGTTTGATGCACTAAATAATGTTTTAAGAATAAATTTTTGTTTATAATGGATTTAAAATAAGAATGGTTTTGAAAATTGGAAAATGGGATTAATTTTATTTTGAAACCATTGAAAAATTTCCCTAAGCTTGTAAAGGATTTTAAACCTTGGTGAATTTTTACTAAGATTTTATGTTTTTAAGAAAAGTTTATTTTTTTCAAATTGGTAAATATTTTTTCTTTTAAATATAATATGATTTGATAAAAGTGGTATATGGATTCATTTAAAATATTTTATTCTCTGATTGAATTTATTTTGATGCTTCAGTTGATAATCCCATGTTTTGTGATGTTCAGAAATGTCTCCCAGAAAGTTATTCAAGAAAGAAAGAAAGTTGGTCCAATGGTCTGGTCCTTGGGGTAGTTGTTCATGTTTTTTAGAAGTGGTATATAAAATTTATGGATCTACTCAAATAATAAATAGAGTGGTGGAGCCATAACCTTTCTAGTCTTTGAAAACCATCCAATATTTCTTGGATTGTTGACTACCTCTTTATAGGGGATAGTAAGGTTCTCCTGATATAGTGAAGTGGCATGGAAACGTTTATGGGATATTTGATTATATCAAGACTCCTAATTATCTGAAGGTCATTTTTATCAAATCCTTATTTGAGGGACCTATCCAGGAGTGGTGGGAAGTTGTGATTACTTATCATCTATATGAGGCAATGTCTTGGGAATTATTTAAGTTAGTCTTTATTTGGTGGTAATATACTAAGAATATGTAGAACGAAAAGGTTTATGAGTTATTAATTTTTAGTCAAGATGAGTGATTAGTTGTATATTATGAATAAAATTATCATGTCTGGTATATTTCAAACTTGGGGTTGTTGGTAAAAAATTTATTAAGGACATTTTTTTATAAAATTTCTTTTGCCTAACCTTGTAATTTCCATGATTGCAGGCCAGTTTACCTCTTATCTAGAGATGATTAAAATGGACTTTTTATATGAAGTAGAGCTATAAAAATGACATGAAGGGAATAATTTGTTATTCATTTTTGTGGAAGGAGAGTCTTCTTGGGGAAATAAGATTCATGTCTTGTGCTTCTAGTGTGAATCACCTGGTCATCCTAAGAAGTCACCTTTGAAATTTCCAAAAAAAAATTAGCCATGTGGCTGTTTGGGTCACCTTAATAGGTTCTTTAAGTTGGGATGTTATATGGGGAATATTCAATTGAGGAAAATCATAACCTGAAAATGGGGTAGAAATTTTTTGAATATGATAGAGATTCAGTCTTAGGCCTCAGAGTGAAGATTTTCATGCAGTGGAGGATTTTATAGTTGTGATGGTTTTTGAACCAACCTTTAGTTTTATGACATTAGATTGGAAACTGTTTGAGTTTTCCTTGTAGTGATTTTTCTATTTTGGGATCCTTGTGGATGATCTATTTTAACCTTGGTTATGATCACGTGGATGGTTTCATTTTCATGAGACCTTTATGGTTTTGCCTTGTGGATGAGAACTCTTGAATTCTTAACCTTCCTTTTGGAATGACCTTAGTTCCTTGATGTTCATTTTTCTCTTGGTGATAGAGTGGAATCTTGTTCTGATAAATCTCAAGATGTTTGGGGTTTTTTTCTCTTCATAATCCCTTATTTTTCCTTCCAGGGATGCCTTCTTATGGCCAGTGTTGGATTCCATTTAGGTTGGTTGTCATTCCTTATCATTCTAATCTCTTTTCCTTGGTGGTTAGAGAAGTTTTTTGATATTATGGATGGTATCCATTTTGAGAGTGTAGTTCCCTATTGGGAATTGACCTTGAGGTTTGAGATATTCCTAGATGGACATGGATAGACCTTGGTAATGTACTATGGAAACTAGGAAACTGTGATTCCTAGATGTACCAAACACCTAGAGGTTCAGAAGTTTGATTTGATGTGATCATAGAGTGGTGAAGCTTTGTGTTTAAAATATTAGGTTACTGTTAAATACTTACCCTGGGTAGAAATACTTGTTATATATGTGCCCTTCTTGTATACACTTGATTGTAGATGGACCATGTGAGTGTTTTTTATTACTGAAATCATGAGTTGTTTGTATGTTCCATTACTTTATGGTTTTTAGTTTCATCTCTTAAATGTCCTCCATGGAGAGTGTTTGAAGTCACTTATTTGGATTTAAGGGACATTATTTTCTCATGTTACACCATTTTGATGAATCTTTAAATGGCGGGGAGACCTAATTTAGTTCTCCAGTCTTTCTCTATTTTGAAAGAATATGTTGATCTTGAGTTAGTCTTTCTTATGGACTACAATTTTTAAAACTCACAAGTTGAGAAAGAGAGTTATTATTTCTTATTTTCTTATATCTTTCAGGATATGATCTTTATGGGGATAGATATTTTTCATGGTAGAGAGAAAGTAACATCCAATTACTTTATTTAAGGTTCACTTGATCCTTTGTTTATATTCCCCTTGGTGTAGATCTTATTATTTGTTATTGTTGGATGAAGATGGAGTTTTTTAAGGTTTATAGGACTAAACATGGTTTATTCATTGTTAGTGAAAACCGTAAACCTTTTTTTGGAGATCCAGAGGAGGGTGTATGATTGGTGTATATTTTTTCAAATATTGTGGCCAAACCATACAAAAATTTCCATTAGTCCATGTGGGCACACACAGATGGTGCACGATTTTTCAATCTATGTAGACAAACCATGTAGCTATTCCAGTGGGTCTATATGGGGTGTATGGTTAAGTGCACGATTAGTACTAACCATGAAGCCTACCCAAAAAACCAAGTGAATGTGTTTTTAATGCCCCAAAAATTAAAATTAAAATACTGAGGCCCACTTATTTAACCCCAAACACTACCCATTTGAACCTAATTCGACCCTTTTGGTTTTGGGATCCCTCTAGATGTGTTTTTTACCTCACAAACTCATCTATTATAATATAAAATATTTGATCTAAGTGGTGATCCTCTTCTAGTATGTTCTTCTCCTCTCAGTATTTGATCTCTATTTTTATTTTAATTCGTTATTAATAGAGGTTATGTTGGCCTTTTATTCCATTGGATCATGATAGATTAATGTAGAATTATGGATATAGGGGATTTTATCTCTTCTATAAATATACATTTTCTTAGATTCATTTGTCTACATCATAGGGGACACCTCTCAGATCCATTATGGTTAGATTTCATATTTTCCAAGTAGGTGTTTCTATTCTTTTCCTCTGTTTTGTAATTCATTTTTTCTTAAGAATTTATAGAGATGTGCCTCCGTTTAACACATGTTCTATAATTACTGATCTTTAATTTCCTTGTTAAATCTTATTTGATCATATTTTAAATAAATTTAACTTGGCATGGGTTCCTTATCATGGTTTTATAAATTTATGAATGGTATGTCAATTTTAATTCCCTTTCAAAGAATTTTTCATGGTTACCTCATGGAAAGTGAGGCCTTAAGCCTAGTTTTGATTTCTAAATTGAAATTCTTTGAATTTTATGAAATGATTTAGAATATATGCTGATTTACATATAGTTTCAAATTCATGAATTATTGAAATAACCAATAACTCTCTTTGAATGATTTTACCCTTATTTTGAAATGGTTGTTCTTGGGTAATTTGAAATGAGTGATTTATTCACATGGAAAGAGGGTGTAGAACCATGTTTTGAATCGAACTTAAGCATTTTATAATTGTAAAAATTCTTTTAATTAATTTTATTTATTTTGAAAGAAATGATTATTTTAAAGTCCCTATTGGAATTACCATGATGGTTTATGAAATGAAGCGGGTTTGGATACCTTTTTTAATGGTTTAATTTAGAAAAGGGTTTTAATTGAATTAGTGAATATTTGATAGCTCAGTTGGCACTTTATGATGATCCTATCTTGTAATAATACCTTATTTTAACTTTATTTATTTTGTTAATTCCCATTTATGAGTGCTAAAAGAGGGATTATTTACTTTGACGGAGCTCGAGGGATGAGAGTGAGGATCCCTGTTGTGATCCTCTTAACCTAATTATCCTAATCACCTATTTTGACTAGTCATGGGAACCATGGTAGTTAGATTAGATTACATAGATATATGATTTTATAGTATATTCACAACCCATCTAGTGGATCCATAGAGAAATCAAAGGTTTAGGATACAAATGTGTGACTAGAAAAGTAGGTGTGCGTGGAATTGGTTTGCTTGAGACTCATGAGATTGTATGTAAGAATGAAGATCAATAATGATTTATTTTGATTAGATTGACTATGGTGGACTCACTATTATATCTAGGTTATACCCATGAAATATATATACATGATACTCGATACATGATAGAATTTGTTTTCACTACTTAGAACCAGAGTTTCCTTGATTTTATTATTCCAACTCTTGATTGATTTGTTTATTGAAGTGATGCTCCTTGAATATACTGTATCGATTTGTTTATTTGAAATTGTTTCTACATTGTAATTTTATTAATATTTTATATTTTGGGTGAAATCATTCCCAAATGGTAATTCTAGATACCCATTTTTTTCTCATCATCCTGTGGAGATCAAGAATTATCTTCAGGTTAGTGGTGAATTGACTCAAATGTCTGTTTAGATGGAACTATGGTTTATTTTATTAAAAATGTCATTATAGACACTACTAAAAATTCAGCCTATAGCGACCCCCATTGGCGGTCGATATAGGCCTCTAGAGACCGCACAGCGACCGCCAATGGCGGTCGCTTTAGGCCCGACGCTGTTGGACTTCAGCGACCGCCATTGGCGGTCACTGAAGTAGGCCAAAATGCCAGCCTACAGCGACCGCCATTGGCGGTTGCTGAAGTGGGCCAAAATGCCGGCGTATAGCGACCATCATTAGAGGTTGCTGAAGCTGGCCAAAATGCCGGCCTACAGCGACCACCATTGGCGGTCGCTAAACTAGAAATATTTTTTTTAAAAAAATTCATGGAACAGAATAAAAAAAATAGCATATAAATCATAAAAAATGGAAAACAAATCCAAACACCATAAAAATCAAGATCATCATAAACAATAAATGATAGACATGCTTCAACGATCCACAACCATCAGTTTTAGAAACCAACAATAAGATACAAAGAAAACAACTAAACAAAACAAAAGTAAATTTGACATATTTATTTAGTTATTATATAAATATAATAAAATTAAATCTAACATCTCATGGGTGATATAATAACTTAAAACTCCCAATTTAAGAAATTTTACCATTTTAGATTTTTTTTTCTTGTTTTGGAGTCTTTGCTTTAGTTTCTGAAAGTGTTTTATTGTCTAAAAAGGAATGTTTTCCAAATATACTGTACGTCTGATGGAAGTTTTGTCTCCTCTTACATGTCACGAATAATATCCCTATCGTTTTTGTTTGGTTTCAGGTCATTTGGAGCACGTTTGCTCTGAATTCAACAGTGACACGCCGTTTTGGTCTTTTATGACTCTAGAAACGCATTTCTGATCACCACGGTCAAAAAACACCTCTGAATGATGTACCATCTACCCAAACATCTCTCAATTCACACCGCGGTTATTTTCGTATGATTTCATGGCATTCCGAGGTCGTTCAGGTGGTTTTGACAACCCAACGTGCCCTTTAAGAGCGCGCCGAACTGATGAAAACGACACATTCGGTCGTAACATGTGCACCACACGTCTGATGGATGTACCGTCTCCTACTACAATTCACAAATAATATTTCTATCGTTTTTGTGTGGTTTCAGTTCATTCGGAGCACGTTTTCTCTGAATTCAACTGTGACACGCCGTTTTGGTCTTTTATGACTATGTAAACGCGTTTTCGGTCACCACGGTCAAACAACACCTCCAATTGACATTATTTCTGCCAGAACATTTCAAAATTTACACTTCGGTTGTTGTTGTTGTATGATTTCATGGAATTCCGAGGTCATTCGGGTGGTTTTGACCACCCAATGCGCCCTTTTGGAGCGCACCGAACTGCTGAAAACGACACATTCGGTCATACCGCTCGTACCGCACGTCTAATGGACATTCAGTCTCCTCTTAAATGTCAAAAATAATATTCCTATTATTTTCATGTGGTTTCAGGTCATTCGGATCACTTTTTCTCTGAATTCGACCGGGACACTCCGTTTTGGTCTTTTATAACTCCGAAAACGCGTTTCCGGTCACCGCGGTCAAATAGAACCTCTGATTGACGTGACGTCTACCCGACCATTTCAAAATTCACACTGCGGTTGTTTTCATATGATTTCATGGCATTCTTAGGTCTTTCGAGTGGTTTTAACCAACCAACGCGCCCTTTTAGAGCGCACAGAACTGCTGAAAACGACACATTCGGTCGTACCGTGCACACCGCATGTCCGATGGACGTGCTGTCTCCTCTTACATGTCAGGAATAATATTCCTATTGTTTTCATGTGGTTTCAGGTCATTCAGAGAACATTTTCTCTAAATTCGACCGTGACACGCCGTTTTGGTCTTTTATGACTCCGGAAACACGTTTCCGGTCACCGCGGTGAAACGACACCTTTGAATGACGTGCTGTCTACCCAACCATTTCAAAATTCATACTGCAGTTGTTGTCGTATGATTTTATGGAATTCTAAGGTTGTTCGAGTGGTTTTGACCACCCAACGCGCCCTTTAAGAGCACCCCAAATTGCTGAAAATGATACATTCGGTCGTACCGTGCACACCTCATGTCTGATGGATGCTCCGTCTCCTACTACATGTCATGAATAATATTCTTATTGTTTTCGTGTGGTTTCAGGTCATTTGTAGCACATTTTCTCTGAATTTGACCGTGACACGCCGTTTTGGTCTTTTATGACTCTGGAAACACATTTCCAGTCACCGCTGTCAAACGGTACCTCCGAATGACATTAAGTCTACCCGAGCATTTCATAATCCACACTGTGGTTTTTGTCGTATGATTTCATGGCATTCCGAGGTCATTCGGGTGGTTTTGACCACCCAACACGCCCTTTTAGAGCGTGCCGAACTAGTGAAAATGACAATTCATTCGTACCACGTGCATCACACGTACGATGGATGTTTTGTCTCCTTATACATGTCGCGAATAATATTCCTATCATTTTCATGTGGTTTTAGGTCATTCAGAGCACGTTTTCTATGAATTCGACTGTGACACGCCGTTTTGGTCTTTTATGACTTCGAAAACATGTTTCCGATCACCACAGTAAAAAAAACCTCCAAATGACATGACGTCTTCCCTACCATTTTAAAATTCACACCATGGTTGTTGTCGTATGATTTCATGTCATTCCGAGATCGTTCGAGTGGTTTTGACCACACAACGCGCCCTTTTAGAGCGCCCCAAACTGCTGAAAACGACACATTCGGTCGTACCGCGCGCACCACATGTCCGATGGATGTGATGTCTCCTCCTATATTTCACGAATAATATTCCTATCATTTTCTTGTGGTTTCAGGTCATTTTGAGAACGTTTTATCTGAATTCGACCGTGACACGCCGTTTTGGTCTTTTATGACTCCGAAAACGCGTTTCCGGTCACCGTGGTCAAAAAACACCTTAGATTGACATGCCGTCTGCCCGACCATTTCAAAATTCACACCACAATTGTTGTCGTATGATTTCATGACATTCTGAGTTTTTTCGGGTGGTTTTGACCACCAAACGTGCACTTTTAGAGCGCACCGAACTGCTGAAAACAACACATTCGATCGTACCGCGCGCACCGCATGTCTGATAGACATGCTGTATTCTCTTACATGTCACTAATAATATTCCTATCATTTTTGTGTGGTTTTAGGTCATTTGGAGCACGTTTTCTCTAAATTCGACCGTGACACGCCGTTTTGGTCTTTTATGACTCCGGAAATGCGTTTCCGGTCACCGCGGTCAAATAGAACCTCTGATTGACGTCTGTCTACCTGACCATTTCAAAATTCACACCGCAGTTGTTTTTGTATGATTTAATTGCATTACAAGGTCATTCGGGTGGTTTTGACCACCCAACGCACCCTTTTAGAGCGAGCCAAACTGCTGAAAACGACACATTTGGTCGTACCGCACGCACTGCATGTCCGATGGATGTGTCGTCTCCTCTTACATGTCACAAAAAATATTCCTATAGTTTTTGTGTTGTTTTAGGTCATTCATATCATGTTTTCTCTGAATTCGACCGCGACACGCTGTTTTGATCTTTTATGACTCCGGAAACGCGTTTCCGGTCACCGCGGTCAAATGACACCTCCAAATGATGTTCCGTCTACCTGAACATTTCAAAATTCACACTGCGGTTATTGTAGTATGATTTCATGGCATTCCTAGGTTTTTCAAGTGGTTTTGACCACCCAACACGCCGTTTTAGAGCGCACCAAACTGCTGAAAACAACACATTCAGTCGTATCGCATGCAGCGCACATCAGATGGATGTGTCGTCTCCTGATACATGTAAAGAATAATATTTCTATCATTTTAGTGTGGTTTCAGGTCATTCGGAGTACGTTTTCTCTGAATTCGACCATGACACGCCGTTTTGGTCTTTTATGACTTCGGAAACGCGTTTCTGGTCACTACGGTCAAACGGAACCTCCGATTGACGTGACGTCTACCTGAATATTTCACAATTCACCTCGTGGTTGTTTTCGTATGATTTTATGGCATTCCGAGGTCGTTCGGGTGGTTTTGACCACCCAACGCACCCTTTTAGAGCGCGCCGAACTGCTGAAAACGACACATTCGGTCATACCGTGCGCACCGCACGTCTGATGGATGTGTCGTCTCCTCCTACATATCACGAATAATATTCCTATCATTTTCGTGTGGTTTAAGGTCATTCGGAGCATGCTTTATTTGAATTCGACCGTGACACGCCGTTTTGGTCTTTTATGATTCCGGAAATGCATTTTTGGTCACTTCGGTCAAACGACTCCTCCAAATGATGTGTCGTCTACCCAAACATTTCAAAATTCACACCGCGGTTGTTGTCGTATGATTTCATGGAATTTCGAGGTCGTTCGGATGGTTTTGACCACCCAACGCGCCCTTTTAGAGCGCGTCGAACTGCTGAAAACGACAGATTCGGTCGTACCGCACGCACCACACATCCAATGGATGTGCCGTCTCCTCCTACATGTCATAAATAATATTCCTATCATTTGCGTGTGGTTTCAGGTCACTTGGAGCACATTTTCTCTAAATTCGACCGTGACAGGCCGTTTTGGTGGGGCGGGGGGGCTGTCCGGGTTGGGGGGGGGGGCTGTCCGGGGTGGGGGTGTGCTGTCTGGGGGTGGGGGGGGTGTCCGAGGTGGGGGGGGGGGGGTGCTGTTTGGGGGGGGGGTGTCCGGGGGTGGGGCGGGCTATCTGGGCAGGGGTGGTGGGGGGCTGTCCGGGGACTACAAATAGTGAACCTGAGCTCAGTCATCAAATGCAAGTTTCATGGTTTATATTAGGAATCACATGGTTTTTTCAAAACTATTACAGAACATGCAATTTAAAACATTAAAGAATTAAATGAACAAAAAATATCCAAATCATTAATCAGTTTCATGGTTATTTCTCAATTCGTGCACACAAACATTGCATTAGGCCAAAACACACATGATACCCCCAAATCATGAAAAATCTCACTAGAAACCCAGCCTAAACTTCAATAACAACCCCACCAGTAAAAACAGAAACACACCTCGTGAATATGATGCGTCATGCGTGGTCATGACTGCTACCTCCATCCGGTGGGCCAGGGGCCTACAATAAATAAACATTATGAATATTTTCATAACAAAAATAATATAAATTAAATAAATAAATAGAGTATAAACCTGCATCGTATGATCCCCTACACTATCACCTGGATGCACATATTCCCGTAGTGCTCTAACCTCAGCTGTCAATTGCACATTTACCTCCTCGGAAGCGCACAACCGTGCCTCGAAATCTGACAACTACTGTGTCATCTAAGCAACAAAAGGACTGACAACCGCAGCACATGACACTACAGAATTAGGAATCCCTTTTCCATAGGTCAAACTATATCCATGACCGTCCCTACCAATAATGCGATGAAAGATCTCATCCCTTCACATGGGAAGCTGTCACTGGTCCTCTGGCAGATGTTCTAACTTAGCTTCAAATTGAGCCTGTGAAATATTTAAATATATATACATATATATGTTAATATACAGATTTATGTAAGTATTGGTAAGTAAAAGCACTTACTATCAATGTTGCAGCCTCTGGATCATTGTGATAAATGAAAGTTTATTGTAAGAAGTACATCCAGGATATATTTCTGTTTTCGCATCATCAAGTGCTTCATAAAACCTCCTCGAATCACGATATGCACTAGAGAGAAGATTTATCTCACTGGTCTCAAGATTCTGGATGTCAATGCCTTCAGGATCCAACCCACGTACCATTTTAGTAAGCATTTCATGCATTGGATCATTCATCCTTGCATCAACATCCATTTGAACTGCATCCGTATTTTGAAAACGAACATATTATTCTCCATGATGAGTCCAAACCTTATAATTTTTCAGAAATCCATTAAAGAATAGGTGGTCCCTCACAGTATCTTGTGTGAATTGATATCTGTTAGCACATTTTCTACATGGACAACTAATATAGTCACTTTCAAATCCTCTGGTAAAGTCAATAAACTACATAATGCCATTGAAATATTCTCTAGACGTTCGATTTGGAAGATCAATCCAACTATTATCCATAATAATATCTGTATAACAAACATTTACACAATACTTATTACATTTTCATTTTTTAAATCAACTATATTTAAAATAAATACTAATAAATTGTTTTTGAACCATTGATAAAATAATACTGTAAGTGAAAGCCCATGCCATACCTGATTGCACTACAAAACTGTAAGGGAGGGGAGCCGAAGGTGGTACTGTGAGGGAGAGGAGAGGTAATAAAGGGGAGATGGAGCCAGAGGCGGTGCAGCAAGGGAGGGGATGGACGGCGATGGCGGAGAGGAGCCGGGGTAGAGGAGGTGGTGAGGGGACGGGGGACGGGAAACTAGGGGGGAGGGGCTGTCTGGGGTGTGGGGAGGGCTGTCCGGGGTACGAGGGGGGGGGGTGTCCGGGGTTCGGGGTGCGGGGGGGCTGTCCGGGGTGTGGGGGGGGGGTTGTCTGGGGTGCGGGCGGGGGGGGGGGGGGGCTGTCTGGTGTGCAGGGGGGCTGTTCGGGGTGGGGGGGGGGGAGGGACGAGGGGGCAGAGGGCTGAGGGCAGAGGCTGGAGGGTAGAGGGGTCGGAGACCAGAGGGGGAGGAGGCCAGTGGCCGGAGGGTGGAGGCCAGAGGGCAGAGGGACGCCGGAGGGGATGGAGGGCAGGGCAGAGGATGGCCGGAGCCGGAGGGCCGAGGGCGGAGGGTGGAGGGCAGCGATGGCGGCGAGCGGTGGAGGTCCGTGAGGGCGCGCGATGATGGGAGAGGGTGCGTGGGGGAGGGTAGAGGGAAGAGGGAGCCGACGGGGGAGGGCGCACGGAGGATGGAGGGTGACGAGGGTGGCGAGTGGTGGAGGGAGGCGAGGGCGGCGAGTGGGGGAGGGAGACGAGGGCACACGATGATGGGGGAGGGCGCGCATGGGAGGGTGGAGGGCGGAGATAGGGGAGGGAGTGCGGCTAGGTCGAGGGAAAGGGAGGAGGCAGGGGGGGCACTGAAGCCCCCCCTTTTTTTGTCAAAGATCAGTGACCGCCAGAGGCGTTCGCCCGATCCAGGGGGCTACAAAGCCTAATATTGTAGTAGTGAGAGAAGTTTTTCATTAAAAGGAAATACATATACATAAATATATTATTTTATTTGGGATGATTCATGGTATGAAGGATATTGAGTATGTCTAAGGAAGTTCATGAATGAGTGCTTAATCACCACCTCCTCATGATGAGACTTGAGTTACCAGGGAAGTGGGGACTTGAGTCATTATTTTGAGTTATTGGTTTCCTGATAATGACTACGATTTATATTCTTTATGATATTATATTTGATTTTGGAAAAATCTTATGTGTTTTGGGTTGGAATGGAAAAATAACCAGAGCTGTAATGTTCCTTCACGGTCTGGTTAACTATGAAAAATCAATGTGACTATTTTAGAAGTAAATCCATGAGCTATTGTGAGGTTGGTGTGTGGTTTACCAGCCCATGTAACTAGGACTTACATTGCTATACTCTAACCCAAACTTGGAGACCTATCCATTGTTTCTAGGATGAATTCACTTATCTATGGTCAATTTTAAAGGTTATGGATGTGGTTTTTTTCATGCTCTTGTTTAGTCATTTCATTTTAATCCTTTTTTTCAATTTTAAATCCTTTTTGAAAACCAAATTTGTGGCTTAATTTTTTTGAGTGCTTTGAAAAGTGTTTCCAATTACCAATAGGTGTGTTCTTATGAAATGTTTAGTTTAGAAAAAATGTTTCTCAAAGACACTTATGTGATGTGCTAAAGAATGTTTTAATAATAAATTTTAGTTTTTAATGGATTTAAAATGAGAACGATTTTGGAAATTGGAAAATGGGAATAATGTTTTTGAAAACATGGAATAATACCATGAGTTGGTAAAGGATTTTAGAAACTATGGTGGATTTTTACCATGTTTCCATCTTTTGAAGAAAAGTGTAGTGTTTTAAAAACTAGTAAATCTCTTGTGATTTGAAATCTATGATTCTTTGATAAAAGTGGGCTATTGATTCATTTAAAATATTTTGTTCTCTTTTTGAGTTATCTTTGATAGATGAATTGATAAACCTATGTTTTGGGATTTTTAGAAATGTCTTCCCGGAAGTCCTTGATAAAAGATAGAAAGTTAGTCCAACGGTATGATCCTCAGGGCTTTTCTTCATGTTTTCTAGAAGTGGTTTTTGACGTTGATGAATCTACCGAAAATCTAAATTGAGTGGTGGAGCTAGAACTTTTCCAGTCTTTGAAACACATCCATGATTTCTTGGATTGTTGACCACCTCTTTATAGGGGTCATTAGGGTTCTTCATAAGTAGTGAAGTGGATTGGAGATTTGATGGGATCTTAGATTCTCTCAATACTCCTGATGCTCTAAAGGCAATTTATATCAACTCCTTATTTGAGGGACATGGTCAGGATTGGTGGGAATTTGTGATTCCCTATTGTTTGAATTAATAAGTTTCTTGGTAATTCTTAAATTGGGTTGGGCCTACGGGTCATGTATTGGGCATGATATGCATTTGGGCCTTCAGGTCATGTATTGCGAGTCAGTCGGGCCTTGTGCCTTGGGCCTATGGGTCATGTACGAGTTCCCCTTCAACCCTTAAAAGGGGGATTATCCAAAATAAAATAAATAAGAAGGCCTTCGGGACATTTGAGATAAATATTTATTTGGTGTCATTATCCTAAGAAAATGAAGAAGGAAAAAGTTTCTGAGTTCTTAGGTTTCAGTCAAGATGAGAGATCAGTTTCAGATTATGAAAAGCAATTATATTTTTTTTGGTATTTTTCATAAATGGAGTTATTTTTAATGAATTTAATAAGGATCTATATTTTATAAATGGTCTTCACCCATATCTTGTAACCGCTATACCTATGGGTTGGTTGACCTCTTATCCAAAGATTCTTAAAAGGTCCTTTTCAACTGAAGCAAAGTGAGAAAAATGACATGAAGGGAAGAATTACTTGTTTATGGTTGAAGAAGGACAATGTTATTGGGGAAATAAGAGGCATGTAATGTGCTTCTAGTGTGGACAACTTGGTCATCCTAAAAATTCATGTTTGAAAGCTCTAAAATTTTATAAGTTATGTGGACATTTGGGTCACCTAAAGAGGTTCTGTAAGTTGGGATGTTAGAGGGGGAAGCTTCTGTGAGGATCATCAGCTCCTATATATAAGGTAGTAAATTATTCAAGATGAAAAGTTTCTAGACTTAGGCCTCATATTAAATCTCCTCACATAGTGGATAAGCTTCCATTTGTGATCATTTTTGACCCAACCTTTTGTTTTTTAAAGTTGGATTGTAAACCGTTTTATTTTTTTAGGTGGATGTTTTTCTATTTTCATATCCTTATGGATGATATATTTTGACCTTGGTTATAATTGCGTGGATGGTTTCATTTTCTTGGGACCTTTGTGGTTGTAACTTGTGAATGCACACTCTTGAATCCTAATCGTTCCTTTTTGAATGAATTTAGTTCCTTGATATTCATTGTGGTCCTGACGATGGAGTGGAATCTTGTGTTGAAAAATGTCAAGATATTTGGGGGTTGTTGTTCTTTAAAATACCTTATGTTTCCTTCCATGGGTGCCTTACTATGGATGGTGCTGGATTCTATTCAGGCTGGTTGTTATTCCTTGGTATTCCTATTTTTTTTTCCTTGGTGGTTAGAGCTCAATTTTTATGTGATGGAAGATCTCCCTTGTGAGAGTGTTGTTCCATGTTGTGAACTACCCTTAATGTTTGATCTCTTTTTATATGGAATTAGATATACCTTTGGAATGTAATCTAGTAACTAAGATGATGCGATTCCTTGATGGACCAAACACCCAGAGGTGCTAGTGTGTGATTTAATGGGCTCATTGAGGGGTGAGTCTTAATATTAGAAATCTTAGGTTACCTTAGAGTACTTACCCTAGGTAGAAATTATTTTTAGATCCATGACTTGATTGTAGAAGTTTGATCTTAGATAGATCTTGAGAGTGTTTCATCTTATGGAAATCTTGATTTTTTTGGATAGACATTAATTTAAGTTTTTCAGTCTCAACCCTTAGATGTCCTCCTTGGAGAGTGGTTGAGGTATCTTCTTTGGATTGAATGGACATGTTTTTCTTATGTTACACAATTTTGATGAATATTTAAATGGTGGGGAGAACTATGATAGGTATACAATATTTATATAGTTTGAAATATTATATTGATCTTGATAGATTCTATCTTTTTTATTATGGACCATCCACATCATAAGTTGAGTGATGGGGTTATTCTGTATTGTTTTCTTTTATCTTTTAGATGAGAATATTTTATGGGACATAAAGTGTTCATGGAGGGGAGAGTGTGACATCATAATAGATTATTTTAACAATTTTTTTAATTTCCCTTTGTGTGGATATTATTCTTGTTTATTGTTGAAAAAATTTGGAGTGTTTAAAGGTTTTTAGGACTGAGCATGGTTGGTGCAGGGTTAGTGAAATTTTTATAGTATTTCCTAAGAAACTGTGCACCTTTTGTTGGAGATATAGAGGAGGGTTTATGGTTGGCACATAGTTTTTCAAATAGTTTAGACAAACCATACAGCCTCTTCTAGTAGTATAGGTGGCGGCACATGGCTTGTGCATGATTCTTCAAACTATATAGCTCCTCTATTGGTTGTATTCGGGATGCATGATTAGGCACAAAATTAGTACTAACCATGTGTCTTACCCACTAAACCATGTGAATGGTTTTTTATTCCCCAAAATTGAAAATAAAATATTAATACCCCCTATTTAATAGGAAACACCTCCCATTCAAAAGTAATTTGAGACTTCAGGTTTTGGGATCCCTCTAGAGGCTTTTTTGGACCTCACAACCTCACCTATTAGAATATCAATGTGTTAATCAAATTGGTGATTCTATTCCATTAAGTTCTTATCCTATAAACTTCTGATCTCTCTTATTCTTTTGATTAGTTCTTCTTATAGGTTATGATGTCCTTGTATTATATTTTATCATGGTTTATTGATGTGAAATTATTGATCTAGTGTCTTTTATCTCTTCTATCATAACCCCTCTTCCTAGATTCAGTGATTTCCATCAGAGGCATCACATCTTGGATTTGTTGCAACTGGATTCCATATATTCCAAGTAGGTGTTTCTATTTTTTTTAAAATTCATTGTTTCTTGAGAATTTATATATATGTGCCTCATTTTAACACATGTTCTACAATTATTAATCTTGAATTTCATTGTGAAAACCTCTTTGATCATATTTTAAATAAATTGAACATGGGATGGTTTCCTTCTCATGGTTTTATAAATTAATTAATTCTATGTTGATTTTAATTCCATTCCAAATATTTTTTCATCATTACCATTTGAAAAGTACGGTCTTAGCCTGATTTTGATCTCTAAAGTGAAATGCTTTGAATTTTATGAATTGGGTTAAAATATGTGATGATTTTCATAGAGGTTCAAATTATTGAATTTTTAAAAATGAACAAGAGACCTATTTGAATGATGTTACCCTTGTTTTAAAATATTAATTCTTGGGTAATTTGGAATCAGGGATTTATTCACATGGAAAGAGGGTGTAAACCCATGTTTTAAATTGACCTTATGAATTTTTAAATTGTGAAACTTCCTTGAATTCCATTGGTATATTTTGATAGAAATGATTATTTTAAATCACTATTTAGAATTACCATGTTGTTTTGTGAAAGGATGTGGGTATAGATACCCATTTTAAAGGTTTAATTTAAGAAAAAGGTTTTGAATTAAATTTATGAAATTTGGAAGCCAAGTTGGAACTTTATGATGACCCTATATCATAACAATCCATTAATGTAACTTTCTTGATTCTTATAATTCCCATATATGGGTGTTGAAAAAGGGAATATATACTTCAAGGGATATTAGGTGTGAGAGTGATATATGATTTAGGGCATGATCCTATGATTGATATTGATAAAGATCCCCATTGTGATCCTCATAACTTGATTATCCCACTCACCTCTTTTAACTAGTGATGAGAACCTTGGTAGTTAGATGAAATAACCTATAAAATATTATTTGCTTGTGTAATCACTCATTGTGTAGTGGATCCATAGAGAATATGAAAGGTTTAGGCTATAGACTTGTGACCAAGAATGTGGGTGTGTGTGGAACTAGTTTGCTTGAGATTCATGAAACTAGATGTAAGCTCAATGATCAGACATGATGTATTCCAATTAGGTTGACTATGGTGGACTCACTATCATATCTAGGATGTACCCATTACATGCATATAAATTATACTAAATACATGAAAACCTCCATTTTCACTACTTGGAACTGGAGTTTCCTTGGTTGATTGATGCCCACTCTTGATTGATTTGTTTATTAAAGTGATGCACCTTGACTCTA
This sequence comes from Viscum album, assembly GCA_963277665.1. Classification (NCBI taxonomy): domain Eukaryota; kingdom Viridiplantae; phylum Streptophyta; class Magnoliopsida; order Santalales; family Viscaceae; genus Viscum; species Viscum album. Next base: position 1,714,823,940 of record OY728125.1, read on the forward strand.
TTATATTGATTTGTTTTTTGACTTTTTTTTGGAAGTTTACTTTGATGATTGTTTTCTATTATGGGTGAAATAATCACTAAAGGTTAATTCTAGAACCCAGGTGCTTGTCTTTGACCCATGTATATTAGAAATTTTCTTTGGGTTAGTGGTGAATTGACTCATTATCAGATTAGATGGCATTTCAGGTTGGTTCATTACATTCATCCTTCTGTTTAGCCGAACAAGATTCATCTTCATCACATATTATTCTTACTGTTTCATGTTCATATTCTATATTTTCTTATTCCATTTCATTAATATTAGTACTATAAATAATTTTCTTTGTCTCCTTTTTGTATCATTAGTATCCTTTTCCATTTAGAGGATAACCCAAGAAGATTCCATCGATACCTCTTCTATCAAACTTCTAAATATCTTTACCTTTGAATTTGATTATTTAGGGTATTTCAATTACCCTTAAATACTTAAAACATGGGATATTATTTTAATACATATTTTTTGGTGAAATGTTAGATTTATTTCTATATAAGAAATGATTTTGAATACGATTTGTTGGTGCAATAGTCTGTCTACAAAAATACCAAGAAGTATCATTCGGTATAAATATTGTATAATCAATCTTTAGTAAGTTTCTATTCAAACATTCTACCAAATTTCTTTTTTTGGTGTATAATATTCACTGTGTTCATGATTAACTAAGCTTATCTAGGTAATCTTAAAATATTTCATTTATGTATTCATCACCATTGCCTATCCGAATCTTCTTCAAGGTGTGACCAAATTCATTTTCATCACTTATCCTAATACTCTTGAATATATCAAAGGATTCTATTTTATGTTTCTAAAAATTATGAATTAAATACGAGTAAAGTCATTAATAAATAAAATAAAATAAAATACTTATCTCTATTCATTGATTGAATTATCATGGGTCTACAGATGTCAGAATGAATAATCTTTAATGAATGAGATGTATGAATTTCAACTTTATTATGTAAAGAATTAAAAATATCCCCTTATAGAATGTGGATCATATCTAGTACCTTTCTCGACTCATCATAGGAACATCATATAAAATTTCACTTTGTGTAATCTTTCTCATACTTCATTAGTAAATATATATGATCCTTCTATGACACAATTCATTTTCTTCTTTCATACCTATGTAACATGAATTTTGAGAACCTCCCACTTGGAATAAAATACACTTAGTTTTATTTCCTATTATCTTAATCCTACTATATTTAATACTTTTCACTAAGAATCCTTATTCCCTAAAATAAAATCATTCCATTCATCACATAATTGAGAAGCACTTAACAGATTTTGTTTCAATCCATTAAAAAATGAATTCTTTGACTCCATTTTTTGTTTACCAATATCCATTGAATAAAATCTTTTTATCTTAAGTGAAACATCATTCTAAAATATCACTGAGCCTTATTTTTGATCTTTATTATTATTTAAAAGCTTGAAGAATTTTTTCATATGTAAATGACAACCACTATCCAATATCCATAGACATTCCCCTTTCGAATCCTTGAGGGAAACTTCAATAATAAGGTCCTTTTAATTATATTCAATCTTTATTTATTGAGAATTTTGAGAATTAAAATTTATAATATATTATGATAGTAAAATTACAAGACATTAATTTTTATGATGACCATCCTAGTCTCATCTACCATAGAATTCAACATTTACTTAAAACCTATTCTCCAACTTCTTTCCACAATTCATTTCTTTCCTCTAAACATATCTCCTTTGAGTGAGAAAATTTCTCTTCAATATTTGTATAAAAATCCTTCTAGATTTATTAAAATGTTTATGGTTAACCCAAAAAAATCTTTTTTTATGTATGAAACATTGACAATACCAACAGTAGTCATATAAGGTATAATTTCCTCTTTAAAACTTCTGTTGTCCAGAATCCGTTACATTAATTTCTTCATTATTCTAATAAAAAATTATGGATTTTTTTGGGAAAAAAAATTATTAAGAGCCATTGGAAAATTCTTTTCTAAATTAGGACTTTTACATTCCCATTCAGTGCCACCAGTTTTATCATTTTTGGATTTTGAGTTCAGGTTTCTTGAATTTCTAGATTTCTACGATTCACTTTATTTAGCCACAAAATTGTTATTATAAACGTTTTTTTATTTTCAAACTTACCACCAACATTTTTATAAATATTTTATTCCTTAGAGGGTGGTTTTTATAGTCATGAAAAACATATTCCTTTTTTGAGAATTCATTAACTTGTTGACTAGAATATTTAAAATTGGATATAGATTTTCTTGATTGTTCTTTAGATTTGATGAGTTTTTATTGAATAATGTATAGTTAATTATATTTATCTTTAATTTTATCTTATTTCATGATGTTCAAAGTCTTTTAATCATCAATATATTTCTTTATAGGACTGATTTATTTCAAAAAATTTAACATTTCTTTAATATGTTTAGATTTATGACTGTCAATATGTTGATCATCATTTTTTAGCTTTCTTTTCTTCTTTTAATGCTTATAAATTTTTGATATACATTATTTTAACTATATTTTTAGCATATACTCCATATTAGTTTCTTTTTATCCAATTAAAAAACCACTACTTTCATCACTAGTGAAATTTAAATCATTTTCCTTGGCAATTAGTAGCTTATCATCATCATCATCATCATTGAAAGTCTCAACTTCCTATTCATATTCACTATTATTACTTCATGATTTGATAATAATTTTCTATTTTTATATTTTTATAAATTATTGAACTTACCTTTAAGATTGGGTTTTTAATTTTAAGTATTCTTTTTAAAGGATCTTCTTGGTATCTTATCTTATTCATCACTAGATTCTTCTTCCATTATTGTTTGGTAGTTTTCTACAAAGTGTCCAATATCTACATAATTATATAATTTTAAAGCAATATCCCACTTTCACTTTCAGTTTCCCATTCTCACTTTTATGTATAAAAGTGGAATAATCTCATCAAACATCTCATTTACCTCTTTTTATAAGTTAGAAAAGTTAGATTGATCACATTTAACTTTCTTCTTACCTCTATATTTCTTATAATATTTAAAAGAAATATATTTCTCATAATTTTAATTCTTATTTATATTATTATATCTCTTCATATCATAAGCTGTGGGAATACTGTATAAGACATCAATATGGATAGAACTTGGATCTTTATCTACAAAAGTTGAAACCTTTACATCAAATTTTTTAGGTAGAACCCACATGATCTTCTTTACCATAACTGAGTCTTCTAATTTTTTACCAAAACTCATGAAAATTCTTATAATAACTTTTAATTTTGTGAATAATTTGTTAATAGATTTATCATTCCTCATTTTTAAATCTTCATATTTTAATATTTATATCTGAAAATTTTATTTATTTAGTTTAGTGTTCCCTTCATAATAATTTTCTAGCTTATCCCCAAAACCTTTAGTCATGACGATTACTTTGACTTTTAGAAATTAACTATCTAAAATGGAAGATAATATATCATTTATATCACATCCATAATTTTCAAGAACATGAGGGGTAAAATCATTAATAACATATTTTTGGACATCATAACTAATAACCAATAGATATAGTAACATCCTATCCTTCAAAACATGGCAATTCTTCCCATAAAATGTGGGAAACCCCTTATTATATATTATGTTAATATTATCCAATATTAATAGTGGAAATAATTAGAAAAAAATATAACTTCCTAAATTTTCAAATATCATTGAATTAATAATGGAACCTCTCTCTAATACTAATTGAAAACCCACCCACAAGATTAATGAAATCACTATGGAGGTGGGGGATTGAATCAGTGATTAATAATTTATTTTATGTTATCCATTTTAAATAACATTCATTCCCAGTTAGAGTAAAAATAATTCTTTATTAAGAAAATTGACATGCACAAATAGATAATGAAAAACATATTTTAAAATGTTCACTACTCAATGAGAATATCCAATCCTTGATATGATCTAGAAACACCCAAGATCACATAGTCCTCTAGAAACAATCTTATGAATGATAGAAAGAATGGGATAACCATGAACTTGTAATACCCCATAGTATCCTAATGGTGTAAGTGAATCCCACATACTAATGATAGTTCAGAGATTTTTACAATAGAAAAAACGTCTATCATAACTTTAGACTTTGAGTATGTTGTTACTATGATGATTCATTCTTCCTAACTCACAATAGGGAAAGTATTACTTTTATTCATTTTTTAATATATTTCATAATAGTGAGTAAGTAAAACTTCCTTTTATTACTTCTATCTATACTTTCTTCTTTGATAAATAGTGAATATTCTCTAGGGTTTCACTTGTATCGAAAAAGAAACTATCTTTTCATTATCATGAAAATATATATTCATAGAATAATATCGAGAATATTATTCCCATAATTCTTATGGAAACTTTATGATTTTAGATACTGAGAAATCCTCCTCTTTGAACTTATTCAAACTTATTTAAATTAGAGTGAAGGTTTTCATTTAAATATCCTTAAGACTCAAGCTCTTAATTATCATGTGATTTTTTATTATCTGCAGAATCATCTTGTACACAAAATATACAACATTAATTATTTTAAATATTTCTATGTACATGGAATAATTCATTTTTTTCACATGGAAATTCCTTAAATAGAATGTAAATCACCATAATTTCCATAATAATTATCTCTCATAAAAGACCAAACACTACAATCATAGATAATTCACTAGGTGTGGAGTGTCTCAAATATACCAACTTCAATTTTTACTGGAACTTATTCAATCTCAAACAATCACCTTCAGTTCAATGCTTTGATTCTCAACATCTTATATGAAAATCCATTTTATAAATCATGATACTTTAATCCATGAGGAACATTGTAATGCCTCGACCCCATTTACCTAGATTTGGTGCATTATTTTAATAAATTGGTATGATTACAAGGAATCAAGTCTCGAAGGACCGATCAGTTTAGCAGTCTTGGAAAATATATTACATACATGAATGTTACATTATACATTATAACATACAAAAAAACATAAATAATACATTATGAAAGCCATTATTCCCTTTTCTTAACCCTGTATATCAATCACAATACACTTCTTGGAATCCTGGGAAAAATAAAACATAGAAAGGGGTGAGCTCAAACGCTCAGTAAGGGTAAGAAATACAGCAGAAACTTTCATAAATAAGCATAAACATTTAAGGCAATGTATAACTAAAACAAAAGCCTTTTAAACTTGAACTTCAACATAATATGGAAAAAATAAAATGAAAAAATTCCATTTACTTATTCACATGGATATTCTACTAGTCGAATAATCACATGCAATATCAATAACCACTTTCATAATGATGGAATGCATAATGCCAGACTATCATAACCACATAGTCAAGGCCTTGTGCCAAGACTACAAATAAGATTTTGTCAAGGAATTGTGCCAAGACACTAGTTTGTCTCATGAGACCTACCGATGCATCGAGGAGCTATAGCGGGCTCCACCCATCACTTACTAAGTCCAATGCATTCCTCATATGAAAAGGTTTAAACATAACATAAACATTCGTATTAAAAATATCATACGAAATGTTGATACTTTATCCATAAACTATGAATGGTGTAAAAATAAAACATCCACAGTAAAACATATCACAAAACCCTCAATAAAATATGGAAGTTTTGTATCATAATAAATCAACTTCAAATAAGCTTAAAATCCATCAATGGATGTTGACATCGATGAAAATGTTTTGTAAAACTCTTTGAGAGAAATATATCCTTTTCATGAAAACATTTAAAAGTTAAAAAATTTAAAAAGGAAGAAATTTAAAGACATTTTTGAATCAAAGTGTCCCATACCACTTTGAAACTTTTGAAATGAATTAACATTTTTAAAATATTCATGTCCATATAAATAAATCCTTAAAAACCATTTTGAAAACATGGACATTAATGAGAATGATTTAGAAGAATAAATATTTAAAACATTTAAAATGATGTTTTAGTAAAAGTTACCTTAAAAATAATCCCTTTGAAAACTCTTTTATGAAACATGGACATGGATAATAAATATGTCACATTTGATACTTATGTAAAAACAACCTCAGATAATAAAGAGATAGTGAAATTAACCCTTACCAATTTGGTAACTTATGAAACATACACCCCATGAAAGAGGTATCATACAATGAATATGTAAATACAAATAAATTAACGTTTATTACACAAAAAATACAATTATGGGCAGTACATACACCACACAAAAGGTAATAGTGGCAATATGGCATGAATCTCACGGGAATAAGGAGTGAGATGAAAACCTCTACCTTGAACTTTCCTTTAGTCGAGGGTACGTTTAACCTCCTGTATGAAGATCATAGTATGTTATTAAAGTATAACAAAACCATATTAATATTTATGATATCATACATGATTAATTTATTACTTTATACTACCCATTTAATAATAATTTCCATGTTAATTTAACATTTTGGGTAATAATCGATTTCTTTATCGTACGTGTTTTAACTTGTTACTCTTGATTGTATCACTTAGATAAAGATTTAAGTACTTCCAGAATATAAAACATTATTAATATATCATATATATTTATAATATAAATATGTATAATAGACATATATATGAAATTAAAAACACCGTTTATAGAGACGGTAGTCTGTACGTACGCATAAACGCTGTTTCTGTTTTCATCTCGTATTGAACGGAACTAAGTGAATAAGATATATGTAAGTAAATATATATATATATATATATATGTATATATCTCTAGTATCATTATTATTTCATATATTATATACTTATTAGTAATATATATATTTTTATAATCATCGATGAATGGTGAACGTGGAAATGAATCCCATCGCGTTGTGGAGACAGTAATCCGTACGTACGCACGAGCGACAATATCATTTCCTTAAAGTTGTGGAATTGGATGGTATATTAATTTTACAGAGACATTATCATGTTATATTCATTATTTATATACATATTACTCATCATTATATCCATCTAAATAACATAGTGTTGAATAACAAATTACACCACGGCGTGGAGATGGTAAGCCGTACGTACGCACGCATGGTGACATTATCATTCATAATATGGATAAGATAATGAATGTAGTTGTTACATATTTATAATAAAATCACAGTATAAATAAGATACTGGAGTTATATTTAATAATGGAAACAAAAAAGAAAGAGTAAGTGGAAGAATAAGAGAACTTGAAAGAGGGTGGTGAAGTCATTACCTCTTCTTCGGGTTCTTCCTTTTGATTTGATCAAAAGGGATCCTTAGGATGGCTTTATGACCAAAGTAATGACTTTAGGATGAATTTATTATAGTTTTTAGGATATTTGGGATGGGGTTTTCCAAGAAAAATGGCTTAGAAGGTGTGAATTAGAGCGAAGGGGGAGTGCCCTTTTATAAGAGGGGTGAGGGGCACCTTAGAAAAAACTTAAAATATTATTTTATAATAAATTCATTTTAGGTTTCTAATGGCTCAAAAATGAATTATTTAAAGGATAAGGTGGATATGGGTCGCAAACCTCTCAACCAATAGGTTTTAGACAGGTTTAGGTCACCATATTAACCATAACGTTTATATTTAACTCTTAGTTAAATAGTTTAACTTTTACCGAGTCTTCTTGTATTCTTACTCTATATGGTTAATAAACTTACTCTAAACATCCAAGAGAACCTCAAGTGGATCATTAATGACATATATAATATTATTTAATCCCTTTGGACTAACCTTACATTTTTAGGAATATTATATCAACCAATAATATAGTATTTTTTTAAATATTAATTTATGTCAATTTTGACACTATTTGGTATTTTATTTTTGTAAAAGTCATCACAAATTGATAACTTCAAAAAAGATACATTGAATCATACCTATCATGTCATATTCACCTATAAAATTCGTAGATTTCATAAAAACTTTGAAATTATATTTATTTTAATATTTATAATACCATTTATTTGATTCTTTCATGAATAAGGTAATTACTGCATCATCATTGTGTCATAAATAAATTTATTTATTTAATGTCTAAAAATTATAAATAAAATACCATGATGTATGAAATCTTTTTATATTTCTAATTAATATTTATAATCTAATTTATCTTTTGAATAAACCTATATTAAAAATGTTTTAGTTATTAAACTTTGATTTTAACTCTTTTAACTCTTCCTTGAATTAAATAATAATAAATGTCCTAATCTTATCCAAGTGAACCTAAATGATAATAGTTTATTACTAATGTTGTTTTTGGTCGAGATACACTTGTACAATAGAATTAGGACATGTGTTAGGGTAATATTAATATCATTTTTACCCTTAATTACCCTATTTACTTTTAACCATGGTAAATAAAAGTAAAAAGTTACTATTCACAAAAAATTATTTTTATCTTATTAAACCACATTTTACTCCTTGATATTAACTATGTCTCTCAGATTTTTGAAATTCAACTCATAGAAGCGGTAAAATTATGTTTTATGTAAATTTGCAAATTCTCCTAGGAGGTGGGTAAAAGATGGTGAAGAGTTCAATAAAATTTTTATATATCTAAAATTATTATAAACTGAATCCAATGAATTACATTGAACATATATAGGTATTATGTATCTATTTTGACATAAAATAAATTTAAATAAAATAAATAATTATTTAAATAAAAATTTGTTTTTAAACAATAACTTAGTGTTTTTTCACTATTCATAAAAAATGAACGTTTTCAAAAAATACAAAAAATTCACCCTAGGCTAATTTCGATATTTCGAATCCAAAATTGAATTCTATTTTACCAAATTCAAAACATAGAAGTTTCATTTATTAATTTAAAATTAATTCCCGTTGTCAAAACCAAAAGGCGTATTTTTAAGAAACAATATCTATCAAAAGATTGACACTTCTTTATGTCTAATCTCAAAGTGAAATTACATAAAATTACCAGAATTGGATTAAATGGTAAAAATATAATCTATTTATACTTACAAACCATTAAAATTTATAATTTAACACTATAAATTATTTTGATTAGAAAAGTTGTTTTCAGTTAAAATATAGTATTTTTTACTATTCACCCAAATATGAAAGTTATCAGAAAACACCAAAAATTTATTGAAACTAAATTCTTATGTAACGATTCTAAATAAGAAGTTTATTTTGTCAAATTTAATATATAAAAGTTTCTAACATTGGATTTAAAAAGGGTTCACCATTAAAAGGCGGTAAAAGTGCATTTTTTGAAAAATACTTCTTTTATCTAAAAAAATGAATTAGTTCTTACATTATGTCTAAGAAACTCATAATATGGATTCTAAAATTATAAGGATTATATATAGTTCAAAATTTAGTTAATACTATTCATAACCGCTTTTGAACGACTAGTTTGGTAAGTTGTGGTGCGCTTGAACTCGGTGTTGCGTGTAGTGCAAGTTATTGAATTATTTTGAAGAAATAATATACTTTGAAATCTTGGGGTGTTACAAACATCATAGGCATAATTTAATTTATTGATGCGTACATATATGGTTATGTAACGCTCAATTCAATATTGCACAGAGCATGATGTTTACACAGTGACAAACTCATATTTATATAAGAGTGTATGATGGTTATGAAAAGATTAAATGATTGTTATTCAATAATTGATTCATGTTTACATATACTCAATTGATTATTATTAAGAACATGTATTCATTTATACACATCCATTCTCAATGGATCGACTACATGTATCAGTCTAGATTGATTGTATGTACAACTCAATGAATCGACCACATATCTCAGTCTAGACTCACCACATATACAACCTATAGACTGTGAAGATCAACCATGTGAATAATACAAGTGACTATATTGTATTGATGACATGAAATTGATTTACAGCATCGATCGACCATGAGGTAGTAAAGTGACCATATAAAGAGGCCGTATAGATTAACTACATGAACAAAATATCGACCATGAAGATTGACCATGCGAAGTAGGTAGATCGATCATATAAATGGATCGACTGTATGGATCAAACATACTATAAAAATTCTAGACATTTTTATTTCAAACTAGGACCTCCTAAAAAAATATCCATCACTTCTCAAGAAACTCAAAACCACTTCCAAAATATTGTAGACAATGTCCCTATAACAACCAACACTTTCCTTTAGGTTACTTGAATAAAATTAAAACAATCATCACATTTTCTTTGAATATGATTTATGAATTGGAAAAAAAATCCAACATAATATATCATATCCACTTTAACCTTCTTCAAAACAAACTATTTTCAAACATGGGCTCGAAAATCCCACCCTTTGGATTTTTTGGAAACCAAGGAACATAAATCACCTTCAAACTTAACCAACCTAGAAATGAATCATCATACAATAGTTCTAATCACACTTGAGTAAAATCAATGTAGTTAAAAATTATACTAAACAACAATATCATTCTATCCATAAGATAGTGATTTTTGTTCAACAACTTAATTCTCTGATTCTTTTCATTAAGCCTCTTCAAACCCTATGAAAAGGTTCTGACCATACTTCAACAAAAAATGTTAAAATGGTTCAACATAAAAATGTTGAATTCATAGCTTACCCCATATAACCCCCCAAAATATATGTTCCCCATGAATATATGAGACACATATATCTGTAATTACCCCAAAGTATTTTTCACTCCCTTTATAAATACACTTGATAGATTGTTAACTAAATAAAGACAAAAAGATTTATGCTTTAATTTCTCCCACTTTGAAAACAAATTCCAAACCAAAAGGAGAGAGAGGGTAAAAAACACTAATACCATATCCTAATGATAGGGGTGATTAAACTCCCCACAATCTTCCAAAAGCATCCATTAATAATGGTTTGGTGAAAACATATACTATTTTCTCTAAAGTAGGAAAAAATTATAGATTTAGCTCAGTTCTCTCCGAAATATCATTGATGAAGTTATATTTAGTATAAATGTTATTGATTCATGAATGTTTAACATGATTATTTTATAGGTTTATATCACTTTTATTATCAAAACACAAGATAAGTGAAAACTTTAGTTTCCCCTTGAGGTTATATAATTGAGTTTTCATCTACATCATTTGAGTAGCAGCTAGACGTACAACTATATATTATAACTTATTAGTTCTTAGGGTTATAAAATTATGATTCTATGTGTTCCAATAGACACACCTATCACCAAGAAAGAACACTCAACCAGATGTGGATTTTCAATCATCAACACTTCCTTCCAAATCTATATATGAAAAACCATATAGATTTAACTCTTCTTTGTTGTCATATCTTAACCCAAAATCTGTTTTCCCTTTTATGTAACTAAGGATAATTTTATTGCTATATTATATGACATTTTTAGATCACTTTGGAATCTGTAACATGGGGTTACTACATATACAATATCTATTCTTAAATCTATTAAGTATAACAAACTTCCAATAAGCTTTTGAAACTCTCTTAAATCCACTTTATTTCATTTGTCATCTTTAGAAAACTTTGTTCCTTCTTATATGGGTGTAGAAATTGATCTTGAATCCTATATAACAAAACTTTTAAGAGGTTCTCTATCATACTTTTCTTGTGAAAGGAAGATACAATATTTATCTTGGGAAATTTGTAAGCTAATAAAATATATCATCTCACCAAACATGGAAATTTCAAACAAATCATTCATTTATTTAGAAAAATATTCACATAACTATTTATCATTACCAATTAAAATGATATCATATACATATACTATAATAATATAGAGATACCTTGTTTTCATCTTTGATACAGAGATTTATGTCTACTCTCACATTCCTAAACTTCAACTTCTTTAAGTTGGTGTTGAACTTAGAATACCAATCCATTGGAGTTTGTTTCAATCCATATAAATCCTTATTAATTCTAAAAACATTATTTTCATCTTCTATTCATAATTAAGCATAAAGTTTATCAAAAAAAATTCTATTATAGCTCACCATTGAGGAATGAATACTTGACATCCATTTGAAAAATCTTGTATTGCCTTTGGGAAACAATAACAAGAAATATTCTTATGGTTTCTAGTATATAAAATAGTGTAAAGTTCATATAGAAATCCACTAATTTAAGATGATAATATCCATTTCACATGAGTATTTCTTTATTTCTAATCACATTACCTTTTTCATTCAAATTATTCCAGAAAACTGATTTTGTTCCAATGATGTTATTGTTGTTAGGTTTGAGTACCAACTCCCATGTATCATTCCTTTATATCTGATCCAATTCTTTATTCATGGCATCAAACATTTGTTGATTCTCAATATCTTATTCAACATCTCTCAATTAAACATGTGAAATCAATGAGGTATCACTACTAGAATTCTAGGTAATTGTGACGGGATCCCATCACAAATAAGTTTTAGCGACGGGGTCCCGTCACAAATAGCCCGTTGCAGAAAACGCTATCAAAAAAAATATTATTTGCGACAGTCCCATCGCAAATAAGTCTCTAATTATATACTTATATATATATATATATACTTTTTTCAATGGGCCCGTCGCAAAAAGTATTTGCGATGGGGTTGTAATTCCGTCGCAAATAATTTAAAAAAAAATTATTTAGACTATTTGTAACGGGAACCCGTCGCAACAGTTCCCGTCGCAAATAATAAATAGATTTTTAAAAAAATAAATTTAATAAAATTATGATTATTGAAAAATTAATTTTAATATTATTAAAATAATTGAAATAAATATATATTAAAATTCTCAATATTCACAAAAAAATATAAAAAAATCATAAATTATTATTATTATTAGTAAAATAAACAAACATTAAAAAATATAATACTGAAAAAATATATTTAATAAAATTATGATTAATGAAACAATAACATTAATATTATTAAAATAATAAAAAAATAAAAATAATAAAAATAATTAAAATTCTCAATATTCACAAAAAAATCATAAAATATTAAAAATTAAATTATCTAATATTTGCACCAATATAAAAGACAAAAACTGTAAATAGTTCATATTACAACAAATGTTAAATTCAAATGTTTTTAACATAATAAAAAATCACTGGGGGGGTCATCTTCTGGAGGAGGTGGAGGAGCTGAAGGAGCTGGTGGAGGAAACTCCATCCCCAAACTACGAGTCAGCCGATGCATGTACTCCATCTGCTCCTGATGCTACTGCTGCCATCGACGCATCTCCTCCTTGTGCTACTACTTCTGCCGCTGGTGCTGACACATCTCTTCTTGCTGCTTCTGCAAACTCTATATACGGTAATTTTGAGCTCGTAACTACTCTTGATACTGTGAGCCAGAAGATGATACCCCTCCATGAGCTCCTCTCGAGCTGGAATCCGACATCGCAGTAGTACCAGAATTAGTACCAGGAGTCACATGAGAGCCGATACCAACTATTTATTACTATCTATTCCTATTTATTACTAACTATTCCTATTTATTACTAACTATTCCTATCTATTACTAACTATACTTATTTATTACTAAATGTTTCTATTTATTACTAACTGTTACTATTTATTACTAACTTTTACTATTTATTACTAACTCTTATTATTTATTACTAACTCTTACTATTTATTACTAACTCTTACTATTTATTACAAACTATTACTATTTATTACTAACTATTACTATTTATTACTAATTATTACAAACTATTACTATTTATTACTAACTATTACTATTTATTACTAACTATTACTATTTATTACTAACTATTACTATTTATTACAAACTATTACTATTTATTACTAACTATTACTATTTATTCCTATTTATTACTATTTATTCCTATTTATTACTGTTTATTCCTATTTATTACTAATTATTACTAACTATTACTAATTATTACTAACTATTACTAATTATTACTAATTACTCCTAAGTATTCCTAATTATTCCTAATTATTCCTAATTATTACTAATTATTAGTAATTATTAGTAATTATTAGTAATTATTACTAATTATTACTAATTATTCCTAATTATTACCAATTATTCATATTTATTGCTAATTATTCCTATTTATTTCTAATTATTACTAATTATTCCTATTTATTTCTAATTATTTCTAATTATTCCTAATTATTAGTATTTATTCGTAATTATCAGTAATTATTCGTAATTATTAGTAATTATTAGTATTTATTACTAATTATTACAATTTATTACTAATTATTAACAATTATTCCTAATTATTCCTAATTATTCCTAATTATTACTAATTATTCCTAATTATTCCTATTTATTCCTAATTATTACTGATTATTTCGAATTATTACTCATTATTACTAATTATTACTAATTATTACTAATTATTACAAATTATTACAAATTATTTCAATTTATTCCTAATTATTCCTAATTATTGTTAATTATTCCTAATTATTGCTAAATATTCCTATTTATTTCTAATTATTCCTATTTATTCCTAATTATTGCAAACTAATGCTAATTATTCCAATTTATTAATAATTATTACAATTTATTAATAATTATTCCTATTGCTAATTATTCTTATTTATTGCTAATTATTCCTATCTATTCCTACTTATTGCTAATTATTCCTAATTATTCCAATTTATTAATAATTATTACAATTTATTAATAATTATTACTCATTATTACTAACTATTACTAATTATTACCAATTATTACTAATTATTACTAATTATTAATATTTATTAATAAATATTAATAATTATTACTAATTATTACTAATTATTACTATTTATTACTAATTATTACTAATTATTACTAATTATTAATATTTATTAATAAATACTACTAATTATTAATAAATATATATAATTATTAGTATTTATTAATAAATATTACTAATTATTACTAATTATTACAATTTATTACTAATTATTACAATTTATTACTAATTATTACAATTTATTACTAATTATTACAATTCATTACTAATTATTACAATTTATTGCTAATTAATAAAATTTATTACAATTTATTACTAATTATTACAATTTGTTACTAATTATTAAAATTTATTACTAATCATTTCAATTTATTACTAATTAATACAATTTATTACTAATTATTACAATTTATTACTAATTATTACAAATTATTACAAATTATTACAAATTGTTACTAATAATTACAATTTATTACAAATTATTACAATTTATTACTAATTATTACAATTTATTACAAATTATTACAATTTATTACTAATTATTACAATTTAATACTAATTAATACAATTTATTACTAATTAATATAATTTATGTAACACCCCAGGTAAATAAAGAATATGACATTTTCATATTTATCCCTATTTGTGAATAAAATATTAATATGACTTTAAAGGGGACGCTACGCTCGATGGCGTACCCAACACGCAACAACGAGTTTCTTGGGAATCTTACGTTGCACTCTAATAATATTATTTTAAATGGTAGTTAACATGTAGCCGCTGTATTGGCGGGAATGGATAGAAATAACTAAAATATGATTATATATGTTTTTAAATGTTTTTACATTTATCCAATAAAGGATAGAGGCTTAAAATACGGAAAGAATTCAATTTTAGGCATATATGCCCTAGTTTTCACTAAAGGTTCACTTATCGCCTTTTGATGGCGAACCATCATTAAATATAGTTTTGTTCACTCTTATACATTCTATTTGACCAAATAAAACTCTTCTTAAGAATCGGGACATCAAAATTTACTTTGTGTAAATTTTTGGTATCTTTCCGATAATGTTCATTTTTTTAATGAATAGTGTAAAATGTTGTATTTTAATTCAAAACCTCTTTTTAATCTAATTTATTTATATGATTAGATTATATTTTGAATTGTTTTTAAAGTGAAATTAGAAAATATTTTTACCATTAAATCCAATAGTGGTCGTTGGAATTAATTTCACTTTGAAATCAGACTTAAACTAGTGTCAATCTTTTGATACTTATTCTTTTACAAAAACACGCTATTTGCTCTGACAGCGGGAATTAATTATTAAATTAATTAATGTGACTAATATGTTTTGAATTTTGTAAAACGGACTTCATTTTTGAATTCAGAATATCAAATATAGCTTAGGGTGAAGTTTTGGTATTTTTCTGAAAAACTCCAATTTTTGATGAATAGTGAAACCACTAAGTGGTAATCAAGCAAACTGATTTTTCAGTTAAATGAAAGTTTACCACTAATGTGTATTGAATTTTGAAAATCCGACATACATGGTTGTCATTAGTATGTAAAATGTGGTTCAATGGGATGAAAATAATTTTTTGGTGAATAGTAACTTATTAAGTTTTTAATCGCGATTAGTGGTAATTAGTGTAATTTAAGGTAAAAATGATATTATAAGAATGTGAAAACACCATGACACTTGTCCTACACCTATTGGGTGAGTCATGGCCGACCAAGACAAGCCATGGGCCAACTTGGGGACCCCATGGATCCACTTTGGTTGGGAAATGACATAAATAACTTTTATTTAATGTAAAAGTAAAATTGACACAAACATGATATGTTTTACTAAAACAATTTTTAAGTAGGGTTATACAAGTCATAATTTTGATTATAAATAGTAATTGGAAAGCTAAAAAGATTTCCTACATCACAGTAATTTTTTTATAATTTTTAGACATTAAATAAATTAAATTATTTATGACATCATAATGATGCAGTGATGACATCATTATTTAACGATTAAAATAAAATGGAAATATAATGTAATATCTATGAACTACACATGTCCAAAACTTATTGGATGAGTGTATTTCGAACCCTTATAACCTTATCCACGAATTATATCAATGTGGGACCTTTTAAAACCGAAACACATTTTCAAATAAAGTAATATTTCCTTACTTTCCAAAAGTGCCCCTCCTCTCCTCTTATAAAAGGCCCCCACCTCTACCTCTTTTCACACACTCATCAAGCCTATGGCTCGGCCAACCACTGCCCATTTACTCTCTCTCCATCCCTCTCCTCATCCTAGAGGATTCCCTTTGGGCAGAATCCTTTCAAAGGAAGCCTTTAGGCTCAAATCAAAAGGAGTTACACTTTTAAAGGTAATTCTTTCTCTCATGTTCATTTGTTTTATTTTGCTTCTCCAACCCCCTAAACTCTTTTTATTTATTTTTTTTGTAACAAAAACAGTATCTTAAATATACTAGGATGTTGTTATAAGATTTATTCGAGCTACACTCTCACACAACTACATCAAATGGTTAAAGAACATTGTGTTTCCGTGGATGGTGAAATTCTGCCTCCCGAAACGATGATTGTTCAATACTCATTTAACACCTTCAAAGGTGGCCATTATGATGTCACTATTTTTATATATGATATATAATATGTTTATGTTTTCCTTATGCTTCTGTATTTTTCATTTTTGTCTTACATTTATGGCTTCCATTATGGGTATACGCAATATCTTCATTTAAGGAAGTGCGGACTACCGCCCCCTCAAAGTGATTTGATTCGTTAAATACCATATGTGGGATGTATAAAGGATGGAAATATGATATTATATATGATATTATACTGAAATTATAATATACCTTTATATCATTATTATTCCATTCTATAAAATACGAAATAGAAATGAAAGTAGCGTTCATGCGTACGTACGGCTTACCGTCTCCATGAACGGTGCATTTCATTTCTTACCTCTAAATGATTATGTAATGTTATAAATGCATGCATGTAATGGATATATATGACATATATGATATCTACATCATGAATAAAATTCTGGATATAATAAACATTTGGCCACACGAACAACATGTAATTGTAAGAAGTCCACTTTCGACTTAAGAACCAAATATCGACAAAACAAATATTATTAACTTAAATGATTACATAATGTTTATGACATGGTAATAAGTGGTATAAAAGGAATAATGAACTTGAAAAAGGTTCTTAAGGAATTAGAAATTAACTCAAGTTTATTATTCAGGAGATTAAAGAACGATCGAGTCAAGTCGGACCCGAGGTAAGGGATCCTACAACTCTCTTTCTTTTTAAGTACACTCTTTTATGTCATTTATTTTAAGCTCATCTTTCTTGTTATTGGGATGATATTTTATATTAATCCTACTGTAATTTCTATGTTCATGTGATGAGAGACCCTATTCTCTCTCATCAATCCATTTTGGAAGTTTTGAGTGGCGCCATTAGGCTGCCGAACTTTCGTAAGAGATCTAACTTCTCTCTTTCTTTTTAAGTACTCTCCTTTATGTCACTTCTTTTAAGCTCATCTTTGTAATGTTGGGGGATGTTCTTTTATATTCCGCTTGCTGTACATTATATTTTAATGTGATGAGATACCCTATTTGATCTCATCAATCCATATTCGGAAGTTTTATGTGGCGCCGTTAGGCTGCCGAGTTTTCGTGAGGGATTTTTCATCTCACTTTTATTCCCGTGAGATTTATGCTACATTTTCCACAAATTCTATTGAGTGGTGTATGTACTGCCCATTATTCTACTCTTTGTGTAATATACTTTCGTTTATGAGTATTTACATCAATGATCTATTGTCCTTCTTTCATGGGGTGAATGTTTTGAAAGATACCCAAGTCGGTAAGGGAACCTTTCACCCTCCTTTTTTTAAAAGACTTCTTTTGTTGGGTCTTTTAATTTACATATTTTTATGTTGGGATATGTTCTCATATATCCTTATTGATGTAAATTATATGTCCATGTGATGAGATACACTTTTTATCTCTCATCAACTCATTTTGATGTGATGCCGTTAGGCTGTCAAGGGAACTTTTTAACCCAATTTCAATTTCTTTGGGTTCAACATGTAGTCATTGAATATGTCATCCATTGAATATGTGTGAATGACCTTTTATTGTTTTACACTTAATATCCACTTATATTGGGTGTATATATATTTTTCACACATATTTTTGAGATTTATTTGTCCTTAATTTAAGGATACCTTCTTTATAAGGGATTTCATCACATTTGACATTTCTATTGAGGGTTCATTGTTGTTATGCACCAATTCACTCTTATATGGTGTATATACTGTCCTTTGGAGTATTATATCATGAATCCTTTTATTCTCATGATATTATAAAGTTCTGACTAAATGTTATTCCTCGATTATTGTATTCAAGTGTCTCTAATTTTGGTAAAACCCCTTTAACCAAAATATCGTTTCAAATGTTTTAATAATTTGTTCTTATTAATATCCATGTTTTCAAAATTGTTTTAAGGATTTATTTATATTGATATTAATGGTTTAAAATGTTAAAAGCTTCAAGGTGGTATGGGACACTTTGATTCAAAAATATCTTTATTAAATGTTTTAAATGGTTTTGGAAATGGTTTCTTTTTGAATGGATTCATTATTTCAATATCCTAAAATGTTATATTGTGATTGAAATGTGGAAATGTTATGTTTCCTT
The DNA here is from genome assembly GCA_963277665.1 of Viscum album. Classification (NCBI taxonomy): domain Eukaryota; kingdom Viridiplantae; phylum Streptophyta; class Magnoliopsida; order Santalales; family Viscaceae; genus Viscum; species Viscum album. The sequence continues at coordinate 1,714,843,437 of OY728125.1, forward strand.
TATTCATGTTTATGTGATATGATTATGTTATGGTTCTTGGGCATTGTTATGAAGAATGGGTGGTTCCGTGATAAACTAAGGGCGGGTGAGCCCGATATAGCTCTCCAATGCATTGGGTAACGCGAAGGAGTGAAACGTTAAGGTTTCTCCGAAGAGATTTAGGGAATATACTGTGATGGGTATTCCAAACGTAACCAAGAGGGTTACTCCCTATGTAAGAATGTTATGAATGACTCAAGTTACCTTTTTGTCTTATGATTTCTATGATTTATTCATGGTTTGATGAGGTATGAAAGTGCCTTTGTTTTATGGGTAAAGTATGATTTCATTCTTATGTATATATGAACTCATGTTTCCTTTCCATATTTTTATAACCCTTACTGAGCTTTTTATGCTCATACCAAGTTTTTGAAATGTTTTTCACAGGTCAAGGGAAAGGTACATGATGTGATGATAGTGTCAAGGATGTGTCAAGAAAGAATCTGTGTTTAATTTTAAATAGGTTTCCGTTGATGGGAAGAATGAATATTGTCTTTTATGTAACCACTTTGTTTAAATGTGGAATGTAATGAATGTTTCATGATCTAATTCTCTAAAACTCTAAACCTGAAAAGATCCTCAATGTGTAATCTTGTAGTAACTCAAGATTAAGTAAGGTTTAAGGCTGGGGCCTTATAGTTGGTATCAAAGGTCGGTTTAGATAACTTTAGAGGTTAGGGTATTCTTTAAGCATAAGTGACATTACCATAATGGTTAGGATTTCAGAAAGATTCCTAGTTTTAGATAAAGTGAATGAGTAAGTGTATCTTAGTGTTTACCTTCTTCATTAGTACATGATGGTTTTGTTGATATACTCACATTGACCTTTTTGGTTTTAGTAAATGGCTGGATCTAGCAGGCACCAAAGTGACAATGGGTTTCAAGGAAACTGTGGTGGTTCTCTAATTAAGATACTGGATGAGATGGGGGATTCAATGAGGAATCTCATAGTTGTTCTAAACAAACTATCAAGGAGTCATGATCAACCACTTCAACCTTGGTGAGTTCTCTAATGCATCATGTACGATATGACCAACTCGATGTGGAAATTCAGGTAATAATTATTAAGGTAACCATTAGGGTTTATATGATCCTTACTTTTTAGGTAATTGTGGGTTACTCTATGATATGATGGAAAATGAAAGGAATGAGACAAACTTGAGGTTAAAATATGTTATGATTATTATTGAAGATTTTATCTCATTTTGGGGAATGTTTTAAGAATTATATAGTTTTGGAAAAAGGACAACACGCAGACCGTGTGACATCCCGTCGCATCGGACAAAGCTGCGGGAATCGAACCCACAACCAAAGTGCGACTGGTATTTATCGCCTACCACTGGACTACGTGAAGTCCCTGGTTAGTTTGAATGATTCTTTCTGGTTATATGATTTTATGAATTAGGAGTAAGATGATTTTGGGTTATTTATGAAAATGATTAACCTATCATTGAGGATATGTGATTAGGTTAATTACTTTTCAATACGGGACTTTAGGAGCAACTGATGTTGTTTGGAGACAAATGTTACGATTTAACTTGGAAGACTATGTGACTAAATCCTTAAAATGTTTGGGTTTCAATGTTAGATTGGTTTACTTTGAGGAATTTTTATGGACAAATTTGTTTATCGAATGGTCCTCGTTGAACTTTGGATTTTGTTGGACAAATTTTGGAGATTAAGAATAGATTTTCTTTTTATAAAGGGTTATCCTTTTCTGGATTATCTGACCTTGTACTAACCTTTTTGGTTTTGGTTATGGTTAAGGTCTAATTATATGGGAAGTATATAGTTCTCTTTTGTGGATTAGGTGATTCTCTAGAAGTTGATTATAGTACTCTTAATGTGAACAAGTCTTCCTAAATACTCGTCTTTTGGAGAAAATATGAGTTTGTGTAAGGAATATAATAAAAGTTGAAAGTCAATATGATAAGTGATTATGTTTCCTTATGAATAAATTCCTCAATAAAAAGTAACTTAAAACAAAAATGTTGTCTATTAACTTTTCCTACTGGGGAATCGAATACCGTTTAACCCATCACAAGTTTGTGATTTTCTCATGGTTAACTTTCTCCTAAACATGTTTTCTATCACTCTCCATCAGAACATGACCCTTTGTTTTTTCCTCCATGTCCATAATTTCAAACTTGGAATCCTAGTATGGGTTAACTCGGGTGACCTTTATACTTATCTCTCTTTATTTTAAAGTGTTTGTTCCGATGTGGGACTTTCAAGGATGTTTCCAAGCGCAATTTTAAAATTGCGAGGATGCAATTCCCAAAAGGGGGGAAGGATGTAACACCCCAGGTAAATAAAGAATATGACATTTTCATATTTATCCCTATTTGTGAATAAAATATTAATATGACTTTAAAGGGGACGCTACGCTCGATGGCTTACCCAACACGCAACAACGAGTTTCTTAGGAATCTTACGTTGCACTCTAATAATATTATTTTAAATGGTAGTTAACATGTAGCCGCTGTATTGGCGGGAATGGATAGAAATAACTAAAATATGATTATATATGTTTTTAAATGTTTTTACATTTATCCAATAAAGGATAGAGGCTTAAAATACGGAAAGAATTCAATTTTAGACATATATGCCCTAGTTTTCACTAAAGGTTCACTTATCGCCTTTTGATGGCGAACCATCATTAAATATAGTTTTGTTCACTCTTATACATTCTATTTGACCAAATAAAACTCTTCTTAAGAATCGGGACATCAAAATTTACTTTGTGTAAATTTTTGGTATCTTTCCGATAATGTTCATTTTTTTAATGAATAGTGTAAAATGTTGTATTTTAATTCAAAACCTCTTTTTAATCTAATTTATTTATATGATTAGATTATATTTTGAATTGTTTTTAAAGTGAAATTAGAAAATATTTTTACCATTAAATCCAATAGTGGTCGTTGGAATTAATTTCACTTTGAAATCAGACTTAAACTAGTGTCAATCTTTTGATACTTATTGTTTTATAAAAACACGCTATTTGCTCTGACAGCGGGAATTAATTATTAAATTAATTAATGTGACTAATATGTTTTGAATTTTGTAAAACGGACTTCATTTTTGAATTCAGAATATCAAATATAGCTTAGGGTGAAGTTTTGGTATTTTTCTGAAAAACTCCAATTTTTGATGAATAGTGAAACCACTAAGTGGTAATCAAGCAAACTGATTTTTCAGTTAAATGAAAGTTTACCACTAATGTGTATTGAATTTTGAAAATCCGACATACATGGTTGTCATTAGTATGTAAAATGTGGTTCAATGGGATGAAAATAATTTTTTGGTGAATAGTAACTTATTAAGTTTTTAATCGCGATTAGTGGTAATTAGTGTAATTTAAGGTAAAAATGATATTATAAGAATGTGAAAACACAATGACACTTGTCCTACACCTATTGGGTGAGTCATGGCCGACCAAGACAAGCCATGGGCCAACTTGGGGACCCCATGGATCCACTTTGGTTGGGAAATGACATAAATAACTTTTATTTAATGTAAAAGTAAAATTGACACAAACATGATATGTTTTACTAAAACAATTTTTAAGTAGGGTTATACAAGTCATAATTTTGATTATAAATAGTAATTGGAAAGCTAAAAAGATTTCCTACATCACAGTAATTGTTTTATAATTTTTAGACATTAAATAAATTAAATTATTTATGACATCATAATGATGCAGTGATGACATCATTATTTAACGATTAAAATAAAATGGAAATATAATGTAATATCTATGAACTACACATGTCCAAAACTTATTGGATGGGTGTATTTCGAACCCTTATAACCTTATCCACGAATTATATCAATGTGGGACCTTTTAAAACCGAAACACATTTTCAAATAAAGTAATATTTCCTTACTTTCCAAAAGTGCCCCTCCTCTCCTCTTATAAAAGGCCCCCACCTCTACCTCTTTTCACACACTCATCAAGCCTATGGCTCGGCCAACCACTGCCCATTTACTCTCTCTCCATCCCTCTCCTCATCCTAGAGGATTCCCTTTGGGCATAATCCTTTCAAAGGAAGCCTTTAGGCTCAAATCAAAAGGAGTTACACTTTTAAAGGTAATTCTTTCTCTCATGTTCATTTGTTTTATTTTGCTTCTCCAACCCCCTAAACTCTTTTTATTTATTTTTTTTGTAACAAAACCAGTATCTTAAATATACTAGGATGTTGTTATAAGATTTATTCGAGCTACACTCTCACACAACTACATCAAATGGTTAAAGAACATACAGTTTCCGTGGATGGTGAAATTCTGCCTCCCGAAACGATTATTGTTCAATACTCATTTAACACCTTCAAAGGTGGCCATTATGATGTCACTATTTTTATATATGATATATAATATGTTTATGTTTTCCTTATGCTTCTGTATTTTTCATTTTTGTCTTACATTTATGGCTTCCATTATGGGTATACGCAATATCTTCATTTAAGGAAGTGCGGACTACCGCCCCCTCAAAGTGATTTGATTCGTTAAATACCATATGTGGGATGTATAAAGGATGGAAATATGATATTATATATGATATTATACTGAAATTATAATATACCTTTATATCATTATTATTCCATTCTATAAAATACGAAATAGAAATGAAAGTAGCGTTCATGCGTACGTACGGCTTACCGTCTCCATGAACGGTGCATTTCATTTCTTACCTCTAAATGATTATGTAATGTTATAAATGCATGCATTTAATGGATATATATGACATATATGATATCTACATCATGAATAAAATTCTGGATATAATAAACATTTGGCCACACGAACAACATGTAATTGTAAGAAGTCCACTTTTGACTTAAGAACCAAATATCGACAAAACAAATATTATTAACTTAAATGATTACATAATGTTTATGACATGGTAATAAGTGGTATAAAAGGAATAATGAACTTGAAAAAGGTTCTTAAGGAATTAGAAATTAACTCAAGTTTATTATTCAGGAGATTAAAGAATGATCGAGTCAAGTCGGACCCGAGGTAAGGGATCCTACAACTCTCTTTCTTTTTAAGTACACTCTTTTATGTCATTTATTTTAAGCTCATCTTTCTTGTTATTGGGATGATATTTTATATTAATCCTACTGTAATTTCTATGTTCATGTGATGAGAGACCCTATTCTCTCTCATCAATCCATTTTGGAAGTTTTGAGTGGCGCCATTAGGCTGCCGAACTTTCGTAAGAGATCTAACTTCTCTCTTTCTTTTTAAGTACTCTCCTTTATGTCACTTCTTTTAAGCTCATCTTTGTAATGTTGGGGGATGTTCTTTTATATTCCGCTTGCTGTACATTATATTGTAATGTGATGAGATACCCTATTTGATCTCATCAATCCATATTCGGAAGTTTTATGTGGCGCCGTTAGGCTGCCGAGTTTTCGTGAGGGATTTTTCATCTCACTTTTATTCCCGTGAGATTTATGCTACATTTTCCACAAATTCTATTGAGTGGTGTATGTACTGCCCATTATTCTACTCTTTGTGTAATATACTTTCGTTTATGAGTATTTACATCAATGATCTATTGTCCTTCTTTCATGGGGTGAATTTTTTGAAAGATACCCAAGTCGGTAAGGGAACCTTTCACCCTCCTTTTTTTAAAAGACTTCTTTTGTTGGGTCTTTTAATTTACATATTTTTATGTTGGGATATGTTCTCATATATCCTTATTGATGTAAATTATATGTCCATGTGATGAGATACACTTTTTATCTCTCATCAACTCATTTTGATGTGATGCCGTTAGGCTGTCAAGGGAACTTTTTAACCCAATTTCAATTTCTTTGGGTTCAACATGTAGTCATTGAATATGCCATCCATTTAATATGTGTGAATGACCTTTTATTGTTTTACACTTAATATCCACTTATATTGGGTGTATATATATTTTTCACACATATTTTTGAGATTTATTTGTCCTTAATTTAAGGATACCTTCTTTATAAGGGATTTCATCACATTTGACATTTCTATTGAGGGTTCATTGTTGTTATGCACCAATTCACTCTTATATGGTGTATATACTGTCCTTTGGAGTATTATATCATGAATCCTTTTATTCTCATGATATTATAAAGTTCTGACTAAATGTTATTCCTCGATTATTGTATTCAAGTGTCTCTAATTTTGGTAAAACCCCTTTAACCAAAATATCGTTTTAAATGTTTTAATAATTTGTTCTTATTAATATCCATGTTTTCAAAATTGTTTTAAGGATTTATTTATATTGATATTAATGGTTTAAAATGTTAAAAGCTTCAAGGTGGTATGGGACACTTTGATTCAAAAATCTCTTTATTAAATGTTTTAAATGGTTTTGGAAATGGTTTCTTTTTGAATGGATTCATTATTTCAATATCCTAAAATGTTATATTGTGATTGAAATGTGGAAATGTTATGTTTCCTTTATTCATGTTTATGTGATACGATTATGTTATGGTTCTTGGGCATTGTTATGAAGAATGGGTGGTTCCGTGATAAACTAAGGGCGGGTGAGCCCGATATAGCTCTCCAATGCATTGGGTAACGCGAAGGAGTGAAACGTTAAGGTTTCTCCGAAGAGATTTAGGGAATATACTGTGATGGGTATTCCAAACGTAACCAAGAGGGTTACTCCCTATGTAATAATGTTATGAATGACTCAAGTTACCTTTTTGTCTTATGATTTCTATGATTTATTCATGGTTTGATGAGGTATGAAAGTGCCTTTGTTTTATGGGTAAAGTATGATTTCATTCTTATGTATATATGAACTCATGCTTCCTTTCCATATTTTTATAACCCTTACTGAGCTTTTTATGCTCATACCAAGTTTTTGAAATGTTTTTCACAGGTCAAGGGAAAGGTACATGATGTGATGATAGTGTCAAGGATGTGTCAAGAAAGAATCTGTGTTTAATTTTAAATAGGTTTCCGTTGATGGGAAGAATGAATATTGTCTTTTATGTAACCACTTTGTTTAAATGTGGAATGTAATGAATGTTTCATGATCTAATTCTCTAAAACTCTAAACCTGAAAAGATCCTCAATGTGTAATCTTGTAATAACTCAAGATTAAGTAAGGTTTAAGGCTGGGGCCTTATAGTTGGTATCAAAGGTCGGTTTAGATAACTTTAGAGGTTAGGGTATTCTTTAAGCATAAGTGACATTACCATAATGGTTAGGATTTCAGAAAGATTCCTAGTTTTAGATAAAGTGAATGAGTAAGTGTATCTTAGTGTTTACCTTCTTCATTAGTACATGATGGTTTTGTTGATATACTCACATTGACCTTTTTGGTTTTAGTAAATGGCTGGATCTAGCAGGCACCAAAGTGACAATGGGTTTCAAGGAAACTGTGGTGGTTCTCTAATTAAGATACTGGATGAGATGGGGGATTCAATGAGGAATCTCATAGTTGTTCTAAACAAACTATCAAGGAGTCATGATCAACCACTTCAACCTTGGTGAGTTCTCTAATGCATCATGTACGATATGACCAACTCGATGTGGAAATTCAGGTAATAATTATTAAGGTAACCATTAGGGTTTATATGATCCTTACTTTTTAGGTAATTGTGGGTTACTCTATGATATGATGGAAAATGAAAGGAATGAGACAAACTTGAGGTTAAAATATGTTATGATTATTATTGAAGATTTTATCTCATTTTGGGGAATGTTTTAAGAATTATATAGTTTTGGAAAAAGGACAACACACAGACCGTGTGACATCCCGTCGCATCGGACAAAGCTGCGGGAATCGAACCCACAACCAAAGTGCGACTGGTATTTATCGCCTACCACTGGACTACGTGAAGTCCCTGGTTAGTTTGAATGATTCTTTCTGGTTATATGATTTTATGAATTAGGAGTAAGATGATTTTGGGTTATTTATGAAAATGATTAACCTATCATTGAGGATATGTGATTAGGTTAATTACTTTTCAATACGGGACTTTAGGAGCAACTGATGTTGTTTGGAGACAAATGTTATGATTTAACTTGGAAGACTATGTGACTAAATCCTTAAAATGTTTGGGTTTCAATGTTAGATTGGTTTACTTTGAGGAATTTTTATGGACAAATTTGTTTATCGGATGGTCCTCGTTGAACTTTGGATTTTGTTGGACAAATTTTGGAGATTAAGAATAGATTTTCTTTTTATAAAGGGTTATCCTTTTATGGATTATCTGACCTTGTACTAACCTTTTTGGTTTTGGTTATGGTTAAGGTCTAATGATATGGGAAGTATATAGTTCTCTTTTGTGGATTAGGTGATTCTCTAGAAGTTGATTATAGTACTCTTAATGTGAACAAGTCTTCCTAAATACTCGTCTTTTGGAGAAAATATGAGTTTGTGTAAGGAATATAATAAAATTTGAAAGTCAATATGATAAGTGATTATGTTTCCTTATGAATAAATTCCTCAATAAAAAGTAACTTAAAATAAAAATGTTGTCTATTAACTTTTCCTACTGGGGAATCGAATACCGTTTAACCCATCACAAGTTTGTGATTTTCTCATGGTTAACTTTCTCCTAAACATGTTTTCTATCACTCTCCATCAGAACATGACCCTTTGTTTTTTCCTCCATGTCCATAATTTCAAACTTGGAATCCTAGTATGGGTTAACTCGGGTGACCTTTATACTTATCTCTCTTTATTTTAAAGTGTTTGTTCCGATGTGGGACTTTCAAGGATGTTTCCAAGCGCAATTTTAAAATTGCGAGGATGCAATTCCCAAAAGGGGGGAAGGATGTAACACCCCAGGTAAATAAAGAATATGACATTTTCATATTTATCCCTATTTGTGAATAAAATATTAATATGACTTTAAAGGGGACGCTACGCTCGATGGCGTACCCAACACGCAACAACGAGTTTCTTAGGAATCTTACGTTGCACTCTAATAATATTATTTTAAATGGTAGTTAACATGTAGCCGTTGTATTGGTGGGAATGGATAGAAATAACTAAAATATGATTATATATGTTTTTAAATGTTTTTACATTTATCCAATAAAGGATAGAGGCTTAAAATACGGAAAGAATTCAATTTTAGGCATATATGCCCTAGTTTTCACTAAAGGTTCACTTATCGCCTTTTGATGGCGAACCATCATTAAATATAGTTTTGTTCACTCTTATACATTCTATTTGACCAAATAAAACTCTTCTTAAGAATCAGGACATCAAAATTTACTTTGTGTAAATTTTTGGTATCTTTCCGATAATGTTCATTTTTTTAATGAATAGTGTAAAATGTTGTATTTTAATTCAAAACCTCTTTTTAATCTAATTTATTTATATGATTAGATTATATTTTGAATTGTTTTTAAAGTGAAATTAGAAAATATTTTTACCATTAAATCCAATAGTGGTCGTTGGAATTAATTTCACTTTGAAATCAGACTTAAACTAGTGTCAATCTTTTGATACTTATTGTTTTATAAAAACACGCTATTTGCTCTGACAGCGGGAATTAATTATTAAATTAATTAATGTGACTAATATGTTTTGAATTTTTTAAAACGGACTTCATTTTTGAATTCAGAATATCAAATATAGCTTAGGGTGATGTTTTGGTATTTTTCTGAAAAACTCCAATTTTTGATGAATAGTGAAACCACTAAGTGGTAATCAAGCAAACTGATTTTTCAGTTAAATGAAAGTTTACCACTAATGTGTATTGAATTTTGAAAATCCGACATACATGGTTGTCATTATTATGTAAAATGTGGTTCAATGGGATGAAAATAATTTTTTGGTGAATAGTAACTTATTAAGTTTTTAATAGCGATTAGTGGTAATTAGTGTAATTTAAGGTAAAAATGATATTATAAGAATGTGAAAACACCATGACACTTGTCATACACCTATTGGGTGAGTCATGGCCGACCAAGACAAGCCATGGGCCAACTTGGGGACCCCATGGATCCACTTTGGTTGGGAAATGACATAAATAACTTTTATTTAATGTAAAAGTAAAATTGACAAAAACATGATATGTTTTACTAAAACAATTTTTATGTAGGGTTATACAAGTAATATTTTTGATTATAAATAGTCATTGGAAAGCTAAAAAGATTTCATACATCATAGTAATTTTTTTATAATTTTTATACATTAAATAAATTAAATTATTTATGACATCATAATGATGCGGTGATGACATCATTATTTAACGATTAAAATAAAATGGAAATATAATGTAATATCTATGAACTACACATGTCCAAAACTTTTTGGATGGGTGGATTTCGAACCCTTATAACCTTATCCATGAATTATATCAATGTGGGACCTTTTAAAACCGAAACACATTTTCAAATAAAGTAATATTTTCTTACTTTCCAAAAGTGCCCCTCCTCTCCTCTTATAAAAGGCCCCCACCTCTACCTCTTTTCACACACTCATCAAGCCTTTGGCTCGGCCAACCCCTGCCCATTTACTCTCTCTCCATACTTCTCCTCATCCTAGAGGATTCCCTTTGGGCAGATTCCTTTCAAAGGAAGCCTTTAGGCTCAAATCAAAAGGAGTTACACTTTTAAATGTAATTCTTTCTCTCATGTTCATTTGTTTTATTTTGCTTCTCCAACCCCCTAAACTCTTTTTATTTATTTTTTTTGTAACAACACCAGTATATTAAATATACTAGGATGTTTTTATAAGATTTATTCGAGCTAAACTCTCACACAACTACATCAAATGGTTAAAGAACATACGGTTTCCGTGGATGGTGAAATTCTGCCTCCCGAAACGATGATTGTTCAATACTCATTTAACACCTTCAAAGGTGGCCATTATGATGTCACTATTTTTATATATGATATATAATATGTTTATTTTTTCCTTATGCTTCTGTATTTTTCATTTTTGTCTTACATTTATGGCTTCCATTATGGGTATACGCGATATCTTCATTTAAGGAAGTGCGGACTACCGCCCCCCTCAAAGTGATTTGATTCGTTAAATACCATATGTGGGATGTATAAAGGATGGAAATATGATATTATATATGATATTATAATGGAATTATAATATACCTTTATATCATTATTATTCCATTCTATAAAATACGAAATAGAAATGAAAGTAGCGTTCATGCGTACGTACGGCTTACCGTCTCCATGAACGGTGCATTTCATTTCTTACCTCTAAATGATTATGTAATGTTATAAATGCATGCATGTACTGGATATATATGACATATATGATATCTACATCATGAATACAATTCTGGATATAATAAACATTTGGCCACACGAACAACATGTAATTGTAAGAAGTCCACTTTCGACTTAAGAACCAAATATCGGCAAAACAAATATTATTAACTTAAATGATTACATAATGTTTATGACATGGTAATAAGTGGTATAAAAGGAATAATGAACTTGAAAAAGGTTCTTAAGGAAGTAGAAATTAACTCAAGTTTATTATTCAGGAGATTAAAGAACGATCGAGTCAAGTCGGACCCGAGGTAAGGGATCCTACAACTCTCTTTCTTTTTAAGTACACTCTTTTGTGTCATTTATTTTAAGCTCATCTTTCTTGTTATTGGGATGATATTTTATATTAATCCTACTGTAATTTCTATGTTCATGTGATGAGAGACCCTATTCTCTCTCATCAATCCATTTTGGAAGTTTTGAGTGGCGCCGTTAGGCTGCCGAACTTTCGTAAGAGATCGAACTTCTCTCTTTCTTTTTAAGTACTCTCCTTTATTTCACTTCTTTTAAGCTCATTTTTGTAATGTTGGGGGATGTTCTTTTATATTACGCTTTCTGTACATTATATTGTAATGTGATGAGATACCCTATTTGATCTCATCAATCCATATTCGGAAGTTTTATGTGGCATCGTTAGGCTGCCGAGTTTTCGTGAGGGATTTTTCATCTCACTTTTATTCCCGTGAGATTTATGCTACATTTTCCACAAATTCCATTGAGTGGTGTATGTACTGCCCATTATTCTACTCTTTGTGTAATATACATTCATTTATGAGTATTTACATCAATGATCTATTTTCCTTCTTTCATGGGGTGAATGTTTTGAAAGATACCCAAGTCGGTAAGGGAACCTTTCACCCTCCTTTTTTTAAAAGACTTCTTTTGTTGGGTCTTTTAATTTACATATTGTTATGTTGGGATATGCTCTCATATATCTTTATTGATGTAAATTATATGTCCAAGTGATGAGAGACACTTTTTATCTCTCATCAACTCATTTTGATGTGATGCCGTTAGGCTGTCAAGGTAACTTTTTAACCCAATTTCGATTTCTTTGGGTTCAACATGTAGTCATTGAATATGTCATCCATTGAATATGTGTGAATGACCTTTTATTGTTTTACACTTAATATCCACTTATATTGGGTGTATATATATTTTTCACACATATTTTTGAGATTTATTTGTCCTTAATTTAAGGATACCTTCTTTATAAGGGATTTCATCACATTTGACATTTCTATTGAGGGTTCATTGTTGTTATGCACCAATTCACTCTTATATGGTGTATATACTGTCCTTTGGAGTATTATATCATGAATCCTTTTATTCTCATGATATTATAAAGTTCTGACTAAATGTTATTCCTCGATTATTGTATTCAAGTGTCTCTAATTTTGGTAAAACCCCTTTAACCAAAATATCGTTTTAAATGTTTTAATAATTTGTTCTTATTAATATCAATGTTTTCAAAATTGTTTTAAGTATTTATTTATATGGATATTAATGGTTTAAAATGTTAAAATCTTCAAGGTGGTATGGGACACTTTGATTCAAAAATCTCTTTATTAAATGTTTTAAATGGTTTTGGAAATGGTTTCTTTTTGAATGGATTCATTATTTCAATATCCTAAAATGTTATATTGTGATTGAAATGTGGAAATGTTATGTTTCCTTTATTCATGTTTATGTGATACGATTATGTTATGGTTCTTGGGCATTGTTATGAAGAACGGGTGGTTCCGTGATAAACTAAGGGCGGGTGAGCCCGATATAGCTCTCCAATGCATTGGGTAACGCGAAGGAGTGAAACGTTAAGGTTTCTCTGAAGAGATTTAGGGAATATACTGTGATGGGTATTCCAAACATAACCAAGAGGGTTACTCCCTACGTAAGAATGTTATGAATGCCTCAAGTTACCTTTTTGTCTTATGATTTCTATGATTTATTCATGGTTTGATGAGGTATGAAAGTGCTTTTTTTTATGGGTAAAGTATGATTTCATTCTTATGTATATATGAACTAATGTTTCCTTTCCATATTTTTATAACCCTTACTGAGCTTTTTATGCTCATCCCAAGTTTTTGAAATGTTTTTCACAGGTCAAGGGAAAGGTACATGATGTGATGATAGTGTCAAGGATGTGTCAAGAAAGAATCTATGTTTAATTTTAAATAGGTTTCCGTTGATGGGAAGAATGAATATTGTATTTTATGTAACCACTTTGTTTAAATGTGGAATGTAATGAATGTTTCATGATCTAATTCTCTAAAACTCTAAACCTGAAAAGATCCTCAATGTGTAATCTTGTAATAACTCAAGATTAAGTAAGGTTTAAGGCTGGGGCCTTATAATTTATTACAATTTATTACTATTTATTACAATTTATTACAATTTATTACTAATTATTACAATTTATTACTAATTATTACAATTTATTACTAATTAGTACAAATAAATAGTCATGACAAAACAATTTAAATTCAATTTAATTACAACTAATCAACAATAATAAAAATTAACATAAAAAATTGAAATAAATAATAAATTAAATAAAACAAAAATACCTTTAAACTGGATTTGCTATTGATGTAGACAGCTTCACAACTTCTTTGTGACCAAAAAACTAACTTAGAAAAATTTTCCCTCTGAAATCAGAGTTCTGAGAGAAACAAGATCTAGAAATTGAGAGGAATGAGGAAAAAAACGGATGAGGGTATATATAGGTTAGATTATTTGCGATGAGACTATTTACGACGGGTTACCCATTGCAAATAGAATCTTTTGCGACGGGACCCATCGCAAATACCTACCCCCGCATTAATTATTGTCGGCGGTTAAAAAGTTATTTGTGACGGGACCCGTCGCAAATAGTCCCTGCCGACACACCTTTTGCGACGGGAGGATATCCCGTCGCAAAAAACTGTTAACCGCCGCCGGGTATTTGTGACGGGCCCCATCGCAAATACTTAACTATTTGCGACGGGGAAATCCCCCCATCGCAAATAACATTCACGCGGTTTTGGCGTGCTATCCGCGCCAAACCTTTTACGACGGGACACGAAATCCCGTCGCAAATAATCAGTTATTTGCGACGGGTTGTTACCCCCGTCGCAAATAACCACTTGGATGGACTTTTTGTGACAAGATTTATTCCTGTCGCAAAAAGTCCTTTTTTCCTGTAGTGTATGTTATGATGTACTCAAAGTTCTTATGGTTTAAAATTGCTTTCCTTGATCTCTAATGATGTTTTGGACATCCACATATCTTTTCAAACTAAAACGAGATGAGTCTATTTTATTCTAATTACTTGAGTTAGATGAATCATCACATTCAAACTAAACTTATTCCGAACTTCCATTGTTTTCCTCAACTTCATCATGTTATTTTACTAAACCAGATTCATCTTCATCACTTCTGATACTTGTTATTTTTTCCAAGTCTTCTTTCTTTTCATGTTCCAACATTTTAACATCAAAAAATACATAATATTATTTTTATACTTATTATATCATCAATATCATATTTTTTTGGAGGATAAACTTGGAAGATTCCATCAAAACCTCTTCTATCAACTTCCCCAAAATCAAACTTTTGACTTTGATTATGCAGGGTTTGAAAAATACCCTTAAATACTTCATACCTATTGACTTCTTGTAATAAATCTTTTATAGTGACATGTCAAATTTGGTTTGTATAAGAATTTTTTTTGAATATGAACCGCTACTCTAATATCATGTCTCCAAAAATATTGAGAAGTATCATTAACTATCAACATTTTTTGATCCATCTCTACTAATATTTTATTCATACATTCCACTACAACAGTTTTTTGTGGTGTATATGGTTTATTAAGTTCATGAAAAATACCATGCTTCTCCAGGTAATCTTCAAATCTCCCATTTGTGTATTCAACACCATTTTTTTGTCTGAATATTCTTTAATGTGTTACCATATTCCTTTTCATCACTCCTCCTAAAACTGTTAAACATCTTAAGGGATTCTGATTTATGTTTCATAAACATGATGCATGAAATGTGACTAAATTCATCAATAAAAAATAAAATACTTATCTATATTCATTGATTTATTTATCACAGGTCTAAAAATTTCAGAATGAATAAGCTCTAAGGGATGAGATGTATGGATTTCAACCTTCTTATGTGAAGAATTAGTAATCTTCCCCTTTTGGAATGTGAATCATATCCAGTCAATTTCTTAACTCATATTAGGAAAATCACACACACTTTCTCTTTTTGTAAGCTTGTTCATATTCCTTTGGAAAATATGGACTAGCCTTTTATGAAAATGCTTATTTTTTTCTTTAATACTTAGGTAGCATGAATTTTGAGCATATTTAACTTGAAATAACTTTCTCTTAATTCATTTTTATATAATCATAATCCTTCCATATTTAATCCTTATTATAATAAAACCCTCTTTCCTAAAATCACCTCATTTTCTTCATCAAAAAATTAGAAAACACTTAATAAATTTTGTTTCAATCCATCAACAAACAAGTTTTTCATTAACTCTATATTTTCAATAACTATAAACATTGAACCAACATCAATTATCTTATGTGACCCATTATAAATCCTTAAAATATTGTTACTAATATAAAAAAAATATTTCAACCTTATACTTTAATTTTTTGAGTTGATCCATACTTGGGTGGAACCTTGTGAGATTGAGTAGATTTTGGAATCTTAAAAGCAGGTTTTAGAGGTTTTTGGGTGAAAATGGGAAACACCACAATAATGGTTCAGGATATGGTGGTCCATTTTGTAAAATAGTCAAGGGGGAAAATGGGGAAGCTAGGATGTAGCTTAGCAGTGGTGCTCAAGAATTGAAGTTTTTGTCCATGGATTAGGAAACCTCGCCACACCCATTTTGGATGCTAGGGTGAAATAAATACACTCAAAACATTTGAAAATGCCTGTGGTGGGATTTACATTTTTTTGGTATTTTAGGAACACCACATCCATGGCTAGGTTATGGAGGAGGGCATGGTAGCATCATGTAGTGTTTTGAAATAAGAAAAACTATCACCTTTCTTCTTAGATCTTAACTGATTCAAAGGAGAAACTTGTGTGGATTAAATATGGGATATTAAATGTTGTTTTTAATAAATTACTATCCCTATTAATCAATTCTTACCTATTACTTTATTATTCATTCAATCTTTATGAATTTTAGATATTCCTTGGATAAACCTAGCAAAGCCCTCCTTGCGCTGAGTTGCTACCTTAGATAACCTCGATTCTTCTCGACTGAATTTCTCAATATTGATAGAATAATCTAAAATTAGAAGATAGAGGTTGTTCTTGTTGATTTATACTCATAGGATCCTCACATTTCTTCTCTTATTGTTGTATAAGGGTTAAAAATTTCTCCTTTAACCAAATTTAAACTTTACCATTTTTGGTAATTGACATTAGGTATGTGTTGTTTTAACACTTGTCTTTTTATTTATTTATTCATTCTCTATAAACCATGTTATTTTATGTGTAACTAAATCTAGGGGTACTTTTAATGTGATCTTATTTTTTACGGTGTGAGAATATGGTTTGGGAGATGACACCCTTGATGAACCTTGATGTTGATGTTGACAATCCTGAGGTAGGAAGTTCCTTACAATGTAGAGGCTATATATATGATTGTTAGCAATATATGATGTTGTGTGATAATATAATTTATACCATTATTGAGTTTGATCATATATATTTTTTATGTGTAGCATGTGAGACCATGTTTTATTTTTGATTAGATGTTTGGGTATGCATAGTCTGTGAGACCCATGTTTGAGTTCAATCACATGTGCGTGTTTGGATTCTTTCACCTATGCTTGTTGTGTTACAACATTGGATATATGTGAATGATATGATGAAATAGTTTAAATGTTATGTATTTGGTATATTTTATGTTATTATTGTTCTATGTATGGTACCAATGTGATAGGTGAACCCATTATGGATCATTGTCCTTAGAGGGGGATCATGTTCAGATGTTGCATGTGACATGATGACAAGACTGAGTTAGACGACGAGGCATTATGGCATTTTGTGGCTTGACCTAGAGGCATTATGGTCTTAGGTGATATGACTCAAGAGGTAACAATGAGGCACAATGGTCTTCAGTGACCTGACATGATACACAATGCTGAGATAAAATGACCCTGTGGTCTGACCTAAGGTAGTGTCATAATATGATGGCCTTGTAGTCCAAACTGAGACTCATTAGCCTTGTGGAGATTTTAGAGTACATGTGGTGAATTTGTGGTCAAATCTAGTTCATGACTCTACTATGACTGTTTTTGACATGGATCCATAATAGGTACACCTAGAGATTTATAGTGTCTTCGTTAGTACACAACAGCTCAGTATGTGATTGCATGCTTTTGTTTGTAAATTTATTTTTTATCATAAAGTAAACTCTTATAAATGTGAACTTGTGTTAAGGATGAATTGGTAGTGTCCTACAAGGTTTATAATCACACCCTTCATTGGTATCTCTATGCACATGAAGACTTCATGTTTAGGGATATAAAAAAGGGAAAGGCCCTGGTGATAGGGAATAGGAGAAGGATCATGGTGTTTAGAAGCAATACTGGGACAAACTCTAGGGTGATGCCACAATGTTTATTTACTTTTATTACACACTCTTTTGTTGACCAGTCACTCTAGGGGTACTTGTTTTATTATTCTACATGACTTATGACACATTCCATTCCATAATTTTAACAGTTTTTTATTTATTTCTCCATGTTATTATTTAATAGTTTATTTACTAATAATGAGGGTATAGTCTACCCATTGATGGTATTTAGACCCTCATTTCTAGTCAGAAACCTCTTTAATATTAGGAAGTGCACATGAGGCTATGTGGTATTATTTCTCTGTCAATATAATTATATCACGGAGAGGGGGAGGGGGGTGGAATCAATGATATCTTTCTCTTTTATGTTTCCTTAATTATGAAACAACACTTTCCTCCTATTAAGGATTTATTTCATTACAAAAAAAATTAAAACACACATTCACAATAACACAAGAATTTATAAGGTTCACTATTCAAAAAAATAGATATGTCATTAGTAAGGTTTGGAAACAATCCAATACCACACAATCCACTAGAAAACAATCTTTCTGTTTGGAATACAATGAGTAGGATATACCCTTACACCAGTGCATCACTATAATTAATAAAAAAGTGCATGTGATTTAAGTAGCACAAAAAACAGATAAGAATGTTTTTATAACACAAATTTTATGGTGATTCTTGACCAACTTTCACAAATAATATATTTCAAAACAATACTTTACTTTCTTACCCAAAATCTAGTAATAACTTCCTAGAATTTGTTATAAAACTCAGTCCGATTTACCATTCCAATTATCCCAGTCCAATTTTTTAGTATGAAAAATATAACTCTTTTAGAATAAGGTTGAGAAAATTCTAAACAACTTTATCTTAAATCTAGAGATCCCAATATGATTTTCCCAGTTCAATATTTCATCTCAATACAATGACCAGTTGAATAAAATCTTGTCTATTATCCTATGTTTCTTATACCCAAAAAAATTCTTTAAGACACTAAATCTGGAAACCTATTCTTATCTCTAGAGATATTCCTTCTCTCTTATTCACTATGAATGGTACATATATGAGAAAGTAAAAAGTACTTTTCCTTTTATACTTGACTCAAAAATGTTTTGGACGAGATTCTTGAAAAATTTACCACTCAATAAAATTTTCAAAATCTACATGTACCTTTGAATTTAGGGTGAATCATGACTTCATCAAATATTCTCAACACTTCTCAAACATTCTAAAATCTTATATTAAATTCATATATATTTCATTCTTTCTTTAAAAACATTAGTCTAATTTTGATTCATCATTTTGATTTTCATTATGATCTGCCTCATTACAATGAAAACAAATGTAAAATAATATATACTTATTCTCCTTTTCTATTGACCCATTTTAATGAAAAACAGTGTAATTCAACCCATTTTAAATGGTTGACTATATTTTTGATTAAAATATTAAATTATTCTTCATATTGGTCATCACATACTGTTCTTTTTCTTTTAATTCATCATTCCCAAACAATTCTTCCTCCAATGATTATAATGGAATATAGAGTCTAATAGACTGGTATCAGTAGATTCAAATTTATCAACTTATTTCTCTTATGAATAGGATGCCAATTACTTTTCCCGTATAAGCTATTCCTCCTTTGATGAATATGATGACACGCTAAATCTGATGGATCAGTATCAGTGGCTTCATTTATTTTTGAATATGATTCTCATAAAATTATTTCTTTAACGATTAAAATCTATTGGATTTTATTCTATCCAAAAACCAAATCCTTTACTATAATCATCCTCCTTAGCCTTTAAAAAAATATGCATTCAGAAATATCATTATGATGAATTTGAGACCAGAAAGCTTCAGCTTCACCAAATTTCATATTCTTAAAACTTTAATAATATATCATGACTTCCTTGATGACTTTTAATTTGTTTAAGATCAGACTTAACATCATATGACTTACAAAGGAAAGTATTATAACTACCCTATCAATATATTTATTTCCTTCTCCACCTGAATATGATTGGCATGATTATGATCAGACTGAATACAATTGATAGAATCCTTTTCTCCCCTTTCTTTCATCAATATTGACTCACAAGTTTTACAAATTTATTATGATTTATGATAACTCCAAGATCATAAAATCTTTGTCACATTTATATTGGATTTAGGTAGACTTCGATGCAGCACATCATTATGATCTTCTCTTGAACTTCAGACCTGTGGTAAGTGTAGGATCGAAATAACGATGTAGATGCTCAATATACAAGAGGGGGGGGGGGGTGAATTGTACAATTTAAAAATTTCCTTAAACAAGAAATGATCTCAGTTTAACAAAGTTAAACTAAGAAAATTCAAAACACCTCTAACACCAATTGAAAGATGGGGACAAAGTATGATGTTACAAACTTCTAGTTCTATACACTTTCTTAAATCTGGAAAGTGATTCCGAAAAACTGGTTCTAGAAATATGGATCCAGAAAATGAAACTTAACCAAAGTTTACAATATGAGATTCTACCTTAAAGCATATAGAATATAACTGAATCAAATTACAAGTGTATTGAAATATAAGAAGGTTATACTTTCCTTACAATACAAAATGCATTGAAAAAACTTGTAACAAAAACAAGTAACAAGATATAAGTCTTTTAACCCAAAGAGAAGGGTATCCAACAACCTTGGATAAAGGTCCCTTGATTTATACTTTCAAGAACGTCTGTCTTACCCACACCCGGGTAAGCCCTCGATACAAAGATCAGAGTCTCTGTCTTGTAATCCCCACAAGACCTCAACTTTAAGGTAGTTGGAGCCTCTGTCTTCCTGAGAAAGGAATCCCTCGAACTTCAAGGTAGTCAGCACCTCTATCTTCCTATCCCCAGAAGCCCTCAATTGTGATCAGCAACAATCAGAGTCGCACGAAGCAAGTCTGGACAAGGCAAAGTTTGAACAAGATGTTCAAACTTTCTGCATGAAGATTTGAGAGTTAATAAGAGCCTCTCTCTCTAGAAATCACTTCAACATAACTTAGTCCAAGATCAGTGTCAAAGTTGTAGCTTCTTTTCAAATGAGATCCTATTTATAGTCGAAGCTCCAATGGTCGGCTCCCTCCTCCAATGGTTATATTTTTCCTTGAATTTTGGAGAGACCTGTACACGTGTCACTCAAACAACAGTTAGTTAATAACTGAATACACGACATCATTTTGTAACGAAACAAGTGTAAGCATAAGAAAAACTGAAGTTTCATAATGTAAGCAAAATAAAAGTTCATAGTCTAACCAAAAATGGAATTTGGAGTCTATAATAAAGAGATGTTCAGATTTTTTTTTACTAAGGAATTTGTAATGAGAATTCTTAATCAGAATTTGTAATCAAAATTTGTAATGAGAATTCATCACAGAATTCATAATGAGAATTCGTCATCCGAATTAATAATGAGAATTCATCACTAAAATTCGTAATGAGAATTCGTAATCATAATTTGTAATGAGAATTCATCATCAGAATTCATAATGAGAATTCATCACTGAAATTCGTAATGAGAATTCGTAATCAGAATTCGTAATGATAATTCTTCACAGAATTCATAATGATAATTCATCACTGGAATTTGTAATGAGAATTTGTAATCAGAATTCGTAATGAGAATTCATCACAGAATTCGTAATGAGAATTCATAACTGGAATTCATAATGAGAATTTGTAATCAGAATTTGTAATGAGAATTCATCACAGAATTCGTAATGATAATTCATCACTGGAATTCGTAATGAGAATTCGTAATCAGAATTCGTAATGAGAATTCATCAAAGAATTCGTAATGAGAATTCATCAAAGAATTCATAATGAGAATTCATCATCAGAATTCGTAATGAGAATTCATAACTGGAATTCGTAATGAGAATTCTGCATTAGAATTTGTAATGAAAAACAAAATACCTTATATCTAAGTATTTGTATGATTCCGAGGTTTTGGACTTCAATCCGAATTTTATACTTAGACAAATTTATGATATGAATACGAAAATCTAGGTAAGGGTAAATTTCCTTAAAGAAGGAAATTTTCCTTATAGAAGTAAAATATGGATTTTCTTAAGGATAAGGTGTTTGTGATTTTAAAAATAAGAATGAATGAAAAATTCATAAGGAAAACCTTATTGACTCAACAATCTCCCCCTTTTTGGAAAGCACTAACAACCTTCCAAAAAAGAAAATAAGGACTTAGAAAAATTTCTTTAGACTTTGAAATTAAAACTTATCTCTCTTTTTTTGTGGATTATGGTGAATACAATTAACTCCCCCTTAGGCTTAGAAACACTAAGGATTGTATTTTGGATTTCTGGAATGGAGTTTTCATTATCATGGGAATGAAAACCTTCGTAATGAGAAAATCCCCTTGGATAAGCTCCCCCTTACTTAGGGATAGTTCTTACTTAGAGATTTTTCCTTCTCCCCCTTTTTAGTAGTTATTTTTCCTTCTCCCCCTATGTGATTTTCAAAAAGAATTAAGGGAATGGAAAAGTAATAAAGTACCTGAAACATTAGTACATAACAACACCAGATACAAACAATCAGATATTTAATTAGATTTGAAATAATTTTTATAAGGAAAATTAAATGCAACAAAAGATCGGATTGAGTTTATTTGTCTTCCTTATCCTTTGGAATTAAATTCTTCAAGAGGGTTTTCATATTCTTCAAATATTTCTAATCCTCCCCAGCTTGTTTCTCAAAAGCTGTGATCCTTTCTTGTTGAGATTTCAAGACTTATTCCCGAGCCTTCATGGCCTCTTCCTGTATCTTCAGTAACTCATCTTACTTTTGCAGTTTTTCTTAAAACTCAATACAAAAATCTCTTTCCCCTTTCCAGTTCTAAGAAACTGAGTTAAGCTTCCCATTCAGATCTCTGACCTGTTGATTCTGAGAATTTTTCTCAATGGTCATCTTTTCCTGAAGATTCTTGATTTTACCATCGTCAGTGTCAAAATCATTTTGTACATCATTCTGAAAACGATCAAACTTAGCCAAATCATCATCAACTTTCTTTGACCACAGAGTGACTTTGATACATGATTTCCTATGCACATCATAATTGATAAGGAAATTTCTATGGTCATCCTCAATCTTCACACACTTATCCATCACCATAGATAAGGATTATGACTTATGATTCATGATATGTTGAAGCATATGGCATCTAGATTCTATAGTGGGAAAGATCGGAATGGTGTCCACCAACTTTTTCAAAGACTCGACAACAAATTCATGACCCAGTGATGATGATTCCGAATCAGACACTTTTCTTGGGGATTGTTCTTCAATAATTTTCACCAACTTCCTTTTAGACAAACCACAAACCTCATTCTTTATTAAAACATCTTTTGTTGGGGGTATCTATAAGAAATTTCTTACCCTTATCAGCTTTTGAAATGGGTTGTTTATCAGGATATTATTCCTCGCTTTCAGATACTTGAAAAATTTTATCTTCATCTGGTTTTTACTTCTGTACCCCTTCTTCAAGGAAATGCTTCTCATAACTCTATTCCTCAGAAAACTCAATCTCATTCTCTTTATCATCATCTTTGTTCCCTTCTTTCTCAGCTCCCTTTCTAGGGGTGATAAACTTTGAGGATTCGGCCTTTTCTTGATAATACTCAAGTTGTTTAATCAAGGCATCTAGATCCTCACTTCCTTATTCCACTTCTTCTTCTTCTTCAATAACTTCTTCCTCTACTTCTTCACCATCTTGTTTCTCTACTTATTCAACAACTTGTTTCCCTTTATACTTTTTTCGGAGTGAAATACCTTTTCCCAGGGGTCTCTAGTAAAGGTTGGACATCAAAAGTTTCTTGAATGGGGATCTTCTCAGAGGCTACTTCTATATCTCTCAACAGAGATTGTAAAAGCTCAGCTTCAAATTTTTTTTTCTTCATCTTCTTCTCTTTTTCTTTCCGCTCTAACTCATCAAATGCTTTCTCTTTTAAGGCCTTAGCCTCAGTAGGATCCAGTCCAGACTGAGGGTCCCCTTTTTTTCTTTTCTCCTTATCTTACCTCCACTTAGTAGCCACTTCATCTGGATATACTTTCTGTTTCTTTGGCTTGGGTGGTGCAGATTGAGTTTCCTTACCTTTCTGAGTCTTGTCTTCAGCCACTACTTCTTTCAACTTTCTCTTCTTCCCTGCCTTTTTAGATGGTTCCGGAGTTTGTTGATCTTTCTGAGCTTCCTCAGCCTCTTCCTCTAGTAAAGGGTAGAATTTTCCGGATTCAACATAAAAACCCATCTTCATCCTCTTTAATGTATCATCACTAACCAACATTACATTGAAATTTCTTTTCTTGGAAGTGCAAGCAACTTTAAACGAATCAAGACATCTGATAATAAGCTTAGAAAGAAAGGCCGGATACATTATGATCTAAGATTTTAGATTCCCTTCTTTAATATTCTTAACTGTAATCAAAACATGACTAATCAAATTCAACTTCCTTAGATTTACCAAAAAATCAAAGATGTATATATCACTCTTCTTGAGATTATTCTTATCACCCCTTCTAGGTTCAAAAAATCCTTGTACCCACAACTGTAGAATCCAATTATTCAAAGAAAGATAAGCAATCTTAGCAGTCTTGGCATCTTTAAATCCAAGGCATTTCAATTCCTTCACTTTGTTGAAACTTCCTTGCTCATCCGAAAACTTATATAAACAAAACTCAACTTCACCTTCATAATATAGACCCACCAAGATTGCAACCTTGGTGTAATAAATCATATAAGTCTTCCCATAAGACTTGAACGAAAAATTATCTCTTTAATATTCCTTAAGGAAGGAAACCGACTTGTAAAACTCAACAAGAAAATCTGTATAAACCGGATCCTGATTCGCTGGCTTTGATAAGAAAATATCATCCCAGCCATTCAATCTTATGTTATTAGATATAAGAGAATCATACTTGTAGAAACTCGGATGCACTAACCTCTCCCTGTAAACTAACCATTTTGAGATTGGTTTCGTAGTTGACATATCCTGAGAAGTAGCTTCAGCAGACATTTGGAATGAAGAGATCTGGAAGATTCTGAGCGGGCTTTAAGAAGGGATGTAGAACTTCAACACGCAATAGCTTGAAGATCGATGTGGGACAACCACAGGGGTCCCCTTTATATAGGCAATGGATGTGACCTTTGAGCTTCCAAAAACCATCTAATGGTTGAAAAACTCTCTGATCTGTTCTGACGGTTGAAAACATACCCGCAAGGAAATCTTGAATCCGATCTTTTGAGGTTTTAAAAAAAAATTGGATTTAAGAAAACTAGAATCCGAGAAATTTTAAAACTCATAAGAAAATACCAGCAAACAAAATATGACTATGAAAACATAAGTAAGGAAATCATACCTTTCAGATTGGCCAGGAAGTTTATTCATAATAGGTGATATTCTTCTTGAAGAAAAAATTTGACTATGAAAAACAAACTATGAAAAACTTAAAGTTGAAAAGACTTTGAGTACCAAAACTCCAGTACGAAAAGTATGAGTACAAACATCCCAGTACGAAAAGTATAAGTACGAAACAATTTCAGTATGAAAAGTATAAGTACGAAAATTTTTCATTACGAAAATTCTGAGTACGAAAATTCTCATTACAAAAGTTCCATTTCCAAAAATTTCTATTACGAAAATTTCAGTTCCAAAAACTTCATTACGAAAATTTCCAGTTCGAAAATTTCATTACAAAAATTTCAATATGAAAATTTTGAAAAACTCATTACGAAAAATTTTAGTTACAAAAGATTAAAAAACGGACTATGAAAATTTTGATTACAAAAGCTTGAAAAAAAAGCAGACTATGAAAATTTTGATTATAAAAGCATAAAAAAAACTGACTACGAAAATTTTTATTATGCTAATAAGAAAATGTACTCCCCCTATGAAATGGAGTTTCTTACTGTAAGGATAATTGTTCAACAAGAAGTTAATGAAGAAGGATTACCTCATGGTTATCATTCCTAACTTCTGTTTAATGTATTCAAATCTATCAGAGGGTAAAGATTTAGCGAAAATTTCATCAAGTTTATCTTGCATTCCGATAAATTGAAGAATAATATATCCTTTTAACAAACAAAACATTTGAAATCAAAGTTTTTCCAAGAAGAATAATGTTACCTATACCAATAATTTCTCCTTGAGCATTATCCCCAAAAGTTACCTTTTCTCCTTCTGTCTTGATAATCTTTTCAAAATAGTTTCTGTTACTAGTCAAATGCCAAGAACATCAACTATCCATGTACCATGTATTACTTTTGGTACTTCTTTTATCTACCTGAAAATAAGAATAGAATTAGGCATTCAGAATCCAGACTTGCTTGGATCTGAGATTTTCAGATAACAAAATTTTGGTCACCCACATCTTCTTAGAAAAATAAGCCTTTTGAAAACCTAAAGATTGGGTTTTGTTTAAAGAATAATTCTTTGCCCAGTGAACACCACATTGAAACTTGGTAAAAAATGTGGCACTTTGAGGCACAAAATAATTGTTACTAAATGTTGGTTTTGTATGGGTATAACCAAATCCGGATTTGTTTCTTAAAGGTCGTATTTGTGAATACATCTTATCAAAATTTTATTTACTTAAGGTAAAGTTTGACAAACACTTCTTTAAGGAAAATATTTCAGACTTGGGTTTTATAACCAAGTTTCTATCTTCAAAATCATTAGATTTGGAACTAGAGCTAGGCTCAAAAACACTTTTATTAGAAATTACGTTTTCTAGATCTTTAGAAAGTTTATTATTCTCAGAATTTACTTCCTCAAGACTTTTTGAAATACTTATAAAATCAAAATTTTTCTTATCAAGATCTTTAGAAAGATCTGATATTTCCTTAGTAAGAATAATATTCCTAGAGTTTTCCTTATCAAGTTTTTTATTGAGTTTTGAATTCTTAATCTCAAGAAGTTCAGCAAACCTAGAAACTTATTCATAGGTAGGTAAAGTATTTTCTTCATCAGAAGAGGATTCTTCATCCAAAAAGTTATAATATTTACTATCATTAGAATTTAATGAAACATTGGTCAATGATTCAGCATTGTGTACCTTAGCCATAGATAAATGATTGTTAATAGGTAATCTAGATATAAGATAAAGATTCTTCTGTTCTGAAGATTCATAATCAGAAGATTCATATGAAGAGTCACCACCACTGGCACTCCAAGTGTCATTAGATTTCAGAACTTTCTCAGCTTTAGCTTTATAATACTTCTTCCTATTCCTTTCATAATGCCTCTCTTTTCTTTCTTTCATCTTGAGCAAATGACAATCAGGTCTTATGTGTCCAGCTCTCTTGAATTCATAACATGTGACTTATGAATCTTTCTTATTGTTCCTTTCCTTCTCATTATACTTGGATTGGAAATTTCTTTGTCCAGATATCTTGTTCATCCTTCGAGAAAGATTAGCTAACTCATTCTCTGAGACTTCACTATCACTAGATTCAGATTGGATAACAATATTCTTAGATTTGGATCTAGTAACTCTCTCAGGAGTCTAAGCTTTTATGTGTTTTGATGTAGTAGTAAAAGCAACAGTACCATTCCCATTCTTCTTTTTGATGTTGTCAACATATCTCTTCATCATAGTCTCATGTTGAAGAAGAGTTCCAAATAGTTCATCTAAGGAAATTTGAGTAACCTTCCTATTCTCATCAATTGCTGTTCTCTTTGATTCCCACTCATTGGGCATAATATCAATGATCTTGTAAACAAGAGATTCATCATCCAGACATTTCTCTCCCATAGATTTTAATCTATTCACGATAGTCATAAATCTTTATTGCACCTTACAAATGGGTTCTCCATAAGGAAAGTTAAAACCATGATACACAGCTCTAAGCATGGATCTTCTAGTCTCAATCACTTTAGATGTACCAAAAAGAGTAACTTAAAGTTTCTTCCACATACAGTTAGCTGCTTTACAAGAAGAAATTTGGCTATATATATTCCTCATCATTGAACATAGTAAAGTATTGCGTACCTTATAGTTGAGTTGATAATCATGTTTCTCTTGGTTGGTGAAAGTACCAACTTCCTTATCAAGAATTTGATAACCTCCAGTAAGCATAACAAAATTTTCTACTCCAGTATTGATAATGAATGTCTTCATTAGATCTCTCCAATACTCATAATCATTACCATAAAATATTGGTGGTCTTGTAGGATTTAGGTTGTCGATGGAACCAACATTGATTCTTACCTTCTTAAAAATCTTTCTACACAAAAACTTGTTAATAAAAAAAGTTCGGATTTAAGGAAAATATTCCCCAGTAAGGCAAATATATAACAATGAAAAACTGAGTAAGAAAAACTTATATGTGAATATAAGTATTTTAGAGACATCCTTTGATACCAATTTTAGGATCTAAATAATGATGTAGATGCTCAATATACAATAGGGGGTGAATTGTACACTTTAAAAATTTCCTTAAACAAGGAATGTTCTAAGTTTAACAAAGTTAAACTCAGAAAATTCACAACACCTCTAACACCAATTGAAAGATGGGGACAAAGTATGAAGTTACAAACTTCTAGTTCTATACACTTTCTTAAATCTGGAAAGTGATTCCGAAAAACTTGTTCCAGAAATATAGATCCAGAAAATGAAACTTAACCAAAGTTTATAATATGATATTCTACCTTAAAGCGTATAGAATATAACTGAATCAGAGTACAAGTGTAAGGAAATATAAGAAGGTTATACTTCCTTAAAATAAAAAATACAATGGAAAAACTTGTAACAAAAACAAGTAACAAGATATAAATCTTTTAACCCAAAGAGAAGGGTATCCAACAACCTTGGATAAAGGTCCCTTGATTTATACTTTCAAGAAAGCCTGTCTTACCCACACCCGGGTAAGCCCTCAATACACAGATCAGAGTCTTTATCTTTCTATCCCCGCAAGCCCTCAAATTCAAGGTAGTTGGAACCTCTGTCTTTCTTAGCAAGGAATCCATCGAACTTCAAGGTAGTCGGCACCTCTGTCTTCCTATCCCCGGAAGCCCTCGATTGTGATCAGCAATAATCGGAGTCGCACGAAGAAAGTCTGCACAAGGCAATGTTTGAACAAGCTATTCAAACTTTCTGCATGAAGCTTTGAGAGTTAATAAGAGCCTCTCTCTCTAGAAATCACTTCAACAGAACTTAGTCCAAGATTAGTGTCAAAGTTGTAGCTTCTTTTCAAATGAGCTTCTATTTATAGGCGAATCTCCAATGATTGGCTCCCTCCTCCAATAGTCATATTTTTCCTTGAATTTTGGAGGGACCTGTACACATGTCACTCAAACAACGGTTAGTTAATAACTGAATACACGACATCATTTAGTAATGAAACAAGTGTAAGCATAATCAAAATTGAAGTTTCGTAATGTAAGTAAAATAAAAGTTCGTAGTCTAACCAAAAATGGAATTCAGAGTCTATAATAAAGAGATGTTTGGATTCTGTTTTACTAAGGGATTCGTAATGAGAATTTGTAATTAGAATTCATAATTAGAATTATTAATGAGAATTCATCACAGAATTTGTAATGAGAATTCATCATCAGAATTCATAATGAGAATTCATCACTGGAATTCGTAATGAGAATTCGTAATCAGAATTCGTAATGAGAATTCATCAGAGAATTCGTAAAGAGAATTCATCATCAGAATTCATTATGAGAATTCATCACTGGAATTCATAATGAGAATTCGTAATGAGAATTAGTAATGAGAATTCATAATGATAATTCATCACAGAATTCATAATGAGAATTTGTCACTGGAATTCATAATGAGAATTCGTAATCAGAATTTGTAATGAGAATTCATCACAGAATTCGTAATGAGAATTTGTCACTAGAATTCATAATGAGAATTCATCACAGAATTCGTAATGAGAATTCATCACTCGAATTCATAATGAGAATTCATAATCAGAATTCGTAATGAGAATTCATCACAGAATTCGTAATGAGAATTCATCATCAGAATTCATAATGAGAATTCATCACTGGAATTCGTAATGAGATTTCTGCATTAGAATTCGTAATGAAAAACAGAATACCTTACATCTAAGTATTTGTATGATTTCTAGATTTTGGACTTCAATCCGAATTTTATACTTAGACAAATTTATGATATGAATACGAAAATCTAGGTAAGGGTAAATTTCCTTAAAGAAGGTAATTTTCATTATAGAAGTAAAATATGGATTTTCTTAAGGATAAGGTGTTTGTGATTTTCAAAACAAGAATGAATGGAAAAGTCATAAGGAAAACCTTATTTACTCAACAGTAAGTCCAATGATCCTTTTTATTTAGAAAAAAATTCCCAATATGATGGAATATATTAACCATTGGGAGTCCAATTTTCTTAAATTAAACGGTCAGCCCGATTTTTACCAAATACAAAGCAAGGTGATTTATTTTCTTCTTAAACTTCCTTAACAACAAAAGAAAATTCCTGAATACGATCATCAAACTTATTGGCTTGGTCCTAACATTCTCCCCCTTTGAATTTTGTTGTCAACCATGGTTCATAAATCACTGAAAATTAAAATTTTAACCTCAATCTATGGATTACTTATCTAAAATTCTATTCCTATGTGAGATAACTCGTTGTAAGAAATAAGAAATTTTGACAGTAAAAGCATGAAGTCCAAAATTAGTGATTATGAAAACATCCTAAACTTTCTTTCTTATCTTTATTTATCAGCCTTTCTTTCCCATATTTTCAAATTTCTTGGAATACATATTTTTCCTAGAACCAATATAAGAAAAAGTTAGAATATTCCACACACTTACAATGTTTAATTCATTTCTTACCCACAACTCCCCCTTTAAACAAGCTTCTTTTTAGGATAGATTTATGAAACAATTTTTCCCATTGGAAAAACTATCCAAAGATAAGATAAGAGAATGGATAAAAATACATAAATCAAACTTGATGATAAATAGGTTGGATGCCCATGTTCAAACTAAATTTAGAAAAAGGTTCCTTTGATAAATATTTTGTGAAAATGTCAACAACTTATTTTGATGTTGGAACATATTCCAGCTTCAATTCATTCTTCTCCACATTATCTTTTACGAAATGATATTTGGTATCAATATGTTTTGAATGATAATATTGTACCAAATTACCAGTTGGTTTTATTGAACTTTGATTATCACAACCCAAGAGAAAGGGTAACTTCAGTTTGACAAGTAAATATTCTAACTGAGTCTTTATACACATAAGTTGGGTAGCGTTTTGAGTAGTAGAAAAATATTCAGCTTCAATTGTATTGAGAGTTACTAAATTCTATTTATTTGTATTCCAACTAAAACAAATTCTCCTCAGAAAGAAAAATATTCCCAATGTGGATATTATGTAATTAACATTTCCTTCCCAATCAGCATCTAAATACCCAAAAAAATTAAGACTTTCTGAGCTATCATACCTGATTATAAATTTTTTTCTTCCTTTTATGTATCTGAGAATTATTTTTCCAGCAAGTAAATTTTATTCTTTATGAGAACTCTGAAATATTTTACATTAGGTAACAACATAAACAATGTGAGGTCTTGAGGTAGTAAAATACAATAAACTTCTAATCATATTTAAAAACTCTTTCTGATCAAATTCATTGCCTTCTCCATATTTACCCAACTTGGTTCCCACTAATACTGATGTGGGAAATGGTTTTAAATTTTCCATACCAAACTTTTTAAGAAGTTCCTTAACATACTTTTCTTGAGAAATAAAAATGTGTTTCTTCTTTTGTAAAATTTGCAACCCAAGAAATTATTTCATTTCAAACAGTATAGAAATCTAAAAAGTACTTTTCATTTCTTTAGAAAATCTTTCACAAGGTCTTTCATCATTCCTAAAAAATATAATGTCATCAATATAAACTACTACAATGAGGGAAAAACCTTGACTTTATTTGATGTAAATATTTCTACCAACTCTTCCTTTCTTAAAACCCATCTTCCTTAAGAAAGTATCCAATTTGGAATACCATGCTCTCAGAGCTTGTTTTATCCCATACATGGATTTATTAAATATAAATACATAACATTCATATTTACCAATAAAAAATCCATAGGTTTGTTCAATGTAAACTTCCTCATCAAGATCCCCATTTAGAAATGAGGACTTTTACTTCCATTTGATTTTTTAATTTCATTATGAAAAATTACCAAGAAAAATTATATTTGTTTCTAACCTTGACACCCGATAAAAAGTTTCATCAAAATTGACACCGTCAATTTGTGAGTAACCTTTACACACTAATATTTCCTTGTTTCTTATCACATCACCTTATTCATTTATCTTATTCTAAAAAACCCACTTTGTACCAATAACATTTTCTTTCATCTTTCTTAGGCATGAGTTCTCATGTATCATTATTTTCTATCCAATACAACTCTTCATTCATAGCTAGAACCCATTCTAGATACTCAAAATTGTCATTCACATAATTCAACTCAAATTTTGAATAAAAATAAGTACATGAAATACCATTTTTTGTTCTTGTTTGAACCGTTTGATCTTTATCACCAATAATGTTATAAGTTTAAACTTTATTCCTCAGTATGGGAAGAGTTTTTGAGATTCTTCCTCATGACTTAAAATAGCTAAGTTTGATTCTTCTTCTTGAGTAGGATTACAATTTTCTATATCCATATCAAAAATATTAATAAAACACTCCTCATCCTGCTCAAATTTGTTATCTACATGAGTATATCTATCCTTCTATGGGTTTTAATTAACTTTAACATCAGTAGAATGAAAAATTATTCCTGTTTATTTATTGAGACATTTGTATCCTCTTCTTTCTGAAGCATAACTAAGGAAAATACCATCTTCACCTTTCTTCTCAAACTTTCCAAGATTTTAACATTTCTTCTTTATAATGAATGGACCCCTGAAAACTATTAAGTGTTTAAAACATGGATCTTTTCCATAATTTTTTATAGAGTCATATCTAAACTTGGCCTATAGAAACATCAGTTTTGAATATATATAGAAGTACTCATAGCTTACCTCTAATAGTAATGAGATAAACCATGTTCAAGTAACATAGTTCTCCCCATTTCCACCAAACTTCCATTATTCTTTTTATCATCCCCATTTTGTTAAGGAGTGTATGGGGAATTATATTCATTCCTAATTCCGTTTTTGTTAAGAAAACTTCAAAATTATTCATTCTCATACTCACCACCATTATCAGTTCTCAATTTTTTCACTGAATAATTACATTACATCTCAGCTTTCCCCCTGAAAGTTTTAAACATTTTTAGAGCATCTAATTTATATTTCATATAAATAAAACAAGTAATAAAATTAAAGTAATCAATTGAAGTGATTAATTACTTATCTAATTTTTTTATTGTTTTCTCATTGGCCCAGATATGTTTTAATAAATAAGTTTCAGTTTTTTTTGAATAAATCTCAACTTTATTATGCACTGAGTTTATAATTTTTCCCTTCTAAAAAATAGTGTAGAACCAATATCTTATCTATAAAAAATTAACAATATATCTCAGACACTATATATATTTTATAACTTTATCATGTTTCTCTAAAACATGTTTACCAACCTTTTATGCCGCAATTGATTCTCTTCCACCATACGAAATTAACAAGTGTTTTGAATTTCACCGTTTAAAATCGATTACCTTTCATACATTAGCATCTTGTAACTATATTTTTATCTTCCCCGCTTTTCATAAAAAAATTCATATTTTTTGAAAATGTCTTTGTTACCTTCATAAAAAATTTGTGAAACACTTAGCAAGTTTTGTTTTAGTCAATCAACATACAAATATTTCTTGTATTTCAACTTTTCTTTCCCAATGATGGTTGATCCAACACATTTGATTCTTTGGGATTAATATTTTCAAAATCTCACTATTACTTCTTTAAAGCCTTTTAAATTATTCAATAACTTTAAATCTCCTTTCATATGAGAAGAAAACCCACTATCAATAATCCAAGGTTGTTCTCCTTTTGTATCTTTCTGGGAAGTTTCAACAACAAGAGATTTTTCTTTCTTCATACTCAGCTTCTGTGAATTCTTGAAAAACTTTTTTTTGCGTCGGTATCAAAACAAGAAATCATTTTACAAGATTTCTAGGGTTTTCACACCTTTCAAAAATAGTTTCCAGGAGTTGAAACCTATTTTAAACTTTTACTCCAAACTACTTTGGTTTCTTCCTTTTAGGATATTGAATTCCCCTAAAAAATTTCCTTCTGTAATTTTTGGATAATAATAATGTTGTTGGTTGAACCAACACATATTTTCCATGTGCCTGAATCAACCATAATACCTAAAGTAGCCATAGAAAGAATATTTTCCTCTGAAAATTCCATACAGATTGAGGTTGTGGACTTGTTTCTTAGAAACCTTCTTAGCTTTTTTACCAGCCTTTCTATTATCAATCAGAATATTATTTTTCAACTCAGTTTTCTTTTTAGTCTTATTATAACTATAAGTAATATAACCATTTCCATATTCATAATGTTTAGAAACATTTTCATACTTAGGGTTTTTAGAAACTTTTAAATTCTCCACATTGTTAATCTTTTCCATGTACAAAACATTCATAGCTTTCTTCTTTTCAGAAACATTTTCATATTTATTCTCAAACATTGAAGGTAACTTTTGTTGATCCTTCTAAGTTTTCTTCATGTGACAAATTTCACCAATTTTAGAGATAGAGTTTTTAAAACTTGTACCTTTTATTTCTTCTTTATAAAGTTTTTGTTGAACAAGTTCTAACTCTTTTTCTTTTTTCATTAATATTTACTTCCAAATATTTATTACGATTATTTTCTTATTTAATATATTTTTTCAAATCATCAATCTCTTTCATCAGCATGAATTTATCATCAAGAAAAAATTATTTTTTGTTTTTTGAGGAAATTTTATTTTTCAACCTCCAGATTTCTTTCTCTTTCCTTCCAATATTTCTCAATCATTTTTTCAATTATTATTTCAAATGACATTATAATCAAAATTCCTCTTCTTTAGAACTTCTACTTCCAAACTCTTCATTATTCACTATTATAATAAAATTATTCTCACCAACACACATAACAAAGTTTTTTTGGATTCACCATCACTATCTTCTTCTTATTCATATTTAGATAAGAAACTTCTTCTTTTGTATTTGAATAACTTTTTATCTTCCCATTTAGAAAAAGATTTATCTTTATCACCCTATTTCTTCCATGATCTTATTATAAATATTTATTATTCATCACTATCCTCTTCTTTCATTATTAGAGGATAATTAGCCACAAAGTGTCCAATGGACTTGTATTCAAAGCATTTAAAAAGAACTTTCCCTTGGTATTTACCTATATGTATTCTCAAATTTTTAGAAAAAAGGATAAAATATCATCAAGATTTTTAAATACCTAATTTTCAGAATCACAATCACTAGTTTCTTATTTAATAATAATATTGTTTGAATTCTCCTTCTTAGTAGTCTTGAAATTAATTTCTTTATCAAATTTTATTTTGGTTTTCATAGATTTCTTCCTTCTCATTTCATAAGTGATGAGAGTACTATGAAAATCATATAGAGATATTGTTTCAGGATCTATGTCTTCTAATAAATAAACTTTAGTATCAAAATTTTCATGAAGAATTATTAAGATATTTTCAACAACTATAGAATCCTCCAAATTTTCACCAAGACAACTGACAGTGATGATAACATAATTTACCCTGGTAAAGAAGTCCCCAACAGATTCATACTCACCCATTTTAAAATCTTCATACTTCAGCCTCTAGATTATTAATTTTTACTTCCTCACTTTTATATTGTATTTGTATATGTTTTTTAACTTATCTCATATACCCTTGGATATGGCCACACCCTTCACCCTTAGAAATTCACTTTTAGAAAGTGATGATAACAAATCATTATTATCCCTTCCATCATACTCAATATTCTTCTTATCAACAAATATAAGAGGAACTTTATCATAAATAGGAGGAAGTCCATCTATACAGCTTCAAGAACATCATATCAAATAGACATGAGATATGAAAACATTATATCTTTCTAGATATGATAGTTCTTACCATAAAAAATTGGGATACCTTTACTGTGGATATGATTTAGATTCTCTATAAACTTCTCTTAAAAACTTTAGTAAAGGAAAAATGATGGGAATATTTACTCTAATACCAATTTTAATTGCCCAGTAAAGATAATGTTATCACTGATAGGGGGAGGGGTGAATCAGTGATATCTTTTTTTATATTTTTTTACTTATGAAACAACCTTTTCCTCCTGTTAATTATTTTTTCCCTACTAAAAACAATTAAAACACACATCCAAAGGAACACAAGAATTTACAAGGTTCTCTATTCAACAATAATAGCTACGTCATTGGTATGGTTTGGAAATGATCCAACACCACCCAATCCACTAGAAAAAAAATCCTTTTGTGTGGAATAAAATGTGTAGGATATACCCTTACACTCATGTAACACTATGATCAATACAACAATTCATGTGATTCAGGTAGGAAAAAATGATATAAGAAAGTTATTGTAAAAAACATGTTAGGGTGATTCTTGAATGAATTTTACAAATAAGATCTTTCAAAATGATTATTTACTTTCTTACCTAGAAGCAGGTAAGAACATCATGGACTTTGTTATAAAACTAAATTTGATTTCCTAGTACAATTATCCCAATCCTATTGCTCAATACAGAAAATATAACTCTATAAAAATTTGGTTGAGACAATTCTGAACAACTTATTTTTCAATCTAGAAATCCCAATATGATTTTCCTAGTCAAATAATTCAGCTCAATATGATGACCATTTGTATAAAATATTGTCTCTTCTCCTATGTTTCTTTTTTCTGGAATTTTTTTCAAAAAAATCAATCCAGAAACCTCTTATTCTCTCTAGAGATCTGTATTCTCTCTTCTTCATCATAAACAATACATCTATCAGAAAGTATAAAATATTTTTCCTTTTATACTCACCTAAAAAATGGTTTGTATGGGATTCTTGAAAAATTTACCACTCAATCAAAATTTTTGAATCTAAAATTCTTCTGAATTTTGGGTGCATATTGACTTCATTAACTCTTCTCAACACTTCTCAAACCTTCTGAAATATTATAAAAAATTCATATTTGTTTCATACTTTCTTTAAAATCCTCAACCTGATTCTGATTCACCATTACGATTATCATTACAATCTGCCTCATTATGATGAAAAAGAATTTAAAATAATAGATTATTATTATTCTTCTTCTTTTATCTTGACCTTTTTTGAATGAAAACAAATTAATTCAACCCATTTTAAATGGTTTACTACATTTTTTTATTAAAATATAAAATTATTCTTTGTTAGGTCACCACATATTTTCCTTTTCTTTTCATTAATTGGTCCCAAAAAATTATTACTCAGTTGATTACAAAGGCATACAGAGACTAAAAGACTGGTATCAATAGCTTCAACTTTAGACACTTCTTTCTCTTCTGAATATGATACCAAATACTTTTCCTACACAAAAAAAATCTACCTTTGATGAATATGAAGACACACTGAATCCGATGTATTAGTATCAATGGATTCTTTTTTTTCTGAATACGATTCTCATCAACATCTTTCTTCGAGGATTAAAATATTTTGGATTTTATTTTTTCCAAAAACCATCACCTTTTTTTATGATCATCCTTCTCATCATTTATACAAATATATATTCAAAAATATCATTATTATGATCCTGATACCAGAAATCTTCAGCTTCACCAACTTTCATCTTCTTAAAACTTTCAACAAGTATCATCATTTCCTTCACAAATTTGAATACATTTAAGATAAAATTAAACATCATTTGACTTATAAAGGAAAATATTTTAACTACCCTATCAACATCTTTCCTTCCTTCTCAACTCAAATACAATTAGCATGATTATGATCAGACTGAATGCAATTGGTATGATATTTTTATCACCCTTTATTTTATCAAGATTTCATCATAGGTTTTAAAACTTACTTATGATTTATGCTAATTCCACGATCATAAAAGAATCACCACATTTATATTGGATTCAGGAAGACTCTGATTAAGCACCTCATTACAATATTCTCTTCCACTTTGGACCCAAGGTAAGTCCAATAAACCATTTCATTTAGAAAATAAATTCCCGATATGATAAAATTTCTTAACCATTATGAATCCAATTTTCTTGAACACAATGGCCAGTTTTATTTTTACCAAATACAAAGTGAGGTTATTTATTTTCTTCTTAAACATCCTTGAAAAAAAATACAATTCCTGAATATGATCATCAACCTTATCATCTTGGTCCTAACATGTGGTACACGAGATTGAACTTGGTGATTCAGGCTGAGGTGTTATAAAGTGGTATCATGGTAGGTTTTATCTCTTTATTTATTATTGAAAATGTTTAGGGGAATTTAGTAAGGATTTATTCCACGTGGGATGTGGGTAGGGGAATTGCATGAGAGGTTGACCAGTACATGTGTAATAAACCTTTGAGTTACCTTCATTGAGACTGCTATTATGGTTATGGTTTTATGGTTTCATATTGATCCTGAGTATATTTTAATGTTACTAATTTATGGGATTTAGGTGTGTTCATGCATCATGATTAGGCACTTAGGATCACATGTCATATATATACCTATTGTGTTCTTTATGATAGTTATTTAATTTAATTCCTTGAATATTCTATCTACTTATGATAGAATTGTATTACATATTGAATGATATATATAGATGTTTATTATATTGTGATATATCTATGTTGGTATGAGTTAGATAAACTTGAGTATGCTTATATGTTTTGTATATATATGATTGTGAATAACGTGCATATATGGGGAGCCTTGAGTAGTTCTAGGAGGGTTGTACCTTCTTATAATGGGTAGCCTCCTAGGATAGGTTTTTGTATAAATCCCTTATATGTGTCTTATAACTACTTAGGTTTTTATCTAAGTGAGTTTCTATAGTTTTTGTAAGTGCACATTGGTATTTTATACAATTCTACCTCAATTTTGTATTTTGGGACCACCTAGAGAAGCAGGATAGTAAAATCCTATAAGGGAGGATGTCTTAATTCTATAAAAACTTATGTAGGAGAATAATCCTAAACCCACTCCAATGGTGTAGGCATAAGGGAAACTTCATCTAAGAGTCTTCCACTTAGTACCCATTCAAGGCAGAAAAGTTTCCAAGACTATGGTTGACTATGCTTGATAATTTTAGCTCTGACACCCACAATCCTTCTAGGTATCTAGATTCCCTTGGGATGTAGATGAATGGATATGAACCATTCAGATGATCTTTGATATGGTGAAAACCCTAGAGGATCAAAAGGTAAATCTTGTGACCTTTATGCCTTAGGGAGATACAAGAAAGTGGTGGGACGTTATGCTTTAGGTTTTGAGACATGAAGGTTTGAATTGGAAAATATTTAAATAAATTTCATTCAAGGAATTATTTATGGATATTATAAAGCTAGAATGAGTGTAGGAGTTCATGGAACTTCATTAGGGGATGATGAAAACATCTTCTTACTTGGAATGTTTCATGTAGTTACTTTGATTCTATCCTCTCTTGGATGGGAATGAGGCATAGAAGCCCATGATGTTTGATATTGGCCTTTGTATAGAGTTGAGGTTCCAAGTTAGGAATTTCAACCTGATAATATATATGAATGTGATTCTCAAGGACCTGATGATCAATAAGGTTATGGAGGAGGATAGATCTAGGGTTTTCTTTTATCCTTCAATGGACTTCTTAGTGGTAGGAAGAGTAAAGAAGATGATTCATGATAGAGCGGTAGAAGATAACCAAAGATGATCAAAGTCTCTTTAGTATCTCTATGGTAGAATGAGGTCCTCAATATTTCAACTATATATAGAGTGAGATTTTTCAAAATTTATTTTGAATTCCTTTGATCAAGTGTCATTGGTGTAGAAAGATATGGAACCTGCAACATTATTTCTTGAAAGAATCATGGATGAGGTCTCATGGGGGTTCAGATCAAACATAGGAATCAATACATGAGACATGATAGGGTCTTTAGTAGTGGGTTTAGACCCATCATGTGATAATGACTCATATGATTCATGTATATTAGTGATTGGGTTGTGGAGATGAGGTTATTTGAGTATATAAGATAGACCATGTTGTAGTGGACTATGGGGAGGGATAATTGACTATTAGAGGTACCATCTTGATCACATTATCTATTTCTATAACTCTCTTTGATATCAATACTTTCTAGTCATTTATATCTATGAAAATTACTTCTAGACATTACTTACCATTCAATTTATCTTTGAAGTTCCGTTATATAGATAAAACCATATAGAAGAAAGTAGATCATCTTTAGAGACTTATAGGGAATCCCATTGTAGTTGATGGATATAGAAATATATGGGATATGATGATCCTTGAGATGAATAGCTTCGATGCGAGATTTGACACAAATTGGATGACTAATTATTGGGAACACATCGACTACTACTAAAGACGTATATTCTTTAATACACTCAAGGGGGAGGATGTTATTTTCACCAGTGAGTGGGAAGTTAGAGTGGTAATATTAAGACCATACTTGAGAAAGATTATATCTATTACAACATAGGTGGAATGCATGAATCTGATGGTAGAGTCAACAATATACTCTTATATCTTTCCTCTAGTGGTGGATCATTATCATTTTGTTTTCACATATGATTTCTCTATACTTCCTCTAGACATATGAATAGAGTTTTGGATTGAACTAGTTCATGGAGAACAACCGATATTGATCCATCCTTATAATATGGAACCAACTTAGTTGCAAGAGTTAAAGGTAAAGATAGAGGATTTTGAGGAAAATGGTTTTATCAAACCGAGAAAACCTCCCTAGGGTGCTCCAGTGTTGTTCCCAAAGAAGGTGGATGGTATTCTTTGATTTTATGAAGAATATAGGAATCTAAACAAGTTTATTGTGAATAATCAATATCCATTTCAATATATTGATGACTTTTTTGACCAATTTCGGGGATCTTGGTGGTTCTCTAAGATTAAATTATGACCAGTCTATCATGAGCAGTGGGTTAGAGAGGAGGATATTCCTAAGAAAAAATTTATTAGTAGATATAAAATTTATAGGTATCATTAAATTACTTTCAATTTGAAAAATTATCCAATGATTTTCATAGATATAATGGAAAATATTTTCTATCCATATATTGACCCTTTTTTCATTGTGTTAGTGGAAGATATACTGATACAATCTAATAATTTAAACATGAATTATAAAAAGCTAGAGATTGTATTGAGTTCACTTTGATCAGATCAACTTTATTCCAAACCCTCTAAGTGCCACTTTTAGATTTAAGAGGTGCAATTCCTTAGGCATGTGATCTCTATGGTGGGAATTTCAAGAGACTCAGAGAAAGTATATGCATTGATGTCTTGGGATTTCCCCTGAAATGTATTTGAGATTAGGAACTTACTTGGTTTGGTTGGGTAATGTAGATGGTTCATATAAGGCTCTACCATTTTGAATCACCTATGATGGGGATCAAAAATAAAAGAGTGAAGTTTAAGTGGACAGTTCAATGTGAGGAGGTATTCCAAGAGTAAAAGAGAATGTTGAAAACAACCATATTTTTTACCCTTATAGAGCCTAAGTTTGGTTATGTGGTGTATTATGATGCCTTAGGAGTTTTATTTTGAATTGTGATAATGAAAATAGACTAGGTAGTAGCTTATGGTCCACACAAACTATAACCCCATGAGTGAAACTACTCAAATCACGACTTTAAGTTAGCAGCTATGGTCTATACTTTGATGTGTTGGAAACATTATCTATTCAGTGAGAGATTTATTGTATAAATGGACCATAAGAGATTGTGATATATCTTCTCTAAGTAGTATATTAACTTTAGGAAGAGTAGTTGGTTGAAGTATCTTCATAATTTATACTTTGAGATATCCTATTCTCTAGAGAAAAGTAATGTCACCATAGAAGCTCTTAGCAAGAAAATACATGAGATATAGGATCTTGGAGATAAGACTTTATAGGTGGAATGTCAACTGACGAGTTTGATGGATAAAAGGCTTGTGGATGCATCAATGGATCATGGAGCTATTTTTTCCCACCTTTGGTTATCATGTATTCTTTGGTAAACTATGTGAAGGTGAGCCAAGAGTTAGACCCTTGGTGTGTAGTGATGCAAGAATGCTTGGTAGGGTATGATTCTATTATAATATTTTCCTTAAATGATTATAACATGATCTATGTTCATGATAGGTTATTAGTGATAACTTTCTTAAGGAAAGATATGATTATATACTCCCATGCTTCAAAGTGGGAAGTGCATCTAGTGTTGATAAAGATGTACCATGAAATTTGAAATCAATTTTGGTGGACAGGTATGAAGAGTAACATCACTAGTTTTATCCTATGATTACATACTTTCAAGATGGTAAATGAAGGGAATTGACCTTCTAGTAGTTTACTCTAGGCAAATTCGGTGCCAATTTGGATCTGGGATAATGTGATGATGGAATTAGTGATGGGGTTACATAGGGCCTTAAGGAGTCATGATTCCATTTGGGTAATAGTTGATTAGTTTATGAAAGTATCACATTTCTTACAGATCTGAGAGAATCAATCTATATATGATTTGGAAAATATGTATGCTAGATATATTGTATGACTTCATGTATTTCCTTCCAGTATCATATCATACAAAGATGTAGGTTTTATATCGTAATTTAGAAAATTCTTTTAGAGGGTTTTAGGAACTAATTTAAAGATGAGTACTGATTATTATCTACCGAATGATGGGAAATCAGAGTGGATGAATAAGAACCTTGAGGATATTCTTTGGGAATACATCCTAGTCTTTGGTGGAGCATGGGATGAGAACCTCCCCAAGGAAGAGTTTTCTTATAACAACATTTTATAGGATTCAATTAATATGGTAGATTTTGAGGCTCTATAGGTATGATCATGATGCTTACCAATGTGTGGGAACAAGGTTGGTGAAGTTACAATATTTTGTCCAATTATGGTGCAGTAGACCTTAGAGAGAGTTTATTTTATCAGGAAGTGGTTGGTTACTAATCAAAGTAAGAAATGATCATGTGCTGATCAGAGGAGTCAACCTTTGGAGTCTTCTATTGGTGAATGATAATTCTCGTGGGTGTCACCATAGTTAGAGAATCATCATTTACTGAAGTAGTAGAAGATGCACCATGTTTTGTGAGACTATTTGAGATCACCAAACATATTAAATTAGTGACATAACAAATAGACCTTCCTACACATTATCATGGAATTCATGACGTGTTCTAAATTTCTCATCTTCTAAGGTACATGACCAATCCTATGTATGTGATTTAATGTGAGGATATTGAGTTAGAACCGAATACACCTTTTTTGGTGTTCCCAATTCATATCATATACTAGAGCTACAAGGTGTTGTGGGGGAATAATGTGCCACTTTTTTATGTTTTATGGAAGAATGGGAAGATCTAGGAGGAGAAATGTGAGTGATATTCTGATGTTTGAGATCAGTGGCCTAATTTTTTTGAGCTATACCTCTAGTGATTCTTCTAGATTACTATAAGTACTTATGGGAGGGGGATTGTAAAGTCTTTTAATTTTGTTCTTAATATGAAATTTGTTTTCAACCTCATCCTTTATGTTTTTTAGCCGACCCATTCTTGGGTGGAACTTTGTGAGCTTGAGTTTCTTTTAAAATATTAAAAGTTGTGTTTTGAGGTTCTTGGTCCAATATGGGTAACACCATAGTTGTGATGTAGGATGTGGTGGTCCATTGTGTAAAATGGGCATGGGAGAAAATGGGGAGTCCAAGGCCTGTCTTGTCCATGGTGATCAGAAATGTCTGCTCTCAGCCACCACTTGGGAAACCTCATTATGCATGTTTTGGATGCCATAGTGAGGAGAAAATTCCCAAAACCTTCCACACACTTTTAAATGGATGGCCATTTTTTGGTATTTCAAGAACACCATAGACATGGCCATGCTATGGTAGCAAAATTCCATATTTTAAAATTCCTAAAACCATTTCATTTCATCTCATATATTGACCAATTAAATGATAAATGAATGTGGATTAAATTTGGGGTTTTAATGTTGTTTTTAATTGATTCATACTCTTATTAATTGATCCATCCCTCCCCCTTG
Organism: Viscum album; assembly: GCA_963277665.1. Lineage (NCBI taxonomy): Eukaryota > Viridiplantae > Streptophyta > Magnoliopsida > Santalales > Viscaceae > Viscum > Viscum album. The sequence goes on from OY728125.1 coordinate 1,714,887,567, forward strand.
AAAATTCATTCAATCCAAAAGAATTCCATATACTCCTTGAATGAACTTTGGGAAAGCCTCCTTGCATTGAGTTACTATATTGGAGAACCTTGACACTTCTCAAATCCTCTATTAATATTGATAGAAGAATTGAAATTTGGATTATGAATGTTGTTATCATTAATTAAAACCCATAGGATCCTCACATATCTTCTCTTGTCACTATCCAAGAGTGATAAATTTATCCTTCCTTAAAATGGACATGAATTTTACTATTGTCAATAATTAACATTGGGTATGTTTTGTTTTAACCCTTGGATCATTCTTTCTTGATTCTTACTCTATAACCCATATTGTTTTATGTGTAACTGGTTCTAGGAGTTCTTAGAATGAAATCTTGTTCTGGTTGGTGTGTGAACATGGTTTGTTGTCATGAAACCCTTAAAGAAACATGACATTGATGTGTACAACCTTGAGGTAGGAAGCTCCTTACCATGTAGTGGCCATGTATGCGATTGTTATCATGATATTAAATTATGATATTATAGAATTTATACCATGCTTATGTTTGATTGCATCTATATCTGTGTGTAGCTTATGAGACCATGTTTGATGTTTGATCACATGTATGTGTGTGCATAGATTGTGAGACTCATGTTTGAGTTTGATACATGTGAATGTTTGGATACCTTTACCTATTCTTATTGTTACATGACTTTGGATATATGTGATTGATATGATGAAACTATTTCTATGTTATATATTTGGTATATTCTATATTGTTGTTGTTGTTCTATGAATTGTACCAAAGTGACAGGTGAACCCATATCGGCTTGGTGGCCTTAGAGTGAGAGCATATTCAAACACTTCATAAGACTTGTTAATAGAAATGAGTTAGATGATAGGGTATGATGTCCTTGTATGGCATGGCCTAGGGGCATGATGGTCTTAGGTGATCTGACCCGAGAGGCGATAGTGGGGCATGATGGTCTTCAGTGACCTGGCCTGAGACATAATGTCGGGATATGATGACCTTATGGCCTAAACATAGGTAGTGTTGGAATACAAAAGAATTATGGCCCAACCTAAGACTCATTATCCTTATAGGGATGTAGAGTACATGTCGCATCCTTATGGCTGACTCTGGTTCATGACTCATTTATGACTACATTACTAGCATATATCTAGAGCAAGTACAACTAAGGGTATGTGGTAGCTTAGTTAGTGCACAAATTCTCCATATCTGATTGTATGTTATTGTTTGAAATTTTTTTATTATCATGACATGCACTCTTATATATATTCATTCATGTTAAAGACACATTGGTGGTGTCCTATTGGGTTTATAATCACACCCTATATGGACATATCAATGTGTGTGTAAACTTCATGATTAGGGATATAGGAAATGGAAAGGCTCTAATGAAATGGAGCTAGGAGAAGGATCATGGTTTTCCGAGGTGGTACTTGGATGGACTACTGAGTGATTCCATGGAGTTTATTTACTTACCTATATTGGACACTCTTTTTTTGAACTGTCACTCTGGTGGTCTTAGGTTTATTATTATATTCCATGTAATTGTTTACGAATTATTTATTTGTTCTACTATGTTAATATTTATTATTTTATTCACTAACACTAAGGATATTTTCTCCCCACTGATGGAGTTATAAATCTCACTTCTAGTCAACAACCTCTTGTGTATGAGGAGGAATGCATGAGGCCACGTGGCACTTCATCTTGGACATGATGATTTAGGATTTTTCATCACAAACATTCCCAAATATCATCAAGTCTTTTTTTATCTTCAATATTATTAAATATGTTTATGTATCTTATTATATGTGAAAAACATCTACTATCCAATATCCATGGACATTCCCCTTTTGAAGGCTTGAGAGAAAATTCAACAATAATGGACTTTTCTTTATCTTTACTCTTTATTTCCTGAGGTTTCTAATAATTATGAATTATATATTTTTTGTTAGTAGAAGGAAGAGACAATAATTTTCATGATGAATAGCCTAGTAACTTCTATCACATACTTCCTCAAGATCTTGAAACCCATTCTACGAAATTTTTCTAGAATTGACTAATTTCTTTCGAACATGTCTTCTTTAAGTGGGATGATTCATCCTCAATAATTTCATGCCAAGAATTATGGATTCATAAGTATTTTTATGGTTAAACCAGCACATTTTTTTATATGTATGAAACCTCTACATTATCGGTAATATCCATAAAGGCACACTTTCCTCTATAATCTATTTGTTGTCTAGAATATGTCACTTTCACTTTATTCCTTTGATCAACAATTTTGGATTCTTTTTATGAACCAAAATTATTATGAGCACTTGAAATATTACTTTCCAACTTATGCCTTTTCTAGATTCTTCAGTGCCACCATTTCTAGAATTTTTTAAGTTTGAGTTCAATTTTCTAAAATTCCTAAATTTCCATGATTCACCTGATTTCGCCACAAATTTAGTTTCACCAACTTTATTCTTATTTTAAAACTTACCAACAATATATTTTGAAATATTTTCTTCCTTTGAGGGTATATTTGTTTGACCAGGACAAACCTATTCCTTCTTTAATAATTCCCCAACTTATTGAATAAAATCATTGAAATTGGATCAAGGGTTGCTCAATTATTCTTTATCTTTGACCAATATTTTCCATTAAACTTATGGTTTCTTCTATGTATCTTTAATTTTATCTTATTTATTGATGTTCAAATCCTTTTAAACATGAATAAATTTATTTATATTGTCAATTTATTTCAAAAAAATAGGATTTTATTCAATATGTTCATATTCCTAGCTGCCAGTTAGTTGATCATCCCTTTTAAACTTCTTTTTCTCTTTTTCAGGATTATCCATTTTAGATAGATATTCTTTCAAATATATTTTAGCATAAAATATATATGTGTTTCTTATTATTCAATTATAGAACCACTACTTTCATCATTATTGAAATTTTAATTATTCTCCTTGGTAATTAATAGCTTCTCATCCCCATTACTAGAAGTCTCAATTTCCTATTCATATTCACTATCATCACTTCCTTCATGCTTTGATAAGAAGTTAATATTTTTATATTTGGATAAATTAATATCCTTACCTTTAATAATGAGATTTTAATTATCACTTTTTTTTAAAGGATATTCCATGTCTCTCATCTTCTTCATTGATGGCTTCTTCCTCCTTCAATATTGGGTAGTTTTTTTTGCAAAGTTCACAATATCTCCACACTTAAAGAATTTTAAAGGAATATTCCCCTTGAAATTTACTATAACCCTTATCAGTTTTCTATTGAAAAGTTACATAAACTTATAAAACTTCTCAATTTACTCTTCTTACAAGTCAGTTTAGTTATATTCATTATCTTTAAATTTATTCCTACCTTTCTCCTTCTCAAAATCATTAAAGGAAATATATTTCTCAATTTTTGGATTCTTCTTAATAGAATTATCCATAATTATATCATAATCTATGAGAATAATATGTAATTCATTAATGGGGATATAACTTGGATCTTTATCTTCCAAAGTTGAAACCTTTTCATAAAGGTTTTTATGTGTAATTCACAAGAAATTATCTAACATAGTTGTGTCTTATGATTTTTTACAAAAACTCATAAAAGTTCTTATAATATTATTTACTCTTGTAAATAATTAATCAATAGATTCATAATTACTCAATTTAAATTCTTAATATTTTAATATCCATATCAATAAGTTTTATTTTGTTACTTTGGTGTACCCTTCATAAATATTTTCCAGCTTCTCCCAAATACTTATAGCCATGGAAATTCCTTTCAATTTCAGAAATCCAATCTCTAAAAAGGGAAGATAATATAGAATTTATAGAACATCCATCATTTTCAAGATTATGCTTATGTATTGTTTTTATATAAAAACCTTTATAACAAAGGTTAAAACCATCAGTAGAAAATTACATGACATTTTAACTAATAAATAATAGATACATAAATGTCCCATCCTTCAATAAAGGAACCTCTCTCTAAAACCAATTGAAAATTCACCCACAAGATCGATGGAATCCTTGGGGGGTTTATGAATCAATGATTAAAAATTTAAATTAACATTTTCCCTTTTAAGAAAAAATAATTACTAGTTATAGTAAAAAAAATTCATTGTTAAGAAAACCCACATGCACACACAAATAACAAACATTAGATTTTTCAAGGTTCACTACTCAGTAAGAGTCGCTAGTCCTTAGTATGATATGAAAACACCTAAGATCACACAATATACTAGAAAAAATCATGTGAATTTACAAAATTAAAGGATAACCATAAAATTGTGATACACCATAGTCTCCTGATGGTAAAAATGTATCCCATAAAATAATGATAGTGTAGAGAGTTTTTCATTAATAATAAAGTCTCTCAAAGCTTCAGAATTCTATTATATTATTAATTTTCTACATTCTTATTCCAAACTCACATTGGAGAAAGTATTATTTTTCTCCCTTCTTCAATCTATTGCACAATAATGAGAAATAATAACTTCTTCTTCTTCCTTCTCCTTCTTCTTTATTATTTTAAACTTAATAAATATTCTCCAAAGTTTCAATATTATCAAAAAATTAACTATGTTTTCCTTTTCTTACAAATCTATATTCATAGAAAAATATTGAGAATATTATTTATATAATTCATATAGAAACTCCATGATTTCAGGTAGCAATAAATCCTACTCTTTTAACTTATCCAATATTATTTAAATTCAAGTCCAGGATTTCATTTAAATATATTTAAGACTCAGGATCTTAATTCTCATATGATATTTGAATATCCAAATACTCAAATTCTACAAAAACTATATAGAATTAATTATTTATATATCACCATGTGAATTTCAACATGCCTATTTTTACATATAAAAATTATTTTTGTGGTGTAGAACTCACCTTACATTTTACAATAATTATCTCACATAAAATTACCAACACTATGGTAAATGATAATTCACTACGTTGTGGAGAATTTGAAACATACCAGCTTAAATTTTGATAGGAACTTATTTAATCTAAAAGTATCACCTATAGTTTAATGATTTAATTATCAAAAGCTTGGATCATGTTAAATTTTATAAATAATCACACTTTAATCTATAAGAACATTATATGAATCATTTGATTCATTATTTAATTTGTAGAAAGTTATACAATACTCAATTCATTCTTACACAGAGCATGATGTTTACGTAGTGGTAGACTCATGTTGACACATGAGTGTACGATGATTACACAACACTTGCATGATGGTTACAAAATACTTGCTTCATGTTTATGCAGACTCATTTGATGCTTAAAAAACATAGGTATTCATGATTACATAACTATAATAAATGGATCAATCACTTGTATTAGTATTGATCAATCTAATGTACAACTCAATAAACCAACCACTTGTATTAGTCTGGATTGACCACATGCACAACCTCTAAACCATGAATATTGACCAAGTAAAGTATAAAAGAGACCATATTAGACTGAAAACCTGAAATGTATTAACCACATGAATCGATCATGAGTCAGTCGAGTGACTGTATAAAGAGAACATTTGTATTAAACACATGAATAAAGTATTGATCATGAATATTGACCATACAAAGAAGGTAGATATACTGTATCAATAGATCAACCATACTTTGGAAATTTTAGACTCACATCATTTCAAACCAGGACCTCCTAAAAACATCTTCATATATTTTAAAGAAAAAAAACACCACTTTTGTAATACTATAGACAGTGTCCCCATACCCATTAACACTTTCCTTTAGTTTCCTTTAATAACAAAACAACAATCGACACATTTTTTTGAATATAATTTATAAATTGATAACAAAATCCAACATGATAGACTATATCCCTTCAAACTTCTTCGAAACATGATCTTTTAAAACATGGGATCAATAAATCATTTCAAATAAAAAATAATTTTTGACAAACCACAACTTTTTAAAATAAATGAAGATAGCCCAATTTGAAATTCACATACATAATAGGGGAAAAAATAAATAGCAGTAACAACAGAATACACAAAAATTATAAGTGGTAGTAGATAATTAGTAAAGGAATTAAAAAAATAAAAAAATCAACCAAAATTAAATAACCATATAAATTATAAAATAAAAACAACTAAAAGTACCATCATCATAGGAGTGGCCCTAATAACTAAGGTCAAGGTGGACTAGGATCCTCATATACTTGGTGATCAAATCAAACCAGATCTAATTACATGTATGAGATTCTAAAGAGTACATTCTTTAATCTAATGTCATGGTGACACCAAATTATATCCCCACAACCAAGTTTGAAGCCACTAGGGAGTGCATGCCCATGGTGTAGTGATATGGAGACACCCTAAATATTGACCCAAAAAGTATCATAGTTTAGTTTGTATTATATCATAGTCTAAAGCTAGGGAGGGAATGATAGGAATTGTAGTATATGTCATAGAATCCCTTACCTAAGTCCCCAGATTCCCATTATAAATTAAAAGGGAGGTGAGTGCATAGGATAGAAATTCCCTAGATGAAATAAAACTCTAGGTATGCTCAAAACATTACTTATCTTTAACTCAAAACACATGTATGATAGATAGAACCATAAAAATATGGAAAATAAATGAGGAAGAGATTGAAAATCCCGTCTATTGAAGCCTTGAATCCGTATTGATCTGCCACTCAACCCCATGTTACGAGTTATTCCCTTGAAGTCATGTTTAGATATGATAGCCAAAAGTCCATGGTTATAACTCATTCATTGAGGATTTTTTTCGAACAACTTTAGAGAATTAGACCAAATCAACCCCATGAAGCAATAACAGTCCACAACTGGAAAAGAGATAAACCACCAAAAAATAGAAAACGTCTATATCTATAAAAACACCATCATAACATCCTTAAACCCACAAAAAAATTAAACAGTGAACCCCTAAAAGCAGTGACTGCTCTAAATTACTCATGAATATCTTCCAAGTTTGTAGTGAATAGACACTTAAGCTTTCAAGAATATTCCAGATCAACCAACTGATTAAAAATAAAGCCCTTAAATGACTCAAATTTATCCTCCCATGAAACCCCATGATCATCTCTCTCTCTCCCTTTGTAATCCCTATCTCGATCAGGTCGAATCTTGAAGGACTTTCATGCCTTCCTCCGAGTGCATATTCTAGAGTGAACCACATGAAGAACCAATAACATATAAAATATCACTCACCTCCTTTCCAAGCATACAAAAAATAACCCCTCTTTAATCCACCCCTATCATGCTATAAATAGTAAAAGTAAAGGACTAATCACAAGGAGATTTCCTAAGGTACTAACTGGGCCTTAATACCCCCTTGAAAACTAAAGCACTAAATTTATTTGGAAGTTTCCAAACATTCCTTTAAGCATAAAACCATGATTTGAAACATAATGATCTCATTTTAAAACCAAATATAACTAATTCATTTGAAAAAAAAACTTTCAAAAAAAGATAAATCCATTCCATAATGAAATAATCAAGGAAGCTAAAGATAAAATCATAACACCATTTAAAACATCACTATAGATTAAATGAATTAGACCGTATAATCAAAATTATAAAATCATAACCAAGGAAAAAAATTCAAATATAATCAAAACCCATTTGATATTTTAAAAATCCTTTTTTGGAATAAAATTATGAGTGATTAAATCATTGAAACATTTTATAAAATACCTAAGGGGATTTATAAATTAATTTTCAACCATATATGGTTTAAATTCCATTAAAATACCATTTTCAAGACTTAAAAATCACCATAACTATAATAAACAATTTCAAATTTCACAACCTGATGAAATTTAAGACACATATTAAAGAAAAATTAGTAATAAATCATGTTTTTATGTTTAAATAATTATTCATGGAGAAACCTACCTCAAACCATTGGAAACTCATCGCCTTCAACAAAAAACACCATAAGAGGACTCATGAGAATCTTTAAAAGAACTAGATACTAGAAAAATAGGACTAAACACACCCTAAGATCTAGAGTTCTACCAATATGGATGTGACATTCCCTATATTTAAAATTATATTTTCTTTTAAAACATAATGTGTTCAATATGTTGTTCACACACAACACCAAACCCAAATAAACCACAAAACATTATATAATTATTAAAATTTAGTCATAGAATTTGGGGGTAAAAATAATGGTAACCTCATCATAAAATATATGTATAAATAAAATAAAGTTCATTTTTAGTACTAATTCATTGATAGAATTCAATTAATATGGATAAATAATTATTTCTAAAAAAAAGTGGCTAAATAACTAATAATATCATTTTATGCTAGAAATATATATATATATTCTAAAATAGTTTTTTATGTGGTTTATTTTAAGAAAATAAATATATTATGTATAAAATATATTTTTGACATTAATAATATATTAACAAGAATATAATTAGTAATTGATAATAAATAAGAATAAGAATAATTAAAATTATAAAAAGTTATTTTTCTATGAAAATAATTTTTATAATTTTTTTATGTTTTTATTAAAAAGTTAAATTATAAAATTTAATAATTTTAATTTGAAAAAATTAACTTCATTTTTGTACTTAAAATAAAAATATTATTTTAAGATAAGTTTTTGATATTTTTCTGAAATAGTTGTTTGTTAGGCGAATAGTGGAAAATACAGTTTATATCTATACTAGAGAATTTATGACATTATAATAAGCTAAGTATGACTTTGAAACATATGAAAAATTATTCATAGAAAAAATAATATTTAATAAGTAAATATACCCATTTAAAATTACCATGTTGAATTTAGAAAACCCATATTTAATATTTTGAAACTTAAGTAATATTTTATTCTAATAAAAAATGGTTTTTTATATTTTTATTTTATTTTTGCTTTAATAAGGGAAAAATCCATTTTATATTGATTTTTAATCCTTATAAATCTTACTTCGTTGATAATCAACTAAAAAATATCATGTAAGTCAACAACATTGATAATTTTATCATAAACATAAATGTTATGCTTTAAAATAATCTTTTTTAAAAATAATTTTTTACACATTATATGTGTTAATATTAAAGTTAATTTTTATCAATATTATAAGTTTTGTATGAATACTTTTTTTATTTGTAATCATTAGATCTAAATTATTTAGTAAGGATCATTTTACTTTTAGGCATTAAAAGTAAATTACTTAGGTAAAAGTTGGTTAACATAATAAAAACCAAGAATGGTAAAAGTAAAAAAATATAATATTAAAAGACTTAAAAAAAAGTTTTAAAATTAATTTTTGAGTATTATTGACCTTAATCCTAATATAATACAATATTTTCCATTATTGGATCTAATTCACCCTTAAATAGTGGCTTTACTATTTTTATTATTACAAATATTTCACTCCCTATACTTCTAAAAGGAGAAATCACCACCCAACTTATGATCACACCCCATGAATCTTATATTAAGATAGAATATACCCAAATAAATATTTACCACTCATATAAAGTATCTAGTAGTTCTATTCTTCTCAAAATACCATACCTTAAATCCTTAATCCTTTTTACAAAGGAGCTCCTCCAAGGAGTAAGGTAAAATTCTCATATACTCTTCTTTAATTTTATTTTCCCCTATTTATTCTTCTACCACCTATGAATATAATATAATAATGTTTAAATAATTATATTAGTATTATAATTATACTAAAATTTTATTATGTTTATGATATTACCATTTTATACCTTCTTTCTAACCATTGGAAAGCGAAAACATCACTTGCGTTACGTGCAGTCTGCCACCTCCATAAGCGATGTGATATTTGTTTTCATAACTAGATTTCATGAATGGTTAAAAATGATTATTTAATGAATTAAATATATATTTGTACCATTATTAATATTCTTAAATTATAAACCACTCCCTATTTTCCTACCATTCTTTCTAAACAAATGCGTCCCCTATACGTACTTTCGTACTATCACCTCCATGAAAGTGACACATTTTTGTTACTCATATATTATTTTATTCCTTGTAAAAACCTATTAAAATTGGATTAACCACATTTAAACATCTAAGTAATATCATTATACTTATATAAGAATTATATTATTCCAAAATAATCCCTTTCCTACCCATACTCACCTATAGATTGTAGCATGGTCATGTTTGGTTCGGTTTAACTTAAACAATGCTATACATTTATACCATGGATGAGTATATAAATTTAAATAATATATTTATTAGATATTAATGATAAAATAATATTTTTTTATGGTTTTTCAAAGGTTATATTAATACTTTCTTATTATTAATAGACCTCCCTTTTTGTTTGTTATAAATTACTAAAAGAAGCTCGTCACCAACTTTGACATCATAAATCATAACCAAAATACTTATGAAATGAAATTATAACACTATAAATAATTATAAAACATATATTAAAGTACTTATAATGATGCCTTAATGATTAAAATTTAATATATAAACAAGAATCACCACCACCATTATAGAACTAGCACTAAACAAACAATCAAAGATAATAATATCCGATGATGAAAATAAAATAAAACTGACTAATATATTTGTAATAAATGATTATAAATGGTTATAGGTATGAATAAGGTTATTAAATAAATTATTAGAATAATTATTTTTATTATACATGATGTTAAATTATGTTTGACTATGTAAGATTAAAGTCAATGGTTTGTAAATATCTATTTTTCTTCATTGCGATATGATTTGTATTCATTACTTATTCCTTTTTTGTGAAGTAAATATTTCAATTGAATATATTTTTATCTTAATTTTATTTAAATCTAAGTTATTTTAAAATATATCTCATGTTCCACCTTTATGATTTTTTTATTTGAAATATAAAAAATTCATAGGTGGTTTGTTGACTCAATTTTATTTCCATTTGGGTCTTGAGGTAATTTCTTAAATATTATTTTATAGGTTCCATTATTATGATATCTATATATTATACATGTTAAATCATATTTTTTAATTAGGGGAAATTAATTATTAAAAATAACATCTTCATTTGTTTATTTCTTCCTAAAATTCATGACATTATTATGATTAATACCTATCCCTTCTAATGGATTCCCTACCTCAATGACCATATTTTCACTTCCCACCATTATTATACTTTCCAATTTGGGAACTGAAAGTATGTTTTATCTCTAGGGATCCTCATATTTCTCTTTACCCATTTTTAAAATAAATTATTTTTATCATTTTTAAGGATTTGGGTTTCAACATAGGTATTTTAAAATATAAAAAGGGAATTTTATTTACATTCATAGTTTTATCTTCCACGCAACATTTATTGACTTAAAATTTATTTATTTTAAAAGTCCTATTATTGTAATTTGTTATAAATTAATATTTTAATATTTATTATCTCTATCTTCTTAAAAAAAGTATTTTTTAAAAGTGACTCAAAAATCACGACTTTTTTACGATGATGTTAGGAAATGTTTTCTAAGAAAACTCTTTTCATGATTTTAGTTCAATTTTCTTATCTATAAGAGAAATTATACACTATTTATCTATATTACTTAATAATCCACTATTTATAAACATGATTTTTCTTCCAACTACTTTCCTCCATGAATGACTTAAGTTTCATTTATTTCATTAAAGGGAATTCACCTAAATACCCATACATTGATTGATTGGGGAATTTATTGAATATATCATACACCCTTTATCTATATGGTGTAAATACCATATACTTTATCATATTAATTTAAGGATATTTAACTTGAAGGTTACCTAATATCATTGGACATCCATTAAATTTCCATGGGTTATCATGTTTTGATTATCGATGAATTTATGAATGTTTCCATATAGGATACCATTTGAAAAGGATATGAAACCCATTTTTATTTCCATGGTTTTTATTTTACGATGATTAAAAAAATGTGTCATAAATATGTATGATTTTCATTATGTGACGAGTGGGCATGAAATTATATAGGCATACAAGGCATTGGGTAATGTCTTCATCTCATGAGATACCATATATGGTCTAGAGATAGTCAAATTAGAACACTATGTTATGTTGTCTTGGTTGTGATCCCTAAATTATACTTATGATGTCATGATTTATGTCTTCTACATATTTATGATTACATGAACCTATTGATGGAGATATTCCCTAAAAACTTATATTTTATATTATATATATATATTATATTAAAAATATGTTTTCATGCACATAAAGGTATATTATTTTATGTAATATGCGATTTCATAAAAATGACATAAAGTTATCATCTTGTGTTTCACCAACATAAGTAATCATTAAATTAAATTGGTTTATATTTATATGAAGTGTACATGGAGTAAATTCATATAATGTATAAATTTTATATGAAATTTATACATGTATTTTAACGCATGAGTTAATGAATATACCACCCAAGATCATCCTTAGGTTCTATATAAACCCTATAAACATATGCTAGAATGGTGTGTGGATATTCAAAAAATGACTCCCAAGAACCTCAAGCTCTATTTTATATTCCTTCTTTGAATATGAGATACTAGAACATCATGAATTAAAGATTAATTCCATCTAAGCATCAGTTGATTCAACATAGCCCATGGATACACTATAGAGGTGGGAATCTTTTATTTGTTAATTTACGATCTCTCTAAAAATATTCTAAAGAAGATTGAGAATGATGTCGTGGATCAATAGTGTAAGGTTATCATGTTGACAATAGGTTCTTAATTTATTTATTTTTCATAGGTTTCATATTTCTTATATTAGATATCCTTAGAAAAGGGTTTAAATAATTTATGTTACTTCTAATAATTATTATTAGACTTTAACAAAACCATTCAATGGTATCATAGGGATTCATTCTTATGTTTTATGAAATCATGTGTGTAAAAAAATAAGAATCACAAAATATAGTAATTTTTTCCAGGTTTTACGTAAATTTAGAATAAGGTTTCACCCTTTGGTAATGGGATATATAAAGGTAACCCAAGCCTTACCATTACACATTTGGGATTCATAAAGGTAACCAAGGAATTACCCTTATGCAAGTGAGGATACTTGAGGATTACCCTTATTTTAAGGGTTCATGTAAAGGTAGTCTATATTGTAACTCTTACACAAATAGTTTTCATAAATGTGTTACATAAGGGTATGATATTTATTACTCATATGCATAAAGTTAGTGTAGGGTTTTAAATATCATGTAGAGGTAAATGTTTTATGTGTGAAGGTTATGCAATTTTTAAAAGGGTTATGTAAAGGTAACTGGTCTCTTACCCATATGAGAATTGTGGTTGTGTAAAGGTAACCAATATAAATCCTTACGCAAAAGTGTCAGAAGTCCGTGAAAAGGTAAATTGATACCTACCCTTGCATAAATAATTCATGTAAATATAATATCCTTGGTACCCTTACAAAAAAATAAGATGTATAAAGGTATTATTTGTATTACCTTTATTTAATGCGTGAAATTTAAGATATGTAAAGGTAAGGAGTGACGTACCTTTATGAAAGGGATCCCAAATCAGATTACCCTTATGTAGAGTGTCTGTGTAAGGGTAGAGAGATCTTATATTTACAATGAAATTCATCCCTGCATAAGGGTAAACAGAAAAGTTTTTTTTAAAACTCTTAAATGATTTTAATGGTTTATAAAATGTTTCTAAATCATTTTTACCCCAAATATTAAATATTAATATTTACAATATTTTTTTACCCAAATTATATGGAAATTATCATGATATAAAAATAAAAATGTTTATTTAGAAATCATAAGAACTAATTTATAATGGTTATAAAACGTAAAATAAGGCTAAAACATAAAATATTTTTATTTAAATTATGAATTGTTCATAATTAATTATTTTTAATTGTTTAAAATAAAAGAGGGCCCTTATTTAGATATATTTTAAACCACAGAAAAAATTTTTTGAGGATTGATATGATCAAGGTTTAAATAATAATTAATAATATTATATTTATATTATTTTAATTGTTTACGTAATAGAAATTGAATTATAAATTTGTTATAATTAATATAATATTATAAAATTAGAATTAAAATGTCATATAATGATTAATATGAAAGAGTTCATATTTTCATGAATATAAGATGTTTATATTCATAATTATGGAATGTCCAAAATGTTAAAGTTTAAATTATAAAAGGGTTATAGTTATATTTTATTTATTAATTGTTCACAAATGTTTATCTCATGCCTAAAAATTTGAATTATTCATTTAATTAAATGGTTATTACCTGCTATATTCATTTTTAGTACATTTTTTATGAAATTTATATATCATGTATGATTTTTTAAAACTAATTCTAGGATAGATCCTTGAATTACATTCTAGGATTGACTCTATAATGAATTTCATTTTTTATCAACCTTAAACTTAGTTTGTAATTGAATTTACGTACCAGAATTGGTTATTGAATATAGTTTATGAAAATTAGGTGTTATATTTATGATGAATTGGATTCTAACTTGAGTAAAGTATCCCTTGGTAGAGAGACTTGGGGTCATACTACTTGCATACCTAGAGGCTTGTTCCTTATCTAGGCTGGTGAATGGGGTTGGCTATCTGTTGCTCCAAGCTTGCTCATATGAATATTATAAATCTATTATAACTCTATGCATTAACATGAAGTGTTCATGTAACTTATTAATATGATTAATTTAAATGTGTATGAATATACTTGAATTCTAATTTTAGGTGAGTAACATAAACTTTTGGGTTGTATTAAGTGTTACACATCAATATGGTTTGAACATATTTTTTTGGTGGAGAGAATATGATTCCAAAATAAATTATTATAATCATGTATACATAAAGTGAATAACATGAGATAATATGATGAGATTAAATCCCATTCCAATATTAAGTGTTATATTCCAACCAAAGTGGGGTTCCTATGGATTATCTTGTGGATGAAAAGAAAGTAATGAGTGACACTAGATAATCCTTGAAACATTTCACACAAAAGTGGGGTTCCTCTATATTTTCTTGTTATTAGCACATTTTTAATGTTTTATTTGGATTAAATGAGAAAGGATACCCTAATGGCTGGGATAACAGAGGAATAAACATAGGTTTATACATATGATGGATTGGAAAAAGAGTTATCTACTCAACTATCCATGAGTAATATATGATATGATTGGGATAATGCCCTACCCAAATAACTAATTAGTGTGTTTCGTGCCAATGTAAGATGATTTTATTAGTGAAATATAGATCTTGGACCATTAATGGGTATTGTGAATTTACAAAAAGGGGTGGTCATTTTAGTAGGAGTCGATTTAATAAAATTACTTATTAAAAGGTTAATAATACATGATACCCATCTGATAAAGCTTTGTTTTAGATAATATCATCATCACCATCTAACTAAAATTTTTGATCAATCCTTGATAAATATAATCTTAATGTAATTAGATATTAAGATTTTTAAATTAAGAAAAGTTCTTATGAAAGATTGGTGATTTAAGAAACTTTCTTAAAAAAAATAATGTCTTATACTAATTTCTTCCTCAGAAACTACATGTTGAAGTTGTTCAAAAAGTGAATCTAGATGCTTATATAATCATGTAGTGATTAATTTAAGGTTTCAAAGGAATTAAGTGAATAATTATTTAAGTAATCTTAGTCTCCAATCAATATGACTAATTGCATTAAATTTTAGTCTCTAATACTCAAATATGATTGAGTATGTCAAATAATATTCGATTTTATTGAATATATTGATGAATCAATGAGACTAAAGGTTTTATTAAAATTTTATTGGTTATAAAAATAAATTATATTATTATTATAAATATATGATATTGATTTTATGATTTAAAGGTGTTTTAAAAATACTAAAAGTTCAGAAGATGAGAATGAATTGAAGGATAGAGTTGATGGCTTCTTTCAAGTAATGGATTGAAAGACTTACTGCATTGATAACTTATATATTTCAAGATTGTATAAACATTTCATATTATGTTTATTTTTTTATCTCATTTAGATATTGATAAGAGAATGTAAACAATATTAATTTATATGAAATGAGAGGGGTGTTTTTAATACACATGGTTTATGATTTATTTAATTCAATAACATGTTTTAAGGGGAGTCTAAAAATTGTTTGTTATGGTTAGAAAATTCATCCTATTGTAATCTATGGAAATGTTCTGATAGTATTATTGAATTCAAAGAATGTTTAACTAATAATTTCAATGTTTTGGGAATATATATGAACCATACTTATAATTTATAGGTTCTAAATTACAGTATAGAAAGTACAAGTTGGTAAAAGTTCAAACTGGATGAATAAAAGTTGGTTAAAAGGTCAACAATGTTTCATCAAGAATACAATGAAGGACATTAAAATCCAGGGTTTTCAATAAGGAATAGTAATAATTAAATATGATTTAATTATACAAGATATACCTAAGAGTGTTTTTAAACTCTATGGAATGTACATGATAGGTATGAATTTAATAGAAATTAATTTTGAAGGGCATGTGATTCCAAAGATATATATTAATAAAGTTTTCCTTTCAAATAAAAATGTTCCAAGCACATAGAATACCATATATGATATAGTTTATTTTTTTAATATTACTACTAAATGGAAATAAATTTTATTTCTTTACACAAAAGTGTTTTTGTATATTGTCAATATATTCTAAAGAGAATATAATGTCTAAGAGGCTAGTGGTAATACGTTTGGAAATAAAGAAGTTCAAATTTAACAAATAAAGAGTTACACTAATATAAGTATAAAGTTAATTTTTCTTAATAATAGAGTTTAAGAGGATCAATAAATAATAATTCAATTAGTTATGTTATTTCAAGGAAAAATTTTATGGAATATGGTTTCAAGGACAACAATTATGAACTTACAAAGAGTTCTAAGTAGACAACAGAAGTTAACATCACAACATTTCATGTTGTGAAGTTAAAAAGATTTAATATGTTTAAAATTTGAATAGTTAAGAATATGATTCCTAAATACCTCCATTATTCAAATTTTAACACTTCATAGATGTTTCTTACTAAAGTGTTTAGTGGTTTTAACCCTTTAGTTAAACTATTTTAACCTCAACTATTATAATGAAATTTTCAATCATAAAGGGTTATAATTTTACTTATAAGGTGATAATTGGATCATAAATGGGTAAAGGATAATTTTTTTGATCATATATTGTCCAAAATTTACTCTTTCAATATTTTTATGTTTTTTAAATTCTTTTTTAAAATATTATTTTCATAAAATACCATTAATTTCATTTTTGACACTATTCATTTAATTTGAATTTAAAGACACCAAGACAAGGATAGAATAAAAATATTATCCTTTAACACATAAATAATATTTTATATTCATCTAAAAAATTATTATAATACTATAAATCACACAAATTATTTTACTTTTAATATTTTTAAAATCATTTATTTACTCTTTCTATTAATTTAATAAATATTGTGTCAGCGTTGCCTAAGCATATAAGGTAATTATATATTACCTAAAAATTATAAATAAATTTCTGTCATGAAAATAATTTATTGATTATTAAAATAACCATTAATATTCAATCAGAAAATTCTTTTTTCTCTATTTGAAAACATAATTTATATTTAAAATTTAGAGAGTGACATTTTTTATTTTTCTTTGATTTAAATATTATATAGGATATTTTCATGGAAAAGTGTACCTTAAATAATTAAATTTCAATTATAAGGTGATAAGAGTAAAATTACCTTCATCTAATAAGAATTAAGATGAAAAATAGTGACCTTAACACTTAGTTTTGACCTAGGTAAACCTGATTTACCCTTATCGAGGTAATTAATTTTAGCATGGTTTCTATTCATAATGCCTAAAAATTAAAGGGACCTATCTACCAAATTCAAAACTCTTAAATAAAAATATATAATCCATTTTCTACAATTCAATTTATACAAGTGGTATAAATTTATTTTAAAAATAAGCATGCAAACGCAACAGAAATTATTTTTTAGAAAAACACATGTTTAAGCATAAAACTGAATATATATTCTTATATAATTCTTATAAAAAAATTAAATGAATGTTAAAAAACTATATTTAATAAATTATATATAAATTAAAATCATTTACCAATAGTGATCAATTTAATTTATTAATATAAAAACACATTTCATTCATAAAAACAATTTTTCCAAAAAACATCTCTTTTACTTACAAATGATTTTTATTTTCATTTATAATCAATTGATAAATGATGAATTTAATTTATAAATGTGTAAACCATAAATTTTTCATAATTTATTTATTCTTATTAATACCCACCAATTTAATGGCTAGTTTATAACATTATACTGTATTACAATTCATGTAGACTTGGGGTTGTGTGTATTTCAAACTATTGAAGAAATAAAATTTTATTTATAAAAATATATATTTAAATATTGGTTTGTTACATTCTACCCACATTTAAATGAATTTATACCATGAAATTAAATTACTATAATATAAATAAATGGGGATATATTTGTTTCATTACATCCTTAGGTTCCTAAGTAGTTTTTTCGAATATTTGATTCCTCTAGATAACTTTAACAAGTTGAGTAGTCTTGTTCTGTAGAAATTTATCTCTATGATCCAAGATTTATAACCATTTTTCTTCATAATAAAGATCATTATATAGTGGTATAACCTATAAGTTTAGTACATGTTGTGGATGGGGTATGTACTTCCTCAAGAGAGATACATGGAACACATCATGAACTTGAGAGAGGTTCGGTGGAAGTGCCAAGTGATAAGATAACATCCCTACTTGATCAATAATATCAAAGGGAAAAATATAAATTGGTATTATATTTACCTTATTTCTAAATCCTATAACCTTATTCCATGTATAAATTCTTAGAAACACCTTCTCACTAACTTTTAGCTCTAAATCTCAACAACAATTATCATCATAACTTTTCTGTCTACTTTGATCTTCCTTAATGTGCTATCAAATGGCTATGGATTTATCTTTCATTTACTCAACTATATTAGGTTGTAATGGATTTATTTATCTAAATTTATACTATCACATTAGATTTACACACTTATTTTCATAAAGGTCTTTATAATGAGCATATGAATGATCAAGTGAAATCTACTATTTTAAGAAAACTTAACTAGAGGATGGTATTGATACCAACTACCTTTAAAATTCATATAAAAATATCTTCTCATATTATATAGGGTTTTAACAGTTCTATTATAATGAGAATCTATCTAAGGATTATAGGCAGTACTAAAACTTAACTCTGTATCTATAGCTTGCTGAATACATTTCCAGAACTCAGAGGTAAACCTCAGATCCCGATAAGATACAATCGAATGTAGTACTCCATACAACCTTAACACTTAATGCATATTATAGCAAGACGATCAAGAGAAAAGTATTATCTAATAGAAATAAAGTGTACTAATTTCATCAGATAATTGCATACAAACCAAATATCATCATGGACTTTAGATGTTTTTTGGATTCTAATGACAAAATCCATGTATATGTTTTCCCATTTTTATTTTGGTATGGTAAATAGTTATAAAATTACCTTATAATTCTATCTCTTAGTCTCAGCTTGATGACATACCATGTACGAAGATACATACTCTACAATATCTCTCTTCATGTTGTCCCACTAGAAATTCTCTTTTAGATCTCTATAAATCTTCATTATTCTCGGATGAATATATAATGATGTACTATGAGCCTCATCTAAATATCCTTCTTCAGATCTAGTATGGATGGAACCGATAAATGTTTCCCGAACCTTATCATTCCATCACAATCAAGGTTAAACTCAAGAACATTTTTGATATTCTTTGGAAGTTCCACATCTTTCTTTTATGACTCTTTAATATTCACTTGTATAGATGATTGAATACTCATTTGAGTAAGATAATATCCCTACACTTAATTAAATATCTCCATATCTATCCTTTTAAAATCTAGAAATATTGGATCTTTTGTGATCCTCATCATAGATAAGCTAGTATGATACTTTTGAATTAGAGTACTAAGAACCTTGTTTGCTTTCACAGGGTGGTAATCTATTAGGGAATCTTAATATTTGATCAAATCCAACCATATTTTTTGGCACATATTCAACTCTTTTTCTATAAATATACACTTCAAGATTTTGTGATTAGTATATATATCACACATTCCACCATAAATATAATGCCTCCATATATTTATTTAAAAAATTACCACTGCCAAATCCAAATCACATATCAGATAATTTTTATCATGAATTTTTAATTAGAGAGAGTCATATCTTATCACCATGTCATTATGTATGAGGAAACATCCTAGTCCCTTATTTTATGCATAACTATAGATTACAAACCCTTATACACTATAGGAAAGTGTAAGGATAGGAACACTGACCAACATTCTCTTTAGTTTCTTGAAACTCTCTTCATATTCATATATCCATAAGAAATAAACCCCCATCCAAGTCAACTTGATGAGTGAATTAGATCATCATGAGAAATATCTCACAAATCATTGATATTATCCGACTAACCCAAGGAAGAAATGGATCATGGTTAACATGGTTGGTTTAGGACATTACTCAATAACTTCTATCTTTGAGGGATTTACTGATATACCCTCACTTGATTTTATATGTACCAAGAATGAAACTTTATGAATCCAAAATTCACACCAGGTAAATTTAACATGCAAATTATCCTTCCTCGGGGTATTCCTCACAATTCTAAAATTCTATTCATTCTCTAAATTTCTCTATGAATATATAAAAATATTTTATATAAATACTACCACAAACTCATCAAGGTAGTCTCTAAAGAATATATTCATTAAATCTATGAAGATAACATGATCATTGGTAAGTCCAAATGACATTTCTATAAATTCATAATGACCATACCTCATACAGAAGGTATTATTTTGTATATCCTCCTTCTTGATCATTAGATGACGATATCTAGATTTATGATCAATCTTGAAAAAAATATAGAACTCCTCATAATTTATAAAATAAATTATCAACACGTGAAATATGATAATTGTTCTTAATAGTGATATTGTTAAGTTCTCGATAATCAATACAAAGATTCATTGACCCATATTTCTTCTTAATAAAAAATAATAGGTGCTCCCTATGGTAAATAATTTGTCCAAATGAATCCCTTATCTATATTCTTAAAGAGTTTCTTCTTTAATTCCTACAACTCAATCATGGCCATTCTATATGGACTCTTTTAAATAATCATAGAACCAGGTATGTATTCTATTTAAAACTAAACTTCACAATTTAGAGGAAGACTATGAAATTCATTAGGAAATATATTAGAATATTCCCCAAAAAATAGGCACATTTTCAATGTTTTTTTCTCCCCAACCATTTGAGATAAATATAACTCATGAATAGGTAGTAAAACCCTTGTGATAGAAGTAATTTCCATGGGGTGTTTAGGTTCTTCCCAACATTGATAAATGACTGAAGGTTGATTTTGAATATTAAATATAACCTCTCTTTATCAAATATTGATATGGGATCTATATTGAGAGAGCCAATAAACTCCAAAAAATACATAAAATTCAACTAAAGTATGAATAACAATATTTTTTGGAAGAAAATTCCCAGAAACTTCTATTGGTGAAACGATATAGACTTGCGATGAGGACATCCTACAATTAGAAGTTTTGACTGATAACTCAACATCTAATCTTTAAGGTGGTGATTTTATACACTTATAAAATTCTTCAGATATAAAAGGGTGGGTATAACTAGAATGAAATAACCTGGAGTGGATGATAAGTGGAACTTTCACTATGTCACTAGGAACTTTAACTTCAGTTATAGTAATTGAATAACCTTTTCCATCTCCCCTTGGATTCTTTTCTATAAAGTTACCTTGATGTTTGGGGAATTGGTTAGAATTTTCTCCATATCTTTATAGTTAAAGCACTTTACTTTGATGGATTCTCCATTAACCTTGAATTTATGAGCATGATGCCCCTTTTCTCCACACTTGAATCAAACTCTGTATCCTTTTAAGCATGTACCAAGGTGTTTCCTCTCACAAGTCTCACATATTGAAAAATTCCCTTCTCTTATTCCCCTTATCCATTTTTTTCTCTACCTTCACCTTCTTCTCTTAGTTTCCTGTGAATCCTTAATAATTGGATAATTTTTATCTATATTGATAATACATGATATTATATCCTTATATGATGAGAATGTTTAGAATACTAGTTCTCTTTGAAGGATTGTCCCACACCCATTAAATAAAAAGTCAATATTTATCTTTGGGTTATGTATTTAGTCCGAAACATTCTTAATATAATTTAAAAGTTAACTTAATACTTAGAAACATTTTCCTCTTAATTTTTTCTCTTATTTAAAAATCCTATATCCATATATTCTTTTTTTCAAGAGGAAAATATTTTTCCAAGAAATGTTTTTTAAAATCCATCCATTATATGCTCTATATTTCCACCTCATATTAAGTATTTTGAATTAATATCCACCATTATACACATCCCCATAGATATGATAAACTAACATGAAAACCTATACCATTTTTTCACTTCCTAAAGTGAGAAATATCTTCTCTAAGGAACGTATCTATTGCTAATATACAAATGGATTTCTAGTCCCACTGAATGATAGTGGTTACAAATTCATGAAATAGGATAACATTGTTACACCACATTATGGATAAAAATTATTCTCCATCCTAGCAAGGTTATTGGTCATAACTTGAGTCAACTACCCTAATATAGTTATTATTTATTCAGCTCCAGCTATAGCTCTAGCTTCATTATCTTTCTTAAGAGGAAAATTACTATATGGATTACATTAATTGATATGATTTCCATTCCATACTCTATGAACCATTTATAAATAATGTAATACAATATATTAAATCATAACATTATGAATTATAATGTATATTTTCAAAACTATTGAAAAACTTATCATATAAGTAGAAAATTTTTATTCATAACTAATATCAGAATCATAAAGTAGATTTCTTTGGGAATATTGTCAAATCATAAAAATATTTTCAATTGATTCATAATGGTTTATAAACAAAATTTTAATTAAACCAAGAATATCCCCTAGTAGTGTTAAAATAGGTTCATAGTAAGGGCACACTAACCATACACTAAAATGTTGGATGAGATACACTCGACCAACTCTTTTCAGGGTTATTACCCCTTGATGCATCTATACCAAAACCACACCCACTTTTAGTATCCATATAGGGATGTATTTCTCAGAAAACCATATAATATCAATCATACCAAAACTTTAAGATATTATCCTATAGATAGACTTGTCCTCAAAGTCAATCATAGGGTTATATTCCATAATCTATGTTTTCCGATATCTAGTTCCCAAGGCTTATATAAACATCCTCTAATACCAAATTTAAAGACCCCAAACCCAATATACTAGAGTTAGTGGTTACTTTATTACATTTTTACTAGATATAATTGATCACATGCCAAAGTACTGAATAGTTTATTAGTCTTGGAAAACTAGATATAGACGCGAATCTCACATTATATTTGAAAAATTAAAATACAATATAGTATTTTCATTAATATCACCATTATTACCTTTATAATATACCTCTATATCAATCATAAAACAATTCCTATCATCTTGTGTAAAAAATAAGAAGAAATGGGTAAGCTCAGATATCCATTAGGGCATGCGTACATCAAAAATTAAATAAGGTATGATTAATATGTAAAGAATAAATAATAATCAAACAATTCCATATAAATAATCATAATCTATTTAAACATATCCATGAATATAATAATGATTCAAATAATGAAATAGAAATAAATAAATGATTTCATAATTATGGAATTCATAATTTCAGACATCTAAAACATACCATTGATGCCTTATGCCAAGTCATATAAAACATACTATCATGGACTCATGACAAGGCATCCTACAAAAAGGGGCAAGGCCTCATCCAAATTCCAAATATATTTTATCTCATAAGCCCACCGATTCATCAATGGTATATAAAATTATAGGCCCACCACTTAATTAATAAGTCCAATATATTCATCATAGGAATAAATTATATAACTTAATTAATATGCCTTAAAAAAATCAATAACTGTCCATATTGAAAGAACTAGAATATAGAATATCAATACTATCCCTAGTAAAAATGATAATAAACCATATAAAGAAATATGTTATATGGAATAATTAGATTATATCCTCAGTATATCATAATAGTAAACAAATTATGTTGACATAGAAGAACATAATTTTAAAAAATAACTGTAAAATTTCTTGAGGAAATTAATATATTCATTATCGAATCACTTATTTATAATTCTAAAAATTTAAAAAATATTAAGGAAATAATTTTATTTGAAAATATCCTTGTAAAGTTGTAAATTAATATTCAAAAAAATGAGTTGTCATGATAGTGGGAAATTCTATTCAGGCCGTAAAAGTTAAAAAACATTCCTTTCACACTTTTATAAAAAGATAAAAAAGTACCTCCTTCAGATTATGATAAGAAGATTTCATTTAAAAAAATTTATAAAAATTAAAAAATGGGTAAAAATTTATTTAATAAATAATTTGGGAATAGTAAAAATATTATTCAAAACATTTTAAGGAAAATATCGACATGAAATATAAATAATTCTGACTAAGTAGAAAAAAAAGTCAATTTTCATTAAAAAAAATTATTTCGTTATCTTGAGTATATAAAGAGAAAGAAATGAGTGGAAAAAAATAAAATTTAAAAAATTAAAAGATAATAAGAAAATATATTTTTTTTTGGATATAAAATCCAATATTTTCTCTAATAGACACTTAAACATAACCAAACCTGAATAATGATGAGATTGTGAAATAAAACCCTACTTTAGATCCGACATCCTTCACACGTGTTAAAAACACATTTATAATAAATATATATTTATTATAAATATATTATAGAAACATAATAATATATATCATGCCATATATTATTTAATTATAATCTTTTATCACCCATTTATTAACAATTATTTATTAAAATTACTGTTCCAAGTAATAACGGCTTCGTTTTTCATGTATGCTTTGGTTCAGTAGTTTCGACCCTTATTATTTGATCATGGTTTCAACATATATAGAATTATAATAATGATATAAATATCATATATATTCATTATATATGTATTTATTGTAATCCATAATATATGGAGATAGAAAATGAATTACTCCATTCATGGAGATGGTAGGCTGTATGTACACATGAATGTTGTTTTCAATTTTTGAAGAAATAGAATGAAAAAAGGTAAATAATAATTCACCTTTGAAAAATCATTATTATATTATATATATATATATATAATATATTCATTAAATATACCCTTATTACCACCATGTAAAGTTTAAATGAAAAAAATATCACAACACTTTGTGGAGGTGACGGTCCACACGTATGCATGAGCGACGTTATCATTTTTCATTTGATGGATATGAGGCTGGGTAATGGTGGTTTAATAATAATAATAATAATAAAATTTCACTATATTTATTATTATTAATTTATTATTTTATGATAAATACCACATATTGAGAGGAGGTAAAATAATAAGTAAATAGAAACTTATTAGTTTATATGATTACTGCTTATTTGAAGAAACTCCTTTAGATATCCAATTAAAGACCCCAGGGTTGGTCTTTTGGGATGAAAAAAACCTCTATAACGTGGATATAGATGTTTTTTATATAAGTTTTTATGGTTTTGTTGATATTGGTTTCTCAAAGTTATGTAAATAAGAGAGGGAATGTGTGTCCTTTTATAAGTGAGGGAAGGGACACTCTAGGAATTTCTTAAAAGATTAAAACAATAAAAATTCATTATCTAGAAATATTATTTAAAATTTATAGATATTAAAAGATAAGGTTTAATTTGATTGAAATACCATTAACCAATAAAATATATATAGCTTTAAGTGGTGTTTTTAAAACTCAACTTTTCATTTAACCCCTTAGTTAACCTATTTTAAACTTAAACACGATAATGAACTTTTCTATTATAAAGTGTTATAATTTTACTAATAAGCTGAAAATTTGATCATAAATGGTAAAGGCATAAAATTTTAGAACATATATTATTTACCTTATCCTATTTCAAGATTTTATGATTTTTAAATAATTTTATAAATAATTATTTTCATAAAATATCATTAATGTCATTTTTGACACTATTAATTTAATTTGAATTTAAAGACACCAAGAAAAAGGATTTAATTTGAATATAATATTTTAAAAAATAAATAATATGTTATATTTATATAAAAAATTCTTTTAACACTATAAATCACTTAAATTATATTAATTTTAATATTTTCAGAATCATTTATTTTATTTTTCTATTAATTGAAGAAATATTGTATCAGTGTTGCGTCATCATTTAAGGTAATGATATATTCACTAAAAATCATAAATAAATTAACACCATGAAAATAATTTCATTATTCTTAAAATAAACATCATTATTCATTTAAAAATTTATTTTTTCCCTTTTACACACATAAGAGATGTTTAAAAGTATGAGAATGACATTTTGAAGTTTTCTTTAATTTAAATAATATATAGACCATTTTCCTGGAAAAGTGTCCCTTAAAAAATTAATATTTTAGGATAAGGTGATAATGGTGTAATTAACTTCATACAATAATAATTAATATAAAAAATGGTAACCATAACACTTAATTTTAATCTTGGATAACCCGATTTACACTTTACTGAGGTGATAAATTTTATCATGGTGAATATTCATAATGCCTATAAATAAAAGCACATGAGCCTCAGCCCAGTTGATGAGGTATCCTTAAGTGCATCCAAAAGACCCAGGTTCAAAACCAGGTAGAGGCATATTTCCAGGGTATTGTAGCAGTACTGTAGCAGGTATTGTAGTAGGCACTGTAGCAGTACTATACACTGTGCGGGTATTGTAGCCGTTACTGTAGCAGGTATTGTTCGGTACTGTAGTAGCTGGAACTATTCACCTTGGGCCACTGGTTTGGGCATGGAGTCCTTAAGGATTTCGGGCCACCCAGTCCTTCGAGTCAGTAGGGATTTTGGGCCTCCTTTAAGGCCTTCTAGCCACCTCAAGGCCTTCAGGCCACAAGCAGTTGCCCTGGACACACTACAAAAAAGGTGCAGCCCCAGAAGAGGATTCAGAGTAGGTGTACTCACTAAAGCAGATCCAAATGGATTTTTCAGAATGAGAGGGTATGACTATGCCATCGGGACCAGCCTGTGCTTGCATGGGAAGCCTAGCCAGATGACCATGTGAAGGTGGAGAGTTATTATCATGATGTAGATAATAGGGATGGGTAGTTCCTTGCAGATAGTTTGGTTGAATTCCATAAGAGGGATTTTTTATAAGTTTTTTTTAAAAATAATTTTGTAAAACATGTTGGGATAAAACTTTTTTTAAAAATATGCCAGAAAGGCGGAATTCGTGATGCCACCTTTGGGCCTGGGTGAAAGGCGGCATCCGCGATGCCGCCATTCCCCTAAAAAAATATTTTTTTTAAAATTTTATTTTTATTTTTGTTTTGTTTTTGTTTTGTTTATATCTATAAATATATACACACACCAAACAAAAACAAAAACAAAAATAAAATTTTCAGCAGAATTTATCCGCTAATTAAAATCCAAAAGAACGGTCATTACAACAGTAAGGATTCTGACAAAAACTTTCACCCATGGCTCCCTTTTATAAGAGAGCTTACCCTAGAAATCATTCTGCATTTCTGATGTGAGATTCTGGTTCTCCCTTTCATGCACAAAACATTCTGCATTTCTGATGTGAGATTTTGTTTCAAGTACGTGACTTTGAAAGACTATAAAATATAAACTATAAGACCAATATAAATTAAAACTTAAAACATGTATTAAACATATAAAAAATAGTTGAAAACAAAAAGAATTTCATAAAAAATGATGATAAAAAATGATTTTTAAGCTTTCAAAACCAACTACTAAAAACTTGAAAATATTTCAAGTACGTAACTTTGAAAGCCTATAAAATATAAACTACAAGACCATTATAAATGAAACCTAATACATGGATTAAACATATAACAAATAGTTGAAAATAAAATAAATTTCATAAAAAATGTTGATGGAAAATAATTTATAAGTTTTCAAAGACACCTAAATGAATCTTAAATATGTTTCAAGAATGTGACTTTGAAAGCCTATAAAATAAAAACTATTAGACCAATATAAATGAAACTTAAAACATGGATTAGAAATATAACAAATAGTTGAAAATAAAAATAATTTCATAAAAAATGTTCATGAAAAATAATTTATAGGCTTTCAAAACCACCTACTTGAAACATAAAAATGTTTCAAGTATGTGCCTTTGAAAGCCTATAAAATACAAACTATAAGACCAATATAATTTAAAGTTCAAACATGGATTAAACATGTAATAAATTATTTAATTATTAAATTTATATCATTAATAATTAATTATATAATAATTAATTAGTTAATTAGAAATTATTAATAATTAATTATATAATAATTAACCAATTAATTAGTAATATAATTATTCAATATATAATAGTTTATTAGTAAATTAGTAATATTATTATAAATTATATTTAATCATTATAATTAATAAATAGTAATTATTCAAAAATTATTATAAAATAATTAATTAGTAAATTAGTAATATAATTATTAATTATATAATAGTTAATTAGTTAATTATTAATTATTAATTATAAATTAGTTAATTATTAATTAGTTAATTAATAATATAAATATTAATTATATAAATATTAATTGTATAATAATTAGTTAGTTAATTAGTAATTATTAATAACTAATTATATAATAATTAAATAGTTAATTAGTAATGTAATTATTAATTATTTAATAATCAATTAGTTACTTAGTAATATAAATATAAATTATATAATAATTAATTAGTAAATTAGTAATATAATTATTAATTATATAATTTTTAATTAGTTAATTAGTAATTATTAATAATTAATTATATAGTAATTAATTAGTTAATTAGTTATATAATTATTAATTATATAATAGTTAATTAGTTAATTTTTTGAGAAAGATAGAGCCAATGCCCTTTTTATAATTAGTTAATTAGTAATATAATTATAAATTATAATTATTCATTATAATTATTAATTAGTATTTATTAAAAATTATTATATAATAATTAATTAGTTAATTGGTAATGCAATTATTAATTATATAATAGTTAATTAGTTAATTAGTAACATAATTATTCATTATAATTATTAATTAGTAATTATTAAAAATTATTATATAATAATTAATTAGTTAATTAGTAATATAATTATTCATTATAATTATTCATTATAATTATTCATTATAATTATTAATTATTAATTAGTAATTAATAATATAATTATTAATTATATAACTATTAATTGTATAATAATTAGTTAGTTAATTAGTAATTATTAATGATTAATTATATAATAATTCATTAGTTAATTAGTAATATAATTTTTTAATTAATAATATAATTAGTTAATTAGTAATGTAATTATTAATTATTTTATAATGAATTAGTTACTTAGTAATATAATTATTAATTGTATAATAATTAATTAGTTAATTAGTAATATAATTATTAATTATATAAATTATAATTAGTTAATTAGTAATTATTAATCATTAATTATATAATAACTAATTAGTTAATTAGTAATATAATTATTAAATATAAAATAGTTAATTAGTTAATGTTTTGAGAAAGATAGAGTCGATGCCCTTTTTATATTTAGTTAATTAGTAATATAATTATAAATTATAATTATTCATTATAATTATTAATTAGTATTTATTAAAAGTTATTATATAATAATTAATTAGTTAATTGGTAATATAATTATTAATTAAATAATAGTTAATTAGTTAATTAGTAATATAATTATTAATTACAATTATTAATTAGTAATTATAAAAAATTATTATATAATAATTAATTAGTTAATTAGTAATATAATTATTCATTATAATTATTCATTATAATTATTCATTATAAGTATTCATTATAACTATTAATTGTTAATTATTCATTATAATTAGTAATTATAAATTAGTAATTTATAATTATTAATTAACTAATTAAATAATTTATTATATGTTTAATCCATGTTTTAAATTTAAATTATATCGGTCTTATAATTTAGTTTTTATAGGATTTCGAAGGCACATACTTGAAACATTTTTATGTTTCAAGTAGAAGGTTTTTGAAAACTTATAAATTATTTTTCATGAACATTTTTTACGAAATTATTTTTATTCTCAACTATTTTTATAAGTTTAATCCATGTTTTAAGTTTCATTTTTATCAGTCTAATAGTTTATATTTTATTGGCTTTCAAATCCACATGCTTAAAACATTTTTAAGTGTCATGTAGTTGTCTTTGAAAACATATAAATTATTTTCCATCAACATTTTTATAAAATTCTTTTTTATTTTCAACTATTTGTTATATTTTTAATCAATGTATTAAGTTTCACTTATATTGGTCTTGTAGTTTATATTTTATAGACTTTCAATGTCACATACTCGAAACATTTTTAAGTTTCAAGTTGGTGGTTTTGAAAGCTTAAAAATCATTTTTATCACCATTTTTTACGAAATTATTTTTGTTTTAAAATATTTTTTATATGTTTAATCCATGTTTTAAGTTTCATTTATATTGGTCTTATAGTTTATATTTCATAGTCTTTCAAAGTCACGTACTTGAAATAAAATCCTACATCAGAAATGCAAAATGTTCTGCGCAGGAAAGGGAGAACCAGAATCCCACATCAGAAATGCAGAATGATTTCCAGGGTAAGCTCTCTTATAAAAGGGAGACCTGGGTGAGAGCTTCTGTCAGAATCCTGACTGCTGTAATGGTAGTACTGTTAGATTTTAAATAGAGGATAAATTCGGCTGAAAATTTTATTTTTATTTTATTTTTATTTTTTTTGTTTATATATATATATATAAACAAAACAAAACAAAACAAAACAAAAATAAAAGTATTTTTTTTAATTTTTTATGTTTTATGTTTTTGGGGAAAGGTGGCATTGCCGATGCCGCCTTTCACTTGAGACCCAAAGGCGACATCACAGATGCCGCATTTGTGGTGTATTTTTTAAATTTTTTTAAGGTAGTCTGTTTTTAAAAATTATATTTTTTAAAAACTTATTTAAAAAAACTATCCCTAAGACCTTCGGGTCATCTAATCTCCTAAGCCTATGTAATCTCTGAGCCTATAGGCCTTGTAAGGGTTCCCCTCTTCCCTTGAAAGGGGGGTTATCAAAAATCAATAAAAAATGAAGGCCTTCAGGCCATTCAGGTGCACCGATAAATAAAAAGGCCATATTTACAATATTTGGACTGCCTAATTAAAAATATAGAATTTGTTTTACAATTCAATTCTTTTAGTGGTAGAAATTCATTTTTAAAATAAGTTCTCAAAACGCGATGAAAACCGTTTTTTAGAAAAATCCATTTTTAAGCACAAAACATGATATATATTATTATCTCATTCCTAGAAAAAATATTATATGAATGTTAAAATATTTTATTTGATAAATAATATATACATTAAAATCATTCACCAATAAAAATAAATTTAATTTATTAATATAAAAACTTATTGCACATATATAAATATTTTTTTGAAAAAAAGTCTATTTTACTTACAAAAGATTTTAATTTTTATTTCAAATAAATTGATAACTAATGAATTTATTTTATACATTCATAAAACATATATTTTTCATAATTTAATTATTCATATTTATACCCACCAATTTAACGACCAATTTATAATTTTATATTATATTATGGCTGATTTAGAATCAGGGTTGCGTATATCGTAAGATATTGAATAAATAAAATTTTATTTATATAACTATATCTTAAAATATTGGGGTGAAACACTTATAAAAAAATTTAAATTTTGGGATTTAATTTATCTTTTTTTGGTTATTTTTCTTCTTCCCATGGTTTGGGGTCCACATTTTAGAAGAAACCGTGTGGGTACCCTTTTATGGGGTTGGTTTTAGTTCTTTTCAACATGCATGATTTGACTTGCATGGGAAGCACATAGTTTTTGTGAGTCATAGTAGTAACTGTGTGACCACAACTTTCCATAGAGTTTCCTAGCACACTGATTAACCATTTTTAGGCTGACCA
The DNA here is from genome assembly GCA_963277665.1 of Viscum album. NCBI lineage: Eukaryota > Viridiplantae > Streptophyta > Magnoliopsida > Santalales > Viscaceae > Viscum > Viscum album. Next base: position 1,714,919,880 of record OY728125.1, read on the forward strand.
TGCATTAATATTTTGATATGGTTATGAAATGTGGAAATTTCATTTGGCATTTCTAGAGCATGTCTAGGACGAGCGTGTAGAGTCTTCTAGTGAAAACCATGTGAAGCAATTTTGTTAGGTAGTTCCAACAACATGGTTTGAATGCTGTTCACCAAACCATGTGACCTAACCATTTAAGCTACCCAAACTCACTTAAATATAATTTTATATTTTTTCCACTTCAATTTTAAAATCCTTAAGGGCCTCCCATATTATCCCTCTCATACATCCAAGCTAGGATAACACCAAGGAGTTTCCTCTATCCTTTACGTTTTATGTTCAAGTCTTTCCAACCACGTCTCATACATATTTCCTTAAGGTAGGAATTCTATTAAACTTCTTTATCCTCCCCAAAACTTTTACTTTGGGTTCTATCTTCCATGTGAACCCTAGGATATTCAAGGTTTGATTTTAGGGTTTCTGGAAATTGATTCATGGGGGGTTTTTATTGTTAAGGCTTGATTTAGGTCCCATGATGTTTTTTGAAGAACTCTCTATCATAGGTAATGCCTTCTGATATGGTTACTATTGATCGATGGTAAGTGTTTCAGTTCCTTTTATTAAAATGATATTCCATTGAGTTCTTGGAAGTTTTAAATGCCTTATTTTTAAAATTCATCATATATGTGGTACTTTGGGTGAATTTTAAAGGCGTTCAAAGTGGATTTTCACTTGGTAAAATGTGGTTTTAATTTTCATTTCGATTAGTACTTGAAATATCAATTAGTAATAATTTTTAAAATATTATTTTAGGTTAAATGTGGTATTTTAAACATTCTTTGACCCTATTGAGGTCATAAAATAAACTAGTGTGGTTTTAGACTTTTGGAGGCTTTTATTTAGTAATAAAAATGGTGATTTAAGGTGATAGTTTTTTTTAAAATGTTATAAGAAGTGTTTTAAAAGGATTGTGATATTTTGAAATTCTATGACCATATTTGGTTTGTTATTTGATTTAAAAAGTGTGTTATAAGAACTTTTATGGTTTTTAATAAAAAAAGTATTGATTATTATAATTATTCTTCCTAATAGTTTTGGATGGTTTGTTTTGTATTGATGTTTGACAAAAAAATTCATGGATTTAGTTTTAAATAATGTTTTGATATGGGGTTTTAAACCATTGAGAGTTGACTTGGCATTATGAGTCCCTTTGATAAAGGCATGTTTGGTACTTTTTGAAGTTTCCAAATAGTGTGTGTGCATGTGATACCATATTGAGACCGTTTTTATATTATGAAACCTAAGGGGGAAATTTTTTATTACTTGAGGTAAATTATGGATTGAGGTGAATGTTGTATAATCCAATAGATATGAAAGAAATGTGAAGGGACTATTACTTGTGATGGTGTAGGAGGTGAGATTATATTTACTCTTATTGATATATTGATGCATGTTGTTTCTCACCTCCATTTATACATTCTATAGGGATTTTTGAAACATAATTTCATCACATGGATGAAAAGGTGACAAAGGGAAGTACCTTAGTTAGAAGAGAATTAGATAAATAAAGAATGCCAAGGATCGCAAAGGCCTCCAAATTCAATTTTCCCAGGAACCCCAAAGCACCATCATCGCCCAGGGTACTTGGGAAATCATCCTGAATGATTGGCCTAAGAGATACACCTGAGTGAGATAGTACCTTTTCTTAGGGTCCTACATTTTTCTTATAAACAGACCCCTTGGATCTTCATTTAAACGACCAAAAATTCCTTAAGGCCAACTGATTCTTTGTTCACCCTAGTCCTTCTCTCAACCACCTTGAAACCTTCTAGGTAAGTTTCTAAAACCTGAATGTGAGGGAATTAAAGGGGGATTCAAAGACTAAATTCTTCCCATGATTTAAAATAACAAATACCTACATGAGGCACTGACTGACCCCATGGTTAATGAACACTAGAGAAATGTCCCTTTCCTTAACTAGGGACCCGTGTGATCCACCTCTGGGAACACCTGTAGATACCCTTGAAGGCTTGAGGAAGGTCTTTCCTTAGTGTAGTTTACCAGGTGGTCTATTTCCCATGGTACAACTAGTTCTCCCAAACCTATCGATGTGAAGTACCCCCAACATGATCTCCTTTGGTTTTTATTAACCTCTAGTCTATGCAAGCCACTTATCAGACATTCTTCAAATACATCCCTGGAAGATCCTATCCTCATTTAGATCTATTGTCTAAAAGGGTCCAAGTTTAAAACTTTACCAAAATCTCCAGAATTACACAACCATGGTGAATGGAACACCAACATGTCCCCCATTTGGGTGTGTATTCTTATGGTCAGAGGTTTCCTACACTTGTCTGGTTGTCCAGTCAAGGTCCTCAGGGTGCATGTGGGTGTGTATCCCTATGGTCACGAGGACCCCTAACCCAAGGAAAGAATTAGGGAGTTCCTAGTCTTAGGAACTAGTGTTAGGACCATGTTATAACCTTCTCATCTCTAAGACCTGAGGCTTCCAGTTCCTAGGAGGGATTGAAAGGACTACAATTTATTTTCCATTCAATATGGAATGAGATCCTCCTCTCTTTCTATGAAATAAATTTTAGAAAATCCCTCCTAGAGTAATCCCCTAAACTTTCTTGCAAGAGGTTTCACTCTTTATCCTCTCCGCCTCCTAGATACTGGGATATAGAGGGGATGGGAACCCAAGCCCTCTTCCCTGTCTCCTAATTCCTTCCTTCCTTTTCCATTCCCTTAACCCGATCCAAGGTAAAGTGAAGAGAGTTAAGAGTCTTACCATCATCCTCTTCCACCATTTCCCCTTATTCTTCCACCAGAGGAGGAGGATAAGTGTGTGGTTTTCCAGATCTTCCACTTTCTCTTTGAATAACCATGATCATGACATCCACACCATCAAATTCATGTTTTGGCAGGGTATCATACTTTGAATATTCCACTCACTTTCTCTTATAGTTCTTTAATTGTCATGATTCCTCAAGGTCATGCATCCAACCTAGGAAAAATTGGGTCATGTGGTTTCCTATATCTTCCATTTATTCTTGTTTCTCACACCAATAATGACTCATGTGGGATTAAAGGCTGACAGTGATCATGAAATCCATATGATTTCAAAATATGTAGGAATCCTCCTCAAGAGTAAGCCCCAATTATCACCCCATTTAACCTGGTAGCTTTAGTGTATAATCACAAAGTAGTAAACTATGAGATCTATATTTCTTTGCATAATCGAGATATATAGGATTCCCACTTAGGTCCTGAGATCAACTAGAATCCTCTATAGGAGTAATCCACAATATTAATTCCATAAATCTGGGAATCCTTCTTAAGAGTAAGCCTCAAAACAAGCCTCCAAATCAACATGATTCGAGACATCCCTCATGGTCCATTTTTAGGGCCACATTTTTAGGAATAAGCCCTAACTTAATATTCTAAAAGGGTCACACTCTCTTGAAAGACTAGACGAACTATGTGAGATTTTATTCCCATCAAAATGGGATACATAGGAAGCCTACCTAAGGTCCAAACCCGATCATCTAAAATCAACACTGTCTTCTATGGTATAAATTCTCAGTAAGGATGAATTAAACCTGGAAAATAATATCCCTTACAGGTTCCTTGGGCTGGTTCGGTATAAGTCCCACTATAAATTTTGACTAGGGACCTTCCACCTAGATGTCATTTCCACACAACGTTATACTAGATGGTTGTGTCCTTATCACATGACCTTAAAAGGTATTATGTTACCCACTAAGTGGAACCGAACTACATGGGTCATGATTACCTTCACTAGGATATGTAGGAATCCCATCACATGTGTTGGATCCCAACATCAAAACTACTTCCATATCCCTGGATGAAAATAGATTCCCGAGTGCCCCACTATGTGGCTAAAAAACCACTGTCATCATAACCAAATAATCTAAAATTTGTACATAAGGGGATACCATTATTGGATAACCTCATATACATATATACATCTCCATTAGTGAAGAACCTTAGATACATACATATGATTATAAATTCCATACATGATAAAAATTGGTTGTTAATTATATAGAGACCCACATTATGATTGGGAATTAATAAAGGATTCATGAACATATCTTAAATCTATAAAAGAGTCATGGAGTAGGAAATAAATCCCACCAAAAGGGCATGATGAGCCTGAACTTAAATCCTCTCGACCAATGTGTGTTATTAAGAATTGTTGGTCAAAACCTTCCAATGAGTGACTACATTTGGAAAGCAGGTCCTTGAATCATCATGGATATAGAACCATTGGGTGTTTCTTGTTCTATGAATAAAACCTGTTGGAAACTCTTCAGAAATAATGTTTTCTAACCCAAAAATATCTCCAAGGGAAAACAAAAAATGGTGAACCTGATGTAAATCTTTAACCAAGATAATGATGTCTTCCATATTTTAGGACCCTTTCACTTGATAATAGAGGGACCAAAAAGATAATAAATCATGAATCTATTCATTCAAATGAGATACTGATTTGATGGGGTTTTACTGTTTTTTTAATATTCTAGGAATTTACTCTTAATGATCTCTTTAAACCAATAATTTCATTCTAGATTTCACCAACAAATACCTGGGTTACTTCTCGGACCAGATCTTCATCCATGTATAGGATTCCATCACTGACCCAACATCTTCAACACTGGGTCTCAAATTTAATGTTTTGAGAATACCAAAAAAATGTTACAACCCCGACCCTGAAGGCTACCTAAAAAGCCCTCCAGTTCGCAAAGTCCCACCAATCATTTAGTCAACAACAACTGGTAGTCTTTTCGTAGATGTATCCAACCACCATCTTCAACCATTTTTGGAGCTTATCCCTAAAATGTGACAATCAGACCCTCCCATACCCTAGGGAGGTGGATCAATAGGCCAAATATGGCCTCATCCAGAAGATACTGGGTCATCCTCCAGGGATCCTTATAGAAATCTCTACCACCAATTCCACACGATAGTGAACCCTCAACATGTTAAGTATGTTTCCCTAAACTTTCCAACCAAGGAACTTTGAACCATGGAATGAAGGACGACCTGATAGGGATACAAACTAACCAATAGTGAGTAGGGTCACACCTATTCTTCTTTTAGATAAGTCCACCAACACAATTTGATGGAAAAATTGTGAGCATGCACATACACCCATCCACCTTTATTTAGATATCCAACATACTCATCTGGAGGCGTCCAAAGAAGCCTACAAACCAAATACAATGGAATACCGCATGTAGAAACATATACCTACTTGCACCCACCAATCCTTCCAGTAGAGTCTAATAAAATTCAAATAATCCCACCGACCAAGTTTGATGGAAAGCCATGAGCAGGCACACACACCATCTTGTATTCACTAAGCACGCTAACAACCTCATCTGGAAGCACCCAGATAAGTCGGTTGGAAATTACCAATGATAAGAAGGGGGTAAACTCAAATCTTTACTCCGAACATGAGTATTTTTAGTATCCACCAACAGGAAAGGTAGGACAAGAGTAGGCACATGAACATAATCTAGATACATAATGGGAATATATCCTCATTTCTACCACTGAATTCACTAATCATGTCCTAGCAATAGTGAAAGGGTAGAGACAAATCCCCACTCACATCCTAAAAAATTTCCATAAAATCATAACAGTGATGATAATAGTCCTCAAGGGATGAACACATAACTCTATCCATACAAGTGGGGTGGATCATTATCATGTCACCCTAGAGTAGATACACACCTCTTATCCCATCCAAGTGGGTCATGGGGAAAAATCCCCCATATTATACAGACATCCGAATAAAAAAAACACACTCACTCCAATTAGAGATAACTATCTTATCCCAATGTACACTCCAAGGAAGGAAAAAACACCTACCCATGAAAACCAATCCCCCTAGAAAGTGGCCCCAATCACTCATAAGAATGAATCCATGAAGAAGCCTCATCAAACATGATTTAAAAATCAAGAGTTGATCTACGATATGAATCTACTTAATGCTAGATTTCTTGAAGCCATCATACCCTTATCTACATTAAATCAAGATCCTACCCTCTTATAACCAAATTAAAAGACCCGAAGTAGTAATTACAAAGGTACTCTCTAGACACTTCACCATTAAGTCTTGATTCATGTCTATGATCCGATCGATCTTGAGAGCCCATCTCCTGATGAGAGCCACGATAACACATCACATGGATATAAGATCAAGGAGAAAGAGGGTATTACCCATACTATAATCCACCATGGTGGTCCTCCCCATGATGGCATTATCTATGAAAGTTATCTCTATAGTAGTGTTTCACATTGTCAATAGAATTACTCAATTGGTAATGTAGTGATGAGAAAACCATCCCATCACATGGAACTTGGGAAAACAAGGATATGCATGTCAAATGCCTTATCATTGGTGGGTAAAATATCTTCTCAAATAGAAGATAACCTAAGGTGACGACCATTCTCCAAAAATCCTTTGGATTTCATTTCTTCCAACACAATATAGGAAATCCCAATTAATCTCACTACTTATGATAAAATAGGCCGGAAGCATCCATTTTGGTTGGAATAGATAGATGAAACTATGAAAAAACATGAAAAGGACATCTAAAAATGAGGAATTAGTTGGATAGAGATGACATACCATTCATGTTGTGGCCCTTATCCACCCCTTAATATAGCATTCTATAGGCATTATAAGAAGATTGTGCACACAACATCTACCTCAATATATGGAATAATATTCATAACTTAAAAGTGAAAGTATTACCATAAGATTAGTATCAAAGTCAATTCAAGGTAATAAAAGAATTGTAATACCATACTGAATTAGAATATCTCCTAGATTCAAGAAATCCAAAGATCAAGAAACAACAAGGATCCCTTCAACGTGCATGCCTCGTCACATTAATGAGTTTGTGATAGATAATCTCTGACGCCCCATATGGTGTTCATATCATAAGATGGGATGTGCATGAAGAATTATATTTCACCATGATCCTTAATTAGTAAATCCATTTTAAGGTTGTATCATGTAATGTTATAGATTCAAGACGGTTTAAATAAATAGAATATATTAATGACCGAAGATATGTTGAAAAAAATCAGGCCTCAACTAATTCTTATTGATGTAAGGCTATAAGAGAGTAGGATTCTAAAATACTTTTGTGTCTTGAATTTGAGAATAATGATCAAGCTTACCTCCTAGAGGATGTCACCCTTTAGATATCTCAAATGTTAGAAATAGCACAATGATCTTTAAAAATGTTTGATTTGAGTGCATGAAGAATGATGCACCCAACCCATGTTCAAAAAAAAACTCCATAAAATCAGAAGAGTAACCATGAAAATAAAAGCCAAAATGGTCCATGAAAAACCCCAGGCCATAGGGCTGGGGGATTTTCTAACCCAACAATCGAGGTAAGCAAACTAGACCCAAAGGGTTGTGAAAGAAGAATAGGAATAACCCTAACCCTCAGGGCGGGAATATTTTTCACCTCAAAAATTCATTTCTCAATGCAAACCAGTCTTCTTCTAATTAGGGAAAATATCGCACAATGTATCCTTTAAGGTTTTCCTATTCCGTGATCCAATACCCTTGTTAGGGATGTTCATGAATGAACTATCTAGAGATTCCCTTCAGATTGATACCTACCAATCATCTCCCAAAGAATCAACAAAAGAGAGGACAAGACCTTGTGGGGGACATATAAGAAGACAGTCTTGAAAAGACAATAATAGAATACCTAAAATTAATTTCGCATCAGTGAATTTCATAAATGCTGCCCTCATATATTTTGTAGAACATGAGGACAATTGAAAGGAGTTAGAAGAGAAAGTAACTTTTCATGACACAATCCACACTGAAATAATTGATGGAGGTGTGTATACATGAAGTCATAGGCTTGTCCTAAATTTGGTCACTCCCTCAAACAATCCACATTTAAATCCTTGAAATAAGAAAAAATTTAAAGTTCAAATCATGTCTCAACTCCCTACTGGAGAGGCTAATACCCCTTCATTAGAGGAAATATCTTCTCATCAAGAGGAAGAAATGAAATAATTAAGGATACTCAATGTAGAATTACTTCTAGGAAGCCTTCCTGATTGACATGTTTTTTCAGAAGATCCCCATTTGGAAAACCTCAACAAATAGGGTTTTCCACAACAATTGAAGAAAATATGAGACATCTGATTAATATGGGATACCAACCACCAATATATTTGGATCATGTAGTAGTAGATTGAGAATTACCTCAGTTGGGTGAAAACCAGAGTAGGGTTAGACACATCCTTATAAGCCTGCCCCTATTGGTTACCCACAATAGGTACCAGCAATAGCACCACCAATAGACCTAACAACTACCAGACATGTTCAGGATCTAGCTGCCACAGCTATCTAGGCTCCATCTCAGCTAGATATTCCTCAAATGCTTATGAACACTATTAAGTCACTAACATATTTATTATAATCCATGGAGGAATTACATATTCCAATACATCCTAAAAAGAATCTTTACCATGAATGGGTATATGTAACTTAGGTCCACTAGGCTAGATACCCTGAGGGGGGGGGGGGGGTGAATCAGGGTATGACAGATTAAAACAACTGCCCTTTCTAATCTTGTTTTGCTGTTAGAAAAAACTCTCTTCTCTCTCCTTCCTGATGAAGAGTATGAATAAAACTTAAATTATGTACAAGACATAGCGATTTTTACTTGGTTCACCATCAATGGGCTACTTCTAAGGAGCATATACCGGCAGTATGCCGATGCACCAATTTCACTATAAAGCACACTGATGTTTACAAGTTCGGAGCGGACTCACTGTCCCTCCTGGTTTACAACCACTCACACTATGAAAGCTCAAAACTCTCTTAACTGAAGTATGCTCACTGCTTATTCAAAAGATCAACTCACAGTTTATAGACCTGTAGTTCTACTCATTTTCATGACAGAATGCATCCTAAACTATTTATAGATGCTCTGTTGAAGTTCAATGTTCATCCACTGATGAATACCACTTTACCATAGATGTTCTGGGGAAATTCTTACTTTCACACATCCCTAGGGTGACTTGTGTGCCCCTTTAACCAGTGCACAGCCTCTGCCTTCATTGCGGAAAAACCAACCTACGTGTCACACTTGCTAGTCATAACCTGCTAGCCAAAACCTGCTGGACAAAACCTGCTGGCCAAAACCTGCTGGCCAAAACCTGCTGGCCAAAACCTGATGGCCAAAACCTGCTGGCCAAAACCTGCTGGCCAAAATCTCCTAGACAAAACCTGCTGGCCAAAACCTGATCTCCAAAACCTGCGCAGCAAAACCTGCTCGTCAAAACCTGCTGGCCAAAACCCATTGGCCAAAAGCTGCGCGTCAAAACCTGCATGCCAAAACCTACTGTCCAAAACCTGATGGCCAAAACATGCGCACCAAAACCTTCTGGACAAAACCTACTGGCCAAAACCTGCACACCAAAACCTGTGCACCGAAACCTACTAGCCAAAACCTACTGGCCAAAACCTGGGTGCCAAAACTTGTGTGCCAAAACCTGCGTGCCAAAACCTACGTGCCAAAACCTGCGTGTCAAAACCTGTGCGCCAAAACTTCAACTTGCGCGCTGAGATCTCATATTTTCTCTTAGTGTTTAGCTCGTTAATAAATGAGGAGGTTTGTCATCTATTTATAGGCATTTTGAGGATCTGTGCGCCATAACCTGGGCACCGAAAATTGTGCGCCAACACCTGCGTGCCAACACCTATGTGCCAAAACCTGCGCGCCACTTTTGGACTTGCGCGCCACCTTTCATTTTCCAAATTTTTGATGTTCTGAATTTGAAAAAAAATTCATGGTGTACAACATTAGAAACCTCCTTAACATAAGAGAACAACTCCCTTTACTGAAAATACTTTTCCCCATTCTCCAAGAAAACTCCCTTTGTCAACAGTTTGAGTCATTGAGACTCACTTTGTCAACAAATACAACATGGAGCCCTGCATTGTCAACAAACACAATTGTCTCAAAAATTCTTCAATAATACCTTGAGGGATTTTTGACAACAATATACCCCTTTGGGTTTGTTGAAAACTCTTCTCAAAACAATTCTCCATTCTTTGATACCTCATTAAGGCTTCATTCATCTTCAGCCACCATTCGATTCTTGCGATATAGATAGCGATCAAATATTTACTCAACACATACTCTAATCCCACATGAGCAATGCTCGGCGTGAGAAACAAGAGTAACATAAAATGTTCATCTATGAGTCACTTCATTTCTGACACCACTATTGATACCATCCTAATGCCAATTGAAATTTTCATACTAACCTGATATCAACCACACTTCTACTTTTATCACGATCCTCAGCTATCGTTATATCTATTCTTTGATCGATCATGTCTAGAATTATCTGATTTAATTTTCTCCCACTACCTCACTGCTCCACCAGCTTCTCCCCATATCATTCATGATTTATCAAGTAACCACATTGTCTCCCCCTTGAAAAATCACTAGTATCCCCCTTTAACAATAAATGTTTTCTCCACCTTTGTCAATGAACCCAAAGAGCACTCTTTTGAAGTCTGTAACAGGGTAAAAATGCATATTAGTGCATTAGGGAAAACACAACATACCTTAGGGAGAGAGGAGAGGTCCCACATTCACAGTTTTCAAGTGTGGGGAGACAACTGGACTCCCGGAGGCAATCGATTCCTCTCAAAAGCTTCTTTGGGTAATGCCTTTGTCAGAATATCTGCAACCTGTAGCTCTGTAGGCACATACTCCAACTTCAGAAGCCCTTGCACCACCTTCTCCTTGATGAAATGATATTTGATCTCAATGTACCTTTTCCTTGAGTGATGAACTTGATTTTTTCTAAGATTTATAGAACTTGAGTTATCACACTGGATTCCGATCGGAGAATTCACTTCCACTCCCAAATCTTCAAGATGATACTTTATCTACAATAATTGTGTGCATGCTTGAGTGGCCGCAATATACTCAGACTCTACGGTGCTCAGAGAAATGAAATCTTGTTTCTTTCTTAGCCAATAAATACACAATCTACCAAGATAGAATGAAACTACTGACATTTATTTTCTATCATCTGCTGATCCAGCCCAATCTGTATCTGTATATCCTAATAACTCTGGAAGAGATTTGTTATTATACATCAGACTGAAATCCATGGTTCCTTTGATATACTAAAGTTTTATTTTTTACTGCGAGCATGTGACTTTCCTTGGGATTTATTTGGTAACTTGCTAACTGGCATGTGGAAAAAACAATATCAGGTCTTGTTGCTGTTAGGTATAGTAAAGTGCTGATAATCTGCCTATATTCAGTGATATTTACTACCATTCCACTGTCATATTTTGATATTTTCATCTGGGTAGCAACTAGAGTCTTCATCTCCTTGGAATTATCCATTCCAAACCTTCTCAGAACCTCCTTGGCATATTTGGATTGATAAATTAATGTTCCATTACTTCTTTGTGTCACCTGTAAACCAAGGAAAAATGTCAGCTCACCAATCATTGACATTTCAAACTCACTTTTCATGAATTTAGAAAACTGTTTTCACTGAGCTTCATCTGATCCACCAAATATTATGTCATCAATATAAAATAGCACCATCATCCTTTGATTACTACTATTGTTGAAATAGAGATTGTAATCAACTCCCCCACGCTGGAAACCAAGCTTCTTCAAGTACTAATCAAGCCTTGAGTACCATGATCTTGGGGATTGTTTCAGCCCATACAATGCCTTCTTCAGTCTGCAAAACCTTGTTCTCATCGTCATGAATGAGAAAACCATCTGGATGCTCAATATGCACCTCTTCCTCCAGAACCCCATTCAAAAATGCAGATTTGACGTCCATATGGAACACTTTGAATATCCGTTGCACTATGATGGCTAGGAGTAATATGATTTTCTCCAGCCTTGCAACTAGTGCAAATGTCTCATCAACATCTATTCCCTTGATCCGAGAGTACCCCTTGCACACTAGTTGTGTTTTGTTCTGAATAATTGTGCCATATTCGTTCATCTTGTTGCGAAAGACCCATTTAGTCCTGATAATGTTCTTATCAGTTGGCCTTGAAACAATCTCCCATGTCCGATTCTTCTCAATCTGATCTAGCTCTTCATTCATTGCCTGAATCTAGTTTTCATCTTCATCTGCATTAGAAAATAATTTCAGCTCAACCTGTGATAATAAAGATGTCAGCTGTAGTGATTTAATTCTTCTATTCTGAACTGGAGCTGACTAATCACCAATGATATTCTGCCTGTCAATTTTGGCTCGACTGTTTGGCTTTTGTGCAGATACAGATTTAACTTCCTCATGCTCATCATTAGTATCTTCTTCTGAATCATCATCATCCACTTCTTCTCCCCCTGCATTTCTTTCTTCCTCATCACTCTCATCAAGAAATTGTTCAATGCACTGTTGAATGATCTCCTCATTCTTTACTACAATGACATCATTTCTCTCAACTACTTTCCCCAGCCTTTTGTTAAAGAATTTATATGCATTAAATTTTCTTGAGTAGCCAAGGAAAATCCCTTCATCTCCTCATGACTCATATTTCCTATGTTTTTCATTATTGAGGATAAAGCACTTACTTCCAAATATACGAAAGTATTTCACCATTGGCTTCTTTCCATACCACATCTCGTACGGAGTCTTTCCTTCCTTCAGACACAACAAAGACCTGTTATAAATGTAGAATGATGTCAAAACTGCTTCCTTCCAAAAAATTTCTGGTAGGACTTTTTCAATGATCATTGTTCTGGCCATGTTATTGATGATCTGATGTCTCCTTTCAACCACTCCATTCTTTTGGGGAGTTCTTACTAAGGAAACTTGATTCCTTATCCCATGTTTCTCAAGATAGCCTTCTACTTGACTATTTGTGAATTCCGTACCATTGTCAGTACGAAGCTTCAAAATTTTCTATCCAATCATCCTTTCACACTCCCTCTGGTACTGTTTTAAGTAGCTGAACACATCTGACTTATGGGTTATAACAAATACCCATGACATTCTGCTATAGTCATAAATGAAGAGAACATAGTAACTCTTTCTGTCAATTGCTCTTGGTGTGATAGGACCACAAACATCAACATGCACCAATTCGAGCACTCGTGTTGACTTCTTTTCTTTTTTCCTTATACGTATTTCTGATGAACTTCCCTTTTTGGCATGCATCGCACGTGTGAGTATGATCATGTGATAGCTTGGGTAGGTCTCTTGAGGCATCACACTTTACCAGATCTTCTAGGGATGGATGACATAGATGAACAAGTTGTTTATGCCACAACTTGTTTTCTTCTTCTCTGGATAAAAGGAACATATCTTCTTCTCCACTTACCAGGTAGAGATTTCCCTTTGTTCCCTTTCCCTGTAGAACCACTGCCCCATCTCTTCCTTTGATGATACACATATTCTTAGTAAAACTTATATAATGTCCTGAGTCACACAGTTGACTGACGGTGAGAAAATTGTGACTGAGGCTTTCTACTACTAAGACATCAGCACATCTCATCTCTTTTCCCCCAAACATGGCCGTTCCTGAGCCAATTATTTTCAGGCCTTCATCATTTACAAACTTTACAACTCTTTCTTTGTCATAATTTACTCCTGTAACAAGATCCTTATTACCTTTCATGTGAGATGTGAAACCACTGTCAAGGATCCACACACTAGAATGATCTGATGGTTTAAGGTCAATTTATGCCACCACTACCTTCTCATACTTTTTCTTCTTGGTCCATGCTTTTGACATCATACTTGAGATGGATTGAGACTTCTGATCTTTCTCAGAGTATGATGGACCTGCTTCATCTTGCAAAGGTGCAAATCTATTTTGTGTTTTCAACTCACTTTTTGGTTCATTGATCTGCTTCTTGCGAACGTTTTGGTTCTACTTTGGCACATTCCTCTGCATGGCTGAAGTACAGTACCTAGCCATGTTCCCAAATCCTCTACACCAAAACCAGTGCCCTTAAAAATATGTTCTAGAGAACCTTTATCTGTTTGGCTGCCACCTTTGTTCTTGTGCCCTTCGATATCTCTTGGCTATGGAACAAACATACTGTGAATGTCCCATTTTTTCACAACAATAACACCTGATATAATGTGCATTCCTTCATGTTACTTCTGCACTGCTAGTTTCCCTTTGGGATCTTCGAATATTCTGATTCTTCCTTGTACGCAAATCCACCTTCAGTATCAGAGTGGGTGCTTGCAGTCTGACCTCAACTTTCACAACATTCTGTTTTCGATCAATCCCCCCATCAGTCTTAGAATCTGAAAAAAGTTGATTCTTCTTTTCTGTTGAACCACTATTCTCCACTTTTAGCTTCTCAGTTTTCTGAGTGATCTGCTTTCATGATGACCCAGTAGGAGTCAAGAGTTTTTCTTGATCTTTAACCATTTTCCATAGACCCAAAAATTCTCCTTCAAGTTCTTCAATACGCTTGATTTTATCCTTCCTTGTGTTATTCAAGCTATCAATATCCCTTTTCGGTTCTTCATTTTTTATTTTATGCTCACTAACTGATTCTGAGTCCTCTGGTGTTGATAACTTGAGTTTATCGATTTCTTCCATCAACTCAAACATCTCTTCTTCCTGTTGCTGCATATAGAGTTTGGCATCACAAACAAATTTGTTGGATTTCTTTGTTTTGGATCTCCAAACATCTATCTCTTCAAGAGCAGCCTCTAACTCTTCTTGCATATCAACTCTTCCCTCAACTTCTTCTTCTTCTTCATCATCTTTGGTTTCATTCTTATTCTCAGAACTACCGACAACTTCCACCATAGAATTTTCTCCTCAGTATCTGCAGTTTATCTATCTCTTCAACCTCAGACTCTTCTGAACTATCACATTCTTTTGAAAGAAGGTTCTTTTTATTAAAGAAATTTCTCTTGAATTTTTTCTTTTCTTTCCCATAGGCTGGAGGCTTCTTCTTGGGAATTTCGATTTCATCGACGTCATCATCCTCTTGGAACTTTTTGGGGAACCTTGCCGCAAGATGTCCAACCTTTTCACATCGAAAACAAGAAAGTGAAACCTTTACTTTAAACTTTCCTTTTCCTATTTTAAGGTTTCAGGAGAGGAATGACATCACCTCATCTATCTCTTCTTCTTTCTGAGAGTCTTCAATGGTGAGATTCTTCATGGACTTGAATGCCACCTCTTTGGATTTCCCCGTTTCCACAGCATCGTTATCACCATTTATCATTTCATATGTAACAATGGTGCTGTGCAGGTTATCCAGTGTCAGATCTTTCAGGTATTTATCTTCTAAAACCGAAACTTTCAGATTGAACCGAGGTGGAAGTTTCCTCAAGATGTGCTTCACAATTTTTATGTCTTTAATAACTTATCCAAGACCTCACATGTATTCCACTACAACATTTTCCCTGTTGAAGAATGCATCAACAGAATCATTCAGGTTCATTCTCAGATCTTCATACATATTCCACAACACTTGCAGCTTTTCCTCTATGACCTTTGTATCCCCTTCATATATATTCAATAGCTTTTCCCACATAGCATGTGATGTTTTACATGACAACACCTTTGTATAGATAGGATTGGATAGGGCTCCCCCTAAGGCATTGATTCCTTTGGAATTAGTATACAACTCTCTATGCTCAGCTTCTGATAAAGCACCACTATTAATATCAGTTGTTATGCCATGCATTACTGTTGTAAACACATCCATTCCTAATGATCAGAAGTAGTGCTACATCTGATTCTTCCATAGCTAGAAATTGTTCCCGTTGAAGATCAGAATACCTTTATGATTAGTGACCTCCATTTGAGAGAGAAACAATAATATTAACCTTTCCCTCTGATACCAATTGTTAGGTACACTAGGCTAAATAACCTGAGAGGGCGGGGGGGGGGGGGGTGAATCAGGATATGGCAGATTAAAACAAATTCCCCTTCTGATCTTGTTTTACGGTTAGAAGAAACTCTCTTCTCTCTCCTTTCTGATGCAGAGTATGAATAAAACTTAAAGCATGCACAAGACACAATGATTTTTACTTGGTTCACCCTCAATGGGCTACGTCCAAGGAGCATACACCAGCAGTATGACAATGCAACAATTTTATTATAAAGCACACTACTATTTACAAGTTCAGCGTGGACTCACTGTCCCTCTTGTTTTACAACCAATCACACTGTAAAAGCTCAGTGCTTTCTCAACTGAAGTGTGATAACTGCTTCTTCAGAAGATCCCTCACAGTTTATAGACCTGTAAGTCTCTTCATTTGCATGAAAGAATGCATCCTCAACTGTTGATAGATGCTCTGTTGAAGTTCAATGTTCATTCACTGATGAATATCGCTTTACCACAGATGTTAAGGGAAAATTATAACTTTCACGCATCACTAGGGTGACTTGTGAACCCATTTAACCAGTGCACAACCTCTGCCTTCATTACGGAAAAATCAACCTGCGTGCACACCTACTGGCCAAAACCTGCTGGCCAAAACCTGCTGGCCCAAACCTACTGGCCAAAACCTACTGGCCAAAACCTGATGGCAAAAAACTGCTGGCCAAAACCTACTGGTCGAAACCTGCTGTCCAAAACCCGCACGCCAAAACATGCGCGCCAAAAGCTGCCGGCCAAAACCTGCTGGCCAAAACCTACGTGTCAAAACCTACGCGCCAAAACCTCCTGGTCAAAACCTGCTGGACAAAACCTACGCGCCAAAACCTGCTGGCCAAAACCTTCTATTCAAAACCTGCACACCAAAACTTGCACGCCAAAACCTGCGCGCCAAAACCTGCTGGCCAAAACTTGCTATCCAAAACCTGCATGCCAAAACCCACGCGCCAAAACCTGCGCGCCAAAAGCTGCACACCAAAACCTGCGCGCCAAAACTTCCACTTGTGCGCTCAGAGCTCAGATTTTCTCTAAGTGTTGATCTCATTAAGAAATTAGGAGGGTAGTCATCTATTTATAGTCATTTTGAGGACCTGCGTGCCATAAACTGCGTGCCAAAACCTGCGCGCCAACACCTACGCGCCAACACCTACACACCAAAACCTGCATGCCAAAACCTGTACGCCACTTTTCGGCTTGCGCGCCACCTTTCCTTTTCCAAATTTTTGATGTTATGAATTTGAAAAAAAATTCCTGGAATACAACATTAGAAACCTCCTTAACATAAGATCACAACTCCCTTTTCCAAAAACACTTTTCCCCATTCTCCAAGAAAACTCCCTTTGTCAACAGTTTGTCATTGAGACTCGCTTTGTCAACAAACACGACATGGAGCCTTGCATTTTCAACACACACAATCATCTCAAAAATGCTTCAATGATACCTTGAGGGATTTTTACCCAAAATAACTCTTCCCAAAACAAATTTTGGGAACCCTAAATTTTCAGTTTTTAATGGTTTGGGAGTCCCAAAGCAGTATTTGACACATTTTTTCTCTCACTATGATCCCATGATGGGTACCCCTGAACAATAGGAGGTGGTAAAACTTAGGTGCTTCATTAAATCACTGAAAGGACCATCCTTCCTATGGTACACAAGTTTTCAATATCATTTAATCACTAGATGGGAAGTCCTCCATTACAAGTTTATTTTCCGGTTCTGCTCAATGCTATAGAAAATAATAGACCTTGATATCATGAACTGCAAACAACGGGAGAATGAAAGGGTCTCCAATTTAATTGCTCAGTGGAAATGATTGGCATACTCCTTAAACCTACCACTCTCTTAAGAATAGTTATCCCCATATGTGTATCAAATATTCATAAAGAGTTGCACACACCATTGATCCTTGTGTAATACACAGGAGGGTTTTGGGAACATGAATAAATTTCTCAATAGGTGAAAACATCCATCATAGAGACCAAAGCTAAGGATCGAGTGATTCCATCAACTTAGGGAAGGAGAACAAGAAAAGTAGAGGCCACCACTATTACACTTAACCAGACCCCTACTTAAAAGCATACATTATATCATATGACTCTACCTCTTGAGTGGTCGAAACAATGCTTGCCTTATCAGGGTGATCACAGATATCAGAGGCGATAATAGTTTAATGAGATGAAAAACAAGGTATATTCTTTTCAAAATGACCAAGACCCCAACTACTTCATATCAACATTGGAAAACAAACTTTTTAGGATTCCAAGTCCTAAGAATCCTAGAAAATAAGGTGATGAAGATATCCCAAACTATTCACACATTCATCAAATGCTAGGACACCGCATATAAGATTTTTTTGTCTATAAATAACTTCTACAAAGGATGGTGGAATTCGGGAATGTGAAGCTAGAAAATTCACCTGCTCAGGTGGAATATGTTTATACCATCAATCCAGATGAGGAAAATGAATGGAAAGAGGTTAAGAGAAAAGAGTGCATAGAAGTTTGGTGACCATATGGTTAGGAAAATGATCAACTGGATTCCTGATATTCTCCAAAAATAGTTGAAACAACCAACCATGTCTCCATCCACTTCCTCTACAATACAACCAACTTCACCAGAATATGAGTCCTCTGAAGGCCAATCATCCAAGAAGTGACATGGACGAAAGAGTAAGAAGTAGATGATGTAAGATAAACCTGCACCAAATCCGAAGTTATCCTTAACTTTATTAGACTTCATGCCAATAGTCCCAAAAGTGTGGGAACTGCCCCACCAAATGAAATAACAAAAATCAACCCATCATATGGAATATTCTTTAGATAAAGAGTTGATTTTATATTCCATTATTGTTATTCACTTAATGGACCCCTTATCAAAATATGAGCATGATTATGAACATGAATTCCCCACACTTGATTAGGGAACTGATGGAAAATTCCATCAGAACCAAGGGTACATAGGATGATGTGGTCATGCTAGAAGTCACTACTTCAACCAAATCACTACTTGAACCATCTATGAAGCCAAAACTCATGGAAGAGATATTCAGTAAGCTCCAAAAGAATAAGGAGATTTCTCCATTCACGATAGGGTCTACCCTGACATAATCATCCTAGAAGATTGATTAGGAGACATGTTATCTCCCAATCATGCCTGGCATGTTGGAAGACCTATTCGACCTAATCCACTAAGAACTAAAACATCATCAAATCCTACTCTAAGGGGAAATCCATATACATCAGTAATGTCAGATCCAAATGCTTCTATGAAAGAACACTTCCATGCAAGGAGGCATATACCTCTAGATTAGAAGTATGATATTTTGAAGAAACTAGACCAAGTACTGGCTAATTTATCAATCCTATATGCTTTTATTATATCAAAATACCTCCACGATGCACTCATAGAGGCCTTGTCAAGCTCTTAGGAGTTTAAAGTCAAGGTTGTTGCTGTTGAAGTATATCATGAAGAGAAAAATCCTGTAGAATTCCATGTGGTCATCTCTTTCATAGACTGGGATGAGGATGCTATCATATAATGACAAGTTTGGACCCTGTATATATATAGAAGGATAAAAGGCACTGATATCCGATGAGTGTTTAATGAAAATGGCTTAGGAGTCAACCTCATTCCCATATGGAAACTTTTACAACTAGGTCTTAAGAAATCACACTTGTCTCCCACCATTTGGATGTTACAAGGTTATGAAAAGAATGATAAAGAGACAGTTGGAATGATCAAACTCAAAACATAGTTTAGATACTATGTGTCTAACTCAGAATTAGTGGTTGTTCGAAAGGATAAAACTTTCAATAGCCTACTGGGAAGACTTTGGCTACATCATGATGTTACTGTTACTTCATCATACCACCAATGCCTCAAATATTATATCAATGGTCAAATTGGGAAGTTTCATGGTGACAAGGACCCATTAAAATCCTGTGAGTCATAATACATTGACACAAGGTTCTACAAAAAAGGAGTAAAACAATCCATGGCTGTTCATATTTCTCAAATTAATGCCCCAAATGGTCTGGAGATGATCCCAGCTAATCATTTAAATCATCTCTAATAAAATTCATAATGAACCTAAATCAAATTGAAGGGGTGGAAAGGAATACATATACTCATTAAATGACTTTTTTATGGCCATTCTGGAAAACTGAACTTGATAGCATATGATAAGTCATCAATACTCCAACCAGTGATGAAATATTGGATGCAAATGTCTTCATTCTTTCCCCTGATCTTCAAAAATTCCATGTTTCATCATCTAGACTAGAAGAAGTTGTCACATCAATGGGATAAAAAAAATATGCTCATTCATAGTCTCTTGTCCCCCCTTTAGAGCCCCAAAAAGGACTCACACCATTTATTGAGCTAGAAATGATTGATTCATCTTCTCAATGCCCAAATAAATATTCCTCCCCTAACTTAGTGATTATTTCTTTATCACCTACCTCCCAGGTAGAGGTGAAATAAGTAAATCCATAGGAATAAGAAGAGGATTAATTCCTAAAGGATTCCCCTCCAGCATTTGAGGAAGGCATCTCCATGAATGTGGATGAACTCAGAGAAATAAATCTAGGTACAGAATAAGATCCTTGATCTACTCTGTTTAGTATGTCCATAACTCCCGATGAACAAGAGGTGTGTATTTCCTTCTTGAAGTGACACCGAGACTTGTTTTACTAGAATTAAATAGATATTATAGGCCTCAAACCTGAGGCGGACACCCTTCTTTAGGGTCTTCTAGAAGACCATTTAGGATACAAACATACAGCCAAACAGACACAACCAACTCAAGCCTCCAAAATTGAGGCTGAAGTGGATAATCTCATCAAGACCTACTACATCGAAGAGGTAAAATATCCAAAATGGATAGAAAATATCATCCCCATGAAAAATAAGAATGGAAAAATAAGGGTTTTCATCGATTTCAGAGATCTCAATTGGCATTGTCCTAAATAGGACTTCCTAGTTCCAATAATAGAACTGCCGATTTATGTGACAACTTGTTATCAAGAACTATCATTCACAAATCGATGCTCTAGGTAGAAACATATTTGGATGGCCTTGGGAGAAGAAGAAGACATCAAATTTATCTCCCCATGGTGTATTCTAATATCAGGTAATTACCTTTGGCTAAAAGAATGCCAACACCACACACCAACGTGCTATGCATCACATTATCAAACCCTTTTTGTGGGAGTTAGTTGAATGCTATATTGTTGATTTGGTGTTCAAATCCAAAAAATGTTCTAATCAATTGGCTGACCTAGAGACCATCTTCAAAAAGATTTGGCAATATATCCTGAAGATGAACCCCTTAAAATGTGCTTTTAGTGTAACCTTGGGAAAGTTTCTCAACTTCGTTGTGCTCCATCATGACATTGAATATGATCTTGAGATAAAAATATCCATCCTTAACATGAAACCTCCTCGAAACCAAAAATAATTGAGAGGAATACATGGAAACATGGACTACATTCAGTGCTTCATATCTATCCTTGCAGGAAAGTGTCTTCCCTTCACCAAACTAATAAAGAAGGGGGTCACATATCAGTAGACCAATAAATACGAAGAATAATTTTATATACTCAAGAAATACCTCTTCACTCCACTAGTATTAATGATACATGTAGAAGTAAATCCAATCATTCTATATGTGATGGCCTTGTAATGATCATTAAGCACCTTATGTGCACAAAAGAATGATGATAGAAATGAAAAAAAACCTTTATTATCTCAGTAGTACCATGCTTGATGTTGGGACTTTCTATTCAGATATTGAGAATAGATTCCTGGAATTAATCTTCATAGTTACAAAATAGGCACTAACTACATCACAATGAGGCCCCATTGGTCTCTAACAATAACCTACTGAAATATTTCCTCAGTCATCCTTTTCTAACTGTAAAAACCCCAAACCTAGTTTCCAAGATTCAATGCCTTATTTTACTAAATTGGTACATTATACAAGGAAAAACATCATGGAGGGTCAAACAATTTAGTAGTTTTGGAAAAACTAGATACAGAAATAAGTTTTACAATGCATTCTGAAATGAAAAATAACATAGTATCTTTGTTGAAAACACTAATATACCTTTGACAATCTCTACATTCTAGTTATAATATACATCTTCACAGCATAGGGAAAAATGAAACATAAGAAAGGGGTGATCTCAAATACTCAGTAAGGTTAAAAAATATAGAATAAGCTATCATAAATAAGCATAAACTTTTAAGGCAAGGTATAAAACTGAAACAAAAGTCTTTTAAACATAATATTGAGTATAATTTGGAAAGAATAAATAAAATAATTCCATTTAAACATTCACATTTATATTCTAATAGATGAATAATCACATGTAATATCAATAACTAATATCATACCATAACGTCAAGTCCTCGTGCCAAAACCATAAATGGGTAAGATGTTAGTTGAAACCCATACTAGTTTGTCTTAGGAGAACCAATAATGCATCGAGGGGATTTCATTAACCAATCCCCAACCCACATGTCTTTCATTAAATGATCCCAAACCCATTAAATAAAAATTTCAATGAATTATTCATATGAAAAGGGTGAAACATAACCAACATAAACATTCGTATTAAAAATAGCATATGAAATGTTAATACATTAACCATAAACCATGAATGGTATCAAAATATAACATCCATAGTCAAAAATATCACAAAACTCTCAGAACAATATGGTAGATTGTATCATAATAAATCAACCTCAATTAAGCATAAAATCCAATAAAGGATGTTGACATAGATGAAAATACTTTAGTAAAATCATTGAAACATTTTGTAAAAAATATGCCTTTTTATTTTGAAATCTTTTATTTAAAAAGTTATAAAACTATAAAATAAAACATTTCTTTTGAAAATAAACTTATAATCTTGAAATGGAATCTTTAAAATGTAAAGGTATCATGACATCATAAAAATCCACTCATTCCGTAGAAGTTAAATAAAACATTATTCTCATACTTTGTCAAAAAAATCAAAAAAGTACCTCATAAGGAAAACAAAAAACTATTCCGTTCATAAAATTTTATAAAAAGTTGAACATGGGTAAAATTGTCTTTAATATTTTTTAGATAATTTTTGAGTACATTTTTAAGAAACATGGACATGGAAAATAAATATTCCCCAATAGTTACTTACATATAGACAATCTCAGATAATAAAGAGATTGATAAATTAACTCTTACCTTGTAATTTCCTTTAGTTGAGGGTGTGTTAACCTCTTGTATAAAGATTAAAGAATTTTATTAAATAATACCAGAACCATATACATATTTTGGATATCATATACTATCCTCTTATATTGTTTTGTTAATAACATTTCATTATTACCATTGTTTTGGGTGTTAATTGATTCGTCATCCTAGGCATGTTTTGTCATGTAAGTCATGTTTCTTATACATTGGATATATTTTATTCATATATAGAATTATATTAAGTTCATGAATATTATATTTACTCATCATATAAAATTTGTAATTATTATTTAATGGTTAACATGGAAAATGATGTTCATCCCATCGCGGCGACAATATGCCATACTTACACACGAGTGATAGTATCATTCCCATAATGGTTAAATGGTATAGAATTGTATGGTATATTAATTATAAATAATCATTATAATTTCATATTTAATATTTATATCAATCACATTTATCATTATACCCATCAAAATAAATTAGCGATGAAAAACAAATTACACCATAGCGTGTAGACGGTAAGTTGTACGCACGCACACATGATGATATTTTTTTCATAATATGGATAAAAACAAGAATATGGTTGTCCCATAATCATAATAACATATAATTATATGCATTATACTATATATATTACTTTATTATGGAAAAAACAAATAAATATAAAGTAGAATAAGAAAAGGAGTTGAGTTGAATTGGTAAAACAATTACCTATTATTTGGTGGAATTCATTTGAATCTCCTATTAAGGACACCAGGTAAGTTATTTTTGGAATAAAAATACCTAAATAAGTTAAATAATAATGTTTATAGGAGACTTTCGTAGGGTTTGGTCGATCTAAAAGGCTCAATATGGTGTGAGGAAGTGAGGAAGGAGGTACCTTTTTATAGGAGAGGGAAGGGGCACTCTTGGGATAGTTTAAA
Source organism: Viscum album (assembly GCA_963277665.1). Taxonomy (NCBI): domain Eukaryota; kingdom Viridiplantae; phylum Streptophyta; class Magnoliopsida; order Santalales; family Viscaceae; genus Viscum; species Viscum album. The sequence continues at coordinate 1,714,943,960 of OY728125.1, forward strand.
ATATTAAATTACTACAAATTGATTTTTGATTTAAAATATCTCCAAAGTGAGTTATTTTAAAGATAATATTATTATAGGTCTAAATCCTCTCAACAAACTCTTTTCTGATGAGTTTAGGTCACAAAATTAACCTTATCTTTTGGAATTAACCCTTAGTTAAACCCTTTAACTCTTTAGGGTTAATATATCTACTATAAAATTCCAAAAATAACCCCAAGTGGATAATTGATAAAATATTTAACCTCATTATATTTATTTTAATGAACTATATATTTTATGACTTTTATATAATTTGATAAAATATTATTTATTTTAAATTTTTATTTTTTTCAATTTTTATACTTTTTAATATTTGTCTTTTTAAATATTTCTTATCAACATGATAACTTCAAACTAACTCTTATAATATCTCGGTAACATGTATAAGGTATCTAAAAAATTATTTTATATCATTTAATATATCAAATTATATTTGTTTTAATATTTTTAATATCATTTATTTGATGTTTCTTTTAATTAAATAATTACTACATCATCAATGTGAAATCCTTAAATTAATATATTTATTCTCTAAAAATTAAAAATAAATTCTCAAGATGAAGATAAATTTATTATATTTAAAATTAATATTTATAGTAAAATTTATCTTATGTATAAACCTATATTAAAAATGATTTAGTTATTAAATTTATGACTCTGACATTTTTAACTTATCTTGAAATAAAATATAATAAAAGTCTTATTCATATCCAAGTGGCTTAAAAAGATCATAATTTTGGCATAAGGTTTATTTTTGACGAAACACACTTATCTAATGAAATTATTAAAGGTGTTAGGGTAACTTTTAAATAATATAATATTATGTTTTCCTTTAATTACCATATTTACACTTAACCATGGTGAATAAATAAAAATTTACTAAATTTACTATTCACAAAAAATTAATTTGTTTCTATTAGACCAAAAATTTCATAATAATTAAAACCATGTTTTTATATTTTTTGAAATTCAATTCAAAAAAATGGGAAAATCAAGTTTAATGCTAATCCCGCATATGTGGTGAGATGACGGGTAAAAAATACGTTCAAAAGTTTAATAAATTTTTATATTTAATTTTATTATAAAAATGATTCCAATGACCTAAATTGGATTAATATATGTATTATTTATCTATGGTGACTTTAAAACCAATTTAATTTAAAATAATTATTTAAATAAAAAAGTCGGTGTTTAACAATAAAGCTGTGTTTTTGACTATTCATAAAAAATTGAAACTTTTCAAAAAAACAATTCACCCAAAGATAATTTAGATATTCTAAATTCAAAAATGAAGTCTATTTTGAAAAATAAAATTTATAAATTTGATAATGTGGGTTAATATTATTCATAATCGCTTTTTTAAACGGCTAGTGTGATTGATCATGGTGCACTCAAACTTGGTATTGCGTGAAACACAAGCTATTTAATTTATTTAAAAAGAAATTTACCATGGAATCTTGGGGTATTATATTCTTCCCTACTTCAAAATGTTTGACCCCAAAATTTCCAGAATATCACCTCATAAAAAGATTTGGGTGGTTTTTCATCATAAATTCCTTAGGTTCCCACATTGCCTTTTCTATTTTATGGTTTCTCCAAAGAAAATTTACCAATCAAGACTTACAATTCCTAAACACTTGTTCTATTGTATCAATAATCTTGATTGGATCTTCAAAATAAGATATATTAGGTTCTAGTTCTATTTCCTCATAGGTGAGTACATGCGGTAGGTCTAACATGTATTTCCTTACCTATGATACGTGGAACACATCATAAACTTCGGTGAGACTTGGAGGAATTTCTAAATGGTAAGCAATATATCCAATTAGTTAAAGAATTTCAAAAGGTACAATGTATCTGTGACTTATTTTACCTTCTTACCAAATCTTGTAACACCCTTCCAGGAAGATACCTTCAAGAAAACATGATCTACCACATGAAATTCCAAATCCTTCCTTCGGTCACCGACATAGCTCCTTTGACTACTTTGAGCTACTTTGATATGTGTTTAAATAATATTCACCTTTTCCATTGTTTCTACAACAAGTTCTATTCCTAAGAGTTTTCTTTCAGAAACATCATCCCAACAAGTTTGTGTATGTCATATCTTTCTATATAATGCTTCATATGGTACCATATAAATACTTGAATAGAAGCTATTATTATAGGAAAATTCTACCATAGGTCAATAGTGATCCCACATACCTTTAAAGACAATTTTGAAGGACCTTAACATGTCTTCTAATGTTGAAATAATCCTTTTTGATTGTCCATCCGTTTTAGGGTGGTAGGAAGTTCTCAAATGAAGCTCAGTATCTAGGTCCTTCTAAATACCTTTCCAGAACTTTGATGTAAAATGGGGATCATGAATAGGAACAATTGATAAAGGTACACCAATAAGTCTTCCAACATCATAAATATAAATTCTTTCTAATAATTAAAGAGGTAAATCTTCTCCCATAGTAAGAAAATGTGTTGATTTGGTAATATGATAAAAAATAACCCATATCGCATCATTTATTTTAGGAGTCTATGGTAGTCCCATGAAAAATTCCATCGTAATATTATCCCATTTACACACAGGTATATGAAGAGGTTGCATGACTACTCTAGGATTTTGTCTTTTAGCCTTAACCTATTGACAAACCAAACATCTCGACACATAATCAGAAATATACCTCTTCATGTTGTCTTACAAAAAACATTATTTCAAATATATATACATATTAGTGCTTCCAGGGTGTATGGAGAAATTTGTGATATGATCATCATTCAATAATTCCCTTCTTAGTTCAGGTATATAGGGAACACAAAGCCTCTTCTCAAATTTCAAAATGCCATATTCATTTACAAAGTCAATCAATCTCCCATAATTCATAGCTTCATTTTTTTTTCAAAAATCCTCATCATCAGACTGAGAAATTTTTATCCTTTACAGTATAGATGGTTTGAAAATCATTTGAAAAAGTAGTGATGTTTCATATTCCATGATTATTCCTACATCCACTTTTACAATATCCATGAACAACGGACCCCTTTCAATTCTTATTTTGTTCAGAACTCCATAGTCCTTCATTCTCAAAGAATATGGGACCATATTTTCCTTCCTTGCATGGTAGTGTATTGGGAAATCATAATCCTTGAGTTGCTCGATCCATCTCCTTTGTCTCATATTGTGTTATTTCTATGAGAAAATATATTTCAAACTCCTGTGATCTGTATATATCTCACATCTTTCAATATAGAGATAATGTCTCTATATTTTCAGAGAAAATATTACCACTTTTAACTCAATATCATGAGTTGGATAGTTCTATTCATGAGTTTTTAACCACGTGGATTCATATTCAATAACTCTATCATTATACATAATGAAACAACCAAGTCATTTCCTTGATGCATTACTATAAATGACAAATCCATTATTTCCATATAGTAAAGTCAAGATAAGAGAATTGGACAATTTTCTATTCAATCCTTCAAAACATTCTTCAGACTCTTTTTTCCAAATTAATTTAACCCCTTTACATGTGATCTTAGTTAATGGGTTAGCCAATTGGAAAATTTTTTGGATGAAACACCGATAGTAACCAACTAAACCAATAAAACTGTGTACTTCAGTTATGTTTGTTGTTTTAGTCCATTCTTTTATTGAATTTATCTCTGTAAGATCAAAAAATATTTCATCCTCGGAGAAAATATGGCCAATAAATGAAATTTTCTGAAGCCAGAGTCCACACTTGCTAAATTTACCATATAATTCTTCCCTTTTAAGAGTCTCTATAATGATTAATAAGTGATTATCATGGTATTCATATATTTTAGAATATATCATAATATCATCAATGAATAACACAAAAAAATCATCAAGAAATTCCTTGAACACCCTGTTCATGAGATCTTTAAAAATCGAGGTTGCATTAGTCAATCAAAATGGCATTACCTTAAATTTTTAATGACCATACGTTATCATAAAATCTATCTTCAGAATGCATTCCTTCTTCAATCATAATTGATAATATCCTGAATGAAGGTCAATCTTCCAAAATAATTTATCTCCTTATTGTTGATCAAATAAATCATCAATGTGAGGTAGATGAAACATGTTTTTTATTGTAATAGTATTGTTTTCACTATAATTAATACATATCACTAGGGATCCATCTTTTTTCTTAACAATGAAAACATGGGATCCTTATGGACAATAACTAGGGTGAATAAATACCTTTAAAAAAATATTAATGTTGTTTTCTTAACTCCACTAATTCCATTTTATCCATTCTATATGGATTATTTGACATTTGTCTTTAATCAGGGATTAAATTAATAGAAAACTCAACTTCACGCTCTGGGGGTGTCTAGGTAAATCTTCAAGAAAAAATTAATTTATTCCTTTACAATAGGTATAACCTCAATTTTAAGATTACCTTCTTCATCCAAAGATGTTGTTTAATCTTACACACCAATAATTTCATTCAGTAAATCTATTAGGGGTGGATCTAGATAAGAATCGGATGATGATGTTTATACTTTAGTGATAAGAGATTCTTATTCTTCCTCACAAATCTTAACGTCCTTCTTTTGTTAATAAATTTTTGTATCATAGTTTGAAATCCAATCCATACCAAGGATTATATCAAATTCAACCATAGGTATACTGATATGTTCAATAACTAAATGAAATTTTTATGTCATAAAGGGGACATATCGACACATTTTTATTGTAATGATACTACCCTTAAGAGTTTTGACTGAAAATTACCGTTACTAAATCAAAAGGGAAATATATTTTTTTTGAAAACTAGGAAGATATAAAGAAATGAAATTATACAGAATCATAAAAATCATTGTCTAAGTTTTAGGAGATGATTATTGTACCTTACACCACATCATCAGGAACTTCAAACTCAGTAGTTGTGATCGCATAAACTTTCCTTGCTCCCTTGGACATTTTTGGAGAAAAATTCCTTTATGCTTAAGAACATAATTTGAATAACATCCCATTTCTTTACAATTGTAGAATTGAACATTGATAACTTCTTTCTTACCCTTGTAGTCATGGGCTTGGTGGATTTTTTCTCCACAATTGTAACAAAATCTCATTCCCTTTAGGCAAGTACTGGTGTGTTTCTTCCCAAAATTACTGTAGGTTGGAGTGTCATATTTTTCCTTCTTCCCCTTATTTTCTTTTCGAAAGTGTTCAACAACCCTCTTATATTATTTATTTCCTTTAAAATAATAAGATTTAGAGAATTCATTTTTTTTCTTGATAGTAGATGAGACTATATATTTGTATGATGAGAAAGATTTTGAGACCAATTCCCATTGAAGGAATGGTTTTAACCCATCAAATAATTGATCAATTTTACTTCTTAGGTTATGTATCTAGTCTGTAGTATTCCTTGATAACCATTAAATGTTATCTTCATACTTTCTAACATTCCTATCCTCTTTTTTCCTCAGAATTAGAAATTTCCTTTCATATCCACTCATTGTTTTGGAGGAAAGTATTTTTCTAAGAAAATTTCTTTAAATTACCTCCATTCCATGTATTCTATTTTTCATCCTCCTTTATGTTTTGAATAAATGACAACCATTGACCCCCATATCTTGAGAGATGATAAATTTCCATGAAAACCTTCTCCCGTTCATTACTTCCCAAAGAAAGAAATATATTCTATAAGGAACATATAAATTTCTCAACTACAAATGTATTTGTAGTCTCATTGATTGTTGGAGGTTGTTGTTTCATGAAGTAGTCTAACATTGTTCCTCCATGTTGTGGATTAGGGTGTTATTTATAAGTAAGGTTATTATTCATAACCTGAGTAAACTGTCCTAGTATAGTTATGAGATGTTCATTACCAGGTGTATCACCTGCTCTACTACCATTATCTTACATAGGGGGGAAATCCTTACATGTATTGTGTGCATTGATATGGTTTCAATTCCTTCCACTAGGTTAAATTTCTAAACAATTGCATACACTATATTAGGTTATAAATCATAATACAAAACTCTAAACTAGTAAAATACTTAACTTAAATTTAAAAATTTATGCAGATATAATTTCATAATCATAAAAATGATTTCTTTGGGGGATTATTTACTTATAAATCCTTTATAATGGTTTGAAAATAAAATTTAAATTATCCTAAGCATGTCCTTTGGGATTGTCAAACCAGGTGCATAGTAAGAGTCATTGTCGTGTACTAGGTCACCCTGAATCAAGCCTAGAACACCATTTTAGAGTTATTACTCCAAGGTACGTCTATTCCAGAAGCACGCCCACTTGTAATATCTAGACATTGATGTATTTTCTAGGAATACCCACATAATATCTATATTACCAAAATTCTAGGATATTATTATATACTTATTAAAAAATTCTATCTTAGGGTTATGTTCCCTAATCTAAATTTTCTAAATCTAGTTTCCATGGTTTCTACTAAAATTCCTCTAAAAATAATTGTAAAGACCCCAACCCTAGTTGCCCAGATTTGGTGCCTTATTTTATTAAATTGGTACATTATACAAGGAAACACATCCTGAAGGACCAAATAGTTTAGTAGTTTTGAAAAAACTAGATACAAACATATGTTATACATTATATAATTAAATGAAAAAAACATAGTATCTCCTTTGAAAGCACTCATATCCCTTAGACTATCTATGTAATCCAGTCATAATATACCTATTCACATCCTAGGGAAAAATGAAATATAATAAATGGGTGAGATCATATGCTTAGTAAGGGTAAACAATATAGTTAAATCTATCATAAATAAGAATAAACTTTACAAGAAAGGTATAAAACTGAAGCACAAGACTTTTAAACATAATCTCGAGCATAATTTGGAAAGAATAAATCAAATAATGCCATTTAAACATTCACATGGATATTCTACTAGCTGAATAATCACATGTAATATCAATAAATAATCTCATAATTAGGGAATTCATAATGTCGGATATCATAACCATACTATCAAGGCCTCATTCCATGACCATAAATGGGTAAGATATTAGTTGAAACCCAAACTAGTTTATCTCATGATAACTACAGATGCATCAAAGGGATTTAATTAACCGGTGCCCAACCCCTAGGGTTTTATTTAATTAGTCCCAACCCAAACATTAATAAGTTCAATTCATTCCTCATATGAAAAGGGAGAAACATAACCAACTTAAACATTCATATTAAAACTAGCATACAAAATGATAATACATTTACCATAAACCATGAATGGTATCAAAATAGAATATCCAAATTTAAACATATAAAAAACCATTCAATAAAATATGGTAGATTGTATCATAATGAATCAAACTCAATTAAGAATAAAATACAATAAAGGATACTGACATAGATTAAAATACTATAATAAAATAAATGAAACATTTTTAGAGAAATATATTTTTTATTTTGAAAGCATTTATTTAAAAAGTCATAAAATTATATAAGAAAAAATTTCTTTTGAAAATAACCTTTTATTATTTTAAGTGGAGCTTTAAAATGTTTAGGCATCACAATGGTGGGAAAATATGTTCACTTAGTATATGTTAATGAAAACCTTTTTCTCATACTTTTTCTAAAAAAGTAAAAAAGTACCTCGTAAGGAAAATGAAAAAAACATTCCTTTCATACCATTTTATAAAAAGTTGAACATGGGTAAAAATGTATTTAATATTTTTTAGATAATTTTTGATTACTTTTTTTAAGAAACATGAACATGGTTGATAAATATTCCCTAGTAGTTACTTACATATAAACAATGTTAGATAATAAGGAAATTGAAAAATCAACCCTTACCTTGTACTTTCCTTTAGTTGAGGGTGCATTAACCTCATGTATAATGGTTAAAGAATATTATTAAATTATATCATAACCATATACATATTTATGATATCATATATTATCCTCTTATATAGTTTTGTTAATAACATTTCATTATTACCATTGTTTCGGGTGTTAACTACTTCATCTTCCTTTGCATGTTTTTTCATAAAAGTCATGTTTATTATAAATAGTTTATATTTTATTTATATATAGAATGATATTAAGTTAATGAATATTATATTTACTCATAATATAAATTTTTTAATCATTGTTTAATAATTAATGTGGAGAATGAATCTCATCACGTCGTAGAGATGGTAGGTCGTACATACGCACGAGCGAAAATATCATTCCTGTATTGGTTAAATGGTATAGAATTGGATGACATATTAATTATAAATAATTATTATCAGGTAATATTAATTATTTATATTCATAATATTTATCATTATACCCATTAAAACAAATTAGTGATGAAAAATAAATTACACCATGACAAGGAGATGGTAAGACGTACGTACACACGCATGGTGATATTGTTTTTTGTAAGATGGATAAAAAGAAGAATATGGTGTTACCATAATCATAATAATATATAATTATATATATAATACTGTATTTATTACTTTATTATGGAAAAAAATAGAAATAGGAAGTATAAGAAGAAAATGAGTTGAATTTAATTGGTAAAACAATTACATATTCTTCGATGGGATTCTGTTAGATCTCCTCTTAAGGACACTAGGGATGGTATTTTTAGAATACCAAGACCTTAAAAAGTTAAATAATAATTTTTATAGGAGTATTGGGTAGGTTTTTGTTGAGATAATAGGCTCAAGGTGGTGTGAGGAAGTGAGTAAGGATGTTTCTTTTTATAGGAGAGGGAAGAGGCACTCTTGGGATCCTTTAAAATATTAAATTAATATAAATTTATTCTTGATTTAAAATAGATCAAAAGTTATTTAATTATAATATAATATGGTTATGAGTCTAAAGCCTGTCAAAAAATGTTTTTATACAAGTTTAGGCCACAAAATAATCCTTATCGTTTGGATTTAACCATTATTTAAACCCTTTAACTCTTAGCGTGACAACATGGTTTTTTACTCTTTAGGGTTAATATAGTTACTATAAAATTAAAAATGGAACCCAAGTGGATAATTGATTTAATATTTAACCTTATTCTATTTATTTGTATGGACTACATATTTTTATAAATTTTATATCATTTAATAAAATATTATTTATTTTTAAGTATCATTTTTTTCAATTTTGATACTATTTATTATTTTTCTTTTTAAAAATATCTTTTCAACATGATAACTTATAAATAACTCTTATAATATATCTATAAAATGTCCAAGTTATCTAAAAAATTCGTTTATGTTATTTATTATGTGAAATTATATATTTTTTAATATTTTTAATATCATTTATTTGATATTTGTTTTAATTAGAGAAATACTGTATCATTCATGTGAAATAATTTAATTAAAACATTCATTCTAAAAAAATTAGAAAAAACTTTCATGAGGTATATAAATTTCTCATATTTCAAATTAATATTTATAGTCGAATTTATCTTATGTATAACCATATATTTAAAATGATTTAGTTATTAAAATTATGAGTATGATATTTTTAACTTATCTTTAAATAAAATATAATAAAAGTATTATTTTTATTCAAGTGGCCTAAAAATATCATAATCTTAACATAAGTTTGATTTTACATGAAACCCACTTATCCAATAAAATTAGGAGAATTGTTAGGGTAACTTTTAAAAAATATAATATTAATTTTACCTTTAATTTTCTGATTTACCCTTAACTGTGGTAAATAAATAAAAATTTACTAAAGTTACTATTCAAAAAAATTAAGTTGTTCATATTAGACCAAAAAATTAATAATAATTACAACCATATATGTCCCCTTTTTTAAATTCAATTCATATAAATGGTAAAATTATGTTTAACGCTAACCCCACAGATATGGTGAGAAGGTGGGTAAAAGAGGCGTTCAAAAGTTCAATAAAATTTTATACCTAATTTTATTAGAAAAATGGTTCCAATTAAATAAATTGAAAGAATATGTATATTATTTATCTATTTTAAATTTAAAACTAATTTAATGTAAAATAATTATTTAAATGAAAATTCGTTTTTTAACAAAAATGCAGTATTTTTCACAATTAATAAAAAATTGACACTTTTCAGAAAAAACCAAAAATTCATCCTAAGACAATTTTGATATTACTAATTCAAAAATTAATTCTATTTGGAAAAATAAAATTTATAAATTTTATAATATGGTTAACTATTCATAACATCTTTTTAGATGGCAAGTTTGATGGATCACGGTGCAATGAAATTCGGTGTTGCGTGCAACGCAAAATATTGAATTTATTTAAAAATAAATGTACCATGGAATCTTGGGGTGTTACACTAACATGATTCTTAGAATGGTGGGATGATATTATGTAGTAGTTTGAAAAAAATTTCATGACTTTGAAAGCAGTGAAAGCCATGCCTTGGAAAATTTCCTTACTGACCACCCATATATAAAAACGTCATCATTGAATATTGAATTCCTATATGAAGAAGTATTTTATATTAAAGGTGGCCCCAAAATGTTGTAAATTCACTTTGATGGTGCATCTAGAAGTCTAATGGGGAAGTGAATGAAATACCCTAAGCTTAAAAACGGGGTTTTGGATTGTGATTATCTTCCTAGTGAAGGAAGTGTTTCCATAATCATTCCTATTATCAAAAGGCTATACCAACAATGAAGTGAAATATAAGGCCTTCATTACAGGCCTGAAATTTTCACTTCAAGTACTGGTGAACCACCTGGTGGTGAAAGGTGACTCATAGTTATCAATCAAACAAATCAATGGGGACTATACTTTCTGTAAATAAGAGTTAATACCCTGATTTGACTATGTACAAGTATTAATGGCATAGTTCCCCTTAGAAACAACATTAAATCAAATCTTGAGATAGAAAAATGCCCCGACCAGTGCATTGGAAAACATGACTATAGCTCAGGCTAATGAAAACCAGGATGAAATAGTAATTAACATTTCCCATCACTGTATGGTCTCACCATTTGTTCAAGTCTTAACTAAGGATATTAATGAAGTATGCCCCATCCCTAAGCCAAATGGTCCTACTATGAGATAGATGAATCCTATCAAGGAATACCTCTAAGATAGAGTACTTTTATTGGAAAGAATTGGGAAGGAGAAAACCTGGTGGTGGGTGGTCAATTTCACTCTTTATGAAGGTCCAAATCACTAGAAGGTCCTCTAAAAGCAAGGCTTTGATAGATCCCTTCTCAGTTGTATCAATTGATAAAATACTATGTCTATCATGGAAGATGTACATGCAAGATCTTGTGGTGCACACTAGTTAGGATATAGGATTTCTGATCAAATCAGAAGACTTGGATTTCTTTGGCCTTCGATGATGCATGATTGTATAGAATTCACCAAGAAATGTCATTCCTTCCAGGTGTATAAAAATTTCATCCATCAACCACTAGAGTTTCTACATACAACTAAATACTTTTAGACATTTTATACACGGGGAATGGATGTAGTGGGTCCGTACCCCCCCCCCCATTACGACCAAGAAGTTTAAATACATATTAACCACTACCAATTTCTTCTCCAAATGGTATGAGGTGATACCCCTTAAATAATTCAGGACCAAAGATAATGTCAGTTTTTTGAAAACTAAAATAAATACCAAATTTGGTATCCCTTATACCATACTGATGGAAAATGGCACTAATTTTTTTTCTACTGAGGTAGAGAAGTTATATCAGGAGTACAATATGATATCCAATCATTCACCACGTAATCATGTAGTATCCAATGGACAGATAAATGATTTCAACAAGACCTGGTCTAACATACTTCATAAGATGGTGGATAAATATAATAAGTATTGGCCAGAAAAGAACCTGAATTCCTTATTGGATTACAACACTATGAATCGTAATGCCACACGAGCTACCCTGTATTCACTATTATATTGGACAAAAGTAGTATTTCCCATTGAGGTTTAGTTTCTATCGATCTCTGTTTCAATTTATGATCAGTTATCTAGGAGAAATCCCAAAAATAGCTGGATGAATTGGAGTGACTGGATGAAAAAAGATTACATACATTTCATCACTTGGAAGTCTACCAGAATCATATAGTGAAAGCTTTAAACAATAAGGCTCACCTCTGTTCATTCATACATGGAGAGTTGGTACTGGTCCTTTAGACTCCAATTATACCAAGAAAGATGTCCCTAAATCTTAAGATAAAGTGGGAGGGACCTTACTCCATACATAAGGTTAACTCTAACAGAGCTTATTTCTTGATCTCAATGGATGGAGAGCTCATTATGACTTCAACCAATACAAGATTCCTAAAGAAGTATTTTGTGTAATCACACAATACATGTATTAGATTTAGGATGTTAAATAGAATAGAACCATATAAGTCCAAGATGTACTATTACAAAACCCACATATAACAATGCTAGAATTGACCTTCATCAGCTTTAGAATAGTGCTAATAACCTTAGCATAGTTAAAAATCTATCACTTTTATCAGTGCTAAAAAATTTCTGATAAAGGGTATATTTATCAGCACAAATAAAAGAATTGATAAATCATACTTTTATCAGTTCTTTTAAAATCACTAATAAAATATCCCATTTATCAGCACTTTTACTTGGCGCTGATACACAATACCTTTATCAGTGCTTTTAAAAGCACAGATAAATGTCGTATTTTATCATTTCTTTTTTTTAAGGTAATAAAAGTATGATTAGTCAGTGCATTAAAAATCACTGATAAAGGAAATATTTATCAGTGTATTTACTAGAACTGATAAAGGTAAAAACTACATCGTAATGCTGTAACACACAACATTACTAGAAATAGGTGCATCGTACTGCAACAACACACTGTATCAGCAAAAAAATCAACAAAAATTACCAAAATAAGATACAAATATTGAATTTAAATGAAACAAAATTTCTACGACAAATACAAAAAAATATTATAGAGTATATCAATTGTCTTTTTGATTAAAATTAATGTTAGTTTTAAATAAAAAAGATGCACTTAGAGTCATATCGGTCACACCATGCATCTAATGGAGGCGCGGATGAATTATACATATCCCAAATGATTCATGGGTTGTTTTCTTAAAGTATTAAAATAATAAGAATGAATTTTCTCATATTTTAAGTATGTCTGTTGTTTTTTTGATTTAAATTAATGTCAGTTTTGAATAAAAAGACGCACTTGGAGTCATATCGGTCACACCATGCTTCAGATAGAGGTAAAACTAATCCATACACATCACAAATGACATATGGATAATTTTCCAAAAATACCAAAACAATATGAATGCGTTTTCTAGGTTTTGAGTATATTAGTTATTTTTTACTAAAATTAATGTATATCTTGAATAAAAAAGATACACTTGAAGTCACACTATGTGTCGTATTAAGGCACAGATGAATTCTACATGTCTCAAATGACTCATGGATATTTTCCTAAATTATCAAAATAACCGGAATGCATTTTATCAGTTTTGATTATGTCAGTTGGTTTTTTGATTAAAATTAATGTCACTTTTTGAATAAAAAAGACGCCGTTGGAGTCATATCAGTCACATTGTGCATTAGATAGTGGTTCATATTATCCCTTTGCATAAAAATGTTGCATAGATTATTTTCCTAAAGTACCAAACAATCTGAATGTGTTTTCAAAATTTTGAGTATTTCAATTGTTTTTTACTAAAATTAATGTCAATTTTGAATAAACAAGACACACTTGGATTCACACTATGCGTCGGATTGAGGAGCGACTGAATGCTATACATCCCAAATGACTCATGGATAATTGTCTTAAAGTATCAAAACAATAAGAATGAGTTTTCTCAGTTTTGAGTATTCCATTCGTTTTTTTATTAAAATTAATGTCACTTTTGAATAAAAATACATGTTAGAGTCATACCGATCACACCATGCATTAGATAGAGGTGAGGATGATCCCTACACCTCACTAATAATATATGTATCATTTTCCTAAATTACCAAAACAATCTGAATGTGTTTACTCTGTTGTGATTATGTTAGTTGTTTTTTACTAAAATTAATGTCAATTTTGAATAAACAAGACGCACTTGGAGTCACAAATTACATCAGATTGGGGTGGAAATGAATACTACACATCCCAAATGACTCATGGATCATTTTCCTAAAGTATCAAAATAATTGGAATGCTTTTGCTCAGTTTTGAGTATGTTAGTTATTTTTTGATTAACATTAATGTCACTTTTGAATAAAAAGATGCAGTTGGAGTCATACCAGTCACACATTTTTTTTCGGACAGAGGTGAGGATAATATGTACACATCACAGATGTAATATAGATAATTATACTAAAGTTTCAAAATAATACAAATTTATTTTCTCAGTTTTGATTATGTCAATTGTTTTTTACAAAAATTAATGTCAATTATGAATAGAAAAACAAACTTGGAGTCATATCAGTCATATCATGAATTAGATTGAGGTGTGACTGATCACTATACATAAAAAATGATATATGTATCATTTTTAAAAAGTACCAAACAATCCTAATATGTTTTATTGGTTTTGAGTATGCCACATGAGTTTTTTTAACTAAAATGTCATTTTAAAATGGAAAGATGCACAATGGGTCTTATCATAAGTGACAAGTGTTTTGTGAAATTTTAAACAATTGTTCTCAAACAAAATCATGGTATGATCCTTATTCTACTTAATTTCCCAAAAATTATATTATTTGAAATTAAACACTTCTTATCCTTGTCCACCTTATTCTCCACCCAAGTATTCACCTCAGCCTCCTCCTCCACATCAGTCTCTAACTCCGACTCTGCCTCCACCTTTGCCTCCAACTCCAACTCTAACTTTGCCTCCGCATGCACCTCCACATCCACCTCTTCATCCACCTCCGACTCCTCATTTTACCAACAATTTTATTGTTTCCAGGTCATCACTTCTAAAAAAATTGATATCCTCTATTAATCTTCCCCTTGATTAAGAGATCAAAAATAATATACAAGCATTCTGACACTAATTCTTCACACCCCAAATATCTTTCAAAGGTCATAAGTCATAATAGATCTCAAACATAGAATTTATTGTTTTCATATATTCTAACAAAAAGTACATTTCCCACTCATCTCTAAAGAAATTGATTTCTTCTTTTGAGTAACTATTTTGTCTAAAATCTTGATAGTACTAAGAAAATATAAACAAACAAATGATTATGAAATATATTTAATGAAATTGAAATTACCTTTAAAAATTACCTGTTAGGGGATGCTGGTATTTTCATGCTGTATGATTTCTCTTATAAATTTACAAACATAATATCCATAATCGATTGCATTATCTTGTTTTAGACACTACATAAAAACTGGCTAAAATAAGTAAATTGTTCTAAAATGTTTTTATAGTTAAATATTTTATATATACCTTAATTTTTATCCATTTGTAGTAATCCATAGGCTTTATCTTGTTAGATTCTGACCTCATTCCATGATTTATCCAGTATTTAGAAACTACCCTATCATAATAAAATTCTCATTAAAATAAAGGCTGAACATATAATTAGAAGATTATATATAAATTTTTTATTTTAGTGTATCACTAATTCACAATACACATCATGTTTTGTTGGTTTGTTGGAAATACATGCATTCAATCCAAAAAATAAATATTTAGGGTGTCTATGTTAATTGTTATCATCATCCATTGCTTCCTAAAAAACAATTAAGTAATGAAAAAATTAAAAATATATTTTATGTGATTATATTTTAGAGTTTTCCACTGAATTTTAGGCATCAAAAAGTATTTATTGTTTGATGTTTTTTATTAAACACTCTGAGTAACTCATCTTTATTTTCTTAATTTATTCCACATTTAAAGTAATTTCTGGCCTAGAAATGATACATGGATTAATGAATCCAAATCATGATTCTCAAGATCTTCCCTTTATATAGTTGTAATATAAATGCCTATAAAAAATATGAATAGTTATTAACTTTAATAAACATAATTATCTCACTATTTGGACAGATGTATTATAAAAATGTACCTTATATATGTATTCAAAATTGAGATACCAAGCCATTCATGCTTGAGAATCTCATTTAGAGACTCAATACCAATTATATCTGTAATGGAAGATTCAAATATTTATTCTTAATAGTGAATCCAAGACATAGATTTATATTTAAATGTGGTATCTTCATGAAGTTGTAATGTTAATTAATGTTACTCTGGAACTGGTAGAGAGAAGGTACTCTCAGAAGTTTGTTTTGTTTTCTTAGTCAATTCACTAGATTTCCTTGATTCGACCTTTCATTTATCCACCACTTTATCCATCTGTAATATCATACCTCACTCCAGACCTTCTATCATCAACTGTTACATGTTTTTCATATGATAATTTTTTTAAAGATGTACCTCATGTATCTATATAAGATTAGATGACCAGGCTATGAAAGCTCAAATAGCAACTTCGACCATTGTAATATATAGATCATCAAGTGGTACAGGAAAAATAGCAATTGATTCATAATATACCTCAGTACCCACTATCATGTGTTCTTTTTATAGGGGTTGATTGTGTAGATAGTCTCTTAGGATATTATATACTATAACCCTCACAACAGAGTGGTATGTGGGTGTTGAAAGAAAAAAACACATATAATTAGACCCTACAAAATTCTAGTAATATAAAGTTATTAGAAGTTTTTAATTCACATTTAAGATAAATAGTAATGAAGAAATTGATTACCCTGAGTAAGGATTGGAAGGAATGACTAGCCTCAAAGCTAGTGGGATCATTTGTTTCATTTGTGGATCTTTTCTCCACTACCAGTTCACATTGATATTTTCTTATACATTTTTCTACCAAACCAAACTACAAAATAATATATTGTAGTGAGTCTATTTGTGTCTTCATTCATCTCATAATATTATATGTATCTCCATGTGGTTTTATCTTCTTGAAATATGTTCTAGGATATACTCCAAAACCTAATATTCTAATGCGATGATATTGTTTAGGCCACTTCAAAGCTATTGAAAGTCACTTTTCTTCTGGTACGGTCATTGCCGATTCTTGTGTCTAAACCATATAAAAAATATGAACATATTTATTTTATATAATGTTGTTATAAATCATAATAAATTATAATTAAGTCATACTTACACATTCTTTCCATACTGATTTTGTGTTTTCATTAACTAATATACCATCCTTGTTTACAAGAGTCTCCTTCTATAGCACATGAAGTGGGATGGAAGTGGATTCGGAATTTGATTCATAAATCTGCATATAAACAAAGGAACATATGTTGTTTCATATAACACAATGAAACTCTTATTTTTGATTTAAAACGTATAAAAATTTCTTCTCTAATGAAGCATACCCCATCCTCCCTTTTCGATAGGGGTACACTGATTTTAATGCACGTTCTTTATTTACAACACATTTTTCCTGTTTCTTAAATAAACAATTTTGAATCAAGTTGGATGAAATAAATAATTTAAAATAATATATTATCGATCAAAATACACTTGAAATGATTTATCATTGTGAATATTTCTAAAAAATATCCATGTTTCCTACTTTATAATGTGTCCATAAAAAATTGGTGTGTGGGGATTTATTTTCCCTTCAAAATCTCTAAAATTTACTTCACCAGAAGAGTCTATAAGCCTCTACAGGATTTTCTAGTAGCCATTAGAAAAAATTTATTATTTCAATTTTCTAAAATAAATGAAATATATAAGGTATAATGAAATATAAATAAACATTTAATTATATATTTTTTAATTAAAATAGAGAAAGTATATTGTAACATTGCTATTATATCTTTCTAAAGGATTATCTTCATTGTAGGTTAGATGTGACACCATGAGTTAATATCAATTGGAACATTAATCCTTGTTGTGACCCCAAGATAACTAATGAATGTTGACTTTTTGGGTTTAATAGGCTGTCTGCATTTATTTCATCCAAACTCAAATTTTATTCCCTGACTTCTTACCTTGATAATTTTATTCAAAACTATGATGTTGCGTCGTTGCTATTTTTTTCATTTTTTTCATCAACATGTTGTTGATCCCCAAATAATTCTACAGTTTCATAATCAAAAGTCCGTTCTTTCTCAGGATTGGAAATATCAACATGTTTAGAATCCATTGTCTGTATGAGTAGTCAAACATTTAATTTTTCTTGAATAACAACAATGCAATACAGTCCTTGCATAAAAGTACACAATTTCAAGAATCTCGCTTGAAATCTTGAATAGAGATATAATACTTCAATACTATAGTACAACTAACCTTCACTACCTTAATTTAATCCATCATCAGGCGCTTGATTTCCTTCCATCTCTTAATGATGGGAGGAAGGCTAGTTTGAATGATGGAGTCCAATCCATCATCAAGAGACGGAAGACAACCAAGCATCTAAGGATTAAAGTGTCCTAGGAACCTACACTAATGGAATAACTCAAAAAGTCTCATCAATTGATATATAATAGCCATATGCTATGGTTTAAAAAATAAATCCTTCATATCATAATATATGATATTGACATAATACAATATGACACCTATTTATTCAAAAAAATAATAGAATAATACATTGTGTCCTTGAAGAAAAAGTCTCTGATACCAATTATGAGTTTTAGGGCATCATCCTATGATCATTAGAGAGATAAAAAACCTAAAAAGGGCTTATTTATTTCAAGGTTAAATGTGAATGGAAATAAAGAAAAAAACACCAATAACAAACTTGTAATATAGTATCATTGTAATCCATCTTTAAGATTCAATGGAATATGTTTGATTTATAACACTGAAGCAACAAACGAAGTATTCTAGACTTTGAGGAGATTACACTAGCCTTCAATCATAGAAATATTCTTGAGGGCCCTTAATCAATGAAGGAGTACTAGCACCTTAACCTAGTGATAAACAATGATCAAATAAGAAGAGAGGTTTGGCTATGGAATGCAAAAAAGGGTTAATTACAATAAGGGGATCATATCTCTATTTTTTTCATTTTAGACATGGATAAAAAATTATCATGACTTATAGGACATAAATATCCAAACCATCAAAATTATATTTTAATCAATTTTTGTTCTCTCTACATTTATTCACCATGTTAGATGTATTTTTAAATTATTTTTTTAACCTATAAATTAATTATCCCTCTATTTTGATAAGTAAATATATTAATAAATAAAAACTCATTATTTTCTTCATCAACTATCCAACCATGGATAACTCACTTAATTTTGGGAAATAAACTCTTTATATGTTATTGTGTGTTTCTAAGTCAATTTACCAAATGATTTCTAAAATCAATCCAATCTAGGAAATTTTAAAAAAAATTTGTTGAGCATACTTTTATCAACGAAGAAATTCCCCATCACTCTTTGTAACCCATGGTTAAAGTTAAATAATAATATTGAATTAATTAAAAAAACAAAAAATACCACAACATGAATCATTAAAATAATTTTTAGAATTTGACTAATTAATTAAATATATTTTTTATTCAATAAAAAAATATTCATCAAGATGATAAATCTAAATAACCCATTTCATGTTTTAACAATTTACATGAATAACCAAAATCCAAAAAACATGTTTTAATGATTTTTACACTTACCTTGGTCCCTATATGTTCATCACCCATAAAAGAGGGCCACAACTTGGTATCCCCTAATCCTTAAAAACACTCATAATTATGCCTTTAGAATCTATAATCTAGTATATAAGACGAATTAAATTTGAGAAACTACCTAGATTTTGGAACCCTATATTATTAAAATAAAGAGAAAACCGAGGGGGGATGAGAGGTCTCCTTGTTAATGTCGAGAGGAGAGTTAACCATCTATGTGTGTCTCTAGGAAATAATAGGCTGGAAATTCAAATGAATATGAAAGGAAAAACTGATGAAATAGAACTATACTCATTTTATTTCAGTAGAAATGATAAGAGATGTAGCGTTAGTCATGTTTAAGAACAATGTAAAAATGAAAAAATCAGAACCGAAAACATATAAAAACAATAGAGGAAGAGTAGAAAATAATATACATTGAATTTTAGCCTTGATTAATCCGAGTGAATGTAGAGGAGTTGTGCCAGTATCAGAGGAGTTTCGCGAGACCTTGAGAATCATGAGTGACTAAGTCATGGTGTGGGTTTTTTAAATAGACCAGTGTCACTTTTAATTGCGCTTTCAAAAAACCACTAACATGGATCCATTTTACCGGGGCTAAATTTATAAGTGCTGATAAAAAAACATATTTATCAGCGCTTTTATAGCACTAATTAATCTCAATCTTTATCAATGCTAAAAAAGTGCTGATGAAAGACATAATTATCAGTGCTAACATTTTAGCACTAATAAATATATCTTTTAACATTGTTTAATTAGTGCTAATAAAGATTGATCTTTATCAGTGCTACAAAATCACTATTTTTTTTTGTAATTATAATTATTTAAATAACTTTATTATAATTTTATACTTATTTAAATATATATAATTATTTATTTATAATTATAAAAATATTTATTTAAAAAATAATAATTATTTATTTATAATAATTATAATATAGTAAATATACATTTATTATTTATTTCTAAATATTTATTTACAAATATATTTTTTAACATTATTAATGGAAATATAATCTTAAATACATGCATTTTAAAAATGATGGAAATTGAATATTTCAAAATGAGTACACTTTAAAAATATTGAAAAAATGGATAAGTTTTATTAATTAAATATTCTTTATTAAAAAAATATGGATATATATATATATATATAAGTGGATAAATACATATTTAAAATACAAAAACATAATAAATAAATAAATAATAAAAATGATCAAATACAAAAATAAAATAAAAAAACATTAAATATGAACACCCTAACTGTAGTATTAAAAACAAAAAAATAAAATTTATATATTAAAAACATAATATATATATATATATATATATTTATATTAAATGTATCAGGTTATAATGAAATTCTAAAATATACTAAAATTTGAATAAATTACATAAATATTAGGTGTTTGTGTTTCTATATATTACGTAGATATATTTGTGTGTGCATTGTGTATAAAAATGAATTAACACACACACACACATGAAATAAATGAAACACACGACATTTAAAATAGGTTAAATTGAAAAAAAAAACAAAATTAAAAATAAATAAGACATTAATATGTTTTTAATTAACATTATTTATATATATGTTATACTTAATAATTTTATATATTTATATTTAATATATATTATTTATGAATATTTATAATCTATACATATGTATATTAAATATATTCATTTTTATCAACAATTATTTAATTAATAAAATATTTTTTTCTTAATTTATTCATTATTTTTTTAATTTTTTAATTTTTAATTTTATTCTGGACCATTATCAGCCTTAAAAAGGCACTAATAAAGGGAAATTTTTATCAGCGCTAAAAACACGATGATAAAGAACACCTTTTATCAGTGCTATAAATTAAGCGTTGATACAAGTTTCCTTTATCAGCACTAAAATAAGCTGCTAATAAAGGTTAAATTTTATCATCTCTAAATAAAAAGCACTGATAAAGGTTGAAATTTATCAGTGATTTTTTTAGAACTGATAAAGGGATCCCTTTATTAGTGCTAAAATAAGAAAGGATAAAGATTAACTTTATTAGTGAATTTTTCGAGTGCTGATAAATTCCAGCCCTGTTATGGGTGGGTTTTTTAGTAGTGATTCAAGACGTTAAACTGTGTAGTGGGTCTATGTCACCAGACCTTAAAAGGAATGAAATAACATTTATTCCAAATGAAATTAAACTATATGGCATCATCATCCTTATCGCATTATCATAAACTGAATGGTATAAAGTCCTAGTCATATAACTTAAAACTACAAGACACCCTTTTCCCTCACTACATGACATTAAACTGCATGGTTATCATCCCTCTCATTCAATGTTATGAAACCCCAAAATTACCATGAGTTAAAACACTCCTTGTAGCCCCTTAAATACGAGACTCCATCTTAGGTGTAAGTACCAATCATATCCCTCTAACCCTTCATCAGGTCGAGATTCCCTCCTAGCTAGACATGAGGAATAAAATTTGGGAAGATCTCATGCATAATCCTTACTTACATCCTTACCACTCCATAATGACATTTGGGCCTCCTTTACAGGTATAAGCACCAACATTTCCATGTCCATACTGCAATATGATAAATTTCATAGCCAACATCCTCATCGTACGATAATAAATTACACGATCTATTAAAGAACTATGTATGGATTGATTCTCATTTCTAATGGGATGCATAATGAAACGTAGATTTCCATCCTTAGGCCCAGCGGTGCCAAAAATAATATAAGACCTATTTTCCTTGTGTATGAACCAAATATACACATATAACTTTTCCACAACATATATCTTGGTTATGATTATGATGATATGCATGGTAATAGATAGACCTCATGTTTTGGGCCCAACTATTAATTTGGAAAATAGTTAATCCCCCTTTCGCACGTTAAAACCCAGTTGGTGTGGGGAAAATTTTTCAAGAACTATGTGTGGATTAATTCTTACTTCATCAATATACATAGTGATGTCCATATCTCCAATATTAAGTCTATCCACAATAAAAAAATATCCCCCACTCCCTGTATACAGATCAGACCTACACAAGGATCCTCTTTAAGAACAACATGTGTCTTGATTCTTTATTCAACAAGATATGCAGTGATTCCCATATCTCCAATATTGAGTCCAACTATAATTAAACCACAAAATCCCCTTTACTCCATATGAAGAATTCAAACCTATATAGATAATACTTTTTTAGAACTATGTGAGGCTTGATTATTTCCCCAAGAAAGATATATAGTGAGAGTTGAGTCCTATACCCTATCCCAGTTGCAACATTTACGTCCTTTCATATCAGTTCATCTTTGTCCCTACCACAAGACATTAAACTGTATCGAATATCAAGAACTACATATGTCTTGATTCTCATCTTTTTGAGATTCATAGCGATTCCTGGATCGTATCACTTAGCCCAACCACCACTAAATCTAAATGCCCATATCCATCAATTTTTCCCTTATACTATAGAAGAAACCTTTACCTCTCCTTGTTTCTCACACTAGGAATAGATCACATGATCTTAGAGGCTTGGTAAAAGAGTTCCCCACATGAGCATGGCATATAAATTCATAATGGGGTTAACATTATCTTAGCTATAAGACCTTAAAAGACACAACAAATGTCCCCATCACATACCAATAAACTGCACGATCTTTTCAAGAACTGCATGTGACTTGATTCCCATCCCATTAAGATACGTAGTGATATCTAGGCCTTAAGTACTAATCCCAACCTTAGGGTAAAAAATACCTCTATCCTGCATATAAACAAAGATCCACATAGGATATTTTATTTTAGGTCCCCTCATTAAAGGGCCTCCAAGGAAATAGAGATGTCCCCCTTCTACACATGAGTCAGATCTATAAAAGGTACTTACAACTCATGGCCAATAATGATCCAAACATTTCTTTTATGCTTGTAGATATCCCTTCCACACATCGTACTTCTAATATTGAATATTTTAGGATCTTTATAATATTTACTTATCTTTTGGTGGCCAAATGTTTGATACCTGAGATCTCTTTTGCTTGAATATGTTATAATAATTATGATTAAGCTCTTCATAAAATTTCCCACAAAATGGGTTGGTCATTTAAAAGATTACACTATTTTAATATATAGTATGAACCCTAGTTGGCCTTGCATAAAACAACCTAAAAAATGTTTTTTCAAATAGTGGTATCTTCAACCTTGGGATAAGCCTCTTCTATCCTCATAAGTTTGATGAAAATATGCAGGAACCAATGATTTAAAAGTCAATGGACATACCTTGCATATTAATCCCATACCCATTATCCTAATATGAGAACCCCCAAGATAGTGGTTTAAAATTTCCTCCTTCATGCCCGAAGTATGTAGGAATAAACTTGGCTCGGTAGGTTACGTGTCATCTATCATTTCAAAAATATCATGGTCTTAGTTGTAAATCCTAAAAATGTAGACACCATGCTTCCCGTTCTTGTGTTAGAACTATGTGGGAAACCCATTTTATCCATTCATGGAAGATTTTTACTTTAAATACCCCTTTTGTGTTCAGGTAATTTCATCCCATGAATCAAACACTATGCCCATGGAAATCTGAATCTCCACAAACATTCACTAGATTTTAACGATATAATGTCATAATTCTTGAATAATCCATCATATTACTATGCTGTAATATGCCCCATCTATCTTTTCATAAGTTTCTCAAAAAAATTTAGATACTTTCAGCTAAAGTATGCCACTATTGACTATACAATATGCTCTCTAGTTTGCCTTTTATAAAACAGGCCACGAAACAGGTTTTTTAATCATCAGTAACTTCATACTCAGGAGAGGAATACTCTAATTCCATAAGTCCTTTCCCCATACCACTCTTCATATTTGGAAATCCCCAAATCATAGCTTACAATGTTCTCCTCCCAAACCTGAATATGGTAGCACATTTTTGAACAAATTACCAAGAATGAGAGAATCATCAATATTTCGTTCAAAGCTAAATACCATAAAATTATATCCTCTGATGTACTTTCTAAAAGAATTTAAACTATATAGCATAATATCATTTCCAAATGACTTTAAACAAAAAAGTGTAACATCCACCTTATATGAAATTAAACTACACAGTTGATTTTCTGATCACATGAAATTAAATTACATGATACTTATATCTTTGTCAGAATGGGGCCTTCCCCCTATCATTGACCATCTAATAAAATGTATCCTCCTTCACTCGAACCAAATTCATGTACTATTGGTTTAACATTCATGTTCAGTACCAATACAAATATTCCCTTCATTCTCATACACATCCCTTTAGCAAAGCCACCCATCGTGATCTTGAGAAATCAAAATCTTAAACTTTAACCATAAGTAATAGAATGTCAAAATTCCAGGGAAATTACTTTCTTGACTATGCTATAATACATCCTAGTTGTCTTTGTATAAGTTTATCAAACATTTAAAAACCATTCATCCAAATAATTCCACTATTTATTACGGAGTATGAACACTATTTGGCCTTTCATAAATCATCCCAGAAAATGGTTTTATTGATCAACGATAACTTTATTCTCAGGAGAGACCTATTCTATTCCCAAATATCATGTTTTAGATTTGAAAACCACAAAATCATAGATCAATATTCCCCAATAGATATCTGAATAATTTCAAAACATTCTCAGTCCACAATCCCTGTTTAGTTCATTATTTAAAAATTTATGGTCAAAGATATTCGACCTAAAACACTAGCCTTAGTAGTCCAGCTTTCATGAATTTAAACTGCCCATATAAAGAGACATAATACTCACCAAGATGAAAATACATAAAGGGAACTCTAGAAAAAATTTAAGTCTCAACTTTCTATACCTGCGCTCTGTATGGTTTAGAAAAAAACAGATGAATAAAAAAAAGGTACAAAACCTGTTAGGAGAAAAACCCAAGAAGGGTGGTCTAAGAAAAATATAAGTATCTCACACTAAGTCTCCTTCATAACAAGTTTAGGAAAAAATTAGGGTGATGACATAAAAGATAGAAATATTATATGGTTGTTTATAAAACCCTAGAAACGGTTAAACTACACTCACTGGGACCCTTGGATTAGGAAAAAATCAGATCATCTTTCCATCCTATGGTTGTTGATTATAAAAATATACTTTTATCTAGGAAAATTAGTTTCAATATTATGTTATGATCACATAAGTAAGATATGGGTAAAGGCATAGATGATTGGAAACAAAAATATTTTCATTTATGAGACAAAATAAAACTGGAGGAGCATCCACAAGATTGATAATTTCCATAATACTTAACCAGATACTATTAACATAACCCTTTATCTATTTAATGGTATCCTAAGCCCCATCAGATTCCTGTTTAAGCCTAGTAAATTGAAATGCTTCATTCTCCTTTTCCTGGTAAAGTTCTTCCTTTACAACCATAATTGAAGTCGACCCTTCATTTTGGGCTTCTTATAATTATTGGTGGAGTTATACGAGGCCCCCTTAAGTGGAATCCAATTATTACTGAAGGTGATACATTTTAATGGTTTTCTCATTTAAATGTTACTAACATTTCATTAGATTCTTGGTATGGTTGGTCTTCTCTTTGGATAATACAACCTCAATATCATTAGAATTAATGAGATTCTTTTCCTTTATGAGGTCCTATTTAAGTTTGTGCTCTCGCTTTGATATCCTTCACAATAATGTGAATCATTCGATAATTAAATCTTCCATATACTGGAATACCAAAAAGAAATGAAAGTTGTTGGATTCGTTAAGTGAGGTCATCAAGTAGAATATCTGATATGATTTTCCATATATCCCACAAGGACCCACGATGTGTAATGTGGAGGGCATTCTAAAACTCAAAATCTGACTTAGAGCCGCTGTTATAAGGAGAAATATAATCAGGGATCAGTGCTCTTATTGAATCACCTTGTACTATTCCCTCCTAACGAATAAAAATTTCTTGTTCAAGTACCGACTTCATTAGTATAGAGGATTCACCCTCAGACCCAACCACACAAGTCTATTATAAGGCCCCAGCCTTAAACCTTACTTAATCTTGAATTATTACAAGATTACACATTGAGGATCTTTTCAGGTTTAGAGTTTTAGAGAATTAGATCATAAAACTTGCATTACATTCCACATTTAAACAAAGTGGTTACATAAAGATATTATTAATTTTTTCCCATCAATGGAAACATATTTAAAATAAAACATAGATTCTTTCTTGACACTTCCTTGACGCTATCATCATATCATGTACATTTCCCTTGACCTGTGAAAAACATTTCAAAAAAAACATAGGATGAGCATAAAAAAGCTCAGTATGGGTTATAAAAAATATGGAAAGGAAACATGAGTTCATATAAACATAAGAATGAAATCATACTTTACCCATAAAACATAAGCACTTTAACATACCTCATCAAATCATGAATAAATCATAGAAATCATAAGAAATAAAGGTAACTTGAGGCATTCATAACATTCATACGTAGGGAGTAACCCTCTTGGTTACGTTTGGAATACCCATCACTGTATATTCTCTAAATCTCTTCGGAGAAACCTTAACGTTTCACTCCTTCACGTTACCCAATGCATTGGAGATCTATATCAGCCTCACCCGCCCTTAGTTTATCACGGAACCACCCGTCTTCATAATAATGCCCAAGAACCTCAACATAATCGTATCACATAAAACATGCATAAAGGAAACATAACATTTCCACCTTTCAATCAAAAGATATCAATACAACACATTGATATAAAAACATTATGAAAACCATTTTCAATTCCAAAATAAGAGAAAAGTAAAACATGGTATTTATTTTTTTAAAAAGAAGGTATGGCTTGTAGAGGAAGCCAAAACTCAAATAATGGTCACGGCGGCGGAGAAGTCGTTGTCGCCGCATACGTACGACAAAAACATTCCATTTTTTCATTTAGTAATCTCTTCGTATAAAAAATATTCCTTTTGAATAAAAATAAAAGTCAAAGGGGTTTATACACCGTATAAAGAAGGTTGTGTATAAAAAAAATATGCCTCAATGAAAGGAGATTGAGACGAAGTCCCATACCTCGGGTCTGACTTGACTCGGTCGTTCTTTAATCTCCTGAATAATAAACTTGAGTTAGTTTCTGCTTGTTTAAGAACCTTTTTGAAGTTCATTATTCCTTTTATATCACTTATTGCCATGTCATGAACACTATGTAATTATTTATGTTAATAACAGTCGTTTTAACAATCATTGGTACTTGAGTCAAAAATAAACCCTTTATAATTACAAGTTGTTCATGTATCCATTATATCCAGAATTATAATCATGATGTATATATAATATATATCATATATATCCAGTATATACATGCATTTATAATATTACATAATCATTTAGAGGTAAGAAATGAAATGCACCGTTCATGGAGACGATAAGCCGTACGTACGCATGAACGCTACTTTCATTTCTATTTCATATTTTATAGAATGGAATCATAATTATATAAAGGTATATTATAATTCCAGTGTATTATCATATATAATATCATAACTCCATCCTTTATACATCCCACATATGGTATTTAACGAATCAAATCACTTTGAGGGGGCGGTATTCCGCACTTCCTTAAATGAAGATATCATGTTTACCCATAATGGAAACCATAAAGGTATGCCCAAAATGAAAAATACAGAGGATTAAGGAAAACATAAACATATTTTATATCATATATAAATATAGTGTCATCTTAATTTCCACCTTTGAAGGTGTTAAAAGAATGTTGAACAATCATCGTTTCGGGAGGCCGAAATTCGCCATCCACGGAAACAGTATGTTCTTTAATCATTAGATGTAGGTGTGTGTAAGTGTAGCTCAAATAATTCTTATAAAAAAAATCCTAGTATATGGAAGATACTGGTGTTGTTAAAAAAGAAATGAATAAAAATAATTTAGGGGGTTGGAGAAGCAAAATAAAACAAAAGGACTCAAGTGAAGACATTACCTTAAAATCGGGTAACTCCCTTTGGTTTGAGCTCAAAGGCTTCCTTGGGAAGACTTGTGCCCAAATTGAGGCTTCAAGGAGTAATAGAGGGATGTGTAGAGACAAAATGGGCAGGGTTCGGCCGAGCCAAAGGCTTTGGAAGTGTGGGTAAGGAGGTAGAGGTGGGGTCCTTTTATAAGAGGAGAGGAGGGGCACTCTTGGAAAGTAAAGAAATGTTACTTTATTTTAAAATGAGTTTCTGATTACAAAGGTCCCACATTTATATAATTATAGGGTAAGGTGATAAGGGTTCTAAATACACCCATCCAATAGGTTTTGGACATGTGTAGGTCATAGATTTTACATTATCTTTTCATTTTATTTAAATCCTTTATTAATGAGGTAATCGCTGCATCATCATGATGTCATAAATAATTTATTTTATTTAATGTCTAAAAATTATAAAAAAAATATCATGATGTAGGAAATCATTTTATCTTTCTAATTAATATTTATAGTCAAAACTCTGACTTGTATAACCCCATTTGAAAATTGTTTTAGTAAAACAACTCATGTTTGTGTCATTTTAATTTTAACATTAAATAAAACGATATTAATGTCATTTTCCTACCAAAGTGGCTCCATGGGGTCACCAAGTTGACACATGGATTGTCTTGGTCGGCCATGACACATCCAATGAGGGTAGGACATGTGTCAAGCTCATCTCATATTATTAAAACATTATTTTTACCTTAAACTACACTAATTATCTCTAATTGTGATTAAAAACTAAAAAGTTACTATTCAACAAAAAAACTATTTTAATCCCATTTAACCACATTTTACTTCTTAATGACAACCATTTATGTCATATTTTTGAAATTCAAAACACAAAGGTGGTAAAATTTCATTTAAACGAGAAATCAGTTTTTATATGTACCACTTAGTGGTTTCATTATTCATCAAAAATTGAAGTTTTACAGAAAAATACCAAAACTTCACCCTAAGATATATTTGATATTCTGAATTAAAAAATGTTTTCTATATTAAAAAATTCAAAACATATAAGTTGCATTAATTAATTTAATAATTAATTCCCGCTGTCAGAGCAAATAGCGTATTTTTATGAAACAATAAGTATCAAAAGATTGACACTAGTTTAAGTCCAATTTCAAAGTGAAATTAATTCCAATGACCAATATTGGATTAAATGGTAAAAATATATTCTAATTTCACTTCAAAACCAATTCAAAAGATAATCTAATCATATAAATAAATTAGATTAAAAAGCAGTTTTGATGTAAAATGCAGTATTTTTCACTATTTATTAAAAAATGAACATTGTCAGAAAAATACCAAAAATTCACACAAAGTAAATTTTGATGTTCCAATCATAACGAATATGTTTATTTTGACAAACATAGCTTATAAAATTTTCAATATATAGATTTAAAAATGGTTTTCCATCAAAAGGCAGTAAAACAATCTTTTAAAAATATTAGTGTATTCCATGATTAAGATTGGATTTATTCTCATTTTAAGCCTCTAAAACACTATCTAATTCACTAATAGAAGTAAATAAAAATATCAATAATTCATTACTTACTTGGGATGTTACATCCTTCCCCCGTTTAGAAAATTGTGTCCCCGTACTTTATTTACTTATCAAATAAATGGGGGTACTTATCCCTCATTGCTTTTTCAGATTCCCATGTTGCCTCTTCCATCATGTGGGTTTTCCACAAAACCTTTACCTGATTAATCACCTTATTCCATAACACTTGCTCCCTGTGGTCAAGAATATGGACCGATTGTTCCTCATAAGATACGTTCTCTTCCAACTGAACTACCTCTGGACTCAAAACATGAGATGGATCTGGAATATACTTTCTCAACATCGAAACATGAAAAACATTGTGTACCTGAGATAAACTCAGAGGTAAAGCCACTCGGTAAGCAACTGATCTAAATCTCTCCAGAATTTCATATGGTCCAATGTACCTTGGACTCAAC
The DNA here is from genome assembly GCA_963277665.1 of Viscum album. Taxonomy (NCBI): domain Eukaryota; kingdom Viridiplantae; phylum Streptophyta; class Magnoliopsida; order Santalales; family Viscaceae; genus Viscum; species Viscum album. The sequence continues at coordinate 1,714,974,607 of OY728125.1, forward strand.
TTTCATTTATTACCAAATCACATCACACTTTTCCATGGTGAGACTTTGGGAAAAACATGATCACCTACCTCAAAAGAGAGATCCTTCCTCCAGTTATCAGCATAACTCTTCTGCCTACTCTAAGCTGTTCTCATGTGTTTCTGTATCAGCTGAACTTTTTCTGCCAACTCTTCTACCAATTCTGGTCCCATCAGCATTCTTTCACCCACTTCATCCCAAAAAGCTGGAGTTTGACACCGCTTCCCATATAATTCCTGAAATGGTGCCATCTGTATACTGGAATGAAAAATGTTATTATATGAAAATTCAACCAAAGAAAGATGTTGGTCCCAACTTCCCTGATAATCCATAGAGAAAGAACTTAGCATATCCTCTAATGTCTGAATTGTTCGTTCTGACTGCCCATCTGATTGAGGATGAAATGCTGTACTAAAATTTAATTCAGTACCCAACGACTTCTGAAGGCCCTTCCAAAAGTTAGAAGTAAACCTGGGATCACGATCGGATACAATGGAGAGAGGAACTCCAGGTAACCTGACTATCTCTTTAAGATACAAATGGGAAAGTTTATCTAGAGAGAAAGTATCTCGTATATCAAGGAAATGAGCAGATTTAGTCAAGTGATCAACAAAAACCCAGATTGCATTATTACCTCGAGATGTCTTTGGTAATCCCACAACAAAGTCCATGGATATATTCTCCCATTTCCACTCTGGAACTGGTAAATGTTGAAGCATCCCTTTCGGTAACTGCCACTCTACTTTAACCTGTTGACATGTCAAACACTTCATAGTAAAATCAACAATATCTTTTTTCATTCCATCCCACCAGTAATACTCCCGCAGATCTCTGTACATCTTAGTACTGCCAGGATGAACTGAAAACAGAGAACTATGAGCTTCACATAACAACTCTCTCTTCAACTGTGAATCACAAGGCACACACAATCTCTTCCCAAATATCAAAACACAATCATTATCAATGTTGAATTCAGGCAACTTACCCTTCTGAACCAGCTCTACCTTTTTCTGCAACTCAATGTCTTACTTCTGTGCTTTCTTGATTCTGTCTGATAGATATGATCTCACTGATACTTGAAACAAAACATAAGAACATCCTTCTCCAACAACTTCTATGCCAAAGTTCATCAAATCCTTAACCAAAGGATCACGTTCCAAACACAACATTGTTAATGAAGCATTACTTTTTCGACTCAAAGCATCGACCACTTTATTTTATTTTCCCGGATGGTAATGAATTGTACAATCATAATCCTTGATTAATTCTAGACATCTCTTCTGTCTCATGTTTAACTCTTTCTGAGTGAATATATACTTTAAACTTTTGTGATTAGTATATATTTCACACTATACTCCATACAAATGATGCCTCCAAATTTTTAAAGCGAAAACAACAGCAGCTAATTCCAAATCATGTGTAGGGTAATTTACCTCATGAGTTTTTAACTGTCGTGAAGCATAAGAAATTACCTGATCATTCTGAATTAGGACACAACCAAGTCCTTTCAATGAAGCATCACTGTAGATAACAAACTCACCATTCCTGGAAGGTAGTGCCAAAACTAGAGCATTAACCAATCTTCTTTTCAACTCCTGAAAATGATCATCACATTCTTTTGTCCAGATAAACTTAACACACTTCTGAGTTAGCTTAGTCATTGGAATAGATAACCGTGAAAAATTTCTAACAAATATTTGGTAATAGCCTGCCATACCAAGGAAGATACGAATCTCAGTTACATTTGTGGGTCTTGTCCAGTCTTCCACAACTTTTGTTTTTTCAGGATCAACAGTTATCCCATCTTTAGAAACAATGTGACCAAGGAAACAAATTTGTTGCAACCAAAACCCACACTTGATGAATTTCCCATACAATTTATTTTCTTTTAAGGTTTTCAAAATAACCCTTAAATTTCTTTCATTCTCCTCTTTACTTTTAGAAAACACCAAAATATCATCAATGAAAACCACCAAAAACTTATCCAAGAACCCATGGAAAATTCTATTCATTAAGTCTATGAATACAACAAGGGCATTGGTTAACCCAAAAGGCATTACTAAAAATTCATAATGGCCATATCTTGTACAAAACACAGTCTTCGGAACATCTACTTCCTTTACCTTTAGCTGATGGTACCCCGATCTCAGGTCAATCTTTGAAAAATATTGTGCTCCCTAGAGCTGATCAAACAAATCATCGATATGAGGCAAATGATATTTGTTCTTAACAGTGATGTTATTCAAGGCTCTATAATCAATGTAAAGTCTCATAGAACCATATTTATTTTTAACAAATAAAATAGGAGCACCCCATGGTGACATGCTAGGACGAATGGAACCTTTCTCTAATAAATCTTGCAATTGCTCCTTCAACTCTAAAAGTTAAATTTGAGACATTCGATAAGGGGGTTTTGAAATTTGCTTAGCATCAGGAACTAAGTCAACAGTAAACTCAACTTCCCGATCTGGTATTATTCCAGGAAACTCATCAGGAAAAACATCAGGATACTCATTTACCACTGGCACATCATTAATCTGAACAGTTCCTTTATTTTCAATGATGTGTGCAAGGTAACATTCATTTCCATCTTTTACAAGTTTCTCAGCCTCTTGATATGTTATCAACAGTAAGGGTTCATTCTTGTACAAAAACTAAAAGTATTTCTGAAAAGAAACTTCTTTATCTCTACAGTCAATCTTAGCATGGTAAATAGAGAGACAATCCATACCCAGGATAACATCAAATTCTACTAGAGGCAAAATAGTAAGGTTTTCAAGTAGGTTCTTTCCACAGATAAGGATAGGAATATTCTTATAAATTCTTTTTGCCTCAACATTTCCCCCAGGTGTTTTTACCAAAAGTTTAGGAGTCATTTCTTGAGATGGTATTCCCATTTTACTAGAAATTTTTTCTGAGATGAAAGAATGTGTAGACCCCGAATCAAACAACACACTGGCATAATCTAAAAAAACAAACAAAGTACCTGATACAACTTCATTTGATGGCCCGACATCTGCTGAAGTAGTTGCAATGGATTTAACCACCCCTTTCTACTTGTAGTCTAACTGCTTCCCATCACTCGAGCTCTTTGTCGGACACTTGTTTGCATAGTGACCCATCTCATTGCACTTAAAACATTTCACTAACTGTAAATCAAATTTTGTCTTACCATCACCCTGATCTTTTTCAGTGCAATCACAAGCCTTATGTCCCATATTACCGCATCGGTAGCACTTCCCAGAATTTAGAAGACATTCCCCAGCATGCCTTTTCCCACATTTATCAAAAACTGAAAACTTAGTTTTCCTACCAACAGACCTTTTTGAAGAATTATTTCATTTCTCCTGCCACCTCGATCTCTTCTTCTTCTGGTTGTTATAGAACACTTGATCATCGGAAAACTCCATTTCCACCTTCTCAGCAAATAAAAAAAGCTTTTCATAACTTTTAAACTCACGAGAATCCAATGCCCTTTGATATTTTGGCTTTAATCCTGAGTAAAAACGATTGATTTTACTATCAAGATCTCAGATAAAATTTGGAGCATACCTTGCCAATTGAGTGAACCTTTCTTCATAGGCAGCCACTGAGTCTTCCTCTTGCCTCAATTCCAAGAATTGATTTTCCATACCAAGTCAAACATCCTTAGGAAAATACTTTTCAAGAAACATACCTTTGAATTCATACCAACCAAGAGCATCAATCTCATCGACATCCCTGATATTTCTAACCATCGACCACCACTGATCCGCTTCAACCTCCAAACGGTAAATAGAAAAACTAACCTTTTGGTTGTCTGAACACCCCATGACATCGAAAATCTTCTCTAGTGCTTCAGTACACCCTTCAGCTAGCACATGGTTAGATGATCCTCTGAATGATGGGGGATGTTGCCTCATGAAATGTTCCACCACTAACATGTTCCTCTGCGGTTGATCTGGATGATCTCATGCATGGATACCACCACCATTTATCGCTTGAGTCAACTGCGCCATTACTGAAACAAGCTATTTAGTTCCAATTCTGACCATCTCAGGATGCTGATTCGGAAGGTTATTTCCTTCTGTATGCCTTCCTAGCACTGCTTCCCTGTTTCCTCTGCGGAAAACCATTCTGAACAAACATGTCTTAGATGAAGCAACATGGTAATCTTTAAATGCTATATCATTTCAATTTGACCATAAAAAAATATTTTTGGATAATAATTTAATATAATTCTAACTCCTAAAGTTATCTAAACCGACCTCTGATACCAACTATAAGGCCCCAGCCTTAAACATTACTTAATCTTGAGTTATTACAAGATTACACAATGAGGATATTTTCAGGTTTAGAGTTTTAGAGAATTAGATCATAAAACTTGAATTACATTGCACATTTAAACAAAGTGGTTACATAAATATAGTATTCATTTTTTCCCATCAACAGAAACATATTTAAAATAAAACATGGATTCATTCTTGAAACTTCCTTGACACTATCATAATATCATGTACCTTTCCCTTGACCTGTGAAAAACATTTCAAAAAATAAACTTGGGATGAGCATAAAAAAGCTCAGTATGGGTTATAAAAACATGGAAAGGAAACATGAGTTCATATATACATAAGAATGAAATCATACTTTACCCATAAAACATAAGCACTTTAACATACCTCATCAAATCATGAATAAATCATGGAAATCATAAGACATAAAGGTAACTTGAGGCATTCATAACATTCATATGTAGGGAGTAACCCTATTGGTTAAGTTTGGAATACCCATCATAGTATATTCCCTAAATATCTTTGGAGAAACCTTAAAGTTTCAATCCTTCGTGTTACCCAATGCATTGGAGAGCTATATCGGGCTCACCCACCCTTAGTTTATCACGGAACCACCTGTCTTCATAATAATGCCCAAGAACCTCAACATAATCGTATCACATAAAACATGCATAAAGGAAACATAACATTCCCACCTTTCAATCACAAGATATCAATACAACACATTGATATAAAAACATTATGAAAACCATTTTCAATACCAAAATAAAATAAAAGTAAAACATGGTATTTATTTTTGTTTTAAAAAGAAGGTATGGCTTTTAGAGGAAGTCAAAAATCAAATAATGGCCACGGCGGCGGAGAAGTCATTGTTGCCGCATACGTACGACAAAAACATTCCCTTTTTTCGTTTAGTAAATGATTCGTATAAAAAATATTCCTTTTGAATAAACGTAAAAGTCAAAGGGGTTTATACACCGTATAAAAAAGGTTGTGTATAAAACAAAATATGCCTCAATGAAAGGAGATTGAGACGAAGTCCCATACCTTGGGTCCGACTTGACTCGGTCGTTCTTTAATCTCCTGAATAATAAACTTGAGTTAATTTCTACTTGTTTAAGAAACTTTTTCAAGTTAATTATTCCTTTTATATCACTTATTTCCATGTCATGAACACTATGTAATTATTTAAGATAATAACGGTCGTTTTAATGATCATTGGTACTTGAGTAAAAAATAAACCCTTTATAATTACAAGTTGTTCATGTCTCCATTATATATAGAATTATAATCATGATGTATATATAATATATATCATATATATTCAGTATATACATGCATTTATAATATTACATTATCATTTATAGGTAAGAAATGAAATGCACCGTTCATGGAGACGGTAAGCCGTACATACGCATGAACGCTACTTTCATTTCTATTTCATATTTTATAGAATGGAATCATAATTATATAAAGGTATATTATAATCCAGTGTAGTATCATATATAATATCATAACTCCATCCTTTATACGTCCCACATATGGTATTTAACGAATCAAATCACTTTGAAGGGGCGATAGTCCACACTTCCTTAAATGAAGATATCGTGTTTACCCATAATGGAAACCATAAAGGTATGCACAAAATGAAAAATACAGAAGCTTAAGGAAAACATAAACATATTGTATATCATATATAAATATAGTGTCATCATAATGGCCACCTTTGAAGGTGTTAAAAGAATGTTGAACAATCATCATTTCGGGAGGCTGAAATTCGCCATCCACGGAAACAGTATGTTCTTTAACCATTAGATGTAGGTGTGTGTATGTGTAGCTCGAATCCTTCTGATAAAAACAACCTAGTATTTGGAATATACTGGTGTTTCTAAAAAAGAAATGAATAAAAAGAGTTTAGGGGGTTGGAGAAGCAAAATAAAACAAAAGGACTCAAGTGAAGACATTACCTTAAAATCAGGTAACTCCCTTTGGTTTGAGCTCAAAGGCTTCATTGGGAAGACTTATGCCCAAAGTGAGGCTTCAAGGAGTAAGAGATGGATGTGGAGAGAAAATATGGGCAGGGTTTGGCCGAGCCAAAGGCTTTGAAAGTGTGGGTAAGGAGGTAGAGGTGGGGGCCTTTTATAAGAGGAGAGGAGGGGCACTCTTGGAAATTAAAGAAATGTTACTTTATTTTAAAATGAGTTTCGGATTAAAAAGGTCCCACATTGATATAATTCGAGGGTAAGGTGATAAGGGTTCTAAATCCACCCATCCAATAGGTTTTGGACATGTGTAGGTCATAGAGTTTACATTATCTTTTCATTTTATTTAAATCCTTTATTAATGAGGTAATCGCTGCATCATCATGATGTCATAAATAATTTAATTTATTTAATGTATAAAAATTATAAAAAAAATATCATGATGTTGGAAATATTTTTATATTTCTAATTAATATTTATAGTCAAAACTCTGACTTGTATAACCCCATTTAAAAATTGTTTTAGTAAAACAACTCATATTTGTGTTATTTTAATTTTAACATTAAATAAAAAGTTATTAATGTCATTTTCCTACCAAAGTGGCTCCATGGGGTCCCCAAGTTGACCCATGGATTGTATTGGTCGTCCATGAAACATAAAATGAGGGTTGGACATGTTTCAAGCTCATCTCATATTATTAAAACATTATTTTTACCTTAAACTACACTAATTACCTCTAATCGCGATTTAAAACTTAAAAGTTACTATTCACCAAAAAATTATTTTAATCCCATTGAACCACATTTTACTTCTTAATGACAACCATGTATGTCGGACTTTTGAAATTCAAAACACAGAGGTGGTAAAATTTCATTTAAATGAGAAATCAGTTTTTATAAGTACCACTTAGTGGTTTCACTATTCATCAAAAATTGAAGTTTTCCAGAAAAATACCAAAACTTCACCCTAAGATATATTTGATATTCTGAATTCAAAAATGTTGTCTATTTTACAAAATTCAAAACATATATGTTTCATTAATTAATTTAATAATTAATTCCCGCTGTCAGAGCAAATAGCGTGTTTTTATGAAACAATAAGTATCAAAAGATTGACACTAGTTTAAGTCCAATTTCAAAGTGAAATTAAATCCAATTACCACTATTGGATTAAATGGTAAAAATATATTCTAATTTAACTTCAAAACCAATTCAAAAGATAATATAATCATATAAATAAATTAGATTAAAAAGCAGTTTTGATGTAAAATGCAGTATTTTTCACTATTCATTAAAAAATGAACATTGTCAGAAAAATACCAAAAATTCACACAAAGTAAATTTTGATGTCCCAATCATAAAGAATAAGTTTATTTTGACAAACATAGATTATAAAATTGTCAAAATATATATTTAAAAATGGTTTTCCATCAAAATGCAGTAAAACAATCTTTTAAAAATATTAGTGTATTCCATGCTTAAGATTGGATTTATTCTCATTTTAAGCCTCTAAAACACTATCAAATTCACTAATAGACATAGATAAAAATATCTATTATTCATTACTTACTTGGGATGTGAAATATATGGCATTGAACAATGAGAAAGACTCATATTTAGACTTGAAAAATATAGTAGGTAAATAAAATAGGTATTAATTATAAACCAGTGACACTCACCCAGTAATGGGCTAGTAGTTGAGGTGGATTTCTCCCTAGCTTCCCAAACTTTGGTAGTTTGAACTGGAACCTGTGGATAAGGGTTACTTTCCTGGGTCTGCTCGAGGCTCACCAAATGATGATTATAAAGACTTCCCAATTTCAAGGTCCACCTGAGCCACCACCCTCAACAATAGGACTAAGATGGACTTCAACATCTTGTTCATGTATTGTTTCTATGATATTATCCATGTATAGAACTACACATTCCAATCAGTCATGATTATAGAATCAAGAATAAGGAAATTGGTTACATAATAAATAAAGACTCACGTCCATTTAATTCCCTATTAAGTGCTTCAAATTCTTCTAAAGTAGTAGGATGATTATTATATTCCATTTTTTTCAATGGTTATGACAAGATTTATCCTGGAATCTATTGACATCCAAGACCCCATGGTAATTTCAACCATTGAGATGATCAAAATATCTGGCTCGGGACTTGGCATTGAAACCTCATACTCTGACTTGAGACCCCAAAAAAATTCCTCAGTGACAGCCGTAAGGTCAGTATCAGTGGTCGTAGGGTTATCCAGTGCATGGGATGAACCTAAAATATCATAAGGGAGAAAGTCAATAATCATTATAAACACCTTATGATGAAAATTTGACATTACTATAATCATCCTCCCTTTCCACAACAACAAGAATAGTTACAGGAACATATAGTGTATCCCTAACCATTGACACCTCTTTTATCGAAGGAGTTGACTCATTTTTAGGGGTCCATGCTTGGTCTATAGTGCCCCTTAGTTCTTTAAGGTTTATCTATAAAAAATTTTAAATAGAAGAGGGAATGAGTTCCTTCATTCATAAAAGGGTTAGACACTTGCACTGGATAAAGGAGAGATTAATAGTGCCACGATGGCTTACCACTACTGATGAGACGCTGATCCAAATATTTTATCCACTGGTACCCTTTATTTTATGGTTAATAAGGGATAGTATAAACCTAATAAAATTAATTTATTATAGGAGAAAATGTAGTGTCTTCCTTTATCTCATCCTTCATCATTTTCTACCCTAGGGATAGTTCTCATGATTTAGGAGATTATTCTTCATCCCTAAGTGAGGTGCCAGTTGGGTCATATCTTGTTGATGGAACCCTAGTTGATTTACCCTAGTCCCACTATATATGAAAATGACATTCCACTGAGCAACAATACTCTATTATAGATAAATGAAATGAAGAATAAGAGAATATATGAGAAAATGAGGACATAAATCCTTAGGATTGACATAATCAAACCATTCCTCAAAAGATGAATGGTCAACCCCTTTAGTAGTGCCCCACCTCATCATATCCTTTATCCACCTTGTGGTTGAGATCTTTTTTTTCGTCACATAAATGAGCATCTCTAGATTCTGAATTTAAATCCTCACCTCAGTGGGATTATCCTCAAATTGATGATATGGTGGAGTTTGAGAATCTTCTATATCTAGAATCCTAAAACCAACATGAAGTAGTTCCCATATGATTTTAACATCAGAAGATATACCTTTCCAGAGTTTCAATACCTCTAGTGATACAAATTTTGAGCCAATACCAATCTTCCTTGATGATGATTCAATAACCTTTCATTTTAGGGGCTTCATGACCCTCTCTTTCATAGATAATGTACGAAAAAATGGAACTTGGGTATCTTCTTGGCGATGGAGACTGGACCATCTAGGTAAAATATTAGTTGGTGCATCTCTTTTGATTATGAATTGCAAACTAAACCTTGCATGATTACATTTGGGTGAAATTGGGACCTCATCATCAACACCAACTAAAGGGGATAAATCCTCCACTAGAGGAGAAGAAACATATTCAGTAGTAGAATAATCCTTTCTAACATATTTTCCACACTTAGTGGATGGTCCAGTCCTAATTCATGGAATGTATTTGACCAATAATCCCTCTAGGTATGATGTAATCCACACATCGGTATACTAGGATGTAAATGCACTGGTCGCATCCTTGAGAGGTAGGTGGATCACTACTTGAGTAAACTCCATGGCTATAAGCATCGATATCTGTCAGGATACCATATGATTCTTTTTTGATCAAACATGTATTGGAGGATATACACTTATTTTTTGTAGGAAATTTAATTGGTGAAAAACTTGTATGAAGCATAGCCTTCACATATAACCTTGTTATTGATACAAGTTTCCAAAACACCATATCTAAAGGCAATCATATATGACCTTAGTTCAGTGATAGACTTCCCATCATCATGGAAGACCCCAATAGGTGGGATCCCATATGGGAAGAATTTTAACTCCTTGAATATGTTTATCCTCAAAAGGATCTCGCTAGGCTTTAGAGATAATGGTGAAATTCCAAAAACATCCTGAACATATGGTGGAAATAAGATCCCAGAAACCTAGATCCCCCTTAACACAGTGTAGGATATAAAGTGAACCACTAACCTCCCCCACAATACCTAGAATGATCACTCAATTTGGAACAGGTCCTTCCCTACATGATATGTAGCAATCCTTGATAAATATTTTTCAATAGGGGGATTTCCAACCACAAATGATTCTTCTTAGCCTACTTGGCCACCATAAAAAATGATCCCAACCTTATGCCATAGTTGGAATCATAGAAATGAAATATATAGGTTCTTAGCCACATGGCTAAAAAACCCACAAGGTGTGTCTTCATGAGAATGATGGATCTAGGCTTATACCCAAAATTTTCATACCCCCTTCTTTAATATCAGCCAAAATATACTAGGAGCGCTCCGCTTCACCACCTTTGTACACCCAGTTGGTAATTTTCAAGTGGGACCTTTCCCCACTAGATTCGAGAAGGAAATCATCCACACCATAGAATGCACATCCCCCTTCCGGTGACAATATTACTTTTTAATTTTATGATCAATATTCAGCATCTCACTTGCCAAAGTAGGTGTCCTTTTAGCTTCATCCCACATCACCTTCGAGGGGATGAACTCATTATTCATGTTTATAAGGATCGGAGCCCTAGAGATCTTGTGGACATCCCACAGGCTAATACTAACTTCTCCATTCATCAAATGGAAATAGTTTGTCTGTGGAATCCATATTCTTAACTACTAATGAATAAATTCAGTATTCTTATATACATAAGTTTTCCTTGCCAAATGACCTCATAAATTTCAATGTCTTGAAGCTCCTTCTTGAAATCCCCACAAATTTGGCACACCTAATACACCCATATACACCCATGCTTAACACCCCCTCCCAAGTGAAAGTGCCATTATTTCCTCTTACCATTTGACTTTTTAGTTTTGGAATTATAGAAGACAGATAGATAATAATGTGGATTTTATTCAGGTGTATGAGACTTTACATTTAGAGAACACTGGATATGGTGCATGACATATGATGTGGATGATGTCCAAAAATTAATATATGCACCTGTACTGGAAATGTTGGAAGTAGTAAAATTTATATAACACTGAAACCAAGAAAAATGAGTATAATTATTTGGATATAGGGTCAAGACCTCCCTTGGATAACCATGGATATAAAGAGGAAGATAATTACTTTCATTAAAGTCATGGCGATATTTATTCATAAGTCCCACTAGGTCAGGTAAATTTGTATCGCGAACATCATAGTAATAATGGCCTACAACAATCACCATATCTTAAAGGCACTTTCCCAGTTATTCATATGAAAATTTAGTATTTTGAGTGGCCATGAAACATGCAAAATAACATCAAGTTTTTGAGATTAGATAAGTCTCCATTTCAAAAATCATAGAAATGTAGAAAATATGGAAAAGGCATTAACCCACATAAGTTCCTTACACAAGTTCCTTATGCAAGTTCCTCACGTAGGCCATCGTTCATAGTCCCTGTATAAGTCACTTTCCTAGGATCAATCACAAAGATAGGTATATACTGTGTCTACCCAAATGATTCTTTCAGAGAAAATGATTCAATAGAAGGATTACACGAAAGACTAGCACATTGAGACATGAAAGTACAGAGTCACAAGATCCATCCTTTGGAACTAAGACCCTATTTATAAATGAGGTAGTCACCCCATATGAACTACGTACATTCCCCGCCTACATGGAAGACCATTGCAGACAACCTAAGTAGGAAAACTACATGGTATGCCTATGTAATCCATCCAACCTTTTCATCCCTTGACCTCAAGACCATACCATCTTATTTCGATCAGATCCAAACCTGGGGGGGATTTTATTAACACTTCATTTAATAAAATGGATGAAAAGGTGAAAAAGTTAAATACCTTAGTAAGAAGAGAATAAGAATATATATAAAGCAGGACAAGGATCACAAAGGCCTCCAAAGGAAATTCTACCAGGTACCCCAAAGTTCCATCATCACCTAGGGTACCTACCCAATCATCCTAGACGATCAGCTTGAGTGAGACACCTGAGAGAGATAGTCACTTCCCATAGGGTCCTATATTTTCCTATAAATAGAACCCTAGGGTCTTCATTTGGATATTGAAAAATTCATGAAGGAAAAATGAAACTTTTCTCACCCAAGTCCTTTGATCAACCCCTCTGAATCCTTCTAGGTATATTTCTAAAATATAATGGATAAATAATTAAAGGGGTATAAAAAAACTAAATTCCTCCCATCATTTAAAATAAAAAATACCTACATGAGGAACTCACTCACCCCACAGTTAAAGAACACCAGGATGATATACATTACCTTAACCAGTGACCAGTGTGAACCAACTCCGGGAACACATATGGAGACCCTTAAAGGCTTAAGAGAGGTCTCACCCAAGTGTAGTTGCCTAATTGGTCCATTGACCATGGTATAACCAGTTCTCCTAGAAACACCTACATGAAGAACCCCCTACGCGAGCCCTCTGGTTTTCCCAAAACTCCAACCTATTTGATCCACTCATCATGACTTCTTCAAAGACATCTATGTAAGGAACTCTCCCCCTTTGGAACCCTAGTCTAAAAGGGAATATGTTGAAACCCCCACCAAAAACTCTAAACTTACACAACCATGGAGAGTGTCACACCAGAATGCCCCCATTTGGGTATGTATTCCTATGGTCAGAGGTTTTCTGCATTTGTCTAGTTGGTTGTTTGGGGTCCTCAGGGTGTATGTGAGTGTGTATCCCTATGGTCACAAGGAACCCTACACCAAGGAAAGTGTCTGGGTGTTCCAATTATTGGGAACTAGGGTTAGGACCATGTCTTACCCTTCTCATCTCTAAGACCTGTATCCTAAAGTTCCTAGAAGGGAGGGTGAGGATTACACGTTCTTTTCCATTCAACATGGAATGAGATCCTCCTCCCTCAATATAGAACTGATTTTGGGGAATAAATCCTAGAGTAAGCACCTGGAATTTCTTTTAGGAGTTTTCACTCTTACTCCTATCTGCTTCCTCACCACTGGTTTATAGAGGGGATGGGAACCTAAGCCCTCTCCTCCCCTCTCAGGTTTCATTCCTTCCTTCTTTATACCCTAGACCTAATCCAAGGTAAATTAAAGATAGGGAAGTTCTGTACTCGGTCTATTCCACCATCACAATGTCTTCTTCCACTAGTGGAGGAGGAGATGTGTGTGGTTTTTTGGATCTTCCACTTTCTCCTGAAATAGACACAATCACGACATCCACACAATAATATGCATGTTTTGGTAGGGGATTATACTTTGAATATTTCTCTATATTTACATCACAGTTCTCCCATAGGTGTGATTCCTCAAGGTCATGCAGCCAAACTAGGAAAATGTGGATCATTTTATTTCCTAGATCTTCCATTTTCTCTTATTTCTCACACTGAGCATGGATCACTTGGTCTTAGAGGTTTATGGTGATCAAAAAATCCATATGATTTAAAAACGTGTTGGCATCATCATCAAGAGTATTCTCCAATTTTCACCAAATTTTACTAGGAATCTTTCATGAATAAGCCCCAAGAACTGAACTATGAAAACTCTAATTCCAATCACAACCGAGATATATAGGAAAACCACTTAGGGACTGTTCTTAATACGTATCCTCCTCAGGAGTAATCCCCAATCATAATTCCTATAATATTGGAATCCCCCATAAGAGTAAGCCCCAAAACAAGCCTCCAAACCACAATGAGTTGAGACATCCCTCATGGTCCCTTTTTAGGGAATCCTTTTTAGGAAAAATCCCCAAGTAAATTCTCTCAAAGGGTCACACTCCCCCATGAGACTAGACAAACTATGTGGGATTTGATTCCCATCCAAATGTGATACATAGAAAGATTCCTTGTGGAATAAACTTGATTATCAAAAATCAACCCTTTCCTCTATGGACCACATTCCCAGTAGGGCTTAATTAAACTAGGAAACTCATACCCCTTCCATGTTCCCTTGGTTACTTAAGCATAAGTCCCAAACCAAAATATGACTAGGCACCTTTCACCTAGACATCCTTGACACATGACGTTAAAATGTTCAGTTAGGTCCTTATCACATGAAATTAAAAGGTATTATGTTCCCCATTATGTGACACTGAACTACATGGGTTTTGATTCCTTTCACCAGGATACACAGATTCCCATCACATGATTTCGACCCCAATATCAAAACAACTTCTGTCTTCCTAGATGAAAATACATTCCAGGGTGCCCAACTGTGTGGCTATAAAACCAGTGTCATTATAAATAAATAATATCTAATTTGTACATTAGGGGATACCATTAATGGATAACATTGTATATATACATACATCTACATTGAAAAAGAACCTCATATACATACTGATGATTCTACATTCCATACATGAAAATAATTAGTTGTTAATTCTTGGGTGACCCATATTATTCTAGGGAATTAATAAAGGATTCATGAACATATCTTAAATCTATAAGAGAGTCCTAGAATAGGAAATATTACCCCAAAGGTTTAGATGAGCCCTACCTCACATCCTCTTTCCCAATGCAAGATCTTAAGCATCATTGGTCAAAACATTCCAACGAGCACCTGCCTTTGGAAAGAAGGTCCTTGGATCATCATGGATATAGAACCATTGGTTGTTTCTGATCCCATAAAGAAAACTCATTAGAAACAATTCAGAAATAATTTTTCCAAACCAAAACATATCTCTAAGGGGAAAGCATAATTCATAGGGGACTAAGTAGAGGTCAAGATATGTGCAATCACTATTGAAGATAATATTTTGAATAAATATAGTTGTTTTATAAATTGATGGATCTAGTAAAATTGAGTGTGTCCCACTAGACTGATTGATCTAGTGGAAACTTATTATGGCCCAAAGTAACATTGTTATCCCATGAGGTTTATCTTTAGATAGTTTTGAACTACTTATGAGGACATTATTGTTTCAGTAGTATCATCCTTGGGATCATGTACCCATTATAGTCCATTGTGTTTCAGTCCTAGGAGGTTTACCATGTTTCCAAGATCCTTTTTGGAGGAATTAGGAGATTTAAGTGTATATGATTTGTTTATATACCCTTACATTGATTATACTATGTAAACATTATTATATTTAGAATATTTAGCATGCTTAACTTATTTTAGAAGCTATTCATGTTACTCATATTTTTTTCACTTTCAAATTGGTTTTTAAAATTATTTGGAAAGTGGATTTAAAAATGAAACATGATGCTCATTTAAAATGGGTGTTTGAGAAATTTTTAGAAAGATGATAAAGTGGGATTTTAGCTTGTTAGATGTTTTCTAACAAGGTACACTCTTTAAGTTTTCTAAATATACTTGGAAAAAAGTTTTTTTTTCAACCTTATAGCTTTTAGAATAATGGATAAGAGTTTTATTAAAAATGGGTTGCATGTTGAGAAATGTTTTTCAAGTAATTAATTTCATTTAATCTAAATAAATGGATTTTTTGAAATGAGAGAGTGTGATTTAGATTTTACATACTTTTGAATTGAAAACATATTTTCAATTGTATTTTCAAACTAGCATAAAATGGATTATATTTTGTAAGGAATTGAAAAAACTCTATAGTACTTACCTATTGGGCTCAGTTTCACTTACACCCTATATACAACACTTTATATATGGAGTTATTATGGTGTTATTTTAGGTGCCTTGGGTTCTATCTCCATTGTGTTGGGATATTGGTTGTGTGGTATGTTAGTTTGAAATGTGGAGAGTAACCAAGGGTCACATGAAGATTTTAGGTAGCATTTTTATTTTATTTCCACTTTATTTAATATATATGTATATGATATTTGTTTTATACCTTATCCTTTGAGTAACTGAAATTTATTCATTTATGTTATGTGCTCTTATGTATGTGATGAAGATTTATTCTTAGGTTTAGTATCCTATATATATCCTTTTATTTCTTACACTTACTCTAATGGATAGTTTATTATCATTTTAATTGTTTTACATTTAGGGTGAAATCATTCCCATTGACTATGTTCTGAGACTTTGGCACTAGTTTTCAGTCTGGGTTGATCGAGAATATGCCTCATGTATGTCCTAGATTAGATCAGGTGTCTAATGGATAGACATAATATGTTGATTTGTAAAAAAATGGCATCATATCACACCCTATTACTATTTTTATTTTTTCAGGGTAGTGTGGAAACTATGATCTTCATTGGGGATAGGGTGGAGGGTATGGGAAATATTTTGAAAAGATCTTTGTTGTAGTGAACCTTGAGTTTAAATGGGTTATTTGAGATTAATTCATGATTTGTATTTAGGTTTTTGATATTATCAATGGATTTTGATATGTTATAATGACTATTTGATCTTTGTTGAGTGCATTCGTGATTTTGGGGGCTAGTTTATGTTTCTGAGGCCTAAGTGGTGAATAAACCATGGCTTTATGGTTAGAGCACATGGTTAGGTAAACTATGTGGTGAATGTGTAAATGGTATCTACAACCATGATAGTGAATGTTAAATAGTTGACACACAGTTTACTAGTCCATGCAGCCAAACCATGCATAGTATAGTTTCTTCTTCGATTTTTTTGTTTTTCCTCCCCTACTCCTTGTATTAATTCAAATGGTGTATAACATTGGTGTGTTACCAGAGAAAGAAATTTTCTTTTGGTTATTTTAAAATTAATATGGTTGGATGTGGTTTAATTTAATATTAATGCTTGGATGATTGGTTTTATCCCTTATATATTGTTTACTATGTAATGGAAAATGGTTTTTGGAATAAAAGGAGATTTGGTTTTAGGTGCTTCATTTCTGAAAACCACTTTGCAGTGTCCTTAGAGAGATATTTGGGGTTTTAAAGATAACTTGTGTTTTATTCAAAGCAGTGTGAGGAAATTTTATTTAAGTGAAAAAGGTTTTATGTTTTAAAATTAGAAATTATGAAATATTTAATTCTTAAAAAGGGGATGTTTTAACAATTGGTTTGTTAAACTTTTTTCTGAGGGTGACCGATTTTATAATGGAATTTTGAAGTTGTTTTGGAATATAAAAAATGGGGTTTGATTCTTAATTAATATTATGGTATAATTTTATTACCATAACATGTTCTAAATATTTTCAGTTTTTGAAATAGACTTACAAATTTTTTACTAAAGGATATTAATCTTCATGAACAATTTATTATATTATTTGATTTATAAATAGATATTATTTTTAGAATTTAAAATGGATGTTTATTATTTGTCTTCATAGGTAGGGGACCATTAAATTTTATTTAAAGGACATGAATTAGTTGAAATTAATTTCTTATGTTAGGTGATAAATGCTTCCTATAAAATCTTTGATGGAATGTTGGGTGTTGTACCTAAGTGTTCTCCTTGTATGGTTTCATCCATTTTTTAGAATTGTCCTTTTCTATTATTTACTCCACCTATACTTCAAGTTGATTTTGGGGGATTCAAACCTTGTTTTTTTCTTCATGGATTATTAGGTTAGTTCCCTCACCCTCTTTATGATGTATTAGTGGAGAAAGTTTAGTGTATCATCTTGGTGAGTTTTATTTGGGAATGGGGATTTGGTTGTGAATACCTGTGGCTGTTTTATTGGGATTTCATGATATTTCATTGAGTTTTTGTTAATTTTGTTAGAAAACCTCTTTTGGTATATATTAATGATGCTTGGGTTATATTATAAGGGTTGGTAATTTATATTAGATATGTGTGTGGGCCTTATGCCTTGTGTGGGTGCCTTTGGGATTTGGGTTTCAATGCATCCCTTGTTGTTGTGGTTTCCTTCCTTTGGGTATTATAATATTCTCTTTTGTTATGGATGTTTTGAGGATGGTTTCTCATTGGTTTGATCTTGGATGAACTTCATGTCAGTGCTTGTGTAATTGGGATGCATGTTTCCTTTGGGAAATTGATCTCTTGGTAGTTCTAGTTTGTGGGGTTTACCATTAGATTATGTTCTGATTTTGAGTTTCTACTTTATCCATTAACCATGGTGACTCAGGTTGAGATTCCATGTTGCTTCTTCTTATAGAATACTAGTGATATTTCCATTGTGTGTGTGATATTTTTTACTCTTTATGATGATTTTTTCCTTACAGATGTTCAATTATATGAGGTTGGGTTTACTTTAAGGAGTTTAGAGTTGGATCATTAGATAACACTTAAGTGTTCCTTGGGAATTCGTAGATATAAATTATCTTGATATTTTTTACAAAAGGCATGTTTCCATTTTATTACACAATTCCAAGAATTTATACATGGTGGAGAGACTTGTTCCCATTCTCCATCTCCTCTATAAATTACTTTAATGATTATGGTGGTGTTTTTATAGGAGATGTATTGTGGTTTTATGGACTTGATGATTTGGTACAGGGTAATCATTGATGATTGATATTTTCCTTCCATATTTTCTATCACTTTACTATTCTATCAAACTCACCTTATTCCATTATGTGTGGTTGTGACCAATTCTAATTACTTTCACTTTTATAAGGTAATTTCTAGGAATATAAAGTGGCATGGTGGGGATATTGTAACATTATCTATCATTGTTTATTTATTAAGTTAATTTATTTTGGGGCCTTTTTTAAATTTATAAGATTATGGTCTTGAGATTCTCATTACCTTTGTGTGTGGTTTGGAGAACTCAGTTTAGAAGAAACTATATGAGTTCCCTTATATGGGGAAGTTTTCTATTTTTTTGATCACACATAGTTTAACCTATACTGGTAGAACATGTTTTGTGCAAGTTCTATTAGTAGCCACATGACATAGAATTTCCATAGATTTTCTTGGATCATGACTTACAAAGGGATATGTAAATAATAAGACAAGTTTGTGATATGTCTCTATAATGAGAAAGCTCCATTTGGAACAGTCAGTGCATATGTACGCAATTCATGTTGAGTCTCCCAGTGGAAATTATGTGAAGGCCTTTTTATTAGATTGTTCCAACTGTATAGTTTATCAAACCATGTCTCCGAACCATACAAGCTTCCAAGAATAACTTAAATGTGATTTTTAAGGATTTTTCCTTTGATTTTAAGATCACAAAGGGCCTCCCCTCTCCCCACTATCATTCATCCAATCCATGTACCACTAAGGAGGTTCATCCCTCCTCCCCCTTTGATATTCAAGATTTTCTAACCACTTTTCTTATAGACTTATTTAAGTTAATCTCTAAGTTACTTTAATTTCTCCCCTCTATTCCCTTTTCCTTGGGGTTCTCTATTCTTTGTAAACCCTAGGGGATACAAAGTTCAATTTTAGGGTTTTGCATGATTTATTCATGGGGTTATTTATTTTATGGTATTTCTTGGGATCCCTTAATAATTTTAGAGAATTCCTTATCATAGATAATGACTTTAGAAATGGTTTTCAATAAACATTGGTATGTGTTTCTATGCCTTTTTTTATTAAAAATGACATTATATTGAGTACTTGGTTGTTTCAAATTCCTTATTTGTTAAATTCATCTTATATTTGGTGGTTTGGGTGGATTTTCACTTGTAAAAAATGGGTTTTACATATAATTTCAAGTGGTACTTGGAATGATAGGCAATGATAATTGTAAAAAGATGATATTAGGTTAAATGTGACATTTTAACTGTGCTTTGAGACCATTTGGGTAGTAAAATAAATTGATAAGTGTGGTTTTTGGATTCTAAATTCCCTTTCTCGGTTATACTAGTGGCGATTTAAAGTGTCGAGTGTTTTAAAAATGTTTAAATAAGGGTTTTAAATGGAGTGCGACGTTTTTCAATCCCTTGACCCCATTTTGGAAAGGATTTGAATTGGAATGGGTGTTATAGGCTTGTTGGGGATTTTTAATGTATTTTTATTTTATTCTTGGAATTATTCATTCAAATTGTTGTAGGTGTTTTCTTTTGAAAATATTTTTGAAAAATTAATTTCATGGATTTGGTTTTAAAGAATGGTTTGAAACAGGGTTTCAAACTATTTAGTTCTGACTTTTCATTCTAATCCCCTTTCATAAAAACCCATTTGGAACCCTTAGAGATTTCCAAATGGTGTGTGTATATGTAAAACCATCCTAACCCCCTTATTATATTCTTACCCTTATGGGGGATATTGTTTATTGCATGAGTTAGACTATGTCATGAGGTTCATGTTGTATATTTTATGAGAAATGAATTTATTATAAAGGGGTTGTTTCTTACGAAGGTGTAATAGGTGAGATAGTATTTAGTGATTTTGATATATTGATGCATGTGATTTTTCACCTCTATTTGTTACATATAACAGAGATTCCTAGGGGAATAAGTAGATTTCTGGGTAATTTTAAGCCTTAGTGAAGTTGATGTTCTTACTAAATATAGTGGATCATGAGGGAAAGGGAGCTAGAATAATTTAGTGTGTCCCTCTAGACCGAGTGAAATAGTAGAAAATTATTACGGGTCATTGTAACATTGGGATTCTAGGTGATTCATCTCCAGATAGTTTGATAGGACTTCTAAGGATGTGACAGGTTTACTAGTAATAAAATAGGTATCACGTCACCAATTTAGACCATCGTACTTGAGTCATGGGTGGTTTCCCATGATTCTTAGATCCTTTGTAAATTACTTAGGTGATTCCAGTGCATATTATTTGTTTATATCCCCTTTAATTTATTGTAATATAGTACTATTTATCTGTTTGGCCTCATTGGAATTATTGATTTATTTTAGGTGCCATCTAGGTTACTCTTATTTGAGTTTTGGTTCTTGTTAACTTTAAAATTGGTTTGTAAAATGATTTTTAAAGAGTATTTAAGAAGGTAATGTGGTGTGACATTGAAATGGGTGATTGAGAAATGCTATGAAATAGGATGAAATGTGTTTTTATACTGTTATTTGGTTTCTAAAAAGGGTTTATATTTCAGTATTTTCTAAGGGTGTTTGGAAAAATGTTTCAATTATATGTTTCTTTATTTTATAATAAGGGGAAATAGTTTTATTAAAAACTAATTGAGGCCTTAGAAATAGTTTTTCTAGTGATTATTTTTATTTAATACAAATAAATGGATTTTTATAAAATAAGAGAGTGTGATTTGGATTTTTCATACTTTTGAACTGAAAACATATTTAATATTGTAAATTAAAACTAGAATAAAATGGATTTTATTTTTTTAATGAATTATGGAAAGTCTATGTTTCTTACCCACTGGGATTAGTTTCATTCACACATTGTATACACTACTCAATGTATGTAGATTTTATAGTTTTCTTTCAAGTTACTTGGATTTGGTCTCTCTTGTGTTAGGATGAAGGTTGTGTATGATACTAGTTTGGGATAGAGAGAGTGATCAAGGGTCCTATGGAGACTATAGGCAGTCATTTTATTTTTTCCCCATTGGTTTATATATGTAGTAGATTTGTTTTATCCCTTATAATTTAAGGATCTGTTGGTTATTAATTTATGTCCCATGTGATTATACATATGATATGACCTCCTTATTATATTTAGAATCCTATATGTCTCTTTTTATTTTTTATCCTTACTAGGATGGATGGTTTATTATCATTCAGCTTATTGTATATTTAGGGTTAAATCATTCCCATTGATTATTTTATGATACCTCATCACTAGTTTCTTGCTCAAGGTGATTGGGAACATTCCTCAGGTATGTCTTAGACTGGATAGGGTATCTGATAGATGTATTTACGAGATTATTTTATGATAACACGAAAAAAGAAAGAACTATATGGAGTGTCCTCACACTTACTTCTCATGTTCTGAAACTTTTATATATAATCTACTATTACATCACAAATAATATAGGGTGCTCCAAGAACTTATTCCCTTTTAATAATTGAGGTTATGATACCATTTTTTCACAAAACAACCTCTTATACCCATGAACTAGTCACCCAAGTAGGCTTGTGAAATAACCCAAGGTTCATTCCCAATCTCCTAGAGTTAGCAACAAGAACCAAGAAATAAAAAATAACCATGATGGAATGATTTATCCAAATAAATTTCACCAAAAAGGTGCAGAGTTGTCACTTGAATATGGAATTATGCGTTTATACATTGGGCTTCCAATAATATGAAATAAAAAGTTTCAAAACAATGAAAATAAACCAAAAAATTCATTGATAAAAATAAATATACAAATAACATCAATAATATAAAATAATAATAGAAAAACTAAAAAATATTCAAATTAAGAAAATAAGTATAAAATGGCCAATACAACCAAGATAGAAGACAGTCAAATGAAAACTAAAACAAAAAATAATGAAAAATCTCATGTGACCCATGCTCACCCGCCAATAAATCTAATTTATGAGTGACATGACCAATGGATTACATATATGGAGGATTCCCAATGTCCATGAATCTGAAAATCAAATTTTCATATAGGCATGTGAAAATATCATCGTAGTTATCCTACCTACACCCCATGCATATACTTCAAAAAATGAAATCCTTTCATGCTTGTTTGAAAATGAAACCCAAAAGTTATCTTTCCATTAAGATTTAAAATAAATAACATATGTCCAATTTTGAAATTAATTTAATTTTAAAAATCCCATTTAAACCCAAAATCAATCTTTAAAACATTTTTTAAAGAAGGTAACACTCAGAGAAATGAAACCATTTCAAATCTAAATGCATTTTCGATTAACCTCACCCATTGAAACTGAAGTAATATAGATCACATTAAAATACACATACATAAGAGGGAAAGAA
Organism: Viscum album; assembly: GCA_963277665.1. Lineage (NCBI taxonomy): Eukaryota > Viridiplantae > Streptophyta > Magnoliopsida > Santalales > Viscaceae > Viscum > Viscum album. Next base: position 1,714,997,648 of record OY728125.1, read on the forward strand.
ATAAACAACAATAAAAATGATAAAAAAATAATAAGTGGAAATAGATAAGAATTAAAGTAATCCAATAATAAAATAATGAAAAAAGTAAACAACCTCATAAACAATAAAATAAAAAAATTGAATGTACCATCATCATGGGAGTAGACCTTAGAACTAAATACAAGGTATCCTAAGATCCTCATTCATAAATGATCAAATAAAACCATATTATATTCGACACATAATTCTCTATTTAGTACTTGAATTATCCTAGTGGAATGGTGGCACCTAACCATGGAACCACAACCAAGTCCAAATACATTAGCAAGTACATGACTTTCTACTAGTGATATAGAGACACCCCAGATAGTATCTAAAAAGGTATCTTAGTTTAGTTAGTATTGTATCATAGTCCAAGTACTGGGAGGGAATGTCATACCTATTGGTACTTGTCCCAACATCCCTTACCTAAGCACTTGGGTTCCCATGATCAATTAAAAAGGAGGTTATAGTATAGGCCATGATAAACCACATGAATCACCAATAATATATAAAATACCCCCACCTATATTCCAGGAATACCAAAAATTACCCCTATTTAATCAACCCCAATCATAATTGAAATAGTAAAATCAAAGGGCTTTCAAAAATTCACTTTTATAAAGCCCAAATTGGGCCTTGATAACCCTTTGATAATGAAAGCATGAAATTCCTTTAGAAAATTTCAAATGGTCCTTTAAACATTAAACCTTTTTTTGAAACATTGTGATCGATTTTTAAAACGAAATATAACTCAAGACTTTGAAAAAATATCTTTTAAACCAAAAGTTAAATCCATTCCATGAAGAACATAATTAACAATACCAAATAGAAACTCATATCACCATTTAAAACACCACTATACATAATAAAAATAAAACCATTCTATTATGATTATAAAATTGTAACCATGGAATAAAAAAACTCAACCATAATCAAAACTTATTTGATATATTAAACATAATTTTTGAAAAAAAATCTAAATTATTAAATCATTGGGATATTTTATCAAACACCTTAGGGGAATTAAAAATGAGTTACCAACAATATAAAAAATTAATTCTATTGAAATCCCATTATCAATATTGAAAAATCACCAAAACAAGGATAACAAATTTCAAATTAAAAAATCATATGAAATTAAATCCACAAACTAAACTAAACTATGATATTAATTAAGTTTCTTAGGCTTAAATCATTATGCATGGAGAAATCTACCTCAAACTAAAGTAAAAACATCACATTTGATTAAAAAAATACTAGAAGAGGATGTAAAAAAATGCTTCAAAAGACATAGTCATAAGAAAAAATAAGATTAAACACACCCCAAGACCTAGGGTTTTTCCAAGATGGACCTTATGTAATAGAATAGAAAGAGGAAATCATAATAAAGGGAAAGAGAGAAGAAAATAAATCCCTAACCAATAAATAAACCCCCTGTGGAATCAAAGTGGAAGGAGAAGAATCCCTTAAGGAGTAGGGGTTGTGATGACTAGGTCTCCCCTTAGCCGTATTGTGGGAAATATGGAGATAGGGGGATCCAAGGGGTTAAAATTAGGTGAGGTTAGATTATCAATTTCAAATATTTTTAAAACTTAGTAGATTGTGCAGTTTAGCTGCATGTTTTTTCAAACCATGTGCCCCTCACTAGATAAGAAAATGAGTGTTGTATGGTTTAACTGTAGGGTTGGAAAAAACCATGCACCAAACATGAAAAACAACACTGAAAAAAACTGAAGGTTTGTGAAACAATTTTAATATGTTCAGTTTTAACCTTGTTCCTAACCATGAGCATCACACTAAAACCTCAAAATTAAAAATTTTTAAGAAAACAACACCAAAAACAAATACCATAGATGAGGTCCAATATATTAGTGAAATAATAGTGAAAAGGAAATTGGGGAGGGAAATTTTCCACCAAGAATCACCACTTTATTCAAAACCAAGGGTAAAAACCACCATTTAATAACACAGAAAACAATAGATAAGCACCAAATCAGTCAACATGAAATAAACCAAATCGAACCATAAATATATCTCACTATCACCAAATCCATTTCCAAAATAACACCACAAAGCATCCTTATTGGATAAATCCATATCCTTTCAAGATATTCAATTTCATCAAAATAAATTTTGAAGTGACCACAAAATCATACCTATCCATCTCTATTGAAAACTGACTACTCCCAAGAAAACTGAAATTACCTAAGTAGAAACAAAAATAAAACTAGATAAATCACTAATGGAAATAGATCCAGGAAAAACCCAACCAAAACCAAAGAAATGATGCTAGTTACACTTGAAAAAAATTCCACAAAAATCCCCCACTATCATAATATCAATCCTCTTAAGTCACCAACATGCCTGGACAAATTGGGGGAATTCATGATGGGTTAATTTTAATAGAGAAAATAAAGAGAGACCCTCAGTGAGAGATACCATCAATTATACTGGAAATAATACAAAGAAAAGACCACTGATACATCAATAGACTAAGAGACACCATTATAGAATTAAATCATTGGATCTTTCATCAAACATCAACCATCATAATCCCATGAAACTAAAGGTGACACCACATTCAACTAGGGATGAGTTATAGAAAGGTTTATCTATAAGACATAATATAAGAAGATGACTATTAGATCTTTGTAAAGAAAGCAATTTTGCAAAAAAATAATATAGGATACCTACCAACAATACCATCGATGAGGAAAAAATACAAGTACATAGGAAATATGAGAATAATCAATGTTGAACACTAGGAAAGGAGACTAATGTCAAAAATGAAACTAGGAAGAATCCTAACCAAATCCATAATTGCAACATAAAAGGGACCATTTCCAAGGTGAGTAATAGGATATGAGGTTCAAAATTTAAATGGAAAGGAACCTAAAAGACTATCAAGAAAGATGAAGGATGATTCAATAAAATAAAAGAGGGAGGTGAAACCCTAGATCTCGAGGGGGAATGTTCATGAGAGAAGAGAACTAATGGGTGAGAATGATGCCATTTCAGAATATATGGGGTTTTGAATCTCTATATGGATCCCAAGATAAAAAATAAACATGAAATAATGGAATATTATGTGATGGTAGATAACCTAAAGAAGGTTATATCCAGATCAATAATGATATGACAGATATGATGTTTCTAAAGAACTTATTGGTATCCCATTGAATAAATTGAAATTTTAGATTTATTAATATACTAAGAAATGAATTTATGTTGGATAATCTATAGATCAGTGTTGATTTTTTTTGTTTGTATTATTTTAAACCAACAAATAATATTCTAATAATGGATTTAAGTGATAGATGATAGTGAAAAAACGTGAGGTTTTCTTGTAGCTATTTAGTATGGATTTAAAGAAGACTGAGTATACTTGACGATGAATTTGTGTGTGAGGAGGTATGGATTATATTTTTTTCTTAACTAATATGGTATTTTAGATGATATATATGCATTTAGATAAGGATGAAGGAGTTTTGGAAGTGTTCTTGTTGAATTCTAGAAATGGTAATTTTGAGAAGGTTTCTTTGATTTTGGCTAAGTCCTTGAATATGTAATATACTTGAAGACATATGTAATAAATTTACATTGGTGTTACATGTAAATATTTTAAAGGAATTTTATATGTATGATACTTTTCATACATAAGATATTTTTTGAAAAGATCACTGAAAAATAGACTAGGGTGATATCTTACGTGATACATAAGATATTATTTGGGTTTCACAAATAATTGGAAAATTCCCAGAGATTCATAGGAATAAGAAAAATATTTGGGAATTATATAATATATTATGAGAAGTAGAATATTTAAACAAGTCTTGGAGTTTTATTGGATAATTAAAATCATTAGATATTGTATAATATCTTGCTTGTCTATTTCATAAGTTTTTGGTTAAATTTCACTAAATACAAACAAGGAAAGACTCACTGAATGTGTAAATTTTTATGAAAGAATAAATAAGTTCTGAAAACATAATAGTCCTCATCCAAATTAATAAGAATAAATTTATGGAAAAGGATTAATGTGTAAGAGTAATATATATAATTGTAGTGAAATATGATAATGGGTGAAGATGTAAGGGTCATCCTTAGACTCCAAAAGAGTCATTTTTTGTGTCTCAAGGCATTGCATAAAAGTTTTTTTTTTATTTTTTTCTATATGGTGAAAAATTAAGAGTCTTCTATACTACTATGTAAGTATCATTTAGTAACCTATGTAAATTTATAAGGGTTATTCCCATTATTTATTTTTTGACTAAGGTTGTCCTACAATAGTTTAAAAATATGTTTTATTAATCATAATATATTATTAATAGTTTTTCCAACTATGATTGAGAAAATCATGGGAATATTAAAGGATGATTATTTCATGATATTCAAGTGGTTTTAAAATCAATATTTGTGCATGTTTCAATGGATTTTATATTTTACCAAGAATCACCTCAAAATTTTTGAACCAAAACATAATACTATTATTTCATGAAGACATAGACGTTGTAGAATAATTATCAAGAAATTTTCAGATAGGGTTTTAATGGTTTTTATATGTTCAAATATGGAAAATATATCTCAAAGTTTATGATGAGATTATGTGATACACAAAAAAGGTAGCATCATTCTAGAGATATATTGAGTCTGTAGGGATTCATTATTTTTTATTTATTATCTTTTAGGAGGAATATCTAAGAATTAAATGGGAATGGTTTTGAATTGTATTTAAAGAATAATGTTGGATGGATTTGGGCATTATATTCATAAAGTATAAAAAATATTATATGTGTGAAACATAGAGATTTTCCCTTTGAATATAGGATTTTTGGAAGGAAATAAATTTGGATATATTTTTTTGCAGAACCTAGTGGACTGTGTAGGGATACTTTGGGGGGGTGAATAATTGTATCAAAATTTTACCAAGTTTTATCATTATCTTTAATTGCCCCCGTTTATACTCAAACCTATGTATTGGTTAAGATATATGAATCCTATTTATTTTCACAAAATCCTCACCACAATATTCTATAAAAAAATAAATAGGTACAATAGTAAACAATATTTTTATAAGGTTTGGAAAATCCCACTCCTTGTCATGTTTGAGTCTTTTATTAAGGCACAAATTTTATTATCACTATAATTTCTAGTGATTAAAAGTGTAGTTCAAGTCAATCACAATGCTTGAGTAAGTATTATTAAAATTCACTAGGTTTAGGTATCATCAGCTTCCCTTTATCTATTATATGGAATAGGTGAATAGGTCTTTATACCTATCCCACAGACTTCAGTTCCTGCTAGTTGATGGAATTGATTAAACCCGTACCAGCGGTCTTATAGGGTCCTTATCATACAAGGGAGAAAGTCTTCAATCACTAAGTCATGATCAATAACACTTTATGTAGGCTGGACTTATCTTTCATCCAAGACACACTGTGATTTACAATCGTAGTGGATTCTAAATCTCTTGGGAGTCTTGATGCACAAAATAGATAGGAAAAAAACATTGGTCTCTTACTCAGTCGTCTTCTACAATATGAGGATATTATAGGTAGAAAAAAGAGGTTCTAACTTCTCATCTTCTTCTCCTTATTATTTGACATAGAGGGTTCCTAGATTCATTCAGATTATTCTCCCTCAATACAAAACAATTGTTTTTAATAAATAAGTGTTAGGATTATTCTATTCTCAACACTTTCTTCTTCCAATTCTCATTGCATATTTTATATTCACTGAATTCTAAATATTATTTCCACATGTTTTATGAAAATTATATGACATTCTTTATTGATATATTCTCTCATTCTAACCCATTTTAATATAGTTAAGGTATCCATTTTATTATTTTTTAATACTTTACTTGTTTTCATTTTCCATGAAATTATTGAAATATCCCACCTTTAATTTCCCACAAAATCCAAATATTATATTCTTTTTATATATTAAATATATGCATTTATCCATGTAATTATGACATGAAACTTCCCCTTTTAGCGTGGAACTATTTACATCTTTCTTATATCACAAATATCTTAGAATAATTTGTGATGTTTAGTTCCTTTCAGACCCATGATTGAGTATGATCATATTTTCTTTGTTTCCTCAGAATTAATTCTTTTTGAATTATTCAATTTTTCATTTTGAACCTCGATATCTTATTCTTTTAAAATTAATAATTGATTTTATAAGATTTAATGAATCTTATGGTTTCATATTTTAATAAATTCCACTTATAATGAAGAAGAGATATATTATGTGGCTATATTCTCTTACAATATTCTAAGTATTCATTAAATTTGGCCACATATTACACCTTATTGATATCTTATGAAGTCACCATAGATATATTACAAACTCATAATATCTTAATAGAAACACATATATTATATACTGAACTTCTTTTGTGATTTCATGCTTTATGTATAAACTCATATCCAATAAAAAACTCATCTGATTTAATTCACCCTTTTTATTAGAATAATTGAATTCTAATTTCTCCCTTTTATTATAAAAATTTCATATGTATAAAGTTCCTTTTATTTGCACCATATGATATCCATTTTACCATAATATGTACCTTGTACCCTGTAAAGGTACCCTATGAAGTCTTCATCATAGGATTTTGTACCCTATGAAGTCTACTATACCTTATGAAGGTCCCTTATAAAGTTGGTATGTATCCTATAAATCCCTTCATAGGAATCTTTACTATTCCAAATCTTTGAACTCCTGCTAAACTTATACCTTATGAAGTCTATGGGTTGTACCCTATGAAGCTTATAGTATACCCTATGATGTACGTAGGGTTCTTCCCATTTATATTTTCTACTTATACACAACATTCTTAGATTTACTCCAAAACTAAAAAAATTATTCAATTCACATAAAGGGATTATAAATCACTTCAAATAACCTCAAATCATTATCCAATAATTACCCTTACACTAAAATAGTTGTGTCGTGTTCAGTGATTCATGGATGTATCTTCTTTACTTTAGATAGTTCCTTCTTCTAATAATATTAACTCCTTCAAGTTATTCACTAGCTAGAATTATTCAAACTTCACCTAAACTGTTATAGAAAATGTCTAATACATCAAAAATTATCTTTTTATTGAATAAAAATAGAAAAATCAATAAATATGAAGGATTTCTAAATTTATTTACACAAGTTCTTTTAGAAACATCTCTAACCAATTCATTCTTTCTATGATATGTAAAATGGAAGAAACTCACTCATCCTTATCCAACACACTTTAAATTTTTTTATTACATCCTTATTGAAAAAAAATACGACGTATTAAATTTGGAACTTAAATTTATTTATAAATATTTTTGTCTTCTTTGATATATACAATAATACATAAATGGATTTATTAATTTATGTGAACCTCTAAAGAAACATATTCATGAATTGAAGAAATGGAGGGATTACTACTATGTAATAAATAAGAGAATAAATAGAATATCTTATATTGAATAATAAGAATAATAGGTTTTATAATTATTTTCTATAAGGAAGATTAATTAATGTTTTAGAAATCCTTAAAAATCATTACAACTAATAGGGTGGAGTTTTCCATGATGACTCATAGAAAAGTGGTGATGTTGTTTTTGGAGGTGTTCACAACTATCATACGAAATAGAATATCATGGAGATAAAAGTGAACCAACCTATATATGATGTAATAATAATAATTATGATACTATTTTCATTAGTGTTCATTCCAACAAAATTTCCCCATCTTAGATAATTGTTCAAAGAGAGAGGAGCAGAGGAAGCAATCATTGGGAAGTAGTGAGTTGTCCCTAAATATTTTACAAGGAGTGACCCTAGTCATAGGATTGACCTATCCTAAATCCACCATCAAATAGTATGTTTAATAGATTTTGGTGTATCAATACATTTTGGGTTACATTCTCCTTATATTATCCTAGTGTGGGAGAACAAATTAAAAATACTTGTATCATGTGCGCATGAATTGTTTATATTCTTCATGAAATAAATTTGTTGAGTGTGGATGAGGTAATCATAAAAAAATATATAAATGGTTAAATAATAGAGATATTATAATTGGATCATAATCATTAAAGGAAGAACTAAATTGTTACCCTAATAATTGTGAGTTTAATGTCACCTAGGACATTGAGAGTATGAGGAAAAAGTGTCAATAATGTAAAATTATATACCCAGATTCACCCTCTCAGGGTATCTATCACTAAATTCCCTTACGGGACTTATAAGAGGTATCATAAAATATATATATTTTTTGTGGTTTAAATTGATCCAATTTATTTCTTAATTGTAATTATAATCTATATTTGTATTATGTTGGTTCCACAAAAAGGGAAAGAATCATAGGAAGAAACAAATCTCCAAAGGAATTCCAATTTATAAAATAGTTTTTGGGAAAAATTGGGTTTTAGATGAAAGACTCCATTAGATATTAAAATAAAGGTATGAATGAATTAAATTGTCAATATATTAATTTTCTAAATGATTATGCAGGATTATTTGAGAATATTGATATACCAAATGAATTTTAATTCAATGACGATGATAAGATATCAAGAATTTTAAAGGTAGATTTTTTTCACCTATCAGAAGAGTTAAATAAGAGGATGTAAGATGAAAACATGAAATTGAAATAGGAGAATAAGTCTCAAGATATCTATTCCAGTTCAATGAAAATTTAAGTATAAAAATGAAAGAGATTAAACAAGAAACTACTTGAAGTGGATACTAATCTAAGAGAAAATAATGATTCCAAGGATAAAGAGTTTAATGAAATTTCCTCCAAAGTTTAGAAGAATGAAATTGATTCCAATGATATGGGAATTGTTTTAAAAGAAGTTAAAAATTTGAATACCAAAATGGATGAATTTACAATACACATAGTAGAAATGGTTGAGGAGAAACATACGAAAAAACAAGAAAAATTAGAATTAAAGATTCCATTTCTCAAATGAACATCGTGATGAAAGGTAAAAGTGATGTGCTGGATAAAATTTATCCTTCATTAGTGGGTGAGGTGCATAATGGAAAGAAACTCAATAAAGATATGATTTCTTAGATTAGGATATAGGTAAATAAGATCTATCAAGTGAAATAAGAGTTAAACTTAGTTAAGAAGTAGGTAGAAAATTCAAATTCCAAGGGTAAGAATATATTCAAAGATTCATTATATTTCTTGTTTGATTATTCCTTAGTAGGAAAAAATAATATGAAGAACATGTATACCATATATTAGGAGAGGTATAGAAGAATTGTTATGTCACAAAGGCTACATTCAAGAGGAAAACCCATATTTATCCATGATAGAACCCCTCTGAAGAAAAAGAATAAATAAATTTTGAGTATCCCCAAGAAAATTTAAAATAGTAGTGTTCATGGGAACACACTCAATATGGTCCCTACAAAGAGTAATGGAAAATTTATGAGTACCAAATTATAGTATCAAGACATGTGCATTTATTGTATAATGCATAGTAATATCTCTATATTTTTTATGAATCATTAGAATATACTAACTACTGAAAATTTTACAGATATTTTTAAAAAGATGTTACCAACCTCAGTAGAAAAGGTATAGTTACTATTTTAATGATTGTTATCTAGTATAAATATTAGGAGAAATTCAATTAGAATTAATGGGGGTAGACATATTTTATTCAATGATAAATTTATTCTTTGAATAATATATTTCATGTGATGGTTAAAGAAAATCACTATGATGAAAGTTATCAAAATAAGAGTTACGAATTTTTTGTTCAAAAACATTTGTCTTGTAAAGAAAATAAAAATATTTGGAAAATAAAGAGAAGTAAACATGTTGATAAATTCCATGTGAAGGAAGTATCCGAAGTCATTATATGTGTTAATGATCCCAATGCTTCATGCATACATAGACAATATAGAAATAATGTTTGGAAATGAAATGTACAAAATATGATATGTCATGACATTCTTGATGTTTTTAGTACCCAAGGATGGGAAATTTGTGATTTGGACTATGATGAAAGAAATATACTTAAAGAAGTTGAAAATAGGTTGGACTCTGTCAAAAATAATCTAGACCTAAAGATAGACTCCAAATTATAGGATGAATAAAAAGTGGTTGTCATGACCCCCACCACTGGTACCCCTAGTAAAATGAAAATGAAGGGAAGGAGTGACACCTAAAACTCACCACAAATAGGCCTAAGGTTGAATAGTAGCACCAATGGTATAAAAATTATAATTGAATGAATTACCCTTAAAAATATAATTAACTATAATAGATAAGAAGAGATCCACTAATCAACACCAAGGAATTTCATTTCAACCAAATATAAATTTCCAAAATCGAAATAATACTAACATGAAAAATGTAAAAAATCAAGAAAAATACATGTAAGAGGAACTATGACTCCAAGACAGCTACTAACTATATCCATGGTTGTTAAATAACATATCCAAATTCTGTTAGATTAGTACGAATACACATAGCAAGTTGTGCTGGGGTGAGAACTTGGGAGTACTCAGTAGGATCAAATTTATAATTAAAATCAATATATGTGTGAAATATATATACAAGAGTAAAAAAGAGTGAAACCATCATGGAAAAAATCAAAACATAACTAAAATCATAAGGTTGGATAAGAAAGGGCATAAACATAGAATCCATAATTATCTTCTACTTCTATAACATCCTCTAACACTACCCCACATCATGGGAATCCAACTGTATCATTTTAATCCAAACCAAACCATAAATCCATATTCATTATAAAACACTCCTTTTATAGGACGATTAATTTTTTTATCACTCTTACCAATCATCAAATCGATTCACCCTCTATGAAGTAGCTAGCCGACATGGCATCCTTTCTCCATAACTGAATAAGACCAAAAAAATGGAGGAATACCAACTGTACACCATCATCATATATCTAAATAATATAATATCACAAAAACACACATACATCATCATATTAATAATTCTAATAGTTGTATATATTGTCACCATGTTTTTATAACCACTTCACCACATCATATATTCTCATTCCATCCTTCCACCTATAGTACCTACCACTAACTATACATATCATCTGGCATCACCACCAACCATTCCATAATCTCCATATAATAACTATCATTGTAGTTTATTGTGAACATTTAGATCATAAATCTCATTACCTATACTATTATTCATGACCCCAATTTGAAGTCATCATCATTTTTACATAACTAAGTCAACTAACATATTTAATTTCAAGACATTACAGCCTATATGGGTATTCCTACTTCAATCCATCACATTACATAAATGTAAAAATGAATCATTTCCAATATTTTAAAAATAACTTCCTCACAATAACCTCTACAATTCCATCCATAACATAATAACCATATAACAAGAATCATATTTCAAAACAAAACAACAACATTAATCACACAACCAAAGATTCAAGAAATAAAACCATAGAAACAATAATTTCACACATCCACACTACCTCTATCCCCATATTTTTCATTTAATAGCCTCATTAGATTGATTATTATTTTCATTTACCATAATCCATCAACCATTATATAGGTGAATTTAGCATTCATCTTACTCCTTATCATTTTCACAAACTAGTACATAACAATATTCAAATTAATTTCCCCTTTACTTACTAAATAAACTTTAATGAGTTTACCCTAGAACACTACATGTTTGAGAACAACAATCAAAACATTTAATAGTTATAAAAATAATGGTTTCGAGATTTCAAACTTTATTAAAATCTATTAAATGAAAATTGGGTCACAAAAATCAACACACACTTCCCTACATCTTTTATTCTAAGATGTAGTTAGCTTTTCATGATTTCACTATAAATTATAAATTCCAAATTACATTTTAGATTTCCATTATTATTTTATAAAACTTTTTAGTTGGGTTTATAGAAATCACATCCATAATCACACAACATAATTTTTTTTTCCAAATTTCAATTTTTAGTTTTTTTGATTTTAATTATTCATTACCAACATTAAATAGTTATATGATTATATCATTGTATAGGTTCTTTAAAAATTTAAGCATCAAGAAAACCACAAAAATAAGCAATATCAAGGTAATCATAAGGCACAAACAATTTATTTTCAAAACCCCAAGCTCCACCCAATGAGTTTATCATTCCCTCATTTATTTCCATTATCATTTTATATATTTTTCATATATTTATTTATCTCTCACCGTAAACCAAGAATGACCATTAAGAAACTTAAATAATTAGGAAAAAACATAAATGTATACATGGAAGGTACCATAGAAGGTTTTTCTGGAATATAATTCTATAAAATAGAAGATATGTATTTAAATACCCTACCTGAACTAGAATATTTAAAAAAACTATAAAAGATGCAAATGATAAGAAGATGATCACCTATCCATAATCACTAAATAAAACACCAAAAATATAAGACATAAAACCATTACTAAGATCACTACTTAAGGCTATAAAAAACTCCAACCCACTCCCACAATTCCTATGAATGAAGGACTAAAGAGGATCTGAAAAGAAAACCATGTGGAAATTTGGAAGGAATTAAACATAAATTTACATGAATCAGCCTCTTGAAGTTGGGAATAAAAATCATAAAAGGGGTTGAAATAACTCCCAAGGATGCACCTAGGTCACCCAAGAGTCGATAAGTTTTTTGGAGAGTGATAAGTTTAAAAGGGGTTTCTATAATTTATACCAAATATATTTTATTAAAGGACCATGACACATCATCCTAAACATGCCACAATGAATATGGTTTTACCCCAAACCAAGACACAAGACAAAGTGCTATTCCATAATTCACCCTATTCTAACTCCCCTCGCGAATCTATAACATAGTCAGTAGCTAGATCCTATATTAGGGTTAAGGCTATGATGCAACTCATGCACCACACTGCTGATACCAAAAAATCAAAAGAGATACAAAATCAATCCTCCCAGGTGCCTTTTTTGAAACATCCAAACACTCTACAGAACTATAACCCTAAACCAAAACATTACTACACACCTCATCTACACACCACAACCACCCTCAAAACAATTGAACCACCATAACTAACCTCTCTAAGACTCTTCATCACAACTAACCCCCACATTGTCACCAAAATTCTCATTCACATCATTTATCCTCTTCTACACCATAAGTAATAAAACTATGAAATAATCCAATTTCAAAAACCACACTATTCCATAATTCAAGGTACTACACCAAAATATGGGTTCTCCCTTTATGTGATATAATGATGACATAAGACCCTCACATAAGATCTTTCCTCACACAGCTCGGGATCTACCCTTACATAATACCCTTATGATATAAGAAAAAAAGCACTTTAAGACATAAACCTATGACATAACACAAGGTAATACACTACGAGATTACTCTTCCAGCAGAAATTTATGCTCTAACTCCACAAATTTTACCTAGAGCCTTTTTTAGGCACTACTAAAACATAAAATTCACAGAGTAATGGGATAGAAAAACATGATACATTAATTTAGATACCTCCCAAATAATTCTCATCCCTAAGATTTAAAACCAAACAAAGAAGAAAAAATGACCTTCACCACCCAAAAACTCTCATAGAAGATGCCTCTCAAATAGAACAACCAAACTACTAACACCCTTAACAAGGGCTAAACTAAGGCTCTATAAAGAAGATTTTTTTTGGAAAATCCATCCCAAACATAAGAGATACCTGCCATAAAAGGAAATTTATGTCACTAAAACCCAAAATAGAACTAACCGCCCCATCCCAAAACCATATATACATCAACTGATCCTTTCACCTCAACCATGGTTTGAAATAGTTATACACCCAAAATAGACCTTCCTCAAATTTCAAAACCCTTGATGGAAAAAAATTAAAATGATTTGTAATAAAACAAAAGCAATGAATATTTTAATCCAAATCAATATAAACACTTAAAAAATGGTTTTTCAAAAATCCACTATAAGGTCTCTGTTAAAGGATTAAGTCCACCCAAACACTCCCATAGATTACTGTCCATTAATGATCGAGAAACATGATGAATATTGGGGAAATAATATTGATAATGACCTATAAAATTACAACAGAAATAGATTAGATAACTAGAAACTAGAAACCTTGAGTTTCTCAACCTCAAGTTTCAATGATGCACTCTAACTATGGAAAACCACACCAATATCCTCCTCTATAAACTCTAAGGCTTGAAACTCAGAGCATTCATCTCGACCTTCCTAATTTCTATGAAGTGGTCTTCAATTGAATCTTTCATAAGAGATATATCTTACTCTTTTATCTTTAATCGATAAATCAAGACTTCCCAAGACATTAACTAAATAGGTACTAAAGAAATATGGATCTACAACATCAATGCAGACCCATGACCTACACCTGTTCTTTCTTATTATGGAGAAAATGTTGAAACCGGATAACCAAAACCAATAAAATAATTATAAAGATATGGAAAATATAAAAAAATTACTTAATATCCTAAATATCATTTAAAAAATCACACATTTTTACTTGGGAGATGAAATTAATTTTAAATAACCCAAGAAATTTCTACTAATAAATTTCTCTTATACCACCATGATTTATCTCCCACTATCTTCTAGTCACTTTCTAAAACAATAAAACATCAAAAACAACTTGAAATCGGTCCAAAGTCATTACTGATCCAAAGGTGACATCAAATTATTCCAAGCAATCCTAAAAATAATGGTTAGTGGTTCCATTGAAGAAATTCAGTAATTTTTAATACTGAAATTTCATCAAATCTCTATCCCATGATTCCTCCTTCTATTTCGCATACCCAACATCTCAATGAACTTTTGATGACATGACTTCAAATAAAATAAAAAAGGTTTTCATAATCCACATAAGTACATCCATTATCATAGAAGATAATAAAAATTCCCATGAAATCCACATCAAATAATGAAATCCACTTCCCAAATAACTCTCCCACATAACATTCTATATTTTAACACCACTGCTCCCCATCATGAAAAAAACTGTACTACCCCTATCACATAACCAACTATACCACCACTACAAAATCTAGGTAACCCATTCTATCAACTACCAAAATTTATGAAAAAAACTTCCTCCACCCACACAACCAATCAAACTACAGCATCCATAATAAATCTCAACTTCACATTCCTACCAAAGTAACCAGATACAACCCAACTACCCAATTCATCCCTTAATTTATAACCAGTCATAACAAATCCAAGTCAAGACCACACAAAGAAAACAAGGAAACAAAAAAAAATATAATGAACTTAATCAAAAAAACATAGCAATCAATCACTTTCCATCATTATTTTGATAATAATTAATTGTCGACAACCATACATTATTACCTGATTATAGATTTTCAAAACAACATCTTTCATTACCAACTTTTAATGATTATCCATTTATGAGAGGTGATTCAATAAATTCAAAAAAAATAATAAAATATAGTCATATTTTTAAGAAACATCATCAAAATCAATCACTTTATACTGTTTCTAAATATATGTAATAGAAATTTGAGAAATAAACATTATTATGATAAAAATTCATATTAACTAGTTTTTGAAAAGTTATATTTTCTTGTTTAGAAAATAGATTATCAGAAAAACACATATGTATTTTGATAAAACTAATCATCAAGATAGACGTAATAAATAATAAAAAATCTACACCATATAGAAATAATCATACTCTACACTTTATTAATATCAATTGGGGATGCTTTCAAATTTCTAAATGAAAATATCCACACAGTTTATTTCTATGAATCATGCACGACATTCCCAAATAAGGAATTATTTAAACATTCCCCCTCCATGAAAAAATGATCTACTATTATTTAAGGATAATATACTTTTACTTACACATTATTTTATAAAATAGCCTATAAATTATTCCTTTAAACATTAAACCACATTGGTGACATGATTTTAGATTACAAAATCAGATTTCATTATTTTAACTTTATTGCTTCATGCCAGTCACACGTAGATTAAATATTTCTTTAATCATTTAATTTCTAATGAGACATTATTTTGAGGTGAAAGGAATGACATGTATTTTAGTTCAACATTCTCAACACGCAACATGATTATGTAAATACATACTGAGGTTTCTATAACAAATCACACAAATATACGTCAATATTAGACATTTTTTTCTATAATCTAAACTATCTATACATTTATCCCTACACATGCTCATTTATATTTGAATAACTACTCATGTAATGTAAACATGATTTGACGGATCATACAAAAATAATTTAGTATAAAAAAATTTATTCATTCTTGAAAATAAGAGACAAGTTTTATGCATGTACAAGATATAATTTTGTTAATAAAGGGGTCATCACTAACATTCTTATCATTATATAAAAATTAAAAAATAAATAATCAAAAATCCAGACATACGATAAGTGCTTCACACATGCATGTAGAATATCTTGAGGGGAAGGTGACACATGGAATTACAACTTATATAAAAATTAAATTACTTATAAGAATAGTTCCAAAAAAAATTTCAGCCTATAAACATGGGGAAGACTATTGAAAACTAATTTCATATTAGATCTAAAAAATAATTAATTATATATAACAAGAAAAATATAATAATGATTTACTTAAAATTCAAAACATCATGGAAATAGATTAATAAGATATGTACTTCAACAATGAGAATGAAAATCAATTTAATTTAAATTAGGTTGTAGAAAGAATTAAAAAAACACATCCAAGTTCTAAAAAGGCTCATGTTAAATAACCTATTCAAATTAATTACCACTTTACTCTCACATTTAGGATTATATAGTCAATTGAGAAAGAGAATTATACATCATCAATAACTACAATATGATAGTGTAATCATAGAAACTCATGTAGGAACTAGGATGAAAATTATTATATAACTTCATATTATTAATACCCCATAATAGTTAAACATTCACCAAAAAATTTAAGTAGATCTTAAAAGTCCCTTCATCATATCATATGGGACCACAAATATCCTTGTCCTAGCTGGCCTCTTTGGATTACATCACAAGTTAGGCTTGAGTTTTCTGACTTCCCTGTTAATCCCTTGTAGTCCTCACCCATTACTTACTCCAATACCAACCCTATATTTCAACCATAACTTTTATGGCACTCTATCATGCCCCCCATCTTCTAGTACCCCTATTGTGATGATAATGAAGGGAAAAAGTTACCTCCAAATTCTACCTCCAATAGGCCCCTAGTTGGAATCTAGCACAAAGGGTATAAAACACACGATGAAAGGAATTAACCTTACAAAAAGAATTTGAGGACAAGAGATAAGAGGAAATACACCGATAAACAATGATGGATTTTATTTCAATCGAAAATAAATTTCAATAATCCAAATGATATTGACATGTCAAATGTAAAACGTCAATAAAAATAAAATCAAGAGGAATTCAAACTCCACACATTTACCATCTCCATCCAAGACACCTAAAAAAACTTTAAACTTCACTGTATTATCCTTTAAAAACTTATAATACCATGTTGAAGTGAACAATTGGGAGTACTCAGTAGGATCATACTTCTTAGACAAATCAACATTCATGTGAAATAAATATGAATGAGTAAATAATAGTAAAACCAACAAGAAAAATAATGAAAACATATTCAAAATAAGAAAGCATGAAAAACATGGGAATAAAATTAGAATCCATAATTCCCTTAAATTTTCACAACATTCTCTACCAAGTCCCCCATATCATGGGTATCCAACTATATCATCTTTAGAAAAACCAAACAAAAAATTTTCAACCATAACAAAATTAATTCCTTCTCTAGGCCCAATAATTCCATCATAACTCTTACATATTTTTAGAGACGATCTCCCTCTTAATAATAAATATTTGGTAGAGAGAACTCTATCAATGAATAATTAGGAACACGAGAATTTAACCACACTAACCACACACTATAATCATATATTCCTATAATATATTATCCCAACCACAACTAAATCACCATATCAATCACTACCACCGGATTTACATATTATCACATTTTTTTTCCAAACCACTTCATCACATCACATATTCCCATTCCATAATTCCACCGCCACCTTTCACCACCAACTATACATATCATTGGTAATTTCCACTAACTATTCCATCATCACCATGTCATTACCATCACATTAGGGTATTTTGAACATATAGAGAACCAACATTATAACAAAAACTTACCTTGAATGACCCCACTATACATCATCATTATTCTACATAAATGAGTCAACTATCATATTTCATAGTAATAAATTCAATCCATTATATCCCATATGAGTATATCTACATTACGCTGTTTCCCTTGGAATTTAGGGATGACCTCCTTTATTTAAGGTTCAAACATTCAGATCGGTTTCTAATGGGTTTTGTTCGTAGAACCAAAAACATCCAATGATTCCACATCCATTTGGACCTAGTTTCCAAAGGTAGGCGCTCATCAGTTTGTGGACAAATGAGGCTTAGGAATTTTCATTGGTCGAGAGGATGGGAGGTCGGACTCATCACACCTTTTTAGGGGAATTATTGTCTACTCCGGGACTCTCTTTATAGATTTAAGTTATGTTCGTGAATCCTTATTACATTACCAAGTATAAAATGAGCTTTCATTCAGATCTGACAATCAATGATTAAATATGTAGGAAATTTAGAGAATATTTTATATGTATTTGAGGTTCTTCATCGATAGAGAATCATATGTATTTATTAGAGATTCTTGGTCAATAGTATCCTTCGACACATTTATATAGAAGTATCTTGGTCATTATGATGACCATGCTAGTTTTAGAGACACTCAGTGGGGCACATGAAGTTTATTGTCATTCAGAAGGACATGTATTATTTCAGAGTTGGGATCGAACCCGCAGATGGGCTACCTATGTATCTTTTGTTTAGAAAAGGAATCAGAACCCACGTAGTTCGAGTAAGGGAGTATTATGTTTATGATTGATGGCTCAAAGAAGGATGTCATAATTACTTTTACCCTCTAAGATCACATGAGTCATGCTCGGTGTGAGAAACAAGAGGTATTGGTAAAAAATCAGACAATTGTGCCATGAAAGATGCAATCATAAGAAATAATGTGGGGCTTATGCATGTATGACTGCCCAGATATATGAACATTATTATTTACTTTAGGGAATAAATCCTAGAATAGGGTCCATAAAGGTATATGTACTTCATGGATATTTGAATACTCTAACTTGGGGATTACTCCTGAAAAGGAGGCCTAAATTAGGAGAGGACTTATGATTGGGTTTTACTCTTGAGAAGGAATCCCAGATCAAAGGTAAATTAGGACTGATTGAGAGAAATTAAGACTGAGCATTACTCCTGAAAAGGAGGCCTAGGTTAAGGGATTTTAAAAATTAAGGGACTTGGGGCTTACTCCCGAAGAGGATGCCCATATTTGAGACTGGGGCTTACTCTTGAAAAGGATGCCTAGGTTAAGAAAATTATGGATGGGGCTTACTCCTGAGGAGGATTCCCAAATTAGAGGATTGGGGCTTACTCCTGAAAAGGAGGCCTAGGTTAATGAGGACTTGGGTATTTCTCCTAAGGAGGATGCCCATATTTGGAAATTATGACTGGGTCTTACTCCTGAAAAGGAAACCCAGGTTAATGAATTCTCTCATCATAAAGGATGAGGTTGAATGCATGAAATCTCAATCTTTAGTGACATAAAGATGTGTAAATCACTAAGTTTTGAGAGATATTCCACAGAATTCCTTTCAGATAAGGAATTCAAATCAAGAAATGATGCCATAAATGGCTTTGAAGAGTGTATTGAATACTGAATTTTGAATATGAGAGGTGGAATGGCTTAAGAGGGGTGAAATGGACAAGAAGGGCACCCAAAAAGGCAGGGGCGTGCAAGTCCTGGCAGGCGCGTAGGTACTGCGTGGGCGTGCAAGTCCTGGTCACGTGGGTATACCTACGTGACACATGGGTACTTGCGCGACGGTTAACCAGTAGGGAAATACTTGAGCGACTCTTGGTTAAAGCCTTTAGAATCATCCTGAGGTTCTTCCAGAAGAGTGGAGTGCAAGTTCTATTGAAGGAGTTAGACAATGAGCAAGTGTGGCCATTTCCCTTAAGGGATGTTCACTCAGGCGCGCAAGTGTTGATGAGTTTCAACACTTAGGCCTTCCTCCCCCTCTTTAGATCTTCCTTTCTAGGTAATAAATTACCTTATAAGTGTTTCAGAAGGTTTGAGAAGGGACTAGGGCACCGAGATCTCAAATCTGAGTTTCTGGAAAAATTCATCCTCCTCAAATGGGCCCCCACATGATCTATTTATAGGCTAGAGAAGACCCCAGGTGGTTATTATTTAGGGCACTCAAGTGGACTTGCGCGACCATTGAGGCGCGCAAGTGTACTTGCGTGACCATTGAGGCGTGAAATTAGACTTGCGCGACCATTGTAGAACTTGCGCGACCCTTGAGCAATGTTCTTATTATTCATTCCTTTGTCAATTTTTTGATATTTGTCCAAAGGTTGAATCACTTTGAGCTAAGATATTCCCCTTTTCCAATCTTTAGTGTCACGAACCAGGCCGGGTTGTCATCCGACCCAACGCCCAACCCGGTCTGCGACATGGCCCGAAGGGCGTTCCCGATCCCCACGGGCTGGCAACTAGTGCCGGGCATCAAAACAAACCAGTTGGGAACGGTTTGGCCCATGAAAAAGATAAGAAAACATAAACTGAACAAGCATATAAATAAAGGAAAACAAACTGAACGACGTGGCAGCAGAAAAGGAATAAACAAAGAAACGCGACATACCTCAGGTGACCCCGTGGATCACCACGGTACGACAACCACTCACTTCCAAAAGCGATCCAAGACTGAAACCTGCAACTGAAAAGTAAAGTAGGCGTGAGCACCGAGATGCTCAGTAGGAAATCCAAAAACAACCACGTCCTATGCCTCCGCCTTTATTAAGAAATCCACAATGCTAGTTTGGAAATAAGATATAATAAAATAGTGTTTCTCCTTTTCAAATTTAAGTAACGAGTTTGCATTTTTGGGTAAAGCCTTTTACTTCCACTACATTTTCAAAATAGGTTTCAAGCATGCATTTAACATTTCAAAATGAAAAGAAACCAGTTTGGATTAAAATATGGTTTTCACAAACAAGGCATCAAGTATGAAACAACTGAAAAAAAAGTTACATCGTTAGCAGCATGACAAAAAGTGAGCACCATGGGTAATCCCTATAGGCAGCTAGAACAAGTGGGAACCTAAAGACCTCGTACCTCAGTGAAACATGGCTTAGAAGACCACGACCCTCAGAAAACGTGGCTTAGAAGGCCACGAACCTCAGAAAACGTGGCTTAGAAGGCCACGACCCTCAAAAATTCATATGTTTAGTTAGTGTTGTCGCGTCAATCCTGCTAGACAAACCGGGACGAACCCCTGCCGTGTCATCTAGCGTACTAGTCCTGGTCACCCACCTAGATACCCGGGTTTTCCCATTGTGCTCTATTTCAAATGGTGGTGAGTTTTCTTTATCAAGCAATCAAACAAGTACATTACACTTTCTTTATCTAAAACTCATTCAACCTTTCACCACTGCACTCCCTACTTGAGTGCATTCCCCCTCTTTACATCACAAAATCACGCACAAGCCTTTACACTAGGCACATATATCACAAACTGCTCATAAACACTTGCATCACATTTTATTTTTAAATTTAGGGGGAATGACTAAAAGGGGTTTTCTATTTTCGAAAACCAAATCTTAAAGTGCCAAACGGGCCTTTCATAAAACATTCTTAAGATGCCAAACATGCTTAATGACATAAAGGAAACACTTTTTAAAAATCAATCAGCCAAAAAGGCCAAACACCTTTGGAAATACACATTACTAATTCAGAACCACTTAAGAAATCAATTTTTCGATAAAAGGTCACTTAAGACCGATAGCATTAAAAATACATTTAAATTTCCAAATCAAAGGCGTAATCATTTCTAGCAACCGTAACCTGATTTCATAGCATGTGGATATAGCATAAATGTAAAACATATTTTTAAAACAAGTAAGAAATTATGAATCTCAAATTAAAGGCATAGGCATAGAGGACCTACCTCAAACTTGTCGCTATCTGTCGATGGCCACTCGAACCGACACTTGGCGCGCGCACGCACATGCATTTATACATATATATATACACCCCTAGCTGCATTGCACATATTACCTGCGCCATGAGGGAATATGTACAAAGAGGGCACATATATATATATGTCTTACCCTATGCATGTACAAGTAGGATGTCTCGACATGCGCGGCCCAAAACCAACGAAGCAAGGTACAATGCACTACACCTATAATTTAATAAAACCATTAAACACTTAAACAATCCCTAAAGTGTTTCAAATTAACAAGTCAAGGGTTTGCACCAACGACGCGCCGGTTACATAACTCATAAAACTCATTGAAAATATTAAAAGAAAAGCACAAAAACAATCTAACCATTTTCAAAGTCCATTTCAAATCGTCACATAAACCGGAGTCAATTTCCAAAACATGAATTCCATTGTTTAAACCATTTACGATTTACATTATAAATACGCAACAACCCGAACATACCAATTTATGCATTTTCCTTTTAAAAACCTACACCCAAGTCCATTTTCACCATAAGTGTCATTGAAAAAGTGATTCATACTGTTTGAAAAACTAAGTAACCCATTTGCACAATTTATAAAATACCTGCAAGAGCCATAACATGGTTTTACACCAAAAAGTATACGTAAATTCAAATTAAGAAACTCATTCCGACCCCACGCATATATATTTATTTCCAAAAACTATTTTCGCATCACTTGCACAATGAAATAAGTTGATTACATAATTTATAAAACATTTCCAAGGTGCACACCAAGGATTAACACATGGACCATACCCAAATTCCCACATATAAGACACTTTATAATTAAAAACCTATCTGATTTTTATCAAATACCAACTTCAAACCTCGCGCCAAAGTAAACGAAGATTTCAAATTAATTAAACAATATAAACACAATAAGAAAAATTATTTGCATGTGAAACCACCCAATTTCAAGTGAGAAAAATATTTTTAAAACCAAAATCATAGTGAACCTTTACTAAAACCAAATCCGCACCATGTAATTCACCCAATTGAACCCCAAATCGACCAGTGGAACCAAAATTATCAAGAATCAACCCAAAGCAGTATTACCAAACATTAAGCACAAAATAATCTATTGAAAAAACAGCATTCACACCCAACGAAAATTCCTACAACTCAAAAATCACGAAACTCCTAAATTAATATTAAACCACAAATAAGAAATTGAAGACTCCTCACCTGAAAACCATTGTGAACCCACTGCCCTTGATGGAAGTGGCTAAAACCAGCCTCGATGGAGCCCGGCAGAACCTAAAAAACAAAATTCAATAAAAAGCAAAACCCCAAAAACATTAGGGTTCGGCCAAAATTCGATGGGGCGACGGGAGACTTCAAATAGACCAGGAATGGGAGGAAAAGTGGGAAGAAACCAATACCTTGAAAGATCAAACCAAAATCCAGTGGAAAACCGGTTGAAATCCAGGCCGAAGTGGGAGCTCGGGGGGTTGCGGGTCTCGGCGAGCGCGGAGGGCGAAACGGCGGCCGGAGGTGCGGCGAGCAGGCCGGACGAGAGGGAGGTGGCGCGAGCAGGCCGGACGGGAGGCGCCGGACGCGGGAGGTCGGACGGAGGGAGGCCGCGCGATCAGGAGCAAAGGGGGAGGGGGCCGCGTAGGGTTAGAAGAGAGGGGGGGGGGGGGGGGCTGTGCGCGACGCCCAGGACAGCAAGGAGGAAAGAAAAAAAACAAGAAAGGAGAAGAAAAGAAAAAAAAAGAAAAGAAAAAAAAAGAAATAAAAACAAATAAATAAAAATGAAATAGAAATAAAAATAAATAAATAAAATTAAAAAAAATAAATAAATAAATAATTAAAAATGAAATAGAAATAAAAATGAATAAATAAAATGAATAAAAATAAATGAATAAAAATGAAATAGAAATAAAAATAAATAAATAAAATGAATAAAAATAAAAAAACAAATAAAAATCGAATAGAAATAAAAATAAATAATTAAATGAAATCTGAAAATAATATTATATTATTTAGTAATGTTAGACACTACGCACGGTCACTCACACAACCGCGCGCCATAGAACAACCCAAGTGTGTGTGTGTGTGTGTGTATATATATATACATATATATTAACCGGTTCAAACTGCAAATTTAAAAACTAGCCCCAAAATAATTAAAATAAAGTAGCAGGCATTGCCAAGTAAAAAACTTACATTTATCAGCAACGCAAAACTCAAGTAGAGTCCATCACGCACCTCGACATGAAAAATTTAATTCCAAATAAAAATTATAGAACAAGAATAAAATTAAAAGTCATTGCCATAGTGCGGAGTTCGGGTGTGACAATTCTCCCCACCACAAAAACTTTCTGCCCCCAGAAAGTCACCAAGCCAAACGAGGAGACAAACTCGAGCTTGAAACTAAATGTGGCCAAAAAAATCACAACTCGGCATGACTTTTCACTCCATCAGTCACACCCGACCAACTCTGAGGGGAACTGAAAAGAAAAGAACCATCATGAAACGAGGAGGGTTCTCCCCACCACAAGAACCCGACTATCACAACCGACATTGAGGCTCTTAGCATGAACTAACTCTGGAACTGCTAACTTGATCCAAAAGGGAACCACCACATAGACCAAACCTCGAAAAAGGAACTTCAAGATTCATGGTGGGTCTCCCCACCATTTAAGAACTGACCAGCTGAAGCCAATTAGCGCAGAATAATACGAGAAACCTAGCACAAATCGACCCATGAACTCTCTGCATAAAGCAGACCCCCACCACATGGGGTCATCGACGAAAGACCCCAAACCGAGTAGCGGACCAAACCCCTATTCATTATCTCCCAAGATGCATATGTCTCGAAAACGAGTGCATCCCAAAACAAGAACGGGTTACGCTTGAGGAGGCGCAGCTACAGGAATTACAAGAAAACAAGATCACCATGCCTTTTTACAACCACGGTGGGGTATTCAAAGAACAAAGACCACAACGAGAAAAAGAGACCTTTGCGCCTCTTACAGAAAAACAGAACCTTCAAAGACGGGAGAGATGAAACAGGGAAATTCAGAACGTACCCATTTAATCATTGGAGACAAAAATTAGACCATGGTGCCCCACACCTAACGGTTCCTGACTGCGTGAAAGGCTTCACTCCGAGACCTGTGGCTGGAGCTCTGATGTCTTGAAGCATATACTGCCCCGCAGTCAGGAGCTGACATTCTCCTGTCGAGACTCCTCCTAACGAAGCCGCTAGCGGAACTTCACTATGTTTCCCAAATGGCCACACTGACGGCAGGCCTTCGGAGGATGATGACAAGGCGGCTTAAAGTACCCAAACTGAGCACACTAGGAGCAAACAAGAGAGTGGCCTGACTAATAGAAGATGGAATTGTAAAGAAAACTTGTTTGAGATGGGTTCCTCTGGCTCGCTCTCACAGAATGGGGAACCATCCCAAGCACCAAAGGGAACCGGTCCTTGAACAATAGACGAAGACCCCACACAAGAGAAACTTTAACTGATTCTGCGACATTATCTTTGGAGAAAAGGGAACCAACTTCTTGAGATGCCCAACGTAGGACTTCACTATTTGTTGGCATTGCTGGACACTCACGAGCCTTGTTGCTTCCATCACCTTCACTTCCAGAAATTTAAACCAACTAATGAGAGTGGTCCTAAACACCTTCCAAGTCATACCATCATGCAATGACACTAGGGTTATCTCCTCCACCAATCCCGAGTTTCACCTTCAAAGGAACCTAGACCAACACAGACTCTCATAGTTTTGGGAGTTTCCAACAACCTGGAAACACCAACGATTTCACCAAGCCAGTTCGCTACCTTCAACAAATCACGATCGCCACAGGAGTTAGACAATGACTGAAGAGAATTCAATTCCACCACCCCGCTAAGGGTCTAGGTAGAACCAACAACTAGAAGAGACTCACTAGAAACTTCTGGGACTTTTCTGGGCAGCATATTCAAAACAAGAGGCACGAATCCGAATCAAAAGTTATCATAAATCAAAATTCCACACCACAATCACAAACAAAAGCTCAAACTCAAATCACTATTCCAACCACAATTCAGTACGTCAAAACCAAGAACTCACGAAAAGGAATACCCAACACAAAAAGAGAACGCCAAACAATTTCTCACTCACCTTTCTAAATGTTTGAAAAACCCCTTTTGAAAACCATTTTTCAGCAAACAAAACAACTTAGATATCCACCATTGATATCCCATGAAGTCTCACACATACATATCCATGTTCTAGCTCAAGCACCCATCCACTCACATCACCAATTACTCCACTTTCCACATGCGCACCTCAATGTATGTGATCACTCATAGGAATACCAAGGGTCAATTCAAGACACTTATCATTTCCAAAACATACCATTAAGCACACATCACAAATTCCCAACCAATTTGAAAAAGTAGCTTATCATCAAGGCAATACATTTCCAATTTCCTAAAACATTTCCAATTCACATTCCAAAAAGTGTTACTGAGATTCCAAAACAACTTCCAAAACACCTCTCATTTTCCCTTTTGAAACCACACATTTGTTAAAAGAAAACAATTTCCATTTCAAAACCACTCTTCCACTCTAACACCACATTCCCAATTCAAACCACCTTCACAAAAATCCATTTTCATTTTTAAGATCTACTCACACCAACCAAAATGAAGGTCAAACATAACTCACATCAAAATTTCCAAAAATAAGGGACTAGTGGCGATGCCAACCCGGTAACCTGGCTTAGCAGACCATGCTCCGAGCGGGTATCCACCGCAGGAAGTATCTCAAACCATGCACTAGGGCTGTACATGGGTCGCTACTCCATGCAAGTCTTCCGCGTAACACTGGCTCACTTCCTTGGTCATCCCTCATCCACACATACCAATCCAAAGAAGAAAATTCAAATCCTGGACTACCCCTGGAAACTCGAGTCTCAGGACGAGCAAGGGTTCATGACGTCCTTCCCACACCTACCTCTCGAGTCCCAACACATCTAATCACCAAGCTACTTGACACCCCAAATAACAAGGGCACCTTTGATACCATTTTGTCACAAACCAGGCCGGGTCGTCATCCGACCCAACGCCCAACCCGGTCCGCGACATGGCCCGAAGGGCGTTCCCGATCCCCACAGGCTGGCAACTAGTGCCGGGCATCAAAAAAAACCAGTTGGGAACGGTTTGGCCCATGAAAAAGATAAGCAAACATAAACTGAACAAGCATATAAATAAAGGAAAACAAACTGAATGACGTGGCAGCAGAAAAGGAATAAACAAAGAAACGCGACATACCTCAGGTGACCCCGTGGATCACCACGGTACGACAACCACTCACTTCCAAAAGCAATCCAAGACTGAAACCTGCAACTGAAAAGTAAAGTAGGAGTGAGCACCGAGATGTTCAGTAGGAAAGCCAAAAACAACCACGTCCTATGCCTCTGCCTTTATTAAGAAATCCACAATGCCAGTTTGGAAATAAGATTTAATAAAATAGTGTTTCTCCTTTTCAAATTTAAGTAACGAGTTTGCATTTTTAGGTAAATCCTTTTACTTCCACTACATTTTCAAAATAGGTTTCAAGCATGCATTTAACATTTCAAAATGAAAAGAAACCAGTTTGGATTAAAATATGGTTTTCACAAACAAGGCATCAAGTATGAAACAACTGAAAAAAAAGTTACATCGTTAGCAGCATGACAAAAAGTGAGCACCATGGGTAATCCCTATAGGCAGCTAGAACAAGTGGGAACCTAAAGACCTCGTACCACAGTGAAACATGACTTAGAAGACCATGACCCTCAGAAAACGTGGCTTAGAAGGCCACGACCCTCATAAAACGTGGCTTAGAAGGCCACGACCCTCAGAAATTCATATGTTTAGTTAGTGTTGTCGCGTCAATCCTGCTAGACAAACCGGGACGATCCCCTGCCGTTTCATCTAGCGTACTAGTCCTGGTCACCCACCTAGATACCCGGGTTTTCCCATTGTGCTTTATTTCAAATGGTGGTGAGTTTTCTTTATCAAGCAATCAAACAAGTACATTACACATTCTTTATCTAAAACTCATTCAACCTTTCACCACTGCACTCCCTACTTGAGTGCATTCCCCCTATTTACATCACAAAATCACGCACAAGCCTTTACACTAGGCACATATATCACAAACTGCTCATAAACACTTGCATCACATTTTATTTTTAAATTTAGGGGGAATGACTAAAAGGGGTTTTCTATTTTCGTAAACCAAATCTTAAAGTGCCAAACGGGCCTTTCATAAAACATTCTTAAGATGCCAAACATGCTTAATGACATAAAGGAAACACTTTTTAAAAATCAATCATCCAAAAAGGCCAAACACCTTTGGAAATACACATTACTAATTCAGAACCACTTAAGAAATCAATTTTTCGATAAAAGGTCACTTAAGACCGATAGCATTAAAAATACATTTAAATTTCCAAATCAAAGGCGTAATCATTTCTAGCAACCGTAACCTGATTTCATAGCATGTGGATATAGCGTAAATGTAAAACATATTTTTAAAACAAGAAAGCAATTATGAATCTCAAATTAAAGGCATAGGCATAGAGGACCTACCTCAAACTTGTCGCTATCTGTCGATGGCCACTCGAACCGACACTTGGTGCACGCACGCACATGCATTTATACATATATATATACACCCCTAGCTGCATTGCCCATATTCCCTGCGCCATGAGGGAATATGTACAAAGAGGGCACATATATATATATATATGTCTTACCCTATTCATGTACAAGTAGGATGTCTCGACATGCGCGGCCCAAAACCAACGAAGCAAGGTGCAACACACTACACCTATAATTTAATAAAACCATTAAACGCTTAAACAATCCCTAAAGTGTTTCAAATTAACACATCAAGGGTTTGCACCAACGACGCGCCGGTTACATAACTCATAAAACTCATTGAAAATATTAAAAGAAAAGCACAAAAACAATCTAACCATTTTCAAAGGCCATTTCAAATCGTCACATAAACCGGAGTCAATTTCCAAAACATGAATTCCATTGTTTAAACCATTTACG
This sequence comes from Viscum album, assembly GCA_963277665.1. Lineage (NCBI taxonomy): Eukaryota > Viridiplantae > Streptophyta > Magnoliopsida > Santalales > Viscaceae > Viscum > Viscum album. The sequence continues at coordinate 1,715,026,956 of OY728125.1, forward strand.
ATTTACATTATAAATACGCAACAACCCGAACATACCAATTTATGAATTTCCCTTTTAAAAACCTACACCCAAGTCCATTTTCACCATAAGTGTCATTGAAAAAGTGATTCATACTGTTTGAAAAACTAAGTAACCCATTTGCACAATTTATAAAATACCTGCAAGAGGCATAACATGGTTTTACACCAAAAAGTATACACAAATTCAAATTAAAAAACTCATTCCGACCCCACGCATATATATTTCTTTCCAAAAACTATTTTCGCATCACTTGCACAATGAAATAAGTTGATTGCATAATTTATAAAACATTTCCAAGGTGCACACCAAGGATTAACACATGGACCATACCCAAATTCCCACATATAAGACACTTTATAATTAAAAACCTATTTTATTTTTATCAAATACCAACTTCGCACCTCGCGCCAAAGTAAACGAATATGTCAAATTAATTAAACAATATAAACACAATAAGAAAAATTATTTGCATGTGAAACCACCCAATTTCAAGTGAGAAAACTATTTTTAAAACCAAAATCATAGTGAACCTTTACTAAAACCAAATCCGCACCATGCAATTCACCCAATTGAACCCCAAATCGACCAGTGGAACCAAAATTATCAAGAATCAACCCAAAGCAGTATTACCAAACATTAAGCACAAAATAATCTATTGCAAAAACAACATTCACACCCAACGAAAATTCCTACAACTCAAAAATCACGAAACTCCTAAATTAATATTAAACCACAAATAAGAAATTGAAGACTCCTCACTTGAAAACCATTGCGAACCCACTTCCCTTGATGGCAGTGGCTAAAACCGGCCTCGATGGAGCCCGGCAGAACCTAAAAAACAAAATTCAATAAAAAGCAAAACCCCAAAAACATTAGGGTTCAGCCAAAATTCTATGGGGGCGACGGGAGACTTCAAATAGACCAGGAATGGGAGGAAAAGTGGGAAGAAACCAATACCTTGAAAGATCAAACCAAAATCCAGTGGAAAACCGTTGAAATCCAGGCCGAAGTGGGAGCTCGGGGGGTTGCGGGTCTCGGCGAGCGCGGAGGGCGAAATGGCGGCCGGAGGTGCGGCGAGCAGGCCGGACAGGAGGGAGGTGGCGTGAGCAGGCCGGACGGGAGGCGCCGGACGCCGGAGGCCGGACGGAGGGAGGCCGCGCGATCGAAAGCAAAGGGGGAGGGGGCCGCGTAGGGTTAGAAGAGAGGGAGGGGGGGGGGGGGGGGGGCTGTGCGCGACGCCCAGGACAGCAAGGAGGAAAGAAAAAAAACAAGAAAGGAGAAGAAAATAAAAAAAATAAAAGAAAAAAAGAAATAAAAACAAATAAATAAAAATGAAATAGAAATAAAAATAAATAAATAAAATGAAAAAAAATAATTAAAAATGAAATACAAAAAAAAATGAATAAATAAAATGAATAAAAATAAATGAATAAAAATGAAATAGAAATAAAAATAAATAAATAAAATGAATAAAAATAAATAAATAAATAAAAATGGAATAGAAATAAAAATAAATAAATAAATGAAATCTGAAAATAATATTATATTATTTAGTAATGTTAGACACTACGCACGGTCACGCACACAACTGCGTGCCATAGAACAACCCAAGTGTGTGTGTGTATATATATATATATATACATATATATTAACCGGTTCAAACTGCAAATTTAAAAACTAGCCCCAAAATAATTAAAATAAAGTAGCAGGCATTGCCAAGTCAAAAACGTACATTTATCAGCAACGAAAAACTCAAGTAGAGTCCATCACACACCTCGACATGACAAATTTAATTCCAAATAAAAATTATTGAACAAGAATAAAATTAAAAGTCATTTCCATAGTGCGGAGTTCGGGTGTGACATTTAGACTCTGTGACAAAAGGAGCATCAACAAAATTCCCCCCCTCAGAGTTGGATCCAAAAAGAAATGTGGATTTGACTTTGAGGAGAAGAAGAAAACCAAAGGGATTTGGCAGTTTGAAGTCATGCATGTTGGACTATAAAAGGAAAAAGTTTAAGGTCTAAATAGCTTTGACCGAATGGATAAAATTGACTTAATTCCTGGAAAATTTATCTAAAAACATATTACCATACTCGAGTATAAGGGAAAATATATAAACTATGACTTAAGAATATTTGAATCTGAGGAATGATATGAAAAAGATCTAAAAGGCATTTGAAGAAGTAGTTCCCAAGAATGAAGTTACCATTATTTAACAAACCCGTTAGGGGGTTGAATTATGCAGGGCCACCTAAGGGCATTGGCTGCATAGTCAAATAAATAGTATCTTTTGGCTAACAAGTCTGTTATGTGGACTGTTTATGCAAGGCCGCTTAAGGGCACGTGCTGCTTAGTCAGGAAAAAGAACTCTTGTAAATTTACTTTCCTAGTCCTAAAAGCCAGTGAAAGTTTATGGAGATTCAAATTTTCCAAAGTATAGAGTTTGCTATATGTAAAGAGGTACTGAATATGGAGAAGATATTTCCAAACAAGATTATCGAAGAGCTGGATAGATATCAATCCTACAAAGGTCTGACCCAAATTTAGGGAAGGAGAATATAAACCATTGACTTGAATGCTTTCATATCATGAAAAAGGATATGGGAAAAATATGTTAAGGATGGCTATTTTTACGGATCCCTACATACTGTCATTTAAGACCAATAAGGACAAAAGATGCTTTCTTCCGAAGAATGAAGTTACCATTATTTAACAAACCCGTTAGGGGGTTGAATTATGCATGTCCTCCTAAGGGAATTGGCTACATAGTAAAATAATAGTATCTTTTGGCTGACAAATCTATTATGGAGACTGTTTATGCAAGGTCGCCTAAGGGCACGTGCGGCATAGTCAGGTAAAAGAACTCTCAGAAGTTTGACATTTTTGTGACTAGAATTCATAAAAAGGTTTATGAAGATCTGAAAATATTTAAGGTTAGGATTATGACACATAAATATGGGTATTGTCCATTGTATACATAGATACACAGATCAATGATAACCATAATCATGTTGTGGCTGGGTCCTGAATGAAAATGTTGTACTTCACTACGTATCCCATAAGGATGAGAATCAAGCCATACATAGTTCTTAAATTACAGTTTAATGTCTTGTGGGATAAAAGGATTGGAGATCTTAGTTTAGGGTCATAGAGCTTGGACCATTATAAGAAATACACAGTGTGTGTATGGGGGATTTTCAGTCAAGGGACTGAAAGTGGAATTTGGGGTTAGGCCCAAAGACTTGGGGCTGGATTCGAGGGACACTCGAACGTTCTTACATATCCCATAAGGATGGGAATCAATCCCATGTAGTTCTAAAAATACCCTCTGTACAAATTTGGTTCGTACATGTGAAGGGTGAAAGGGGACTTTAGTGCAATGATGGTTTAACCCAAGATAAAAGGTTCAGGTATTTCCATGTATGCACGTAGTCTTTGGAATGAAACATGATTGAAAATCAATGTAAATAATTATTCCCTCTCTAGTGAGGGTATCAAAGAATATTGTAGTTTATTTTCATACTAGACAAAAGTGTTTTATAGTTTAACATCGTATAACAAGGAAGAAAGTGAACCAATGTAAAGATATTGATTCTAGGGGTGGTTTCACGAATCAACATCGTATGATATGGAAGTGAACCGATGTGAAGAGATTGGTTTTGGGCTTGAAGCTTGGGAGGTTGCCTACGTACCCAGCTTGGAAGGAAAGGATCAAAGTCCGCGTAGTTCAATTAAAGAATGAATTAATGATACAGTTGTTCTTGGGGACAACGACCGAAAAAATGATGTTGTTGGGACTTACACATGGTTAGAGCCCAGAGAGAGTGTTATGGTTGATGTTTTCTCTAAGCTCACGTGAATCATACTCGGTGTGAGAAACAAGAGGTTACAACAACCTTAACGATGCATAGTTTAATGTCATGTAGGACATATAAAGGGACTATTCAGTTTAAAGTCTTGCAGTTAGGACTATTGGTGCTGCACAATTTAGTGTCATGTAGCAGGGACAAAGTACAGTTTAATGTCATGTAGGACGTATCACAGACTTTCTGTATAGTTTAGCGTCATGTAGTTAGGACGATGGGGACAATATAGTTTAACGTCATGTTGGGCGAAAGGGGGAATATGCAGTTTAATGTCATGCAGTGAGGACAAAAGAGTACACCATTTAACGTAATGTTGGATGTATTAGGGACTTTTTCACAGTTTAACGTCATGTTGGATGAAAAAGGGACGATACAGTTTAGATTCATGTTGGACGAAAGTGTGAATAGTTTAAGTTCATATGCATGGACCGTTGATGATGAAGTTTAACGTCTTGATGGACGTTGGCGTAGTTTAAGCTCATACAAGACCTTTTATGATTATGTAGTTTAACGTCTTTTTGGATGTAAGGGACTTTTATACAGTTTAGTATCGTGTAGTTAGGACATCACAGTTTAACATCTTTCTGGACGTAAGGGACTTGCAAATAGTTTAGGGTCATATGCATGGACCATTGATGATGCAGTTTAAGGTCATAATGGACCATTGATGTAGTTTAAGGTCATACCAGACCTAGTTACAGTTTAAGGTCATATTGGACCATGGTGCCGTTTAAGGTCATACCGGACCATTGTGCTATATTTTGTGTTTATACAAAATACTTCTTCAAAAATATGGCATTGGTTGGAGTAGTGATGAGTTCTCCATCCATAGAGATTAATGAATAAGCTCCATTGGAGTAGACCATATGTATTGAGTAAGGTACTTCCCATTTTGGCTCAAGCTTGGGAGGTTTTTTTCATGGTATCATTGGAGTTCTGAGAACTAATACCAATTCTCCCTAAGTGAATGAACGAAGATGAACTTTTTTGTTAAAATCTCGTGCTATTCGATTCTGATAGAATTCTAAGTGGTGAAAAGTGCACAATCTTTTCTCATCTAAACATTCCAATTCATTCAATCGCTTTTGAGATTGTTCATCTGTAGATGACTGATCACAAATAGCTACTCTGAGTGAGGGTAGTTGAACTTCAATGGGCAAGACTGCTTCCATTCCATATACCAATCAATATGGAGTTGACCGAGTTGTAGTGTGGGTGGTAGTACGATAATCCCATAAAGCATGAAAGAGGCCATGATTTCTTGTCTTTATCCACCATCTTTTGCAGTATATTTGACAGAGTCTTTTTGAAAGATTCTATCTGGCCATTGGCCGCTGCATGATACCGAGATGAATGGTTGGATTTGATGTTGTATTCTTGATACAACTTCTTTACCTCGAATGAACAGAAGTTGGTGCCATATTCTATCAATATGGTATGAGGGACACCAAATCTGGTAATGATGTTAGACTTGATGAAGCTAACAATTCATTTTGAACTGACTTCCTTGAGAGGTATTTCCTCTGCCCATTTGGAAAAGAAGTCAGTAGTAGTAAGAATGTACTTAAACTACTTGGCCGTAGCCGAAGGGTAAGGTCCCACTACATCCATTCCCCATGTGGAAAATGGCCATGAGTATTTAGCTGTATGAAGAAACTCTGGAGGTTTATGAATGAAGTTGGCATGTACTTGGCTTGAATGACACTTCTTTGTGAAACCAACAAAATCTTGTATCATTGAAGGCCAAAAGTATCCAAGCCTTCGAATCTGATCAGACAGTCTATGTCCAGACTGGTGGGCACCACATACTCCTGCATGCACTTCTTTCATGACAGCCATTGTCTCTTCACCATCAATGCATCTGAAGAGAACTCCATCAAAACCACATTTGTAGAGAATTTTCTCTAGGTGATCTAGGCTATCATAAAGAGTAAAATTGACCACACGTCGCTAGATGTTTTCTTTCTCAGCTCTATCAGGTGGAAATGTTCCATTTTGAATGTATTCCCTGATAGGTGACATCCATCCTGTAGTATGACCATACGGTTCAGGAATGGGACTAATTTCATTAATATCCTCTGTTCTGATTCGAACATAAGGTGAAATTGCACGACGGTGGGAAATATTGATGGTTGTCTCATCCCAATTTGGATCTGCCAGAGCTGTGGCTATATTAGCCAGTGCATCAGATTGAGAATTTTGTGATCTTGGGACATAATAAAATGTCAGTTCCGAAGGGAATTCCTCCATTAACTCTCTGACATAATCATACAAAGGAATTAGTTATTCTTTTCTGATGGCATAATCCCCATTGACTTGTTTGATTACCATGTCTGAATCACCTTTCACCTTTAAGTGATTCACTTGTGCTTGAAGTGATAATTCCAAGCCTGCGATGAGAGCTTAGTATTCTGCTTCATTATTGGTACCACCTTCCTACAATAAGAAGGAATAAGGTAACACTGCCGTTTCTGGAGAAATGAGCACAACTCCTAAGACAACTTTGTTGAATATAGGATCTTCCATTTTCCTCCCTGTTGGACTTCTGGAAGCACCATCAAAATACATTTCCCATGCTTGAGGACTTTCTTGAATAGAGAAGACTTCCTCATCAGGGAGTTAAATATCTAAAGATGTGTCTTACACTGAAGGGTGTTCAGCCAGGAAATCAGCCAGAGCTGGGCCCCTTATCGTCTTTTGAGACACATACTGAATGTCGAATTGCTGCAAAATAACTGCCCACCTTGACAGACGTCCTGTACGTATTGGACGACTAAGGATGAATTTGAGCGGGTTATTGCGAGATACCAATTGGACCTTGTGATGTTACAGGTAGTGTCTCAACTTATGAACTGCAAAGATTAACGCCAGACAACACTTCTCAATACTTGAATACTGGGTTTCTTCTTCAATCATAGTTTGACTAAGATAGTAGAGGCTATTTTCATTCCCAACATCATTCTTTTGAGAAATAAAGGCACCCAATGATTGCTCTAGAGCTGTCACGTAGAGGATAAGTGGTCTTCCTTCAACAGGTGGCATGAGTACCAGTGGACTCAAGAGGTATTTCTTGAGAATATCGAATTCTTCTTGACATTCTTCAGTCCACTGGTATGTGACTCCCTTCTTCATCAATTTGGTGAAGGGTAAAATTTTGCCTGCCAAATTGGCGATGAAACGCCGAATATAGGCTAAGTTTCCTTGAAGTCCTCTTAATTATTTCAAATTTTGAGGAAGTGACATACCAAGGATTGACTTGGTCTTCTCAGGATCGACTTCAATACCATGATGGCATACAACAAATCTGAGAAATTTTCCTGAGGTTACCCCAAAAGCACATTTTAAGGGGTTCATCTTCAAATTTTGTTGTCGAAGCTTTCAGAATATGACTTCTAAATCAGCCAAGTGATTAGAATGTTGTTTGGATTTAACCACCAAATCGCCTACATAGCATTCAACAAACTTCCCAAAGAAGGGTTTGAAGATACGATGCATGACACACTGATATGTTGCACCTTCATTCTTTAAGCCAAAGGGAATTACCCGGTAGCAAAACACACCCTGAGGGGCTCTGAAGGCTGTGGATTACTCATCTTATAGGGCCATTCAGATCTGATTATATCCAGAATATCCATCCATGAAGGAAAGTGCTTCATAGCCAGCTGTTGCATCAATTAAAAGTTCTGTAATCGGAACTGGGAAATCATCCTTAGGACAATGCCGATTAAGATCTCTAAAATCGATGAAAACTCTAATTTTTCTGTTCTTATTATTTACAGGGACAATATTAGTGAACCACTTGGGATACTGAACTTCTCTGACAAAGTTAGATTTGATAAGCTTATCCACTTCAGCTTCAATTTAGAAGTATAAGTTGGGTGTGTTCTTCTCACGACTTGCTTAAATCCTTGATGTTCTTCTGGTAAACCCAAATGATGAGTATCAACATCATGATCAAGCCCGAGAATTTATGTATAGTTCCAAGCAAATATATCTCTATTTTTATTTAGAAAATACATATACATCTCTTGCTCTTCAAGAGTCATGGCCGCACTGATTAAAGTGGGGCATGGATCTTCTTTTGTACCCAGATTTATTTCTCTGAGTTCATCCACAGTGGTAGAGATACCCTCTTCAAATGCTGGAGGAGCATCTCTAAGATCTTCCTCTTCTTCTTCTTCATGTGTTATTTCTTCCGTTTCTACTTTCATAGTAGATGATAAAGCAAAATTTTCATGATCAGAAGAGATGTCAAAAATTACACATCTTGAAGAAGAAGCTTCCATTTCCAACCTAATTAACGATGAAGGGTCTTCTTTGGGTAATAAAGAGGAAATTATGGATTGAGAATCGACATCATTGTTCACCTATGATGTTGCTATAACTTATTCTGGCCTAATTGGTTAAGTATAGACTTGTGGGATTTCAGAAGATGAAATGAAGACGTCACCATTTGTGCTTTCATCACTGCTTGGTGGGTTACCAATTTCTCTCATGTTGTTTGGCTCGATTGCTGTAATTGACATTATGGATCTTTCTATAAGATTATTTTGATTTGGTTCTATCTTGTCAATTTGAATGATAAGCAACACATAATCTGTACTCACATGTGTAAATGGATTTACTGGAATCTTCTCCAAACCATATGGAGCATTAACTTTGGTAATCTCCCTGGTTATGGATTTATCCATTCCCTTCATGTGATAGAATTCCACCTCAATGTATTGTGACTCACATGTCTTGAATGGGGCCTTATCACCATACAATGTCCCAACTTGACCATTGAAATAATATTTGAGACATTGATGGTATGATGAAGGGATAGCCGCATGCTGATGTAGCCAGGGTCTTCCAAGCAAGATGTTGAATGCTGAGTCTTGATCAACATCCATGAAATCCGAATTGGATACTAGATCTCCAAACTGAGTTCTGAGTGTAACTTCGCCCAGTGGTTCTTGTTCATTTTTATCATATCCTTGTAAAATCATGGTATAAGAAGATAAATCAGATTCCATGTGGCCCAATCGATGAAGTGTACGAATGGGCATGAGGTTGACTACTGAACCATTGTCAATGAAATATCTTCAGATGTCTACGCCATTGACCTTGCCAAATAAGTACAAATGTCTAATATTCCCATGCACAACATCATCTTCATCTTCATCAGTAAAAGATATTATTTCATGGAATTCTGTAGGATTATTCTCTATGCGATAGACTTCAGCTACAACAATTTCAGTTTCAAACTCCTGAGGACTCGAAAAAGCCTCGATGAGTGCTTCCCGAAGATCTTTTGATAGATTCAGAGCATCTAGAATTGATAACTTGGCTAGTAAATGGACCAAGTGTTTCAATACATCATACTTTTTATCTAGAGGTCGGCATTTCCCAACAAGAATATGTGGTTTAGTAGGTGCCTTGGAAGTTGATGTTTTGGAAGTTGATGCATCTTGTATCAGGGTAGGAGTTGGCAATATTCCTGGTTTTGGAAGATTAGACTGATTAGATCCATTTACTTGCTGAGAGGAAGAAGATGTAACCTTCAACCGGTCTTCTAAAATAACTGTGCCAGGACGGAATTTTCTATTGGTAGAAGAACTTCCTTGTTCTTGCTGAGCTCACTGAAGGACTCTACCACGAGTTTCTGCTGCATACACAGTTCTAGCAGGGGTATAATTGGAGTAGTGGTTTTTGAAAGATCAACATCTTCCCCTGTATCCTGAGCCTCTGTAACTTCCTCTGATTCCTCTATTTGATACAGGGAATTCAGGCTCATCGAAATTGAAACTGCGACTGGGATATGGATTCGTTAATTGAATCATATTAACAGAACCAAATATTAAATCTTTTTATGATGAAGACTCTGCCTGATTAGCCTATTTAGGCTATGCCGTTTGGTGGGGCGGTGCCCGTGGATTTGAAGTAGATGGAATGAAGTCTTCCAGAGTCAAAGAAAACTTAGGCTTTGAAACATACTAATCTTTTTCTGATTATTTTTCTTTCTTTGAATCATGTTGTTTGTTTGAGGACTTTCCCTCTGATGAAGAGGGTTTTGCTGAAACATTCATGGCAGAAGACACAATCGGTTTCCTTAATTGTGTTCACAAAATAGCATGAGTTTAGTTGATTGTCTTTCTGACCATCAAATAATCATACTTTTGTGCATTTTTTCTTTTGAATTATTGCCATTCACCTTCTTCCTCTGGAACTGTAGTAGTAACACATGCTACTTGAGCTAAAGAACCTTTCCGTTTGACTTGTACCGAGTCGACCATCTTTTGCAGGAGGTCTTTGAAGACAAAACACTCCTGGATGGGATGCTCCAACATTTGATGAAAAGGGAAATAATTGGGACAGTCTTCATCTCCTTTCTTGTTTGGACTCTTAGGCCTTGATAATTGAAACAGATTATGTTCCATAGCCGAAATGAAGTAACCAAGAACTTGTTCATTTCAGAAAGAGTATGTTTTGCTCTTCAGATCCTCAAATTGTTTTCGTCTTTGATCTCTTTGATCATCTGGGCGAAATGGCCTTTCTTGTTGGTGCTCAGGAGGTGGAGCCCTTCGAGAATATGAAGGTTTTGAAGTATAAACCGTTACAAGTGCTTGTTTAAGCATAACTATAGCAGTTTCTTGTTTACCCATTCTCCTTCCTGGAGCTGATGGAATTACAAGAGATTTATCCTTAGCCTGCATAAGGGAATCTTCAATCTTCTGAGCGATTGAAGTAAGGTCTCGAAACCCTCCTGTGTATTTCACAGGGATCAACGGCGTGCATAATTCTTCACGCAGATTTGCCACACTGATTGGCAACAGTTCCTCTTGAGGGAGTGCTAGGCTCAGGGAATATGTTAACCCCTTCCAATGACCAATGAAATCAGAGACGCTTTCATTATCCGTTTGATTACAGTTTGTAAGATCAAAAACCGTTGTCTTTGGAAAAGTTGAACTGAATTGAAGAATAAATCATTGACGGAGATCTTCCCATCCAGTAATTGACTGGGATTTCGAGCTTGTATACCAGACAAAAGATGGTCCTTTCAAGGTTCGCACGAAGTATCTGAGTTTCACTACTTCTTGCTACTCCAGAGTTCCCATCATAGGATCGCTACAAGACACGTAATGCGTCAAATGCTGTTCAGGGTCGCCTGATCCATTGAAAATTGGGAATATAGGGTTTCCAGAACTGGATGGGGGAGAGACTGAATCTACCCATTCAGGGTAAGCTCTCTTTTCTGGTTGAACCTGCGCACATTTCCCTTCCATAGTTTCTAAATGAGCTATTAATGACTCAATGGTAGTTATTAACTTTTGAGAAACATCCGGTTGAACTTGGACTTGGGTAGGTGCAATGACTGGAGTTTGGATAGATGTGGTGGTTGGTGCTACAACTTATGGTAGCACTGCCACCTGTTGTTGCACTTGACCCATAGGATTAGACCTGTGAGGGTGTACTGATAGAGGAGGATATTCTTGACCCATCTCAGTAGCTGCAACAAATTCCCTTGGATGACTGAGTCCATCACGCTTAAGAAGAAGACTACCCTGAAGTAGTTCTGCATTCAACCTCCTTAATTCCTTCATTTCTTCCTCCCATTGTGCAAACTTTTGCTCTAGTGAGAGTGATTGGCCTTCTCCAGAGGAAGGATATGTAATATGATTCTTTCCCCTCCCTTTGTTGGATCCTTTTTAGAGAGTAGGAAGTGGGTTACTTGAAGGATTACCTAGGTTCTGAGTAACCCTTTTATTTCGTGTACGCACACCTTCTTCATTTGTGTCAGTGCATACATATTCTCAAGAAGGAACCTCTTCATCTGAGTCCCCTGAGTGAGCCTCATCTGGTGGATCAGAAACAACGGAATTTATGACATTGATTGATGTATAATGCATCACATCCCTTTTATCAGCATTTTTGTGATATTGTCTTCTTCCATGTCTTTGATGAGACATTGCCTTTTGTTGATTCGATCCCTCAAGAACTTCTTGATGAACCTTAATTTGGAGGGAATCTCCTGATAATTTGGCTCTTCGTTCCTCTTGAGGCTTCTTTCCCAATCGAGAAAAGACCGAATTTCTCTAAGGATGGGATTGATGATTTGAGAAAGTCCCCAGTCCAGTGGACTGGGGATGTTCCTTCTGTTCTCGCTCAAATCCTCGAATCCTATTTTTTGATTCTGAGGGTTGGTTTAAAAGAGTCCCCATTCTAGCAAGCTAGGGTGGCTCTTGACATGCTATGTCTGAGACTTTCTTAAAATCTCTCCTGATCTTGCAAACCTTAGTCCGGAAATTAGATGGATGCATTAATCTGTATCCACTTTTGTCACCTGCTTCAAAAGACCATTGGATAATTTCCGACACTTCTATCACTTGATGATGTGCTTTCTCCATATGAGAGGCCTGTTCAATATTCTTGTTTTCTTGATGCAGGAGTAATTCAACAACTTGTTCTCTGTATTCTTGATTCTAAGAGGACCTAGTTGAGGCCTGTTCTTGGGAAAGATTTTTATTACAAACAAAGCCCATTGACTATGGCTGACCATGGGCAATAACATTGCATGAGACCATTTTCGGCGGGCTTTGCTGACCGGAGAGCAATGTGAAATGCAGTGCTCCATGAACACCCCATCCTATGACACGAATACCATATGGGGAATTGGAAATTAACTGATGCAATATTCTTATTGCGCCAAGGCATGAACGTTGAAGGGATCTCTGCTGCTTTTCAGCCTTCGGATATCGAGAGACTGATAGAGATTCCAAATCAATCTGATGTTGTAACCCTTCTATTATCTTAAGATGATTTTCATATTCATAATAAGATAATACTTTCTTTTTAAACTGACAAAGAGTTTTCTATATGTTGAGAAGAATATCATGAATTCCATCTTCCGTCAACATTTCTGGAATGTCATATTGAGAGTTAGCCAGAGGCCAAAACCTGACCGGCAATTCACCTTTCACTAGTTGTTTTCTCATGTTCAGCATTTCCTCTTTATCATTTGATGAAGATTCTTATACCTATTTTGACCAGAGCTGGTGCTTCCTTGTTTCTTCATTGGATTTAATAGGATTGGTAGATAAATCACTGATTAAACTAGAAGATGCATGACTTAGGGGTGGTTCATAGAATGACCTACACCCTGGGATATCTTCTGATTGAGAAAGTATTTCACCTGCCAGTGATGAAACATCAGACATGACTGGTTTCACATTTGCAAGTGCTTCAAGGTAAGAGGGCTTTCTTGGCACTATATTGTCCATTGGAGCATTTTTCGGGAAATGTGCATCACTACTGCGGAGAGGACTTTCATAGTGAAATTCATCATCATGGGGAGGACCACCATGATGGGTTATAGAAAAAGATGAGATCTCTTGCTCCTTGGTCTTCTGACCACACAAAGGGTTCCTGTGGCTCTCATCTGAAGATGAAACTTCGAGATCGAATGAATTTTCAAGAAGCAAGCCTTCATGAGGAAGTGTATGTTGAAGACTTTCGGAATTAATGTTCCCACTATTGAGAAATGAGGGAGTAGAATAATGAATTCAATCAGATAACTGTCTTAGGGCTTCAAGAACTCCAGCATCGAGCAAGGCCTTATTAAATATTGGATCTTGATCTCATGACTGTGCTGGGATGGTATTTTTCTTAGATTCCTTCTTACTTGCTTTGGAAACCACTTGTTGACAAAAGTGGCTGCTCTGAGTAGGTGTATATGCCTGATTAAGAAAGATGGCCAGGTTAGGCTGACGATCTCCACTCAAATCAGGTGTATGTGCCTGACTTGGTTGTCCATATGATATGGGGGAGTATGCCCCCCAACCCTCTTGGACTGAAACAAATGTGTGTGTCTATTCTGGAGTAAATTGTTGATGTGTCACTCCACTGGTAGGGATAGATTTTTGTGTCTTTCCCTGAGATGCGGCTGAAGTTGTTATAATATCCTGGCAAGCATCCAGAATATGAGCAAGGATTTTCTTCTGCTCTTTCACCATTGATAGAATATTCTTGGTGACTTCAGCTTCTGGAATGGGGATATACATCAATTCCGTGATTAGAGTAGGTGTATGTGCCTGCTCCAGTCCTCCTTTTCCTGTCAGTGAATCCTGACAGTACTTAAGTGTAGGGGAAGAGAGTTGAATCTGCCTCCTGTTTGTCGCTGGAGCTTTCCGACTGACTTCTCTGAATGCTACCAAGCGAGACTGTTGGTAGGCTTGATCAATACTAGCAGGTGTATGTGCCTGTTGATTGCAATTCGCTGAACTTGGTTGACGATATCCATCATATGTAGTTAGACAAGCCTGCTGACTAACTGATGACGTATAAATAGGTGTATGTTCCTGTCTATAATACTCCACCAGAATTGCCTGATGGGATTGGCGTGATGCTGCCAGACGAGTCTGCTGGACATCGTAATTAAAATGGGTAGGTGTGTGTGCCCGCTCATTGCTTGCCACCCAGTTACGTTGGTGGACTTGTCCGGAGATGGCAGAGATGAGTACCTGCTCACTGTTAACCGGATTTAACCTCTGGCGATTCTTCTTTCCTGGTCGGGTTCGAGGAACCCGAGCCGAACGCCTGGAGTTGGTACCCTCATCATGTTGAGGGGGGCACTGATGCATGAGTCTGGCGACGATTGTTGGTGGGAACCCTCGGGAAGGACTCCTGTCTGCTTGAATTAAGGCCCTAAGGGACCTTCTCATTCACCTCCCCAGAATAGGGGAGCGAATGGTGATTGCGTTCCGGGGATAATGACCCGAAACAGTTGGAGATGGTAGTCAGCATCGCCTGCTTCTTGATCATTGGTCGTCGTTGTCTGGATGACCGGTGTGAGTTGTTCACTTGGAGGGCTTCTCGGGCAGACTCCAGAGTTGGGATGGTACCGTGTTGACGATACTCCTTAACCAGTGCATTTGATACCCAGCATTGAAGACACTGTGTAGGTGATGTCATCCTCAGAGCGGATGACGATTCAACAGGAGTAGTAGCAGTGACATTTGCAGCAGTGGTATTCACAGGTGTGAACTTGAGAACAGCCATTCTGGAAATGCAGAAGATCTTGGAAAAGAGTGCCTATTTGATATAATAGACGTAATCAAGATAAATTCAGCCACAACATCTTTTGGATGAGCACATATTTCAATGATTGTTTTTGTTGTCCCTCTCATTGAGTTTTAAATAGGGGCCTAACAAATAGGAAAAACATCATTTTAACTTGCTTAAGGATTCACGTCGGGTTCACCATTTTTTGTTTCCCTTAGAATTCGGGGATGACCTCCTTGATTGACAGTTCAAACATTCCGATCGGTTTCTAATGGGTTTGTTTGTAGAACTGGAAACATCCAAATAGTCCAGATCCATTTGGACCTACTTCCCAAAGGTAGGCGCTCATTAGTTTGTAGACTGACGAGGCTTAGGAATTTGCATTGGTTGAGAGGATGGGAGGTCGGACTCATCACACCTTTTTGAGGGGAATTATTTTCTACTCCGGGACTCTCTTTATAGATTTGAGTTATGTTTGTGAATCCTTATTAAATTACCAAGTATAAAATGATCTTTCCTTCAGATCTTTCAATCAATGATTAAATATGTAGGAAATTTAGAGAATATTTTATATGTATTCGAGGTTCTTCATCGATAGAGAATCATATGTATTTATTAGAGATTCTTGGTCAATGGTATCCTTCGACACATTTATATAGAAGTCTCTTGGTCATTATGATGACCATGCTAGTTTTAAAGCCACTCAGTGGGGCACTTGAAGTTTATTGTCATTCAGAAGGACATGTATTATTTCAGAGTTGGGATCGAACCCGTAGATGGGCTACCTACGTATCCTTTGTTTAGAAAAAGAATCAGAACCCACGTAGTTCGAGTAAGGGAGTATGATGTTTATGATTGATGGATCAAAGAAGGATGTCATAATTACTTTTACACTCTAAGATCACGTGAGTCATGCTCAGTGTGAGAAACAAGATGTATTGGTAAAAAATCATACAATTGTGCCATGAAAGATGCAATAATAAGAAATAATGTGAGTCTTATATATGTATCACTGCCCAGATATATGAAGATTAGGATTTACTTCTGGGAATAAACCCAGGAATAGGGTCCATAAAGGTATATGTACTTCATGGAGATTTGAATACTCTAACTTGGGGCTTACTCCCGAAAAGAAGGCCCAAATTAGGAGAGGACTTATGATTGGGTTTTACTCCTGAGAAGGAATCCCAGATCAAAGGTAAATTAGGACTGGTAAAGAGAAATTAAGACTGGGGATTACTCCTGAAAAGGAGGCCCAGGTTAAAGGAATTAAAAAATTAAGGGACTTGGGGTTTAGTCATGAAAAGGATGCCTATATTTGAGACTGGGGATTACTTTTGAAAAGGAGGCCCATGTTATGAATTATGACTGGGGCTTACTCTTTAAAAGGAGTCCCAGGTTAAGAGAATTATGGTTGGGGCTTACTCTTAAGGAGGATGCCCAAATTAAGGGACTGAGGCTTACTTCTAAAAAGGAGGCCTAGGTTAATAATGACTTGGGGATTACTCCTAAGGAGGATGCCCATATTTGGAAATTATGACTGGGGATTACTTCTGAAAAGGAGGCCCAGGTTAAGAATTTTGACTGGGGATTACTCCTGAAAAGGAGGCCCAGGTTAATGAATTCTCTCATATTAAAGGATGAGGTTGAATGAATGAACTCTCAATCTTTAGTGACATAAAGATGTGTAAATCACTAGGTTTTGAGAGATATTCCGCATAATTCCTTTCAGATAAGGAAGTAAAATCAGAAATCATGCCATAAATGGCTTTGAAGAGTGTCTTGAAGACTGAATCTTGAATACGAGAGGTGGAATGGATTAAGAGGGGTGAAATGGACAAAAAGGGCACTGAAAAAGGCAGGGGCACGCAAGTCCTGGAAGGCGCGCATGTACTGCGTGGGTACGCAAGTCCTGGTCGCACAGGTATACCTGCACAACACATGGGTACTTGAGCGACGGTTAACCAGCAGGGAAATACTTGAGAGACTCTTGGTTAAAGCCTTTAGAATCATCCTGATGTTCTTCCAGAAGAGTGGCGTGCAAGTTCTATTGAAGGAGTTAGGCGGCGTGCAAGTGTGGCCATTTCTGTTAAGGGTTGGTCACTCAGGCGCGCAAGTGTTGATGAGTTTTAACACATAGGCGTTCCTCCCCCTCTTTAGATCTTCCATTCTAGGTAAGAAATTACCTTAGAAGTGTTTTGAAAGCTTTGATAAGTGACTAGGGCGCCAGGAGCTCAAATATGAGTTTCTGGAAAAATTCTTCCTGAAATGGGGGGCCACAGGGTCTATTTATAGGCTGGAGAAGACCCTGGCCGGTTATTCTTTAGGGCGCACAAGTGGACTTGTGTGACCATTGAGGCGTGCAAGTGTACTTGCGTGACCATCATAGCAGTTGCGCGACCCTTGTGCAACATTCTTCTTATTCCTTCCTTTTCCAATTTTTGATATTTTTCCAAAGGTTGAATCACATTGAGTTACGATAATCCCCTTTTCCAATTTTTAGATTTTGTGATGAAAGGAGTGTCAACATACGCCATTAAAATCCATAAATTTTCTAATGCATCATCTCTAATATTTTCCACATCACTTCCCCATCACCACTAGAACAATTAAATACATAGCATAAAAACATACAATAAGATGAATATTTCAAAACAAAAAGCAAAATCAATAACATAACCAAATATTATAGAAAATAAACCACAAAAACAATAATTTCATACTCCCACACTATATCAATCCTCATAATTTATCATTTACTAACCTCGTTAAATATACTGTGCCATTAATTTTCTATAATCTATCAACCATTTTATAGGTGAATTTAGCTTCTATATTACTCATTATAATTTATAAAAACCATACATTCATCATATTCAAATTAATTTACTAATTAATTACTAATTATTCATTAATGAGTTTACCATAAAATAATATGAGTTCAAGAACAAACATAAACAAATTTAATATTTATAACAACAATGGTTTCTAGATTTCTAACTTTAGTAATATTTAAGAAATTCATATCGAGGTACAATAATAAACACCCACTTCCATTAATCATTTACTCTAAGATGTATTTATCTTTTCATGTTGTCACAATCAATTATGGATTAACACTTCCCTTCCAAATTACAATTATTATTTTAATAACTGTTTTAGCTATGTTTATGGATATCACATCAACAACATCGAAAAAATAATAATAATGAAATAAATCTCAATTTCTAGGTTTCAAAAATTTAATTCTCTATTACCAAATTTAAATAGTTATCTGATTATATCAATGGAAAGTTTATAATGTAATTTCTATATCAATAAAACCATAATAACAAGTAGTATTAAGGGAATCATAAGGCACAAGAAAATTCTTTTCCAAACCCCATTCTCTACCAAATTAGTTTATCATTATGTTATTTATTTCCATTATCCATTTAAGTGAATTTCATATATTAATTTATCTCTACCCCTAAACCAAGAACACTCATTAATAAACTTCAATTATTAGGAGTAAAACATGAAATTATGCATAGAATAAATCAAAGGATTCCCAATCAAGCATATCATTCTATAAGATAGATAGTGAGTCTATAAATCCCAAACATCAAATGGAAGCTTCAAAAAATGCTAAAAAATATGAAAATAAGAAGAATATGATTATTTGGATTGAATCAATCAAGGAAATACCAAAACAATAATACAAAACACCCTAAAAAATGATTAAAAATCAATTATAACAAAATAAATCCAAACCACTTCCTCATTCACTCTGAATGAAGGACTAGATATGAACCAAAAATAAAACCAAATAGAGAAGGGAAAGGAACTCAAATTAGATTTCTAATAATCAATATCTTCAAGATGGGAATAAAATCCACCAAAAAGGGATGAAATTCTCCTAATGATGCACCTAGGTTTCCTAGGATTCCAGAAAAAAATTAGGGGGGTGATAATATTTTAGGGGGTTTTATAATTTATCCCCAGTAGTTTTTTTAAAGTGGCCACAGTAAAACAAAAATTACAATGCCATAGTGTATATGGTTTTACCTAAAAAATGGGGAAAGACAAGGTGCTACACCATAATTGAAACCATCCCAACTCCCCTCCAAAATCAATGTGGTTGTCAATAACCAAATTTTAAATACTTGGGGTAAGGTTGTGGCACAACCCATGAACCATGATGCTATTACCCTGAAATCAATAAAGAAAAAAATATTATATCATAATTCCCTACACTGCATTATCTAGTGATGTAAAAGGCTATCTCATTCCACACATAAAGAATTAAAAAAACCTATAATATGGTCTTGTGGGACTGACCATGGTTATTCTCATGGATTCTTAGGTCAATTCTTCACTTAGTCTCAAACACGTATGCATATTTTTGTTTTTTTTATTTTTATTTGAAAGCATGGAATTAATGAGGTTAATGTGTTGGGTTTTCAATTTTATAAAATGAAAATAGAATGAAAATAATATATGAAAAAGTTTAGGGTGAGAGGGGTTGGATTTGGGTATGATAACGAGTGATATTAATTATCCAGTAGTGTTCTAATCAGAAAAGTGAGTCACAAATAATAATTGATTTATTTTCTTTGTCTGAATTGTGGTACCAAACATACCTAAGAAACTTCCCTATACATATCTAGCATAACCTATTCTATATTATAGGGGAAATTAACACACTAAATAAATGAATACACTATACTTACACCCATATCTAATCATATAATATTCATCCATCAATCCACACAACTCCAATGGTATGAGGTTTAGAATGAGAGGAGTGAGGGAGAGAATATTTTAAAGATTTTAGAACATCTCCATCAATGAAAAGAGTATATTATAATCATCAATCCACTTTCCTCCCACTCACTACTGAATTGAGGATGAGAATCATAAACTAAAGAATTTAAAAGTAGTGATTTAGAATTTCAATAATATATCCCATGGGGACAAATCCATTGAGTCATTTATCCATAATTATCGAGCTTAGAGATCACATTCTCAATAAAATGGAATAAAAAACACAAATACATATTGGGGGAGTAGAGAAGATCAAAACATTAATAGTAAATGCAACCAAATGGAATTAATTTTTTTGAAAATGAAAATGAAAATAAACCCTAATTAAATTGGCTAGAGAGGAATAATCTATAATGGTATAATAGGACATATTTATTTTCATAATTCTATCATATTCTTTTATTCAATTTGGATTTAATTTCATGATCACAATTTTACTTTTCTTTATTTGTTTATGGTACATGTCCAACTTAAATGGTCTAGATGGATTCAGTTTGAGAGAATCTTCCTGAATCTTCCATGCTTAGAAATTATTACCAAGTTAAAATTCTATACTTATTCAAGATAAATCAAAGGATAAGTGCTTCACAACATCACAAATATAATGGACTTCATAATTTTAGCTTTAGTGAAGGTAGTCCAATATTGGGTATGGTATGTTGGGCCAATTGTGTGTGGTCTTAGTCTGGATAGGTGAGATTGGGCTTAAGATATGATCATTGATTTTCCATGGTAATACTATGTAGAGCTTGGGTAGAGTGATTTTACACTAAAGTAAAACCTGAAAATGGACTTTTTTATATTTAAAAATAGTTAGGTAAATGCATTGATTTGGAAATTTTCTTAGACATCAAATAGGAATGAAATCAAAGAGACTTTTTGGAGCTTGGTAAAATTAATATTTTATGGTTGGTTGAGCTTAAATACAATACTGCATTAGTAGGATTGAAATTTGAATGATTTATTATAATAATAATTCTCATTATAGAGGTAGTAGGAGTAGTAAGGTAGGTCTAGTTGACATGGGTGAATATATTAGTTATGAAATTTCATCAAGTAGCAGGAGTGGAACATTCCATGGATCAACAAATGGTGAACTAGAAGAGATTCATGCCCTCTCATTTTTAGAACTTTTATCTGGAATACAAACATACATCAAGAAATTTTATTCAACCATTTGTAGTGATATATCATTAATACCAACCTCTTTCATCTTCCACAATTACGATCAGGCCCAACATTCATTGGAATGGATTTAGTTCTTAGTGGTAAATTTAACATATCCAATCAGCATTTACAGCTTCTAATTCAGATTATCATCAGTTCCATTCTTCTTATCAAGATACAAACTAAAATAATCATCTTTGTAGATGATCTCAGGCTTGAAGGCATGCTCATGGAAGATGAATCAATTATTGGGGTTTTTTCATAGAGTTGCAAGGCCGGGTATAGCTGAAATCGTGGTGTGGTTGGTGTGTCAAATTGAATGACCATGATATAGTGTGTTGTGGTTGATTCTATAGGTATGGAATGACAACATGGGGGTATTTATATAGTAGCTTGAATATTCCTCTGACAGGGTTTTAGTGACCATCCATTGAGGGGAGGCTCATGATCACTTGGGTTTTTACATTTGATATGTTGGGAATTTTTCATTTGGTCACTTAGAGGTGTTAACCTATGGTATCCTCGTAGTGTCTACATGGTAAGTGAGACTACCACGAGGTTATTTATTTTGGTATATTAAAACAAGTATTTCATTCAATTGTGGTAATTGGAGTGTAAAAACTTTGAACCTTTGCAAAATGTTTCATGCATGGTTGCTTGATTGACCATGGATTCTCTTATAATGGAATCTTTGGATTTTTCTAATTTTTGACCCATGGTAGCTTGATCGACTATGATGTTTCCCATTTAATGTCTTAATTTTCCTCATGCACATCAAATAAAAATAAAATTTAAACTGGTTTAAAATCTGAATCATGAATTAAATTTATATAAAATTACATAAAATCACATACAGAAAATTATAAATTGAATTTAAAAAAATTAAACCATATTTTTTTATTCATAGAAAATATTCCTAAATAAAAATGTGATTAATTCCTAAATTTTTTAATGGGTTGAGGGTAAATTTTCAATTAATAACTTTTTTTTTAATTTAAAATTTCATATTTCATAACTCCCCCACACTTGAATTGTTGCAATTGTAGGAAATTATTATCAATACACTCAAATGGGTTTATTTCCAAATCGAGAACCCCTCTAAAACATGTATATTTTCTAAAAAATGAAACAATTATAATTAAAAGTAATACTTCAAATAACTTATCTACCTAAAACTTTAGATAGTTCTTTAAAAAAAATGACATCAAGTGTAAATAAAAATTTGGAATATATCTTCATTTGATATTCAAATGATAGTCTATCACATAAATATATATATATATATTTATTTTTTTGAAACTAATTTTTAAAATTCCTTCCAAAAAATAGGATTTACATAAAACTAGGTGGGATCAAATTTAACCCCATGAAGGACCAGACTGGTTCACTTTATGTCAATGAAAAATAGAGGCTAAATCATATTTATCAATTCAAGTTCACTTGTATTTATTTTAAAAAATTTAATATATGAATAAGAAAATAGGTACTCATATAAAATTCTAAATTCAATGAAAAAAGAGAGGGATCATTTTCAGTTATTTCCACTAAATATTACATCATGCTTCCTATATGCATCTAATATAATTCCCTAACTTCAATTTAGGAAAAATCTATAATTTGAGGAGTGAAATTAATATATTTACGTGGAACTAAAATTTTCACAAGTGGAAATTATATTTATTCCTTTCTCTTAAGTTCCTTAAACAATATTTCTGATTTTCACTTCGTTGATAAAACTAAAATAAAATTTTAATATGTAAATTTATTCCTTCTTAATCTTATATCAATATTCTCCCCACCTAAATGAATTCATTTTTGAAAACTAAAAACTTATTATTTTTTGGAAAACATATATGTTCATTTTACTACAAAAAACAATTATTTATTATATATAAAAATGGAATTTACTCACACAACCAATGCCTAATATCTTAGTGATTCCTTATGGGATCCCAATTTCCCATTATAATCTATCCTCAAAGGACTTGTGTTAATTAATTTTGAGTTGGATCCCTAAGGTGTTATTTTTTACAAAGACCCACTTACTTCAAATTAAAATCAAAATTCTATTGTCCTTATGTTATAATTTTATTTCCCCAATAATCTTTTCACTTAGACTCGATTTGCTAGCTCTAAAACTAGATTTCCATGAAAACAGTGGAATAAATCACTTATCAATCATTTTGTATTTTAAGGTTAAATAAAATTTAATTACTCACAAATGACTCAAAGTTAAAAAATTCATAGAGTTTTCAATTTAAATAAAATAATTTTTTAAAACTCAAAAATAATATAAAAAACTTCTTTATATATGATTAAAAAAGAAAAAATTTTCTTATTATATTATTATTTTTTATTTTAATAAACAGGATCACTAAAATAGAAAGGAAAAAAATGAAAATAGAAGTAAACACTTATCCCCCTCTCCACACTTTATTTTTACTATATCCATAATAAAATTTAATAGTTATAATGAAATTTTCAAGAGAAAAAATAATTGGAAAACATGAAAAAAATGAGTATGTTGGAAAGAGACTACATGGGTATAATTATTCCTTATAAATAGAAATTATTGGGATAATATAATTATCACATATAATTTTTTGTGGTCTTTAATGAGGTTTTGAATCCATTGTCCATTTTTATCCTACATATAAAAACAATAAAAAATAATATTTTATTCAGAATTAAAATGAAGGACTAAAAATAAATGAAAAGTGAAGAAAATAGGGAATAATATTTGGTAAAAAATACTTAATTGGTGTTGCATTTTTTTATTATCTAAAACAGGACAACATTCGGATTATCCTTAGTATGTTGGCAGGTTTGGATTGTGTGGAAAGAACCACTATAAGTTTCTTTTTCCATAGCTCTACCCAACTTTCTTATTACCCTATAGTTCCTTTGATTAACATTGTTTGTTATCCACCCTCTAGTTGTTATTGAATTTTTGGTTTATGGGAGTTGGAAATAGATATAGGGCCTCTTTTTTATCAGATCCAACTTTTAGTATTATGCTTCCCACTTTATCATTTTCTATCTTAATGAAAGGAATAGATAATTCCTCTATATAATCTTTAAGTAAATCACAAAAATAAGCTTCATTCATCCCTTATAGCTACTTTAAAAAAATTATTTTTTTCCCCGTGAAAATAATGGAATTTATATTGTAATTCAAATTCTGAAAAATCAACAAATGAACTAAAAATATATTCATCTTCAATAATTTAATTAGTATCAATAATCTTCTCCTCTCACAAAGATCCTGGGAATAGGTTAATGGTCTGTTCGAGTAGCTGATCCATCATTTTTTATTCAAAATCCATTGTTTCTAATACAGTTCCCTATTTTTTATCCTCGGTAAGCATGTCTTATTATTAAAATAGTAAATTATGGTAAGGAATATCACTAGAGTTTATTTTTCAAAATATTAAAATAAAAATAGTCAAGATTATATTTATTTCCCTCCTATGTATCAATGATCATCTATTTTACCAAATGTACTGATTTTGGAAATTTTCTTTTGGGAGAAGGTAGCACATCATAAAGTTGAGGCCCAACCTTGTAGATTTTCTATTCAAATGTTAGAGAGATGGGGGATTATTATGTATCTTAGCTGAATGTTTATATAACTTTAATAAGTATTTTGGGATCACAATAATACCTTGGGATAAGGATTTAAGCATTTATGGTTTGATGTCCTCTTTGAGACCCTTAAAGGGATCCCTAGATTCTTCTATACCTTTTTCAACAATGGATCTCCACATTTTTCGGACCCATGTAGAATCAATTTCTTCATAGTATAAAGTTTATTCAAATGAATAATCCATTATTTTTTTAGATTTTAAATTGAAAATAGTAAATTATTTATATAGTAAAAGATATAGATGAATGTCCAACTTAACTCCCTATAAATGATGCTAATGATTTAAAAGTCAATTATAGGCCTCACATATGAAATTTAAAAAATCTAGAATACAGTCTAATAGGACTAACTAGGGTTTCTCTCATGGTTTTATGGGTCAATTATTCACTTAATTTCAATCACTTATATATATATATTATTTTTATTTAAATAATGTAATTAATGATGTTGATGTGTTTGTTTTTTTGATTTTATAAGATGAAAGTAGAATGTTGACAACATACAAAAGCATACGGTGAAAGGGGCTGGATCTAGGTATGATCATAAGTGATGTTAAATATACAATAGTATTCTCATCAAAAAATGAGTCACAATCGAGCATCGATTTCTTCTCAATATCTAAATTTTATTACTAAACATACAAGAGAAACCTCTCTTTTCATATCCAACCTCACATCCTCTATAGTGTAGGGGTAAATAAACCAACTTGATTAAGGTATATTCTATCCCTAAGACCAACTCCCATTGTTTTTTAGTCATCCCTCAGTCCACACAACTCCAATAGTATGAAGTATATACTAAGAGGAGGGAGGGAGAGAATATTTGAAAGATTGAAGTATAAAACTACGAAATTAAAATAGTATATGATAAACATCAATCCAATTTTCCTCCACTTACTATTTCATCAAGATTGAGAATCCCAAATTGAAGAATTAAAAATAATTGATTCAGATTTAATGTTCATTCTCCCCTAGGGACTGATACATCGAGTATGTTCACAATAATACTAGATCTTATAGATCATGTTCAGAGCAAAGAGGAAGAATAAACCCAAAGAAAAAATATAGGAGAAGAGAAGAGAACAAAAAAAATAGTAAACCAAAAAAATGGAATTAGAATTTTTAAAAATGAAAATAAAATAAACTTAAATAAAATTAGAAAGAGGAAAATACTCTATAATTGGAGAAGGGAACATATTTATATCCATCATTATATCTTCTTCATTTATTCCCCTTTGATTCAATGTTGTGAGATCAAATGTACTCTTCTTACATGGATGTATAGAATGTGTAAAACTTAGATCATTTGAATGTATTAAGTTTGTGATAATATTCATAAATATTCCTTACTCCAAAATTTTTCCAATGATTGAGTTATGTACATATTTTAGAGAAATCAGAGAAAAAGTTCTTCCCTACCTCACAACTATAGTAGAAGTCATACTTTGAGATTTAGTGAAGTAAGGCCATGCTTGGGGGTGGAATGTTGGGACTGTTGTGCATGAGATTGGTATGGATAGATGATCTTGGGACTGAGATTTTATCATCAAGTATCTATTGGTTCCACTATATGGAGATCTAGTAGGTTAGTTTTACACTGAAATACAACATGGATATAGAGTTGTGGATTTTATTTAATAGCTTGGTAGAAGCACTTATCTGTAAATTTTCTTAGATTTCAACTAGGAAAGACATCAATGTGACTTCTTAGATCTTTTTGGGTTCAATATTTCATGGTTTTATGAGATCAAATTTGTCAGTGGATATGTTTTTCTAGAGTGTGGCTAATTTTTTGTAAGAAGAATGCTCAGTCTTGATGCAGTAGAAGATCTAGGGGAAGTTTGGTTGGCAAGAGATAATATATTAACTATGAACTTTAATCAAGTTATTGGAGCATGAAATTACATGGACATGCAACTAGTGTAATGGAATAGATCGATTCCCTATCATTTTTAATTCCTTCAGAGGGAACACATATAGACAACAAACCATTCTCTTTAACCTTTGGTGGTGAGATGACATCAAGATAAGCCTCAATTTTCTTCCATGTTTGTGCTTGGTTTCCACATTCATCAAACCGTGTTTGATTTTCAGTGGTAAATTCATCTTCTCTAATTAGTATCAAGGGATTCATGTTCAGTTCTTTATTAGTTACATTATTTATCACAAGCCCTGAACCAACATCCTCGTCTTCAAGGATGAGCTTAGGATCGAAGGCATGATAATGGGAGATGGATTAGAAATAAGGGCCTTATTATAGAGTGGAATGGTCAAGTTTAGATGAAACCAGGGTGTGATTAGTGCATTTTTTTAAAGGATCACGAGGTAGTGAAATGTGGTCGATTTTATATGTATGGAATACTAGCTTTGATGTATTCATAAAGTAGCTTGAAGTTTCCTCTTATAGGGTTGAAGTGACTAATCATTGAGAGGAGGTTTATCATCACTTGGGTTTGTACATAAAGTTGGTTGGGAATTGATCATGAATTCAGTCAAAGGTGTCTTCTTTTGATAACTTGGGGGTCTTCGTGTGACAAGTGTAGCTACTATGAGGTGATATCTTGCAGTAAAGTCAAATAATTATTATGGTAGAATGTGGGAATTCGAGTAAAAATTCTTTAAACAATTTTTTAATTTATTCATGCATGTTATCTTGATCGACTGTGGATTCTCTTCTTGTGGTAACTTTAGGATTTAAAAAATTTTCACTCATGGTAGGTTAATCGACTGTGACATTCCCCTTTTCCAGTTTTTTCTTACTTTTTCACATCAAATAAAAACACACTTTAATAATTTTTAAAATATTAATAATGGGTTAAATTTATATAAAAATACTAATAATAAAAGAAAATTAATTCTAAATTAAATTTATGAAAAAACTAGACCATATTTATTTTATTCACAGTGAATATTACTTAATGTGAAAATGTGATTAATTCATGGATTTAAGAATTGTTTTAAGGTAAATTTTCAATGAATAACATCATATTTGTTTTTGAAATTTCATTTTTCATATGTTATCCACATTATAAAACTGGATCCCCAAACCAAACCTCTTCATTATAGCTCACCACCAATTTGTAACCATCCTTAAAAAAATAGAACCTCCAAAACCTACCTATTTGGGAATCTATACTATAGCTCACCACAAAACTACAACCAAAATACCCCTTCCCATAATCTCTACTCTTCCACACCGTAAGGACTATAACTACACTATAATCCAATTTCTAAAAAAAATCCACACCATAAACTACTAGACTTTTCCATTGGCTAGAATTTTCCTTTATAAGAACTGACCCTAACACAAGACCTACCCCAGATGACCAAATTTACATAGGAACAATAGCTACACCATATTGAATGACCTTATGGAATAACCAAAGGGATTACGGCCCATAATTCCTCTCCATCTAAAATTTCAACTCTATCTCCACTAGTTTTCCACCTATCTATCTATGGGAAATTAAAATACACAAAAATCAAAAAATAATTAGCTGGGAAATTCTTGTTCATCAACAATGTGGTTTATAGTGACTTACCATATTATTCAACTTGTAGAAATTGAAATTATTTTCTCCCCATATAATTAAATGTTATATCTATTAATGAAGTTTTGTGGGTATTTCGGGAAATAAAATCAATGGATAAGTTGAATGGAAAATGAAAATGATATTAAGGAATATTTTGAAGGTCCAATTAAAGATTGGAATAATATAAATGAAATATGTTTCAAGTTGGAATTAAAAGTACATGGGTGAGACTAGAAGCATGGGATAAATTAAAATAGGTATTATAAGTGGTATAAAGGTCATATTTAAGTGTTGGTGTAAATAATATATATTATACATTAAAATCAGAAATTGAATATGGAAGAAGATACCTTGATGAAGAAGATACAACAAAAGTAATTTTAATGATTTTTTGTCTAATAGGTGTTTTAACTTATGATATCAGCTTATAATTTTAGGATATCAAAAGATGTTATAGGTAAATACATTTCATGTTGAATATAAATTATATATTTAATTATGCAGTTAAGTGAGTCTGGGGGATCTTGGAAATAAATATCTAAAGATGGTATCTCAATCAACTATAAAAATATAATCAATGAAGTAAGTGTAGAAATATATTTTAACAAAGTTGTATCAATTTTTTAAAAAATTGGTATCAGGTTTGGTATCAGTAGATATTCCATAAAGATTAAATCTGTTATGATTCAAGAAATTTTTAATTAATATTTATTCACTACTTATTTTGTGAAAGTGTGATTGAGTTTACGTAAGGGGTTCCTTAGTAGATGTTAAAAATTATGGATGCATGTATCATGTAGAAGTAAGTGTGTGAAATGGACAACAATGAAGTTGTTATCTTAATATCTTGTTTCATAAATTGATTTATAACTCATTAGTCTTAGTGGTATTTTCAATCACTTGTTGTTAAGTGGTGAGTCCACTCAATGAAAATATTATGAAAATTGATCCATAGTTGGAGAAATTTATATTGGGACCAATTTGTGTATAAGGTTTTATTTTTTGTCAATAGTTTTCAATGATGATTAAAATTAAGGAGATCAAGAAGTAATCCAATGAAATGGAGGAATGGAAATTCAGATTATTGTTGTACTGTTCATAAGTTCAAAGAACTTGTGTCAAAGGTAACACATTGTTTACAACAGTGAAGAATGGTGAGGTATAATCCATATGGGGATTATTAAAGAAGAATGGGTATTTGATGAAGACCATGAAATTCTTCATGATTGTATGAGA
This sequence comes from Viscum album, assembly GCA_963277665.1. Classification (NCBI taxonomy): domain Eukaryota; kingdom Viridiplantae; phylum Streptophyta; class Magnoliopsida; order Santalales; family Viscaceae; genus Viscum; species Viscum album. Next base: position 1,715,056,273 of record OY728125.1, read on the forward strand.
ACCATGCAAGAGACTTATTGAAGAATAGAATCATATGATTTTCATGAAGTAGAGAATGACGGTTGAAGAAGAAGAAAATGTGCAAGGGATTGGAATTATGAGATGTCCATGCACTTCACATTGTATCAAAATATGATGATGCTAAAACTGATCTATCAAAGGATATATATCATGATAGTGGAGTTTGTGATGAAATAAGAAGAGTTTCTCAAGAAGGCAAATCACATTAAATAAGCATTTTTGAGGTGATTGTGATTGTTAACAAAGAAAACAATGACATACAAATTTTGTTGACAAAGGGGATTTCATGGTGGAATGTCGAGTACAAGGGCTATGGTTAACGATCCATCTTTGATTCAAGAACTTTGACAAAGGAATGGATGATTTGGAGGCGGTAAAAAAAAGAGTAGATACAAGGTGGCGCCATTTTCCAGTGTTTGCCAAATTTTTGGGCCTCAAAATTGACAAATGGAGAAAAGTGTTTTTGGAAAAGGGACTTGCGTGCCGATGTCTTGGAGGCTTTGAAACTTGTGTGCCATATGTTTTTCAAGATAAGAACATCAAAATATGGTCAAGGGACAAGGGTCATGCAAGTTTTGGGTTTGGTCGTGCAAGTGACTAGCGCGACAAAAGGGACTTGCGCGCCGTTGAATTGAAGGAGAGGAAATTTGCGCACCATATGTTTTTCAAGATCAAAACATCAAAATATGGGAAAGGGATAAGGTCCGCACAAGTTTTGGGTTTGGTCGCACAAGTGACTAGCGCGACAGAGGCTAGGGCGGTTGGAGTTGTGCACCGGAACTTGCGCGCCGAGAGGAGGCTTGCGCGCCACCGCGCAGGGTGTCCAGTTTTCCAATAAATAAAAAACCAACCCTCCCCATTTACAAAGAGATAAACACTTAGAGAAAATCAGAGCTCCCGTCGTGTAGGTGTGGTGGTCACGCAAGTGGTTTGTGGTCGCGCAAGTATAAGTTGCATGCCCAAGACGATTCGGATGAGAAAGGAAGGAAGTCGCCCATGTTTGGAGTTTAAGAAGGTGGTGTCACACAGGTTGTTTGGTGATACTTACACACCAGATTTTGAAGTTGTGCGCCAGTTGTTAGATCCACGCCAAAATCGGTTTGGGCGTAAAAGGATGTGAGTCGTGCAAGTTTGAAGTTAAAGAATTGAGTCTCACGTAAGTGGTTGAGGTGAAATTGCGCGCCGATTTGGACTTGCATGTAACATCCTGGTTCCGAAAGCCACCCCGAGGTGCCCCATACCCAGTTGGTCACATGGCCTCAAGTGCATTTCCCCCAATGCCAGAGGCTGCCGACTAGCAGGGAGGGCCTTGGGTCTGATAGTGGGGAAACTATGCCCTCATTGGTAGAGTACACAGTAGAAGTAAAGAAAGTATACAATAGTGGAAGAAGTAAACATCCAAAAACAATAAACAGTGGAAGACTAAACCAATAAAAAACTAGAGCACACATGTATATATAAAATTATGCATGATACATATGTCTAGGAAAGTATCCAAACAAGTAACAATGCTGAATACAATACTAAACCAAAGTACTAAGGAAAAACAAATAAGCAACTCCTCAGCATCACAAGCCTCGACTTGGTCCCATGCTCTCCTGCTCCGAAGCAATCAAGTACCATAAGGCGAGGGGTGTTTACCCTTGTCTATATCTTCAAAAACATAGTTTGTTTGGGCCAAAAGCATGACCCAAATAGGGTGTGAGACTAAATCCCAGTAGGAAACAACTGAAGATCTGTGCCTAACAGTTAGTGAGCATATGGCAGGTAATAGTACTGTAAGCAGTAAACAGTAACAATAAAAAGTATAAAGTAAACAGTACGTAGTAACATAATTATATACAATCGTAATAAATCCACATAACAAAAATAGAAGTGAAGCAATAGCTAAACACAACAGGAACCACTCTGGGAAGTACTCACAGCCAACCCCTCTGGTCTTATCAAAGAAGTACCAACAACCATCTGGGCAGTGCACTCAGCCTAACCCCTCTGGTTTGGTCATACAGAATTATAAAACTCTCTGGGGAAGCTCGCTCAGTGAATTCCCCTTATAGTCTAGGGTAGTTAGGGAATCTCTGAGGAAGATCACGCGGTCTAACCCTCTTATAGTCCCAAGGTCTAGTAACTCTCTGAGGAATCTCACTCAGTAAATTCCTCCTATAGTCTCAGGTATATCACAGACTCTCTAATGAAGCTCGCTCAGTCAATTCTTTCTCTAGCCTGGAAAGGTTTTAAAGAAATTCAAACAAGGTAAAGACTCTCTGAGGAAGCTAACTCGGTTTACCCTCCTGTAGTATATAATATCCAAGACTCTCTGGGAAGCTCACTCGGTCTATCCCCTGTAGTCTATAATGTCTAAGACTCTCTGAGGAAGCTCACTCGGTCTACCCTCCTATAGTATATAATATCCAAGACTCTCTGGGATAGATCACTCGGTTTATCCCTTATAGTTTATAGCACCATGTTCTCACAGTCCCATGCCAGTCCGTATATAATAATTCTATAAGGACAAAGTACACCTATAGAGCTACCTGGCTAACCAGTCTTCAACATAACAATCATGTCCAGAATATCATTCCATCCTACAGTTGCAATCCATGGAAAATAGGTATAACGGCCAAAGGATAACAAGACCCAAAGGTTGTAACAAGAACAAGGCATGGTCAAAATATCCAAGAATAGCAAATATCCACCAACATGGTCAAATTACCTCTAAACAAGCATACAAGCAAGGTAGGAAAACTACATGGTCAAAAAGGTAAACACGCAATACCCAGTTCATGGGTATTGGTGGAATTTTTCACATAAAACTCAAAGAATTCTAAATGTAAGGCACAAACCACCTACCTTGATGCTAGGAGATCAATATAATTGAACCAAAAGGCTTGATTCTCCTTAGAACGACGTAGATCTATAAAAACACACAAAAAGTTTAACCCACAATATCTTGAGAAAGAGGGGGAATCATGGAATGAAACTCAAGGAGAAAGAAGAGCTCACTGTTGCGGTTCCAATTCTATCTACGGTGGTCAATTCAGAAAACAGACAGAGGCTCGGGGGATCAGAGAGTGTTCACGGCCGTACGAGCGCTCTCGGTCGAAGAACCTGGAGAAGAAGACGTTTCCATTGATTAAGAGCGACCCCAATCCATTTAATGAAAAAAAGGAAAGTACACGACGTGTACTTATGGGGTACACAACGTGTACTTGGCCATTCCGTACTCCACTTTAAGCGGCCTCCGCATTGCCCCTACACACCGTGTGTGTGACCGGGACACGGCCAACACACGGCCTGGCACTGCATCAAAGTACACAACATATACTTATAAAGTACACGACATGTACTTCGAAAATTTCCATATTTTCCACTTTTTCTCAAAAAATGACCAGAAAAGGAAAGACATACCTGAAATGAAGATCCAGGTTCTTACAAACTTCCCCCCTTAAATAAATTCATCCCCAAATTTCCCTAGCGAGGCGTAGAAGAAGAAACCCTGAACAACTCCAGCCACTGCGATCGTACATCAGCCTCTCTCTCCTAGGTCTCGTCCTGTAATCGCCCGTGCTTCCATGACACTCATACCAGAGGAACAGAAATACCATGGAGAACCTTCATACTGTGATTGACAATCTGGATTAGATTCTCCTTAAACGACGCATACGCTTTGATTTCAACCTCCTTGGGTTGAAAGAAATGATATGGGTCTGAAAAGTATCGTTAGAGCTGAGAGACGTGGAAGACATCGTGAATAGCCCGATACCTCTGAGGTAACTGCAACCGATAGGCAATCGGACCAACTCTCTCCAACACCTCAAACGACCCGACTTACCGTGGTGAAAGCTTACCCTGTCTCCGGATCCTCTTCTGTCCCAACCTCAGTGCGACATGTAGGAAAACCTGATCCCTGACCTCGAACTCCAGAGGTCGTCTCCGCATATCAGTATAAGACTTATGTCGAGACTATGCTGTAGCCATCCTCTTTTGAATCAACTCTATCTGCTCTAAGGTCTCCCGAACAAGACGAGGTCCCAGCAAAGCTGCCTCTCCTACCTCCAGCCAACATAAAGGTGATTAGAATGGTCTACCGTACAAAGCCTCGTAAGGTGCCATCTGAATAGTTTCCTGGAAATTGTTGTTATAGGAAAACTACACAAGAGGAATATGATTCTCCCAAGAACCACCAAGGTCTATAATACAAGCTCGGAGCATATCCTCAAGTACCTGGATCGTACGGTCAGACTGGACATCTGTTTGGGGATGGTATGTTGTACTCAAAAGTACCTATTTACCTAAAGCCTTCTGAAGCCCTTTCCAGAACTAAGAAGTAAAACACGTATCCTTGTCTGAAACAATGGAGTGTGGAACTCCATGCAGACATATAATCTCTCGGATGTACAACCGACCCAGCTCAACAACACTGAAGGTATCCTTGATCGATAAGAAGTGAACAACCTTTGTAAGACTGTCAATGACAACCCAAACATCATCACTCCCTCGAGGTGACCTCGGTAACCCAGTCACGAAGTCCATCGTGACATTATTCCACTTCCACTTAGGGATGGGTAAATACTGTAAAATCCCAGCTGGTCGCTGATTCTCTGCTTTCACCTACTGACAAGTAGAACATATCATGATGAACCTAGAAACATCCCTCTTCATACCTAGCCACCAGTACTAGTGGTGTAGATCATGATATATCTTGGTGATTCCAGGATGAACTTCCCACACTGAAGAATGAAAATCCTGCATCAGTTCCTCGCGTATGTCTACTGGAACCCATACGCATCCCTAGAAATGCAAGATCTCATCCTCTCCCACTATCCATACAGAAAGAGGATCCTCTCCTGACACACTCTCTTGTAGGACTAGGCCTTCTAAGCCTGATAGCTGCCTCATCCATACATGATCAAGAAGGGTAGAGGTATCAGTTATAGAAGATAGGAAAGTCTTCCCCTGTTTGTCATGCACCTCCAAATTCATCTCAGAGAACAGGGCCATAAGCTACCACTCACTACTGGCCTTCTGAACTGCCTGGATATGAGTTCTCCTGCTCAACGCATCAGCCACTGTGTTGCCCTTTCCCGGCGTATAGGAAAGATCAAAGTCGAAGGACTAAAGATACTCGACCCACCTACGCTATCTCAGATTCAGATCATGCTAAGTGAAGATTTATTTGAGACTCTTGTGGTTAGTGAAAACCAGAAAGTGCTCTCCCAGAAGGTAATGTCTCCAACTTTGTAAGGCATGAACCACAACTGCCAACTCCAGATCATGCATTGGGTAGTTCCTCTCGTGCGACCTCAACTGCCGAGACCCGTACGCAATGACTCCATCTCCCTGCATAAGAACATCTCCCAATCCAACACCTAAAGAATCAAAGTAGAATGTATAGCTCTTTCCCAGCTCTGGAAAGACTAGTATCGGTGCTGATTTCAATCTCCCTTTCAGCTCCTGAAAGGCTGACTCACAGAAGTCTGACCATAAGAACTTCACACCTTTCTTGGTCAGACTTGTCAGTGGTGCTGCAAGGTGTTAAAATTCCTGTATGAAATGTATATAGTATCCAGCCAGCCCTATAAAACTCCGCACCTCAAATACATTCTTCGGTTGGTTCAAGGAAACTATAGCTCTCACTTTCTCTGGGTCTACTAATACTCATGTCTCTGATATAACTTGACCCAAGAAGTGAATCTGATCCACCCAAAAGTGGAATTTATAGAGGTTAGCATATAAATGATTCTCTCTCAGTGTAATCAGAACGATATCAATATGGGTAGCATGGTTGTGTCGAGTGTGAGAGTACACCAAGATGTCATCCACGAAAACCACCACGAAGGAATCCAAGTATGGATGGAATACTCGGTTCATCAGTGCCATAAAAACTGCTGGTGCATTCATGAGACCAAATGTAATGACCGTATACTCGTATAGACCATACCTGCTCCTGAAGGTTGTAAGAGGTATATCCAATGATCTAACGTGCAACTGATGATAACCGGACCTCAAATCGATCTTCGAGAACACCCGAGCTCCTCGAAGCTAATCAAAGAGGTCATAGATCCTCAACAAGGGATATCAGTTCTTGACGGTCAACTGGTTTAGCTTTTGATAATCCACGCAAAACCTAAGGGTGTCATTTTCCTTCTTCGCGAACAGGATAAGCAAACCCCAAGGAGAAGTACTAGGTCAGATGAAACCCTTTGCCTGCAACTCCTGCAACTGCTTCTTGAGATCCTGCAACTCAGCTGTAGCCATCCTATAAGGAGGAATGAACACCGGTGCCGCCCCTAGCATGAGTTCAATCGAGAATTCTACCTCACGCTCTAGAGGAAAACCTGAAAAGTCCTCTGGAAAGACATCCCTGAATTGATACACCACTAGAGGAAAGTCTAACTGCGAATTCCCCTGGTCATCTAGATAAAGACTAACAATCTGGGTGATAACTCCTCCTAGCCCATGATTCTCTAGTCCAGCTCTACCCTCCTGGACATCCCACTCGACTCTATGAAGAAAAGATCTGGCTTATGGTGATAAAAAAATCACCCTGCGACGATAGCAATCGACGACCGCCTAGAAGGGAACTAACTAGTCCATACCGAGAATGACATCATAGCCTATCATCTCTAGGACATAGAGGTCCCATAAGAAGTGACACCTTGAAACCTCAAGAGGGAACTCTCTGCACTGACACACGCTAGACTTCCTCATTCCCAAAAGTGTATCAAGAGTCAACATGTCAGTAGAAGAAAAGATACAGAGGCCATGGCTCTCCACAACAGCAAAAGAGATAAAACTATGAGAAGCACCAGTATCAAGAAGGGATGAAGATAAAACTGAGGCTACTAAGATCGTACCCCGAACTGTAGAAGGGCCATGATCCTTCTCATGATGGGTCTGCTCCATAGCGAAATTCTGGCCTGTACCATGGCCCTGAACCCCTGGCTGACCACTCTGAGCTGATCCACTCTACTGTTGCTGGTAACCTGGTGACTGAACAACACAGTCACAACCTCCACCTCGACCCGAATAGGAAAAATAACTCCAGTTCCCAGATTATTGAGAAACTGGAGATACATCTCCTGTATGCGGGGTCATAGAAGAACCCCAACCACCAGCTGTAGGTGAGAAGATCTGACAAAAATGCTGAAGATGGCCCATCTTGCCGCAAGATAGGCACTCCATTGGGTCTCTCTGATATTGAGGCATAGTATTCCCACTCCCACCACACTTGTAGCATACTACCTAGATGCCTGAAGATGCATTCCACCTACCCTGATCTCCTAGAGTAGACTCCTTACGATGCTTCCTACTATCAGTAGGAGGAACACTGACTTTGGATGTCGAACCGCCCTGGATCACTGCTCCAGAATCTCTCAGATTGGGCTCAGTGATCAGCACCTGGTTGAAGATAGAGGAGATTGAAGTCAACCTAAAGATATTCACCTGGTAATGGATCTCCTTCCTGAGACCATCCTCAAACTTCCTAGAAAGGAACAACTCATCACCTGCTGGAATCAGCATGAAGTGCTGCAGCTCAGTAAAACAAGACGAGTACTCCATAACAGATTGAGTACCCTGCTAGAGACTCATAAACTCCTAGTCTTGGTCGGCCCTCAAGGTCTCTGGATAAAAGTAATTTTAGAAGATACAATAGAACTAATCCCAAGTCATACCCTGCTGGCGTCCTGACTGTGAGATCACCTCCCACCACCTCTTAGCGATGTCTTGGAGCATATACGTTGCCAAGTTTACCCTTTTCTCTGGAGGTATCTCTAGGTTCTCAAATATCGTCAGTGTGTCCTCTAGCCATGACTCTACAGCCTGGGGTCATCAATCCCCTGAGAAGGTAGGATGCTGTTGCTGTTGGAAAACCCGCATCAACTCAGCCATAGATGGGGCAGGAGGCGACACTCCCTGAAAGGTATGCATCATCCTTAGGAAGTCCTCCCTAAACTGCGCATCGGCGCCTATAACAGGTATAAATGCTGGTGCTAAGGCTTGCACAATAGGGGGATCTGCAGAAGATCCCTGATCTTCCATATCCAGTATCTAGTCACTGTCTGGAAGCTGACGAACAACCGGAGGACGTCTCATAGGCATAGTTCTGAAAGATCAAAAGCACACCTTAGATCTGGATCATCAAAGACAGAGAACACAAGAGTACAAAATAGGAATAGGGGAAAATAATAAACTAGTTCTACAAAACACGACTACCCGGCGTGTATAAAACTACACGACATTTCCTCTTAATCCAGACACAAGAGCGTGTACCTCTACCACCTCTGGTCGTGTAACACCCCCGACTACACGGTGTGTTGTCCCCACACACGACGTGTACTGGATCTCTATTACCTTTCCCGAGTATCCTTACACGGCTAGCCCACATGGTCCCCTTACCCAAGACTACACGGTGTGTTCACTAAAGACACGGCGTGTACCATACAAGGTTTCAGTGGCCCGTGTTGTTAGTTACACGACTGACTACACGGCTGACCCTTACAAACATGGCATGTATGGGAGAAGATATCACCGACCTATGTTGTTCGTGACACGGCCAGGTATCTAGAGAGAGGCAACACAACATGTTCATACCCAACATGGTGTGTACTATGCTAGCTTCGCCGTCCCGTGTTGTTAGTGACACGGCCGGGTACATGGCTCACTACTAAACGGCGTGTAACTACCGTACATGGCGTGTTACTGAAAACCTTTTCACCACCCTGTGTTTCTACTCACACAGTAAGTGACACGGTTTAAGACTACACAACGTGTAGTCAAGTACACTCCATGTATTCTGGGTTTTTTTCTGGGAAGTAGCTCTGAATCTACACCGAATCCCAGAAAACACTGAAAAAAAAAACATGGAGGCGCCAAATTATGATCCATAAGGGACCATACTCCCCATGCATAAAAGTTTGACATATCCTACAAATCATATACAAAGAATACAAGTCAATGATCCCCAAACTCCGATTCATGATGGTCTATAACTCCTCAAGAATCAAAATTTGGTTTTCATTTAAGTAAAGGTACAATACCAAAAAAAATTCTTTCTAACATCAGAGATTTTATCTAGCATTTATCAAAACTGTATGAACAATCTACACAACGTCTATCACAACAACATGCAATCTCTAATGCACCCTATATGGCAGGAAAAAATGCATGGAATGTGATTTATAATAGTGCCTATATGATGCATGAGATGGAATGCCCTCATCTCATCGGGTTGCGATAGAAATAGAACCGCAATAGCACAACAATAACAAAACAAGTCATGTGAATCACTGTAGGTGAAATCATATCAACCGTAAAATCTCAAAACCAGAAACTGCAATAAATGAGGTAGATTAGATTTTACCTGTACACGGGTTAGCTACTCCCAGGCACAACTTATTAACAAATACCAAACCCGTCCTATCCCTGGCTAAAGGCTCCAAACAGTAAATCAAGAGAAAATAATCCCTCTGATACCACTTTGTAATGTGACAGTTCCGGAAGCCACCTAGAGGTGCCCCCTACCTGGTTGGTCACATGGACTCAAGTGCATTTCCCCAAACTCTAGAGGCTGCCAACTAGTAGTGAGGGCCTCGGCTGTGATAGTGGGGAAAATATGCCCTCATTGGTAGAGTACACATCAGAAGTAAACAAATCATACAATAGCGGAAGCAGTAAACATCCAACAAAAACAAACAGCAGAATACTAAACCAATAAACAACTGGAGCACACATGTATATATAAAATGATGTATGATACATATGTCTAGGAAAGCATCCAAACAAGTCACAATGATGAATACAATACTAAACCAAAGTACTAAGAAAAAACTAATAAGAAACTACTTAGCATCGCAAGACTTGGTTTGGTCCCATGCTCTCATGCTCCCACGAAATCAAGTACCAGAAGTCGAAGGGCGCTTTCCCTTGTCTATACCTGCAATAACATAGTATGTTTGGGACCAAAAGAATGACCAAAATAGGGTATGTGACTAAATCTCAGTAGGAAACCACCCGAAGATCTGTGCCTAACAGTCAGTGAGCATATGGAAGGTAATAGTACAATAAGTAGTAAACAGTAACAGCAAACAGCAGGTAGTAAACAGTAAGCAGTAACAGGATGATATACAATGGTAATAGATCCACAGAACAACAATCAATAGTGAAGAAATAGCTAAACACAATCGGAACCCCTCTGGGAAGTACTCACAACCAACCCCTCTAGCCTTATCCAAGAAGTACCAACAACCCTCTAGGTAGTGCACTCAGCCTAACCCCTATGGTTTGGTCATACGAAATTATAAGACTCTTGGGGGAAACTTGCTCAGTAAATTCCCATTATAGTCTAGGGCAGTCTGGGACTCTCTGAGGAAGATCACCTAGTCTAAACCTCTGATAGCCCCAAGGTCTAGAAACTCTCTGAGGAATCTCACTTGGTCAATTACTCCAATAGTCTCAGGTCTATCACTGACTCTCTAAGGAAGCTTGCTTAGTCAATTACTTCTCCATCCTGGAATGGTTTTAAAAAATTCAAACAAGGTAAAGACTCTCTGAGGAAGCTCACTCAGTCTACCCTTCTGTAGTCTATAATATCCAAGACTCTTTGGGAAACTCACTCGGTCTATCCCCTATAGTCTATAATGTCTAAGACTCTCTTAGGAAGCTCACTCAGTCTACCCTCCTGTAGTCTATAATATCCAAGACTCTGTGGGAAAGATCCCTCAGTCTATCCATTATAGTCTATAGCACCAGTTTATCACGGTCCCGTGCCAGTCAGTGCATAATAATGCTATAAGGACAAAGTATACCTATAGAGCTACGTGGCTGACTAGTCTACAACATAACAAGCTTTTCCAGAATATCATTCCATCCTATGGTTGCAAGGCATGAAAAAAAAAGTATAACAACCAAAGGCTAACAAGACCCAAAGGATGTAACAAGAAAAAGGCATGGGAAAAACATCCATTCATAGAAATTATAAAAAAAAATGGTCAAATTACCTATACACAAGCATACAAGCAAGGCAGGAAAACTACAGGGTCAAAAAGGTAAACACACAATACCCCGTTCACGGGTATTGGGGGAGTTTGCACATAAAACTCAAAGACATATAGAGGTAAGGCACAAACCACCTAACTTGATGCTAGGATATCAATATACTTGAAACACGAGGATTGATTATCCTTAGAATGGTGTAGATCTACGAAAATGGACAAAATTATCAACCCACATTTTCTTGGGAAAGAGGGAGAATCATGGAATGAAACTCAAGGAGAAAGAAGAGCCCACAGATGCGTTTCCAATGCAATCGACGACGGTCGATTTGGAAAACAGACAGAGGATCGGGGGATCAGAGACTGTTCGCGGCTGTACGAGCACTCTCAGTTGAATAACCTGGAGAAGAATACATTTCTGTCGATTAGGCGCGACCCCGATCTGTTTAATAAAAAAAAGGAAAATACACGGCATGTACTTATGGGGTGCATGGCATGTACTTGGCCTTTCTGTACTCCACTTTAAGTGGCCTCCGCATCGCCCCTACACACTGTGTGTGTGTCTGGGACACATCCATCACACGGCTGGGCGTTTCATCAAAGTACACGGTGTGTACTTCGAAAATTTCCAGATTTTCCCCTTTTTCTCAAAAAAGACCAGAAAAGGAAAAAAATACCTGAAATGAAGATCCTTGTTCTTAAATTGCACACCGAGACTTGAAAACCTTCTTGAAACTTGCGTGTCAGGCTTGGGGAAGCGCGTTAGGTGTAGTTTAAGCACACCGATCTTTTTGGAGCAGCACGAATGCTGGAAGATTTCCTGATACCTTTTGTGTAAAGTGAGATTTATCTATGGGTGAGAGTTGGACTTCAACAGAGCATCTACATACAACAGAGGATGTATTCATTAGCAAAGATGAATATACCTTCACATCTATAAACTAAGTGGAACTTCAACAAAGGTAGTGAGCTAGGGGAAGTCAACGGGAGTGACCTGAGGGACGCAATGAGCTATCCCTGAACATTTGTAAAGGCAGTGAGCCTGGGACATAGTGACTGTTCCCAAACCATTGTAATCTAAAACTAGTGAAGAATAGTGGAATTTGGTACAACCAACAACCAGTCGGCGTATTGTCCTTGGACATAGCCCTTAGTGGTGAACCAAGTTAAAAGTGATGTGTCATATCTTTGTATGTGAATGTTTTATTTATTCTCATATCCATCATACAGGTTAAACTAGTTCCTACCAACGTGGGAACAAGATCCTCCAGTTTAAAAGAATAAGTTGACACCCTGATTCAACCCTCCCCTCTCAGGGTGTCCTTGGGTCCTACAATTTATTAGGATTTAAATACAAATATAAAATTGTGGCCAAGAAGTGAAAAAAGAGTTGAAATTTATAATACTCTTGAAGTTTTTTTCAAGACGGAGATTTAAATATCATTTAATTTAATGTAAGGACTATTTTTCTAAAGGCTAGGAATATTTATTAAAAATATCCCTATGATATTCATAGGGTAGGAAATCTCTTCAAGTAGTGCTGGATTCTATATCTGAAAAAGTTTAATATAGCTTTGTCCTCTTTCTTGAGGTATCAAAGTTTTAGAGATTTTTCTATTTGGCATCAATAAGATAGGTGGATCATTATAATAAATGTTTTTCCCTTAAAAATTGGTATTATTTGGATTTTATTTCAAAGGGGACAAAAAAGTATTATGAATCTCAAGGCTGTTTTAGTAGATAGATCATGAATTTGAAAATTTTCATAAAGAGGGAGAAGAGAACATTTTTGATCTTTTTAAAGTGAATGATTGGGATCATGATGTTCATCTATTATTGGATTCATAATAGCATTTCCAATAATTAAAAAGGGAGATATTATTGGCCTCCCACTGGATAATTTAATACGTTAGATTTATTGGAAACTAAATCAAGAATTTACATTGGATTTTATATCGACTAATATTGATTGTTGGTGTAACATTTATTTCCAACCAATACACTATACACTATATATGGATTTAAATAAAAGATGGCGATGTAATATCTTGACATATTCTTGAAGTTTTTTAGTATGGAAGTGATGATGGATAAGTACACTTAAAGATGAAGTAGTGATTATGAAGGTCTATATTATATTTATTAATAGTTAATATTAACTTAGGGAATATTTATATACATTAAGAGAAGATTTAAGGAGTTTTGGGAGGGTTTTAGATGAATTCAAAAAAAAGAAAGTTTAAGTAGGTTTCTGATATTTTTTCTAAGTCCCTGTATATGTAACATACTTTAAGACATGTATAATATATTTTAATTTTTGTTACTTATAAATCTAAGAAAGGAATGTGATAAATTTGATATTTTCATATGTATAATTTTTGTTAAAAAACTAACTAAAAACCAGAAAAGGGTGATATAATATGTGATAAATAATATATTCGTTGGGTTTTATAGAGTACCATAAAGGTATCAGTGTTTTATTTTAATATATAACATATTTTTTAGTTTCATAATATATTGTGGGAATTAAAAGATTTGAAAAAGTCTAAAAATCTACCTGGATAGTTAATATCATTGGATATTTTGTAATAAATTTGGATATTAGGTAATATATTTGGATATTATGTAATATCATACTTGGATATTGTGTAATATTTTTTGGTGTTCACCTAATAAGAAAAAGGAAATAATCCTTGTAAGTGTATGTTTTTCAGAAGAATGACTAATTCATAAAAATTTAAAATTCATTATTTGAATTCTTAAGAGTAATTTTTTAGAAAAGATGGCTATATAAGAGTAATATTTATAAATGGTAGGAAAATATAGCAAAGTGTAAAAATATAAATCTCATACTCGGATTATATAAGATTCATATCTATGACTCAACACATTCTATAATTTTTTTAGTGGGAAAATTTAAGAGTCTTCCGAACTATAATGTTAGGTTCTTTGATTTTAATTATAGAAATTATTAAGGATCATACCCTTTTTTATTTCATGATGATGGTTAGACTAGATAAATTTCAAAATATATTTCATTAATAATAAAATATGATTAATATTCTGGACAACTATGATGGATAAGATCTTATAAAATTAAAGGAGGATTGTTTCATGATATTCTAGTGGTTTTTAAATCAATTTTTTTTTATTTTAGTGGATTTTATATTTGACCAATCTTCACACTACATGTTGGGAAACCACACCATTATTTTATTATTTCATGAAAACATGGGAGCTATATAATAATTCCAAGCTGATTTTCATGGAGGCTTTTAATGGTGTTTCCATATTTATGTATATAGATTGCCTCTCCCAATTTAAGAATAGATTAAATAGGGTTTCCTTATTTTTTTATTTCCTATCATTTAAGAATTAGATTTAACAATTAAATGGGAATGTTTTGGAGTATAATTTAAATAATAATATAGTGTGGATTTATTTTTGATACTCTTGAAGTATTAAATATCATTTATGAGAGAAAAGTGGAGGTTTTATCTTTTAATATATAAAAGGATTTTTAGTAGGTGAAAATTATAGATATTTTTTTTTCTACAAATATTACTTTATGAAGTGATGTAGATAAATATACATATAGAGCTTTATTTATATATCCATGTCTATGAACAGAGATTTTCCATAATTGAAGAGGAGGAGGATTTCTAATATGGGTCAAGGGATATGATCAACTAAATATATGATATTGAATAATAAGAAGAAAATTTGAAAGTTTGTATTTGAAGGGAATTTAAGGGAAGTTTTTGAACTCCTTAAAATTCCTTCCAACAAAGAATAAGATGGAGATTTCTATGACGAATCATGGAAAATTGGTGATATTTTCCATGGATGTGTTCACAGATATCCTATAAAAGAGTAGGTCGTGGTGATCGAATTACACCAACCTATATCTGATGAAATATTAATAGTTTTGATACTATTTTAACTGGAAATCATGATGACCTAGTTTTTATTTCTTGGAGTAGTGAGAAAAGAGAGAGAAGTGAAGGAATCATTCCTTGGGAAGTATTGATCTATATATAAACCTTGTACGAGGAGTGGACATAGGAATAAGTGTTACTTAGCATAAAAATACCACTAAATATTGTGTTTAGTGGATTGTGGTGCGTCAGCACATTATTGATTTCATGATCCTTGGATTATCCCTGTAAGGGTGAACTAATTAAAAATATATATTTTTTCCTTGTCCATGATTTCTTTATATTATACCTGACATATATTGTTGAGTGTGGGTGAGAAAATCATTGATTTTTTGAAAGGAATAAAGAATATATAGTTTACAATCAAATCATTTTCATTATAGGAAGAACTCAAGTGTGATCCTACTAACTATGAGGTCAGGATCATTGAAGGCACTAATATTTAGAGTAAAAATTAATAATAATAGAGATTTTATACCTTGATTCACCCTTAGAGTATCTATGAATATATTACCTTGTGGGTATAATAAAACTATTTTGGTGTAATATGATAGAAGGCACCTCAATCTCCACACATAAACTCAATATTATTGGTTATAAAAATAATATATAATGGATAGGGTCACCACTTGATCATGATTTGGATTCCAAATTCATTATATAATATTTACTAGAATGTTTTTGGAAGTTAATTGTAAATTATAGTATGAATGAACTCAGGAAACGTTTACTCAAACTACTCAATATGTTGAGGATAACTAAAGAGGATTTGGGAGGTCTAAACACAATCCCTACACTAGCAGTAAAAGGTTGTTAAACTTCAATTTGGAAAACTAAAAGATCTATCAACAAGTCTAATAGTAAATCTTTTGATAGCCAATCAAGGTCATTAATACCTAAAGGGTTTTCATTAATGAGGGGAAATGTTTCAATAATATGGAATTGTTTTGTATACCTAAATGCATTTAGAGAACTCTATGGAAAGTTCATGTCAGGTAATAATTCTATAAAATCAATTATTTTATTTTTAATGATGTAGAAATACATTTTTGTACATTATAAATGTTATGAGTATACATGAGTTTTAAAAAAGGTAATAACTAGTGAAGATTATAGTTTGTGTTAAAATTATGTGGAAAATAATTCCACTATTATTTTTTGAATACAAAGGATTCTTTCCTGAACTAATGATTCAGAATAAAGGATTTTTAATTTCATATTATTTATATTATGTGATAAGAGAATTTATTTGTTAAGAAAGATTTGTTATAGACAATGAAAGATGATGGTTTTTATACCCATGGATTATGATTCATTAGATTTTATTACATGTTTTATAAGACTACACAAATAAAAGGAGTTTTATCCCTGATAAAAGAGTTTATCCATATGTCTATTAAAATATGATGGAAAGAGTTCCCAACACCCACTGGTGGAATATTTTAAAGTATAATTTCTTTTTTTTAGTAAAATTTACCACACCTAGAATAAAATATATGATATGGATATAATATTTTATTTGTTAAATATTCCCACTAAATGAAATAAATATTATTTCCTCTCAAAAAAAGAGTTTATGCATCTTAGAATGATATTATAAATAGAAAATAGTTTTGAAGAGGCTAATGGGATTATGTTTTCAAAATAGAGAAAAATGAAGTTAATAAATACAATAGTATGCCAAAAAAATTCAAATTTAATTTCCCTCAATATCCTGAAAGTGTTTAGGGTATATCGGTAAAGTGAAATATAATGAGTAATATTTAGTTATCATGATGAAGTAAAAGTCACTTTGTGACATGATACCATCCCATGGTAACCCCTCATGGGCTTGGTGTGAAGGCGAGAGTAACCATATAAGCCCTACTCCAAAAGGGAACAAGTTGGAGACTAGCACTAAGGGTATAAATCACAAAAAATGAGAGGCATTACCCTAATAACTTTGAATTTTTAAAAATAAACCACTAATAGAATCCATAACCAAAGTAAAAACAATATCCCATAATAACTATAATGAATGAAAATTTATAAAAAATGTAATCCATCAAGATAAATACCAAAATAAAACTTCTAAGATAGCATCCCAAACTATAGCCCCCATCCCCAAGCTGCTAATGTCCACATCAATGTCTAAATAATTATTGGATAACTATAAATCATAAATATATATATTGGAGTGATCACATTTTTAAAACCTATAGAATCCTTCCCAATACCTCTCATAAAAATGTTTCAAAGGAAAAATAATTCACCAATGAGTAAATAACAGATCCAGCACTCACCTGTACCAAGTCAACTGACCCAATATAACTAAGTCTCACACACTAAATATCTCATCCAGGTATAATAAATTAATATCGAATTATATACAAAGAGGGTACCCTACACTACTTCACATCTAGTTTTTTACTCTCAGATCCCAATGAAAAATGTCCAAACAGAGCCATAACTTCCATATCATCATAACCACATCCACACATCCACATATCACATTGATAAAACATGACCACATAACCATGTATCCACTACCACATATCACATATCCATATCTTAACTACACATTAGATATCCATTATAGTATATTATCTTGAACATGAAGGATATCAACCTTGTTTCCTTCTTTTACCATACACAATCCTCACTCTATAGAGAATCATCATTCCATCTCAACAAAAAACACACTTATAACCTATTAACATCACAAACCATTCTTATAAATCTATATACATCACATCCATTCCATATATAGAAGAGAAATTAGGGAATAGGGAGTAGGAATCCATCCATTTCCTAACCAATCAGGATATTCGAGGAAAATACCTAAAACCAAAAACATTGGAATGTCGGTAAGGATATACAACTTGGGTGGGGTGAGTATGAAATCAAGATGATATATATATATATATATAATACACAAATACACAAGAACAACTATAAGTACGTTTTGAATATCATTACTATTTCCCATACCATCAACACACCTCCATAAACATTCTCTTATAACTATAACCACTTCTATAAGATCATCCAACCTCTTTATTTCCCACAAAATAGCTATAAAAAACCATGAATTCCTTTTAAACATAACCATTTATCCATATCAAGAAAATAATTTACCATACATATTAAATTCATTAGGTCATTCATTAACCAATTATAATGATAAAGAATTCATAATCCAACACACAAACTCTTACCTACTTTGGCCTTTCCATTCACTATCGCAATAGTTCATTAATAGGTTCCACTTATTAAATTACACCCCATTACCCATATTTATATTAGCCATTTTCCATTTCATAAGATACCACCAAAAATGTACTAACAAATCCCCATATCTCACAATCATCCATTATAACAACCGCTATCAGAACCCATGCCAATAGCCATAATAATTCCCACCAAACCACTCTCATCCCATAAAAACAACCTTACTATTACTGATACGACAAAAAATCACATCATCTCATTTCAAAACCATTTCATTCTCATTAAAACTACACAAACCCTACAATACTATATCAAAAAAATAAGCAAAAAATAAATAAATCATCTTCTTTTTCACTTTCCATGTAAATAATCAATGGCTATTAAAATTAATAATACCATTTTTGAAAGTTTTAAAGTAGTTGGTTACCTTACCAACCTTAGATGATTATAATATTATGGGATGTTTTTTCTAATGGTTAATCATTGAATCAAGAATATAAATCCTAGTATAAAGTATATAAATAAAATAATAAAGAATATAAATCATAGAAAAAATTATATAAATCATAGAAATAATTAATCACACAATATCTATATTAGCATCAATTAAACATAAGAAATAAAAAAATCAAATAAAGATTATGCAATTATATTTTCCCCCTTTCTTCCAAAATTATATTTTTTTTATATTTATAGTTAATTTACACTATTTATTCAGATAAAAACAATAACATGATAATTACATGATTTACATAAAAGGGGAGATTTATTGAATCCATTACCTTAGCTAGAACAATAACTTTGTTGTTTAAAAACAAAATAGGTTGAGAGGTGATTGTAAGGATGAGAAATTGTGGAGAAATATTCAACAGATTATGAAATATAAAACACCATCAAATGATGACCCAAAAACTAAAGATAAAAAAATTGATACTACCGCGACATTTCTAAGAATATTAATGAAAAAAATAGAAGATGAGAAAATACACAACTTAAATCACCAGATGATTAATATCTTCAAATCGAGGGTCAAAATGACCTAAGGGTGCTAACAGATCACCAAGAACATCTCTTAGGTAAACAATTTTTTGAAAGAAATATATTATACTTAAAACAAAAGTTGGGAATCTAAAATTTAAAAAATATATATTCTTGAATTGTGTGGTGATTCTCTCTAGAGTTTCAATTTTAAAAAACCTAGTCAATACTCTAAATCTCCATATTAATTTAGGCTTTTGAATTATCATCATTTTATAAAATATAAATTCCTTAAATTAAATCTCACATTATACATAGGAAAATATATATTTTTATGAAACATCATATTCAATTCCTATAATTTTTAACTAATTTGTCCCTCTTTAATCATACAATACTTTTTAGGATAGATTATATGCAAAGGGATATATCGTACACATCATGCCTAAAATATTAATTTTAATTGAAATATTAAAAATAAAAAATCCTCCAAAGGATACTTAATATATATATATATATATATATATATATATATATATCCCGCATAAGATATTTTCCTCTAACAAAATTCTGTACATAATATATTTCCATTTCATAATATATCTACCTTAGAAAGAAAATTAATATGTAATAAATTTTAGGCAATATATAATATATTTGATGATATATAATATGTTTCACTTGGAGATAATTTGATACATATTATATTATCCCCAATGTGTAATATATTTTCTTTTAAAAACATACTGATATGTAATATATTTTATCAATGTATATTTTTTTGAAACTTTTTGGTTTTAGTTCAATATGTAAGGTTTTTTACATTTTCAAAAAATATATGTAATATTTTTATACATTATAAATAATATAACTTTGAATAGTTAATTGTAATATATAATAAATTTATTTCATATGTATGATATTTTTAAAACTCATATGTAATATCTAATACCTATCAAAAAATAAATCAAAAATATAAACATGTATAATTAATTTAAAACTTAATTTATAATAACATAAAACATCCATAACCTTTGGAGTTACTAGAAAGAAACATTAGGATACCAAGACACCCAAAAAATGACAATGGTAGGGTACATGAAAATATGGGCCCTTACATTCGATACCATCCAAATGATTCTCTTCCTAAAGAATCAAAACCATCCTAAGAAGAAAAAAACCACTAAACACAACGCTTTTTGATAGATACCTCTAAAAAAGGTACAACACCACCATTAAGACATATATTAGCATAAATGATCAACAAACTCAAATAGATCAACACCAAAAATAAATAATCTCAAATAATTTTCATTAAATCAATCATTTCCTCATGAAACAAAAACATGCTTGAAAAATGATTTGGATACTGAGCGTGCATCTGCAACCAATATCCCCCCATAAATTCTTTTAAACCACCATACATCTATGAAATGCATACTATGGGAATAACTCTCCCATGTATCATCTTCTTCATAAGATCAAGAATCTCCACTGACCACTCCATGAATTTTGTATCATCCTCTAAATCAAAATATCCCTAATCAATTAAATGATATTCAATGTTAATATATAAATGAAGATGTCATACATCGAATACATCATGGATCTAGTCCAAATATGGTGGACTAACTGATATTCCACCTCTCTAATGTCACCCAACACATTATAAGGACTGAAAAACTAGGGATAACTCATACTACCTCAACCAAACCTCCACTATCTATGATGAGAATAAACACTCAAGAACACATGATATCTAACCTAAATATCTAGATATATACTACTCTAAAAAACATAATACTTAAGATAGTTCGGTACCACCTTCATCGACTCTTTAATTGTCTGGAACTTCTCGATCATGCTCTACAAAACATTTAGTCCAAGGAATAATGACTCTCCAACATATCCAACAGAATGGAGATCTATAAGGTTTCCCATATAATTCCTCAAATAGAGATATAACAATATAATAGTGGTGAATATTATTATAGAAAAACTCATCCAAAGGTAGGTACTTCTCCTATGATCCAGTAAAATACAAAACACATGCCCATAATTTATTTTCCAACATTTAAATAGTTTGATCTATTTGGATGCTCATTTGAGGATGTAGGTTAGTTATAAGGTATATATAAGATCAAAGAAAAAACTGAAAACCACCCTTGGTATTCAAGGTAAAATAATAATCCTTCTTATATATGATGGTACTCAGTACTTCATGAAGCTTCACTATCTCATCCACATACCACCTATGCAAAACATCCACAACACCTATCTCTATAATTGTTAGTAAATGATATGACTTAGTCTGCCGATCAATGAGCATCCAAATATCATCATATCCTCTTTTATATAAGGGTAACCAAGTTATTAAATCCATTGAAATGTATAACCACTTCCACTTGGTGAAATCCAATGGATGGAACAAACCTATAGGAACAAGATCCTCCACCTTCACCTATTAACAAACTAAACACCACAAAAAAACTCTACTATTAATTGCTTCATCCCAGGCCACCAAATATAAACCTTAAAGGCATGATAAAATTTTGTTATACCATGATAAAATTACAACGGTGTTATATGAAGCTCATGAAGAACTACCTCTCACATAATTGATGAAACAAACACCTTCCCTTATAATAACTTTTAATGTAAATCATCCTCTAGACACCTCTTAGGAGAATCACTATGGAAATGAAATCCTACATCACCTCTACATATGAGTCCCCATATTGAAACTCCTCTATATATTGCATCAATGATGATTTCACCATAATATATTATACAGAGCCTATAGAACTATCCTCCCCTATATCAAGATTTATCATTACAAGCTCATCTATCATTTTTAATCATCTTAATAATATTGAATATAGTCCCTCATTAATTCCTTCTCAGTGCATCAGTAAATACATTATATTTATATTGGTTGTAGGAGATCTCAAATACATAGTCTTGTAAGAAATAAATCCACCTCCATTTTCATATATTCGAATCCTACTAAGAAATTAAATACTTGAATATATTTTGATCTGTATAGACTATAAATCACTCACCTATAAGGTAATTTCACCACAAGTCCCAGAAAAATACCACTTCCTCCAACTCAAGATCATGGGTAGCATAATCATGATCAATGTAATATAAATAACTATAACCATATGATATAAATTACCTATAAATCATTAAGATGAAACCCAAGATGATATGAGAATCATTACAAAGAAACCATGAACATCACCACTTCCTATGACAACCAAATAACATGGGTACTAGTTAGATTATACTTTAAGTAGTAAAAATGTAACTCACACTAATTAGTCAGTATGAGAGCCTGGTTATCTCTATTTAATGTAGTAAATGGGGCCACAAATTGAGATAGGTAAAACAAAAACCTTTTATAATATCCCATGAGACCAAGGAAGCTACGAACCTATGAAACATTCTTAGGTGCTTCCTAAGAAACAACTACCTTGATATTTGATTGATTAATCACTAATTCTTGCGGGGACACCACATTCCTACTTAAATGAACCTATTTTATCCAAAAAATCACTTTTAAAACTTTACATTGATTTGGTAGTGTATAAGGACTTTTAAAATAACCCTAATATTCTCAACATGCTCCTTCACTAACTTTGAGCATATAAGAATTTAGGTGACCCAAGAATTTCATATATAAACATTAAATCATTTTATATGAATATCTAATATATCTCACAATAATAGAAACCCTATAACCATAATGTTTTAGTTTTTTTGGAGACTAGATATATCATAAAATTATTTTTTGAATGATATTAAACATCTCTCGAATTTTTTTTCTTTTATAGTACCCTTCTTAGAAAAACCATACTTAATACCTTTATTCACAACCTAAGGAAAAAAACATAAGAAAGGGTGAGCTGAGATTATTGGAAAGGGTGTACATAATATATATTTATTGATGATAATAAGTTATTATAATATAATCATATGGGTATGATTACATGATTATAACTTATGAAAACATACCCAAAAGTAATAGACCAAAAATCACGAGTCAAGTAATAATGCTTTTTCATAAAAAAGACATGATTCATAATAGTGTGAAATCATCAACAATAAATCATGATCCATGAGAGAATATCATAAGTATAATACATAAGTTTTTGGAATACACATAAGAATATAAAATAATTTCCTTAGTCAGGGATCACATCCAAGTTAATCATAGTGGATAGAGTCCCATAGTGGATTTAGTTCCCTCCCCATTCCCATAATTTCCTTAATCAAGGTTCACTTATAAAAATATGATAGTGTATAGAGTACCTTAATGTTCTTCATTTACTCCCAACTACAATTCATATTACATTATGAGATATAAATCTTTAGCCAATGAATTTGAGGGTTATATAATTCAGGTCCCATAATTAACATAATGAAAACCATACATAAGTGTGACATAAGATCATAAAAGCATGTATCCTTTCATCATATCATAATTAACCCGCAATAAAGAACTATGATTAATTAAATCATCCATAAGAAAAAAATTTCACAAGACATATTGAGAAATAAATTTAATGGTATCATAAGATAATATCCATATTATAGTATACAAATCCTTAAAAAATGTTTACATAGATGAAAAATCTATATTATAAAAGCATTTAAAATAAATTTTTAAAATTAAGAGAACAAACACCTTTTATTTTGGTAACATTTAAAAACTCAAATTCCCAAAAAAAATTGGAATATTATTTTTATTGTAAATCCTCATAAACTTATAAAATAAGCTTTATGACAAAGGAAATATATAATGATGAGAATTTTTTCATTTCATATATGTTAAAATAGAACATTTTACACACTTTTATAAAAAGTAAAATGTATGTTATACTAAAATCATTTGAAAAGATTCCTTTTATTCATTTATAATTTAAGTTATAGGTAGTAAAAATAAAATTTTTAAACCAATTAATTATAGGTAAAAAATACCATAAAAAATTTGAATAACATGGATATATAATTGAAATATTCCTAACCAAAAAGAGGAAATAAGGTCATCTTTTTAGAAAATCATTTTCTCTATTATTTTAAGTTCCAAAGAGAGGAGGATGAAAGGAAAACATAAAAACCCTAAAAATAACCATATTAGAATAAAATAGATGGAGTTTAAGAGATAAGGATCAAATAAATTCTTTCATTATAAGTTAAATATATACAATATTGAAAATAAATGAGATTGTAGCATAAACCTTTTACCTCAAAACTGAACTTTATTTATATATTCTCTTAACCTCCTCTTATATGGGTATCTTCCTTTATGTTAAAACATAATAATTATTATGATGGTATTTTGGTGATAAAATTACTTTTAGGATGTGAGGAGGAAAGTCGGAAAGTTATTTTTTCTAGGGATAATTGAGTGCTCTAGTGGTGTGGAGAATTAAGAAGACAAAGAACCCTTTATTAAGTGAGGTGGGTGGTAAAACTGTAAATATTTGAATCTTTTTAACATAATACATGTATTAATCAAGTAAATTGGAACCCAAATATAACATTTTAAAAGGTAATAAGGATAATTTAGAAATACAATAAACCAATGATATTTAAGAAAGTGTTTTGTGTTATTTTAAACCTTATATCTTAGGTTAACCCCTATTTTAACCGTTTTAACCCATATCATGGTAACAGATTTTTACCACGGTAACTATTCAATATAGATAAAAATTAAGTTTAACTTATTACATAATATATATTATACTAATTATAAATATGGAATCCATTTTATTATATTTAATTCTGATATATGTTATAAATTAATTATAATACCCGTTCACAAAATGCATAAAAACCAATTTTATAAAAAATGTATTTTTATTCATAAAAATGATTTTATTCTTATTACTTTCCTAGTAACAACCATTAGATAAAAATATTTCATAAAAATATTTTTTTAATTCAATTATTCCTATTTATACCTATCAATTTAATGTCTAGGTTATAAAAATCACTTTTATTAATAAAATATATCACGGTTCATATAAGATTTATGTTGCGTGAAATGAAATATATAAAACACATCAAATTTATTAAATAAAAAATATGTATTATAAAATATTGGGATATCACATTTTACCCCTTATAATAATTTATCCCTCAAAATTCCATCACTCTAATACGAATAAATGAGGATATTTATGCCTCATTACATTTTTAGGTTCTGACGTAGGTTCCTCAAACATATGGTTCCGCCACATAACTTTGACTAGTTGAGTGGTATTTTTTCAATACTTTATCTATCCAATTGAGAATATTTAAAAATTTCCCCTCATAAGAAATTTCATTCTCTAGTGGTATAACATCTAAGTTTAGTATATGTGAAGGATCGAGGGTGTACTTCCTAAAATGATATATATGGACCACATCATGAACTTGGGAGAGGTTTAGTAGTAGTTCAAAATGATAATATACCACCATGAAATGATCAAGTATCTTGAAGGAACTAAAATATCTATGTTTTCTCTTTCTATTATTTCAAAATCTCATAATCTTTTTCTAAAAAAATATTTAAAGTAATACCTTATCACAAACTTCAAACTTTAGGTCTTATTGCTGATTATCAGCACAATTTTTTTTGTTGACTTTGAGCTTCCCTGATGTGTTTCTAAATAGATCTAACCTTATTTTTTATTTTTCAGATATCTTAGGTCACAATATATTATGTTCCCTAACTTTATCCTAGCATGTTGGAGTTATACACTTCTTTCTAAGGGGGGATTTATAAAGTGACATCTAAATGCTCAAGTGAAACTATTATTATAACAAAATTTGAATATAGGAAGGTGTTCATCATAAAAAACTTTGAATTACAGAGATAAAGATCTCAATATATCTTTTAGGGTTTTAGTATTCCTCTTAGATTAACCATCTAACTGAGGATGATATGATGTTCTAAAGCTCAAATCTGTATTCAAATCTGGTTGAATACTTCCCTAGTACTTCATGGTAAACCTCAGATCTTGATAAGAAACAATAAAATGTTATACTCCAAGAAACCTTAAATTTTTTTAATGTATATCCTAGAAAGGTTATTAGAGAGTAAAATCTTATATGATAAAAGTACTTTTTTTCTTCGTAAGGATATTGACTATAATTAAAATGGAGTTATAGCCTTTATATATCTTGTGGTCCTATGAAAAAATCCATGGTGATGTTTTTCATTTACATTATAGTATATTTAATGTTTATAACAACCCATTATACTTATTACTTTTATCATTGACTTATTCAAATAATAACAATCGAGATACATAATCTATAATATCCATTTTTTTTGGTTTTCCAACCAAAAATAATCATTGAGATCTCTATACATATTTGTGATTTTAAGATGAATGTACAATTATGATTTGTGAAAATTATGAAATAACTTCTTTAATTATAGTATTTCCATGGCACATATCCAAGTCATGAGTTTGATCATTTCATTATGGTTAGGGAAAAACTCCTAAACAATACTTACCTTCTTTTAAAACACCACATCTTCCACTTTCCCCTCTTTAATATTCACATTGATGGATGGTTGAACATTCATTTGAGAAAGATATGATATTTCTCATTTCCTTATGATTTCATGGTCTATCCTCTAAAAATTCATAATTATTGTATCTATTTCAATCCTCATCATGAAAAAACTAGCATGGTCCTTCTGATAGAAAGCACTAGCAACCTTGTTCACCTTTTTAGTGTGGAAATGTATTGAGAATTCATCATCCTTAATAAAATCTAACTATCTTCTTTGTAATATATTCAACTATTTCAATGTGAATATGTTTCAATATTTTATGATTAGTATATATATCACACCTTTCTATATATAGATAACACCTCTATATTTTTAACGCAATAATTACCAGTGGTAGTTCTAAATCATGAGTCATGTAACTTTTATCATGAACCTTTAATTTTCATGAGACATATGCCGCTACCATGTCATTTTTTATAAGAAAACATATATGTACCTTCTTTAATACATTACTGTATACCACAAACCATTATCTAATATAGTGTAGTGTTATAAAATGTTCACTAATCAACCTTATATTTGGTTCCTTGAAATTTACAACACATTCATCTATCCAAATTCACTTGTATCCCATATTTTTCAACATGGTTAGTGTTTTTGATATTTTTAATAAATTTATCAAAATGTGTCAATAATATCTATCCAACCCCCAAAATATTTTGAATTAGTTATCAGGGGTGGTCTGGTCCATTGTTTAATAACTTCCATCTTTGAAGGATCTACCAAAATACCCATAATTGTAATTCTATGACCCAAGAATGATACTTTGTATAACCAGAATTCACACTTTATAAATTTAGGAAAAACTATTCTTGCACAAGGTCTTGAACATAATCCTCAAATTATCTTCATTCTATTAGAATATATAATAATATCATCAATAAATACTACAAAAAAACTGATTATGGTAATCTTAAAATACTATTAATTAGATCCATGAAGATAGTGGAGGCATTGGTAATTCTGAATGGCATAACTATAGATTTATAAATTTTATACCACATAAAAAAGGATATATTTTTATGTCATCCATTTTGAACCTTAAATGATGATATATAGACTAAATATCAATCTTGGAAAAGTATTGAGATCTATGTATTTGATCAAACAAGTTGTTGTGAACTGTGTTGGATTTGTTGTCAATAAGGTGTCAAGGATTGAATGGATGACAAGGAATGTCAATATGTGATTGAAAGAGGATGTGATGGTGATGGTGATGTTGTTAAGAAGGTGTGAAGGATTGAATGGATATGTGAATGAAAAAGGAGGTAATGGTGATGGTGATGATTGGAGAATGACCATGGTACTAAGAAGCATGTCACTTAGGAGAATCACTAAGTGGCATAGGAGGTAATGGTTAAAACATTCTCCATACAAATCAGACGATTGTTGAACTGATCTTGAAGTTCCAAGACATGTATCAAGGAGATAAAATGTCACAACATTGTTAGAAGTCTTTGCATTTTCTTCACAATTCATGAGGAGATAAAGTAGTGTCATTCAAAATTACTAAGTGAATGAGGAGAGAAAGGAGACCCATCCACAACACTAATTGGATGAAGTGAAAATGAACCATCCACAGCTACTAAGTGAATGCAGTGGTTTGAAGAAGACCATGCACTATCTCTTAGTGCATGTGGATTTGAAGATGATCCAACCTCATCTTTGATTGGATTGAAGAAGAACATTGATGATCAAAGTGATTTTTGATTATTTGTTGATGAAGATAGTTGAGAGATCCATGAGAATTATATAGAAGAAGAAGAAGAGATGTTGGAGAAGATATATGGAGTTCATAAGAAGATGAAGAGGAGAATAAGTATGGTTTGGAATTTTTGTACTTGGTTACTTTGATTTTATACAAAGTGATTTATGATTATTTGTTGATGAAGATAGTTGAGAGATCCTTGAGAATTCTATAGAAGAAGAAGAAGAGATGTTGGAGAAGATATATGGAGTTCATAAGAAGATGAAGAGGATAAGAAGTATGGTTTGGAATTTTTGTACTTAGATAATTTGTTTTTATACAAAGTACCAACTATGTACTTTAACAAAAAATAATCTAACCAAGGAGGCCAACCGAGGTCCCTCACCTCAAGCACTTGCAGGACCTGAGGGTCAACCGCGCTCAAGGGAAATCCTTAAGGCCAAGGCCTCTCTGCGGCATGGTACAGGCTGTGTGTAAGCCCACGGGTGCCACACGGGGATGAACCCATGTAGCGTGGTTGCTAGAGCGCACCCGAAGGAGCTCAGTGGGCGCTAGAGCGCGCCCAGAGGAGCATAGTGGGCGCAGAAGCCCACCCACAGGAGAACCGGTGCGGGGCAGCACCGCAGGGGGGAGAGGAGATTTCTGAGCCGATGGTGGGAGGTGATGGTTGATAAAACACGGAAAAACTGCACGTGTTTCGATGTGGGATGGGTTTTTAGGACACGGATCTTATCCTAGCCGTCCATCTGATCTCGCGTCCGATCTAAGCCACATGATTCATCCGCGGCGCTGTGTTCTAATCCTGGGCGTCCACGTTCATTAAACGCAAATCCAACGGCAATGGAGTCATCTCCTACCTCTCACCGAGCCGAGGACTCCCCGCGTTGCCTTCCGCGATCCAGAGCCTCCCAAGCAATGAAGATGACGCTCCCGACCACCTCCGAAGAACATGAAGCCTCCATGATGATCGTCTTGATGAACCGAATACATACATGCATTAAAAGTTGCATGCATACAACGAGATGAAGATTTCGATTGAGGCTGAAGAAAATGGAGTTGCGAGGCAGAGTGTTTGAGCCTGGATAGAATAAGAAGAAGCCATGCATGCGTTCGAGGACACATGCACATGAAGTATCTACGTCCAAAGAAGTCTGCGGTGAATGAAAGATACCGTGATTCTCGACCATATCTTAATCTGCGTTTGAATATCTCAAAACGTCGCAGATCTCTGGCCTTAAAATATTTGAACCCTGTGGCATTGATCAAACTCTTTGCCTATAAAAGAAGCCATCTGAGGCCAAAGAAAGCTGCTGCTGATTGTCTGAGAGAAGAAGTCCCGCGAAGCTCCTAGCCTAGCGAAGTTCAAATATCTGCACACCACTTGCACGGTAGAGCAGCCCGGAGCCACCCGAGGCTTCGTGAGTTCCTTTTGCGCAATCCCTGCGTGAAAGAAGTAAGAAGGAGGCCTCCCTGCGCACTCCCTTGCGCGACAGGGAAGAAGCTGACCTTGCGCGCACACTACCCGCATTCTAGCGCAGTAGCAAGTGGCCTCACCCTCTGTGCCCGTGAACTCATGTGGCAGGAGGAAGCCACCACATTCCCTTTGTGCTGTAGGAAGAAGTTGATCCGTGCACACTTGCGCGCCTTCTCTGCCCATGAACTCACGTGGCAGGAGGAAGCCACCATGCCACCTATGCGGTAGGAGCTGCCGCACCTGCGCGGCAAAAGAGGCTGCCGCACCACCCACATAGTTGAATCCCCTCATGCACCCTGTCCGGTTGAAGACAGGAGGTGGCCATATAACTTGCGCGCCCTCATTTGGTGAGAAGTGGAAGGCCACGTGTTTGTGTGTGTGTGTGCTAAGTGGAGAGGAAGCCCATAACACACTTGGGTGTGTGTGTGTGCACGGATTGAAGAAGGAAGGCCGTGTGTGCAAAGTGGAAAGGAAGGCCATGTGTGCAAAGTGGAAAGGAAGGCCGTGTGTGAAAAAGGAGAGGAAGGCCACACCATCTTTGAGTGTGAGTGTGTAAATTAACAAGAAGGCCATAGCCTTGTATGTGCACAAGTAAAGGGGGCCATACCTCTTGGGTGTGCCTAAGTGAATGAAGAAGATACATGCATATCCATGCATGTATGAATAAGTGAACAAGTGGGTGAACACCTTGAGAAGAAATAGAGAAGGATAAATTCACACTAAAGAACAACACACAATTTGGTGTGTGTGAAAAAGAATTAAAAAGTGTGACTCGAAGAAGAAGGTGTGTGTGCTAAAAGAGTTTACACCCTTTTAAGGGTTTATCACACCAAGAAGAAAAGGGGAGTTCATGTATTCATGCATGCACATGCACACGTAAACAAAGCTTAAATCATTGCGTGTGCATTTGAGAAGTTCGAGAACAAAGGTTCTTGAAGACATTTGAGATTCCATGAAAGTCATGCATGAAGATTCCAAGATTCCATTCACTCAGTGCATGAAGTTGAATTAAAGAGAGACTGAAGATAGAATGAAGTTAAAGACATCATTCATCTGAGTTTTCAGTAGTTGAGAAGACCAAGAAGATTGAGTAGGCATACTCAGTGCAAGAACATATTGTAACACCCCAGGTAAATAAAGAATATGAAATTTTCATATTTATCCCTATTTGTGAATAAAATATTAATATGACTTTAAAGGGGACGCTACGCTCAATGGCGTACCCAACACGCAACAACGGGTTTCTTGGGAATCTTACGTTGCACTCTAATAATATTATTTTAAATGGTAGTTAACATGTAGCCGTTGTATTGGCGGGAATGGATATAAATAACTAAAATATGATTATATATGTTTTTAAATGTTTTTACATTTATCCAATAAAGGATAGAGGCTTAAAATACAGAAAGAATTCAATTTTAGGCATATATGCCATAGTTTTCACTAAAGGTTCACTTATCGCCTTTTGATGGCGAACCATCATTAAATATAGTTTTGTTCACTCTTATACATTCTATTTTACCAAATAAAACTCTTCTTAAGAATCAGGACATCAAAATTTACTTTGTGTAAATTTTTGGTATCTTTCCGATAATGTTCATTTTTTTTAATGAATAGTGTAAAATGTTGTATTTTAATTCAAAACCTCTTTTTAATCTAATTTATTTATATGATTAGATTATATTTTGAATTTTTTTTAAAGTGAAATTAGAAAATATTTTTACCATTAAATCCAATAGTGGTCGTTGGAATTAATTTCACTTTGAAATCAGACTTAAACTAGTGTCAATCTT
This sequence comes from Viscum album, assembly GCA_963277665.1. Classification (NCBI taxonomy): domain Eukaryota; kingdom Viridiplantae; phylum Streptophyta; class Magnoliopsida; order Santalales; family Viscaceae; genus Viscum; species Viscum album. Next base: position 1,715,087,968 of record OY728125.1, read on the forward strand.
TTGATACTTATTGTTTTATAAAAACACGCTATTTGCTCTGACAGCGGGAATTAATTATTAAATTAATTAATGTGACTAATATGTTTTGAATTTTGTAAACCGGACTTCATTTTTGAATTCAGAATATTAAATATAGCTTAGGGTGAAGTTTTGGTATTTTTCTGAAAAACTCCAATTTTTGATGAATAGTGAAACCACTAAGTGGTAATCAAGAAAACTGATTTTTCAGTTAAACGAAAGTTTACCACTAATGTGTATTGAATTTTGAAAATCTGACATACATGGTTGTCATTATTATGTAAAATGTGGTTCAATGGGATGAAAATAATTTTTTGATGAATAGTAACTTATTAAGTTTTTTATCGCGATTTGTGGTAATTAGTGTAATTTAAGGTAAAAATGATATTATAAGAATGTGAAAACACCATGACACTTGTCCTACACCTATTGGGTGAGTCATGGCCGACCAAGACAAGACATGGGCCAACTTGGGGACCCCATGGATCCACTTTGGTTGGGAAATGACATAAATAACTTTTATTTAATGTAAAAGTAAAATTGACACAAACATGATATGTTTTACTAAAACAATTTTTAAGTAGGGTTATACAAGTCATATTTTTTATTATAAATAGTCATTGGAAATCTAAAAAGATTTCATACATCATAGTAATTTGTTTATAATTTTTAGACATTAAATAAATTAAATTATTTATGACATCATAATGATGCAGTGATGACATCATTATTTAACGATTAAAATAAAATGGAAATATAATGTAATATCTATGAACTACACATGTCCAAAACTTATTGGATGGGTGTATTTCGAACCCTTATAACCTTATACACGAATTATATCAATGTGGGACCTTTTAAAACCGAAACACATTTTCAAATAAAGTAATATTTCCTTACTTTCCAAAAGTGCCCCTCCTCTCCTCTTATAAAAGCCCCCACCTCTACCTATTTTCACACACTCATCAAGCCTTTGGCTCGGCCAACCCCTACCCATTTACTCTCTCTCCATCCCTCTCCTCATCCTAGAGGATTCCCTTTGGGCAGAATCCTTTCAAAGGAAGCCTTTAGGCTCAAATCAAAAGGAGTTACAATTTTAAAGGTAATTCTTTCTCTCATGTTCAATTGTTTTATTTTGCTTCTCCAACCCCCTAAACTCTTTTTTTTTGTAACAACAACAGTATCTTCAATATACTAGGATGTTGTTATAAGATTTATTCAAGCTACACTCTCACACAACTACATAAAATGGTTAAAGAACATACGGTTTCCGTGGATGGTGAAATTCTGCCTCCCGAAATGATGATTGTTCAATAATCATTTAACACCTTCAAAGGTGGCCATTATGATGTCACTATTTATATATATGATATATAATATGTTTATGTTTTCCTTATACTTCTGTATTTTTCATTTTTGTCTTACATTTATGGCTTCCATTATGGGTATACGCGATATCTTCATTTAAGGAAGTGCGGACTACCGCCCCCTCAAAGTGATTTGATTCGTTAAATACCATATGTGGGATTTATAAAGGATGGAAATATGATATTATATATGATATTATACTGGAATTATAATATACCTTTATATCATTATTATTCCATTCTATAAAATACGAAATAGAAATGAAAGTAGCGTTCATGCGTACGTACGACTTACCGTCTCCATGAACGGTGCATTTCATTTCTTACCTCTAAATGATTATGTAATGTTATAAATGCATGAATGTACTGGATATATATGACATATATGATATCTACATCATGAATACAATTCTGGATATAATAAACATTTGGCCACACGAACAACATGTAATTGTAAGAAGTCCACTTTCGACTTAAGAACCAAATATCGGAAAAACAAATATTATTAACTTAAATGATTACATAATGTTTATGACATGGTAATAATTGGTATAAAAGGAATAATGAACTTAAAAAAGGTTCTTAAGGAAGTAGAAATTAACTCATGTTTATTATTCAGGAGATTAAAGAACGATCGAGTCAAGTCGGACCCGAGGTAAGGGATCCTACAACTCTTTTTCTTTTTAAGTACACTCTTTTATGTCATTTATTTTAAGATCATCTTTCTTGTTATTGGGATGATCTTTTATATTAATCCTACTGTAATTTCTATGTTCATGTGATGAGAGACCCTATTCTCTCTCATCAATCCATTTTGGAAGTTTTGAGTGGCGCCGTTAGGCTGCCGAACTTTCGTAAGAGATCTAACTTTTCTCTTTCTTTTTAAGTACTCTCCTTTATGTCACTTCTTTTAAGCTCCTCTTTGTAATGTTGGGGGATGTTCTTTTATATTCCGCTTGCTGTACATTATATTTTAATGTGATGAGATACCCTATTTGATCTCATCAATCCATATTCGGAAGCTTTATGTGGCGCCGTTAGGGTGTCGAGTTTTCTTGAGGGATTTTTCATCTCACTTTTATTCCCGTGAGATTTATGCTACATTTTCCACAAATTCCTTTGAGTGGTGTATGTACTGCCCATTATTCTACTCTTTGTGTAATATACTTTCGTTTATGAGTATTTACATCAATGATCTATTGTCCTTCTTTCATGGGGTGAATGTTTTGAAAGATACCCAAGTCGGTAAGGGAACCTTTCACCCTCCTTTTTTTTAAAAGACTTCTTTTGTTGGGTATTTTAATTTACATATTTTTATGTTGGGATATGTTCTCATATATCCTTATTGATGTAAATTATATGTCCAAGTGATGAGATACACTTTTTATCTCTCATCGACTCATTTTGATGTGATGCCGTTAGGCTGTCAAGGGAACTTTTTAACCCAATTTCGATTTCTTTGGGTTCAACATGTAGTCATTGAATATGTCATCCATTGAATATGTGTGAATGACCTTTTATTGTTTTACACTTAATATCCACTTATATTGGGTGTATATATATTTTTCACACATATTTTTGAGATTTATTTGTCCTTAATTTAAGGATACCTTCTTTATAAGGGATTTCATCACATTTGACATTTCTATTGAGGGTTCATTGTTGCTATGCACCAATTCACTCTTATATGGTGTATATACTGTCCTTTGGAGTATTATATCATGAATCCTTTTATTCTCAGGATATTATAAAGTTCTGACTAAATGTTATTCCTCGATTATTGTATTCAAGTGTCTCTAATTTTGGTAAAACCCCTTTAACCAAAATATCGTTTTAAATGTTTTAATAATTTGTTCTTATTAATATCCATGTTTTCAAAATTGTTTTAAGGATTTATTTATATGGATATTAATGGTTTAAAATGTTAAAAGCTTCAAGGTGGTATGGGACACTTTGATTCAAAAATCTCTTTATTAAATGTTTTAAATGGTTTTGGAAATGGTTTCTTTTTGAATGGATTCATTATTTAAATATCCTAAAATGTTATATTGTGATTGAAATGTGGAAATGTTATGTTTCCTTTATTAATGTTTATGTGATACGATTATGTTATGGTTCTTGGGCATTGTTATGAAGAACGGGTGGTTCCGTGATAAACTAAGGGCAGGTGAGCCCAATATAGCTCTCCAATGCATTGGGTAACGCGAAGGAGTGAAACGTTAAGGTTTCTCCGAAGAGATTTAGGGAATATACTGTGATGGGTATTCCAAACGTAACCAAGAGGGTTACTCCCTACGTAAGAATGTTATGAATGCCTCAAGTTACCTTTTTGTCTTATGATTTCTATGATTTATTCATGGTTTGATGAGGTATGAAAGTGCCTTTGTTTTATGGGTAAATTATGATTTCATTCTTATGTATATATGAACTCATGTTTCCTTTCCATATTTTTATACCCCTTACTGAGCTTTTTATGCTCATCCCAAGTTTTTGAAATGTTTTTCACAGGTCAAGGGAAAGGTACATGATGTGATGATAGTGTCAAGGATGTGTCAAGAAAGAATCTGTGTTTAATTTTAAATAGGTTTCCGTTGATGGGAAGAATGAATATTGTCTTTTATGTAACCACTTTGTTTAAATGTGGAATGTAATGAATGTTTCATGATCTAATTCTCTAAAACTCTAAACCTGAAAAGATCCTCAATGTGTAATCTTGTAATAACGCAAGATTAAGTAAGGTTTAAGGCTGGGGCCTTATAGTTGGTATCAAGTTCGGTTTAGATAACTTTAGAGGTTAGGGTATTCTTTAAGCATAAGTGACATTATCATAATGGTTAGGATTTCAGAAAGAGTCCTAGTTTTAGATAAAGTGAATGAGTAAGTGTATCTTAGTGTTTACCTTCCTCATTAGTACATGATGGTTTTGTTGATATACTCACATTGACCTTTTTGGTTTTAGTAAATGGCTGGATCTAGCAGGCACCAAAGTGACAATGGGTTTCAAGGAAACTGTGGTGGTTCTATGATTAAGATACTGGATGAGATGGGGGATTCAATGAGGAATATCATAGTTGTTCTAAACAAACTATCAAGGAGTCATGATCAACCACTTCAACCTTGGTGAGTTCTCTAATGCATCATGTACGAGATGGCCAACTCGATGTGGAAATTCAGGTAATAATTATTAAGGTAACCATTAGGGTTTATATGATCCTTACTTTTTAGGTAATTGTGGGTTACTCTATGATATGATGGAAAATGAAAGGAATGAGACAAACTTGAGGTTAAAATATGTTATGATTATTCTTGAAGATTTTATCTCATTTTGGGGAATGTTTTAAGAATTATATAGTTTTGGAAAAAGGACAACACGCAGACCGTGTGACATCCCGTCGCATCGGACAAAGCTGCGGGAATCGAACCCACAACCAAAGTGCGACTGGTATTTATCGCCTACCACTGGACTACGTGAAGTCCCTGGTTAGTTTGAATGATTCTTTCTGGTTATATGATTTTATGAATTAGGAGTAAGATGATTTTGGGTTATTTATGAAAATGATTAACCTATCATGGAGGATATGTGATTAGGTTAATTACTTTTCAATATGGGACTTTAGGAGAAACTGATGTTGTTTGGAGATAAATGTTACGATTTAACTTGGAAGACTATGTGACTAAATCCTTAAAATGTTTGGGTTTCAATCTTAGATTGGTTTACTTTGAGGAATTTTTATGGACAAATTTGTTTATCGGATGGTCCTCGTTGAACTTTGGATTTTGTTGGACAAATTTTGGAGATTAAGAATAGATTTTCTTTTTATAAAGGGTTATCCTTTTCTGGATTATCTGACCTTGTACTAACCTTTTTGGTTTTGGTTATGGTTAAGGTCTAATGATATGGGAAGTATATAGTTCTCTTTTGTGGATTAGGTGATTCTCTAGAAGTTGATTATAGTACTCTTAATGTGAACAAGTCTTCCTAAATACTCATCTTTTGGAGAAAATATGAGTTTGTGTAAGGAATCTAATAAAAGTTGAAAGTCAATATGATAAGTGATTATGTTTCCTTATGAATAAATTCCTCAATAAAAAGTAACTTAAAACAAAAATGTTGTCTATTAACTTTTTCTACTGGGGAATCGAATACCGTTTAACCCATCACAAGTTTGTGATTTTCTCATGGTTAACTTTCTCCTAAACATGTTTTCTATCACTCTCAATCAGAACATGACCTTTGTTTTTTCCTCCATGTCCATATTTTCATACTTGTAATCCTATTATGGGTTAACTCGTGTGACCTTTATACTTATCTCTCTTTATTTTAAAGTGTTTGTTCCGATGTGGGACTTTCAAGGATGTTTCCAAGCGCAATTTTAAAATTGCGAGGACGCAATTCCCAAAAGGGGGGAAGGATGTAACACCCCAGGAAAATAAAGAATATGACATTTTCATATTTATCCCTATTTGTGAATAAAATATTAATATGACTTTAAAGGGGACGCTACGCTCGATGGCGTACCCAACACGCAACAACGAGTTTCTTGGGAATCTTACGTTGCACTCTAATAATATTATTTTAAATGGTAGTTAACATGTAGCCGTTGTATTGGCGGGAATGGATAGAAATAACTAAAATATGATTTTATATGTTTTTAAATGTTTTTACATTTATCCAATAAAGGATAGAGGCTTAAAATACGGAAAGAATTCAATTTTAGGCATATATGCCCTAGTTTTCACTAAAGGTTCACTTATCGCCTTTTGATGGCGAACCATCATTAAATATAGTTTTTTTCACTCTTATACATTCTATTTGACCAAATAAAACTCTTCTTAAGAATCGGGACATCAAAATTTACTTTGTGTAAATTTTTGGTATCTTTCTGATAATGTTCATTTTTTTTAATGAATAGTGTAAAATGTTGTATTTTAATTCAAAACCTCTTTTTAATCTAATTTATTTATATGATTAGATTATATTTTGAATTGTTTTTAAAGTGAAATTAGAAAATATTTTTACCATTAAATCCAATAGTGGTCGTTGGAATTAATTTCACTTTGAAATCAGACTTAAACTAGTGTCAATCTTTTGATACTTATTGTTTTATAAAAACACGCTATTTGCTCTGACAGCGGGAATTAATTATTAAATTAATTAATGTGACTAATATGTTTTGAATTTTGTAAAACGGACTTCATTTTTGAATTCGGAATATCAAATATAGCTTAGGGTGAAGTTTTGGTATTTTTCTGAAAAACTCCAATTTTTGATGAATAGTGAAACCACTAAGTGGTAATCAAGCAAACTGATTTTTCAGTTAAACGAAAGTTTACCACTAATGTGTATTGAATTTTGAAAATACGACATACATGGTTGTCATTAGTATGTAAAATGTGGTTCAATGGGATGAAAATAATTTTTTGGTGAATAGTAACTTATTAAGTTTTTAATCGCGATTAGTGGTAATTAGTGTAATTTAAGGTAAAAATGATATTATAAGAATGTGAAAACACCATGACACTTGTCCTACACCTATTGGGTGAGTCATGGCCGACCAAGACAAGCCATGGGACAACTTGGGGACCCCATGGATCCACTTTGGTTGGGAAATGACATAAATAACTTTTATTTAATGTAAAAGTAAAATTGACACAAACATGATATGTTTTACTAAAACAATTTTTAAATAGGGTTATACAAGTCATATTTTTTATTATAAATAGTCATTGGAAAGCTAAAAAGATTTCCTACATCATAGTAATTTTTTTTTATAATTTTTAGACATTAAATAAATTAAATTATATATGACATCATAATGATGCAGTGATGACATCATTATTTAACGATTAAAATAAAATGGATATATAATGTAATATCTATGAACTACACATGTCCAAAACTTATTGGATGGGTGGATTTCGAACCCTTATAACCTTATCCACAAATTGTATCAATGTGGGACCTTTTAAAACCGAAACACATTTACAAATAAAGTAATATTTCCTTACTTTCCAAAAGTGCCCCTCCTCTCCTCTTATAAAAGGCCCCCACCTCTACCTCTTTTCACACACTCATCAAGCCTTTGCCTCGGCCAACCCCTGCCCATTTACTCTATCTCAATCCCTCTACTCATCCTAGAGGATTCCCTTTGGGCATAATCCTTTCAAAGGAAGCCTTTAGGCTCAAATCAAACGGAGTTACACTTTTAAAGGTAATTCTTTCTCTCATGTTCATTTGTTTTATTTTGCTTCTCCAACCCCCTAAACTCTTTTTATTTATTTTTTTTGTAACAAAACCAGTATCTTAAATATACTAGGATGTTTTTATAAGATTTATTCGAGCTACACTCTCACACAACTACATAAAATGGTTAAAGAACATACGGTTTCCGTGGATGGTGAAATTCTGCCTCCCGGAACGATGATTGTTCAATACTCATTTAACACCTTCAAAGGTGGCCATTATGATGTCACTATTTTTATATATGATATATAATATGTTTATGTTTTCCTTATGCTTCTGTATTTTTCATTTTTGTCTTACATTTATGGCTTCCATTATGGGTATACGCGATATCTTCATTTAAGGAAGTGCGGACTACCGCCCCCTCAAAGTGATTTGATTCGTTAAATACCATATGTGGGATGTATAAAGGATGGAAATATGATATTATATATGATATTATACTGGAATTATAATATACCTTTATATCATTATTATTCCATTCTATAAAATACGAAATAGAAATGAAAGTAGCGTTCATGCGTACGTACGGCTTACCGTCTCCATGAACGGTGCATTTCATTTCTTACCTCTAAATGATTATGTAATGTTATAAATGCATGAATGTACTGGATATATATAACATATATGATATATACATCATGAATACAATTCTGGATATAATAAACATTTGTCCACACGAATAACATGTAATTGTAAGAAGTCCACTTTCGACTTAAGAACCAAATATCGGCAAAACAAATATTATTAACTTAAATGATTACATAATGTTTATGACATGGTAATAAGTGGTATAAAAGGAATAATGAACTTGAAAAAGGTTCTTAAGGAAGTATAAATTAACTCAAGTTTATTATTCAGGAGATTAAAGAACGATCGAGTCAAGTCGGACCCGAGGTAAGGGATCCTACAACTCTCTTTCTTTTTAAGTACACTCTTTTATGTCATTTATTTTAAGCTCATATTTCTTGTTATTGGGATGATCTTTTATATTAATCCTAATGTAATTTCTATGTTCATGTGATGATAGACCCTATTCTCTCTCATCAATCCATTGTGGAAGTTTTGAGTGGCGCCGTTAGGCTGCCGAACTTTCGTAAGAGTTCTAACTTCTCTCTTTCTTTTTAAGTACTCTCCTTTATGTCACTTCTTTTAAGCTCCTCTTTGTAATGTTGGGGGATGTTCTTTTATATTCCGCTTGCTGTACATTATATTGTAATGTGATGAGATACCCTATTTGATCTCATCAATCCATATTCGGAAGTTTTATGTGGCGCCGTTAGGCTGCCGAGTTTTCGTGAGGGATTTTTCATCTCACTTTTATTCCCGTGAGATTTATGCTACATTTTCCACAAATTCCATTGAGTGGTGTATGTACTGCCCATTATTCTACTCTTTGTGTAATATAATTTCGTTTATGAGTATTTACATCAATGATCTATTGTCCTTCTTTCATGGGGTGAATGTTTTGAAAGATACCCAAGTCGGTAAGGGAACCTTTCACCCTCCTTTTTTTTAAAAGACTTCTTTTGTTGGGTCTTTTAATTTACATATTGTTATGTTGGGATATGTTCTCATATATCCTTATTGATGTAAATTATATGTCCAAGTGATGAGATACACTTTTTATCTCTCATCAACTCATTTTGATGTGATGCCGTTAGGCTGTCAAGGGAACTTTTTAACCCAATTTCGATTTCTTTGGGTTCAACATGTAGTCATTAAATATGTCATCCATTGAATATGTGTGAATGACCTTTTATTGTTTTACACTTAATATCCACTTATATTAGGTGTATATATATTTTTCACACATATTTTTGAGATTTATTTGTCCTTAATTTAAGGATACCTTCTTTATAAGGGATTTCATCACATTTGACATTTCTATTGAGGGTTCATTGTTGTTATGCACCAATTCACTCTTATATGGTGTATATACTATCCTTTGGAGTATTATATCATGAATCCTTTTATTCTCATGATATTATAAAGTTCTGACTAAATGTTATTCCTCGATTATTGTATTCAAGTGTCTCTAATTTTGGTAAAACCCCTTTAACCAAAATATCGTTTTAAATGTTTTAATAATTTGGTCTTATTAATATCCATGTTTTCAAAATTGTTTTAAGGATTTATTTATATGGATATTAATGGTTTAAAATGTTAAAAGCTTAAAGGTGGTATGGGACACTTTGATTCAAAAATCTCTTTATTAAATGTTTTAAATTGTTTTGGAAATGGTTTCTTTTTGAATGGATTCATTATTTCAATATCCTAAAATGTTATATTGTGATTGAAATGTGGAAATGTTATGTTTCCTTTATTCATGTTTATGTGATACGATTATGTTATGGTTCTTGGGCATTGTTATGAAGAACAGGTGGTTCCGTGATAAACTAAGGGCGGGTGAGCCCGATATAGCTCTCTAATGCATTGGGTAACGCGAAGGAGTGAAACGTTAAGGTTTCTCCGAAGAGATTTAGGGAATATACTATGATGGGTATTCCAAACGTAACCAAGAGGGTTACTCCCTACGTAAGAATGTTATGAATGCCTCAAGTTACCTTTTTGTCTTATGATTTCTATGATTTATTCATGGTTTGATGAGGTATGAAAGTGCCTTTGTTTTATGGGTAAAGTATGATTTCATTCTTATGTATATATGAACTCATGTTTCCTTTCCATATTTTTATAACCCTTACTGAGCTTTTTATGCTCATCCCCAGTTTTTGAAATGTTTTTCACAGGTCAAGGGAAAGGTACATGATGTGATGATAGTGTCAAGGATGTGTCAAGAAAGAATTTGTGTTTAATTTTAAATAGGTTTCCGTTGATGGGAAGAATGAATATTGTCTTTTATGTAACCACTTTGTTTAAATGTGGAATGTAATGAATGTTTCATGATCTAATTCTCTAAATCTCTAAACCTGAAAAGATCCTCAATGTGTAATCTTGTAATAACTCAAGATTAAGTAAGGTTTAAGGTTGGGGCCTTATACATATTTTCCAATCAAGATTCTTGAAGACAGTGGCCGGGTCATCCTTAGAAGAAGGAGATAAATCCTGAGAAAAGAAGAGGAGTCATGATCGCTACAAGTGATCAGAAGAAGTGAGCAAGGCCAGCAGACCTTATCCAAGGCTTCTGAAGACTCTTGAAGAGCTTAAAAAGAAGAAGATCTACTCGTGTGACTCGAGGATCCAGGAGAAGACCCCCTGTGAGACTCAGGGTGGAGAAGTCTTTGGTGGAAGCTAAATCAGGACAGTGGGATTCTGGTAACACTGTGGGATGTAGTATAAAGAACCTCCTGTGGGACTCAGGAGAGATACAATATGACTCTGTATCGATCATTGTAATTACTAACCAAATTGTAGTGGAGAAACCATGTTGGGGCGTTTAACCAACATGGCAACGGCGTAGGCCTTTGGAGCCGAACCATGTAAATCCTTGTGTCCTGTGCCTTTACATTTACTGCATCACTCGAGAAAAGGCTGAGAGATACAAGAAGAGTGGATCGAGGCCTTAACAAGCCATAGAGGTTTAATTTATAAAGAATCAATTAGTAAAAAGTTTTAAAGGATCACTGATTCACCCCCTCCCCCTCTCAGTGATCACACTGATCTGGGAACTTCCAAAGTAATCAATATGAGGTAGAGGATATTTGTTCTTGATAAAAATAATTTTAAGTTTCTAATAATCTATTCCATGATGAATTGAACCATATTTATTCTTAACAAAGAGAATCAATGCACCCCATGTTGATTCACCAAGGAATATAGATCATTTTTCTAAATTCTATTGGATTTGCTTCTTCATTTCTTGAAACTTAGTTGGGGTCATTCAAAAAGAAGTCTTTAAAATTGGTATCTCACTAAGTTTGAAATATATTAAAAATTTAAACATCATGATTCAGAGGAAGACTTAGAAACTATTCAAGAAATATATAAACATATTACTATAAAATAAAAAATCTTCAATGTTGAGTTTCTCTCAAACAATTTGATATTATTATCCCTCATGAGTATGTTATAAGACCCATATAATGAAAGTAATTTACATTGAATGTTTATGTTCATACTCACACCTATAAGAAATCACATAATGATTCTAAGTATCAAATATGGATTCGCTTCCTCAAAAATTGATATGGGATACATATAAAGATATATAATTCATTCCCAATATGACATAAAATTCTACTAGTGGAATACTAACAAGGTTTAAATGAAGAACATTACCACAAAATTTAATTAAAGAAGAGCTATAGACTTGATATGTGACCATCATACCATTATATTTCTTCACTAATAATTCAACATATAATCTATGAGTTAGTGATGTGATACCCATATAAAATTATTCATACATAAATAAGTGGGTAGAACTTCAATGAAATAAAAAATTTATAGTTCTAGAGTAGATGATAAGTCCCCATTTAACCAATTCATTCTTTTGACCAACTTAATTGGTTGTTATCACATGATTATTCACTTTATCACTTGTCTTAAGATGGTTATGTTGTCAAATGTATTCATTAAACCTTGGATTTATGTATTTATTAGAATAATTATCATACTCCTTGAAATTATAGCATTGGAGTGTGGGTGGTACATTCAGTTGAGATTTATCTCTATTCATTTCACTGGATGATCTCTTCAAATCACTTGGAAATTATTTTTCTCAATGGATTTGTTTTCCACACGTAAAACAATTACTAGTTCCCTTAAATAAAAATACCATATGTTTCATTCAATACATTCAGTATAAAGAAATATTATGTTTTTTTTGTACATGGGTTTTATTATTTTAATCACCTTGAAGATCCATATTTCATTTCTTATTCCCAAAACCATGAAAAAAATGATAGTCTTTACTCTCCATATTTACCTTGATAGAACATTGAATCATTTGTTCATAGCTACTAAAGTCCCTTATGGATAACACCTTTTTAGAGACTTGGTTTTAAGACCTTAAATAATCAATCAACTTTAATTTTAGGGTTGATGAAATAACCAAATGTTACCCTTCCTAGTATGGTGAAATTTTCCTAAAATATACTAATGTATTTATCATACTCCTACTTAAGATCAATGAATTTCCTTTCCATTATTGTCTAAAGAGATTAGGGAATGAATTTAATGAAAAAAACCCGCTTAAACTCTTCCCATGTTATAGTGTTGATCTCTTACTCTTTCCTTATATTATTAAAAAGAGTTCACCATTTAAAAACTTCACATTTCAAATGGTAAATGGATAAAATAACCTTTTCATGATATGATCATTATATAAAGGAAAATATATTTTCATTGGTATTGATTTGTTTCTTGAAAATTAATGGATCTGAGGAAACACTAAAGGAAGGTGGAAGTTGCCACAAGAAAGACTGAATGGTGTGTTTCTCTGTACTTTGGTTGTTTAGAAGCTCAAATTATTTAAATATTGAGAGAGTTTTGGGATCATAGCAATACAAGTATTCATTTTAGATCCCATTCCATTTAGTTTCTCAGGAGGAAAATCATTACATTATAGTTTACATCCATTGTTAACACAATTCCTCATAGCTATAACCATTGACTAAAAAAGCATAGTATGAGCATCATGTAATGTTAATCAGAGTATGAAATCATATAATCAAAAGATTCATTACAAATATAACATAAATCATGGAACCTTATTATCAACCTATGGAACTTTAGGTTCATCTTATCTTTCTTTCAATTAATTATAGGTTTTGTTAGGTTATATATTTATTTTACTCATAACCTAATATAAAAAAATAACTAAGACCTACTTTGATACTAACTTAGGTGACCTAATAATTTTATATGTAAATATTACATTATTTTATATGAATATTTAGTTTATTTAAAAATAATACACACCCCAAACAATAGAGGTTTACTATCTTTGGAGACTAGATATATCATAATATTATTTCATAAAATATCTTCAAAACCTATCAAAAATAACTTCTATTATTATACCATTATTATAAATACACTAATTAATACCTTTCTTCATGTGCTGATGAAAAGAAAACATAAGAAACTGTAAGCTCATATGCTCAATAAGAGAAATCATAGGAGATATCAGTCAATGATCATAATTGAGAATAATATAATCATATGGGTATCCAAACATGATCATAACTTATAAAAACTTTCCCAGTAATTCATAGATCATAAATCATGAGTTTTGGCATAAATCCTTGTCATTATAAAATATATGAGTCATAAGTGTATAGAATCATCAATAATTAATCATGATTCATGATAAAATATTATAGGCATACGATATAAGTTTTTTGAATACACATAATCATGAAAAATTATTTCCTTAGTTAAGGCACACTGTCAAGACTATCATAGTAGATAGAGTCCCATAATGGATTGACTTCACCTTCCATTCCTATCATCACCTTTTTAAAGGATCACATAAAAGATTATTATAGTGGACTTATTACCTTATTATACTGGGTTCAATCTTCATTATACTTCATATTATCTCAAAAGAGATAAATAATTACCCAATACATTGGATTGCGAAACAATTTTTAACCCCACCCATCACATAATAAATAATGTACATAAGTGTTCCAAAATATCATAAAAACATTCATCAGTTCACCATAGCATAATTAACCCATGGAAAAGAAATGGGTTTCATGAAATCATCTCTAACATTCCATCACCTTATTTTAAGTAATTCTTGAATATTATTTTGTTCTTATTATTTTTGGGTTCATTTCAGGCCTTGTAGGGATGGAGATATTTTTTTGTGGAAAATAACCTAAATCATGGTGTTGTATGTTTTTTAATTAATGGATTATGGGTATAAATGTGTTAATGGATTTGGAGGCAATCAGGATGTTGTTGGGAGTTTCCTACTGGGGTATGTTTTTGGTACTACCTATAAGAGTTAATTACACTATAAATTCCTAGATTATAGTGCAATTTCAGTGCTAGGGATAAGCCATGGAGGTGCTTCAAGAAGTAAAAAATTTATTCTGCATAATTTTTTTACACCATAAACCCATTCTTATTATGTATAATTATGACTGGGGATAATTTAAAATGAGTTGGCATGTTTTTTTGGCATACATGAGTTAGGGTAAATTTATAGTGTAATAATAATATTTTAATCATAAATCCCCATACCCCATGGGTTTTATTCTACTACCAAATAACTCCCTTCTATTTCATGGTGAATCCATCTCCCTTAATCTCTAGGTCTCTTCCAAGTGAATTTGAAGTGTTTCATTCACTTCAGATCATTTTTCTTTTTGAGATTAATAACCATTTTATTGGGTTGTCTTAATTTAGGTATATTCAATCTACCTATCCCTAATAATCTTTTTTGGGTTTTGTTTTGATGTAGTGTGTGCTATGTTTTTTTTATTTCGATAAACATGATTAAATATTGATTAATCCTTTTCATTTTCCCTTGTTCCTTATTTTTCAAAGACCAATATGCATGTTTTTAATCACCACTATCAATGGAAAATATGTTTCATCCATTATTGTGTTAAGAGTCTCTATAAAAGGGTTTAATTCATTATTTTTTTATGTTCTTTTCAATTCCCTCGATTTATTCAATTAAATTGCATGATTTGACATAGGAATGATTTTTCAGGTGAGATTCATATTTTTAAAGGTATTTTCTTTAAAAAAAATATTTGTGCACAGTAATTAATTGTTTAAATGATTTAAATGGTGGTCTTGGTTTTGGAATGGGAATTCTAGACTAAAAGTAGAATGGATTTGATGTGCAATTTTTTATTAAATGTGATCATGGTTTTGAAATGGATTTTTACATACTTATCACATTGGGTAACATTAAGTGCATCGTGAACAGACTTTCCACTCTTTATGTGTGTAATACCACAAGAGTTTTGATGTACCTTTAGTTTGTGTAATTCCACAAGAGGTTATATTGATTGGATCCACCTTAAACCAGGTTTGGGGATTTTATTTCATGTTTAGTATGTTTACTCAAAGGTTTGATCCCAAATGGTGTGCTTTTTCATTTATTATTGGTTTATCACATGATGGTATATTTCATGGTTATTTTCTCACATGATTATCATATGGTGTATGCATATTCATTTACCTATTTTATTTCTTACTGGATATGTTCTTGGATTTGGGGAGTATGGTTTTATTTTATTAAAACCAAAGGAACATTTTATAAAATGGTTTTAATTTAATTATGTACTTTGTAAAGTCAATTTGTTTTAACGTTAGAACTAATGAATTCCTAATATTATAACTTGAATAGATTATTTGGTGGTATCCTACTGGGATTTGGGATTACACCCTATTTTTACCTTTGGGTTTTTATAGATGTTGTTTGGAGGACTTAGGTAAAGAGAAGGTAATTTTGTAGTATGATGAATTCTCTTATTGTCATTTTCTTTGTAACAGGATGGTTTGGTGGTGATGGGTGGTCACTCAAGGACTTGTTAAGTCTTGTGTTGTTTTATATTTCTAATTTGGCATGTTTTGCTTTAATTAGTATGTCTCATGGATAGATTCTATTAATTACTTATTTTACACTATTGTTTTTCCGTATTCTGGTTTATCATGAAACACATTTCTTCCACTTTGTTGTACTTCACCATGCGACAGACTCGTTTGGATGATTTTTCTAGTATACCTAGGATGGTTTGTTACATTATCATTAAAACAAAATTATTATAAGAAATCAAGAGAAATAAAGTGTATGCTATCATACAATAATATCCCCAGTGAAGCATAGAATTCCGTAAATTAAGTAGACGTTGATTAAAAATTTATTTTTAAAATCATTTAAAATACAAACTTTAGTTCCTGGGAAAACATCCCTTTTCTTTTGATAACTTTTAAAAACACAAATAACCAGAAAAATAGGACATGATTTTCTTTGTAAAACCATTGAATCTTGTAAATTAAGTTTAATTAATAAATAAATACATGATATCTAAAAAATTTGTTCATGTTGTCACTAGTGCATAAAATGTTTTTTACGTTGGTTATTTTTTATTTTTTAAGTCAGTTTTTAGCCGACTTTATTAAAGGTGACGTTATAAATATTTTTTACGTCATTTATTTTAAAACCGATGTAAAAAAGCATAAACCCGAATATTTTTTTACATCAGTTATTTAATAACTGACATGAAAAACCCTTTAGAGGCTTGATTTATCACATCAGTTATTTAATAACCAACGTGGTATATAGTTCATTACATCAGTTATTTAATAACTGATGTAATAAATGGTGCTTCCAAAGGGTTTTTCACATCAGTTATTTAAGAAATGATGTGAAAAACCCTTTAGAGGCTTGATTTATTAATTCGGTTATTAAATAATAGACGTGGTATATAGTTTATTACATCTGTTATTTAATAACCGATTTAATATATCATGCCTCCAAATCATTTGTCAGGTTTGTTATATAATAACTGATGTGAAAAAAGAGATATAATGTTGGTTATGTAATGAACAACACAATAAACTATACCCAGTCATTTATTACATCTGTTATAAAATAACCAATGTGAAAAACCATTCCCCAGGAATTTTGTAGAGACCCGTATCTTGACGTACATTGACTTTACATTACTTTTTCGGAATACTTAGTACATAACAAAAACACACACACACAAGGATCGTAATAGTTTAGTGTCTTTGGAAACTCGGAACGTAATCTTCTAATCGTGGTGAAAGATCTTCAATATCTCCCATAAAGATCTTCCCCTTTTTTTTACCTAAAACCTTTCTTTATATCCTGGGGAAAATAAAACATAAAAGGGTGAGCTCAAATGCTCAGTAAGGGTAAACAAAAGAAATATCAATCACATCATATTCATAAGAACATAACATTTTGGAAATCATAACCTGCAAAAGAGAGCATAATTTCATAACATGGGATAAATCATGGTACTGAAATGTAATCACAATAATCATAACTTAAAACATGAAACTTTGTGGCATTCACACATAATCATAGAGAATCATTTCTTGTTAGTCAAGACTCATTGCCAAGACTATCTTAGTGGACAAAGTCCCTTTCTGAATCGAGTAACCCTCGTTTCAGTCCTGTTTCACTGAACCGGTATAACCTACCGTTCCAGCCCTGTCTATCTCATGAGATATAAAATCTTTACTCAATGCATTGGAGGGAGATATAGGTCCCACCCATCTCATAATGATACCATTCTTATGTGTGCCACAAAATCATAAACCATACATCATTTCATAACCCATGTAATAAAAATGACATCATAAAACAATTCATATAAGATAAAGGAATTTATAAAAATAATTCCATCACAACATAATCAAATCAATGTAATAATAGGGATAAAAACAGAACCCTTTATTATCTTAGATGGAAAATAATTTTGATAAAACACTTGAACTCCATTCTTGAGGAAAATATCCTTTCTTATTCAAAAAATATTTTTCCTTTCATAACATGCCATACGACTTTAAAATAAAAGAAGTTGATTAAAAATAAACTTGAATACTTGTAAAGGAATCTTCTTGGAAATAATGTTTTAAAAATCCATTCATGCCGTATAAGTTAAAAAAAACATTCTTCGTACTTTTGTCGGAAAAGTCAAAAAGTACCTCGTACGACAAAAGATTCCTTTCATACATATTACTAAAAACTCACCGAAGGGTAAAAATGGATTTAAACAATTGTAGGTGGATGGAAATAATATTACATATTGATGAAACATGGATGTGGATGATAAAATACACCCCAGTAAATACTTACGAATAAACAATCTCGGATAAAAAATGAGATTGTGATATTTCCCTTACCTTAGGTCCGACTTGCTTTGTAAGTGTCCGAACCTTCTGTATAATGATTTAAATCATGTTATTGACTTATTACAGAATCATATTCATTGTTATGATATCATATATGGTTCACTTATGACATTATATTACCCGTTCTTTTGTAAATTCCATGTTAAAGAAGCGTTTTGGGTAAAATCGTTTCATTTATCGTAGGTGTTTTGACTTGTTGTTCTTGACATCATTATTACTTATATCATGATTTACTTACTTCCAGAATATAAAATATGATTTATATATCATATATATTCTGTATATATATATATATAATAGGTAGATAAATAAAATGAAAAACACCGTTCATGGAGACGGTAGTCCGTACGTACGCATGAACGCTGTTTTCCTTTCCTTATTGTTTTGAAATGGAAGTAAGTAGATGACATACATATGTATATATATACATAAATCCAGTAGCTTTATAATGTCATATATTTCATTATTATTTATTATATATACTTTATAATCATTCTTAAATGGTTAACATGGAGAATGAATCTCATCGCGTCGTGGAGACGGTAGTCCGTACGTACGCACGAGCGATGATATCATTTCCATAAATATTGAATTGAATTGGAGTGGATTATACAATATATCAGAATCAATATGATGTTGTAATAACTATGTATAGTTATTCTTTACACCACTATACCCATCCATGTAAGGTGGTGGTGGAAAATAGATTACACCACGGCGTGGAGACGGTATTCCGTACGTACGCACGCGCGGTGATTTCTTTTTCCGTAGGATGGATAGATGGTGAAATAAGGTTGTTTCATACTTATAATAACATATCAGTATATGAGTGATACTGATGTTATTACTTCATAATGAAACAACCTAAGAAGAAGAAGTGGAAGAAGAAATAAAGATGAAAGAATTGGTAACGGTAATTACCTCTTCTTTGAAGCGCCTTTTGGAGACCTCCTCTTAGGGAACTAAAATTGGTTTTTGAGGAAGACCAGAACCTCTAGGATGTTTCTAGGGAAGTGGAGAAGAGATTTTGGCAGAGGTTGGCCGAGCTTGAGTGCTCAAATTGGTGTGAGGAGGAGGGGGAGGAGGTGTCCTTTTATAGGGGAGGAGAGGGGCACCTTAGGAATATCTCAAAATATTATTTTATATTAAAGTCAAAATCGGTTTATAATGGTTCCAAAGGGTCTTATTTCGAAGCTAAAGTGGGGATGGGTCGAAATCTTATCAACCAATAGGATTTAGACAAGTTTAGGTTATTATTTTAACCTTATCAATTAGATTTAACTCTAAGTTAAATAATTTAACTTTTACCGTGTCTTTTTGTTTTCTTACACTATATGGTTAATAAACTTACTATAAAATTCCAAACGAACCCCAAATTGTATATTATTAATATATATATCCTTATCTAAGTCATTTGGCCAAACCTTAGATTTTTAGGAATAAAATAACAATTAGTAATATAATATTTGATTTTAAAACTATTTTGTGTCAATTTTAACACTATTTGATATATGATTTTTGTGAAAGTCATAACAGAATTATATGTTCGAACCAAGTTGATTAAATAAACATTAATATATCATAGTAACCTAGAAAATTAGTGGAATTCATAAAAAGTCTCAAATTATATTTAGTTTGGTGTTTATAACATCAATTATGTCAATATTTCATTAATAAGATAATTACTGCATCATCTTTGTGTCATAAATAAATTAACTTATTTGATGTCTAAAAATTACAAATAAAATACCATTATGTAGTAAATCTGTTTATCTTTCTAATGAATATTTACAATGGAATTTATCTTATGTATAACTCTATATTAAAAATGTTTTAGTAAATAAACTTTGATTTTAACTCTTTTAACTCTTCTTTGAATTAAATAATAATAAATGTCCTAATCTAATACAAGTGGGCCTAAATGGTCATATTTTATTCCTAAGCTTGTTTTTGGTCGAATTAAACTTGTCCAATAGAATTAGGACAAGTGTTAGGGTAATAGTAATATCATATTTACCCTTAGTTACCCTATTTACTATTAACAGCGGTAAAAAAGTAAAAAGTTACTATTCACCAAAAAAATTATTTTTATCTCATTGAACCACATTTTACTTACTGATATCAACCGTGTCTCTCGGATTTTCGAAATTCCATTCACAGAAGCGGTAAAATTAATTTTTATGCATAATTCAGTTTTTAACCTACCACTTAGTGGTTTCACTATTCATCAAAAATTGAAGTTTTTCAGAAAAATTCCAAAATTTCATCCTAAGCTATATTTTATATTGCGAATTCAAAAATAAAGTCTATTTTACCAAATTCATAACATAGAAGTTTCATTAATTATTTTTATAATTAAATCCCGCTGTTAAAACAAATAGCGTGTTTTTAAGAAACAATATCTATCAAAAGATTGACACTTGATTATGTCTGGTTTAAATGTGAAATTACAACCAATGACCAACATTGTATTAAATTGTAAAAATATATTCTAAATATACTTTAAAACCACTCAAATTAATAATTTATCACTATTAATTATTTCGATTAAAAAAGTTGTTTTTAATTAAAATTTAGTAATTTTCACTATTCATCAGAATATGAAAGTTATCCGAAATGTACTAAAATTTCACCTTAGGCTAAATTCGATACTCCGAATCCAAAAATGAAGTCCATTTTGAGAGCTAAATTTTCTAAAATTTAAAAATTGGTTATTACTATTCATAACGGCTAGTTTTAATAATATTTCGTGAAACTCAGTATTGCGTACTACACACGCTATCGAGGAAGGTTGTGATTGCGTGTAATGCAAGGCAAGTCAAGGATGCGTGTTGTGCAATCTCCTTTTGGTGTAGCGTACAACACAATACATTAATAAAATTAAAAAGAATATTTTTCATAAAATCTCGGGCTGTTACATTCTACCCCCCTTAAAATGAATTTCGCCCTCGAAATTCATCGGGGTTATAAATGGTTTACTATTCGAAAGTTTCTTTAATAGAAACCCACATCGTAAAAAGGAATACCAAAACCAATCTTTAAAAAACGAAAGTATGAAACGTAACGGTTACCCAAATAAACTAATCACTGGGTTTCCACATAGGTGAAAATATGGATATGGAAGAAAAATCTAACCATCATGTTCTGATGGAGAGTGGTAGAGAACATGGCTATGGAAAAGCCAACAATAACAAATCCATAAATTTGTGACGATCTAAGGTACCATCCGATTCATCAGGTATAAGATCACTAGGACAACATTTTTGGTTTTCAAGATCATTTCCCTAAAGTTGAAAATTTGAATTAGAATAAATACTTTCTTTATTTTGGTACAAACTCACTGTTGTTCATTCCTTGAACAATTTCTACTTCATCTCTTAAATAAATGAAGTTGAATTTGTTATTCGTGAAGTGTTAGCAGATCATGTGATAGAATGACGGGTCATTTCATCTGTCTCAAACAAAAGGTTAGCAAAAATTATATACATAAGTCGATCTATAGTGAGATTAATCACATATGGTTCCTAAAATGGACTTATACTTCATATATCATACTGCTTAATATAATAAAACTAGTTTCTACTAAACAGGGACTTCCTGTAGGCCAGTGGTAGGCGATAAAGGCCAGTCGCACTTCGGTTGTGGGTTCGATTCCCACAGCCTTGTCCGACGCGATGGGCTGTCGCCCGTCCTGCAGGTTGTCCTTTTTCTAAAACTACATCACTATAACATCCCATCAATAATATAAAAAAAAAAATTCTATCCTTAAACAATACTAACTTATGTCCAACATAATCCATTCCAATCTTTAGTCTTATCCATAATACTGCAATCCACTCTCATAACATAGTGAAAACGATTACCAGAGATTTAATACCATCGTCGATCCCCATATATCATAAGATATGTTTTTTTGGGGTCCCATTCTAGACATTAAAAGTCCTTAATCATGTATTCTCTTGAATACCTTAGTGAAAACATGAATGCAGTTAAAAGTTAACACCTTCCACATACCAAAATCCTCAAAATTCTATATACTCAAACCATGATATCACTTAGTCCTTATATCAATCATGAGCTCATGAATACTGTTAAACATTTCATTTTCTCATTTTCCCTTCATTATGCGCATAATATCTCAATCACTTTGAATACCACATTAGACCAATACATAAATATTCCAATATTCCATGATACAACATTATTTTAGAATCCCATTACATAAACACTTAATCATTCCACCACATCATTGTCATATTCAACATTGCCAATAGAGATTGCATGTGACTTCCCTTTGTCCTTTGCCTTACATGGTTGCTCATGTTGATCGTCACTAACCCTTGGATTAGGGCATTTATTGGCATAATGCCCCATTTCCTTGCACTTGAAGCATTGAAGTGTTGGTGGTGCGTTCTCTGCAGTGTTTGCTTTATTCACATCATTAGAAACCCTTTTTCCATTACTTTGACACTCAGCTGCTCGATGACCTTATTTTCCACACTTAAAACATTTTCTAGTCCCTTTAAGACAATCTCCACCATGCTTCTTTCCACACTTTGTGCATATGGAAACATTCATCTTCTTTTCACCATTATTCTTAGATTTCTCCTTGAACTCCATCTTTCGTTTCTTGTCAAAAGCATGAGATGGATATGTAACACCAACTTCCATTTCTACCTTGATAGCACAACGCACATTTTCTTCATAGCTACTGAAGTCTCTTATAGCTAATGCCCTTCGAAGACTTGGTTTTAAGCCACTGAAAAATTGATCAACTTTACTTTTAGGTTGGATGATAATGCCAGATGCATACCTTGCAAGTCTTGTAAAATTCGCTTCGTATATACCAACAGATTCATCAACCTTTTGCTTTAGTTCAAGAAACTCCTTCTACATATTCGTTCAAAGAATACGAGGGAAGTACTTACTGAAAAACAAGTTCTTGAACTCGTCCCATTCCATGGACTCAATTTCATCTCTTGGCCTCGTATTCTTGATAAGATTCCACCATTGATCAGCTTCACCTTCCAAACGATATACTGCTAAGATGACTTTATCATGTTCAGAACATTGAAGAACTGAAAATATCTTTTCAGTGGTACTGATCCATTGTTCAGCAACAAGTGGATCAGAAGACCCACTGAAAGAAGGTGGACGTTGCCTCATGAAGGAATCAATAGAATATTGTTCCCTTCTCTGCTCATTTGGAAGTCCAGAATGATTCATAGCTTGTGTAAGTATAGCAATAATATTTTGCACTCCATCTCCCATAACATTTGTTTGTTCAGGAGGACAATCATTGCATTGTCCATTGCATTGATCAACACGGTTCCTTCGGGTTCCAGCCATCGTCTAAAACCCAAAAAGAATAGTGTGAGAGGAAAAAATCATGCTAGGGAAAACAACATAATAAAGGGGGAGTACCTTCAATATCTAACATCTTAGGTTTAATTCTATGATCGTTAGCGTAATTCTAGTACTATAACCTATACGTATACTTAACCTTAGGGACATCCCTAGACATACCTTAGAAATATCTCTAGGGATCTCACTAACGTTTTTGCATCCTAGTTTCCAAAGGTTGACTAAACCTTTCCTCTGATACCAACTGTAGAGACCCGTATCTTGACGTACATTGACTTTACATTACTTTTTCGGAATACTTAGTACATAACAAAAACACACACACACAAGGATCGTAATAGTTTAGTGTCTTTGGAAACTCGGAACGTAATCTTCTAATCGTGGTGAAAGATCTTCAATATCTCCCATAAAGATCTTCCCCCTTTTTTTTACCTAAAACCTTTCTTTATATCCTGGGGAAAAGAAAACATAAAAGGGTGAGCTCAAATGCTCCGTAAGGGTAAACAAAAGAAATATCAATCACATCATATTCATAAGAACATAACATTTTGGAAATCATAACCTGCAAAAGAGAGCATAATTTCATAACATGGGATAAATCATGGTACTGAAATGTAATCACAATAATCATAACTTAAAACATGAAACTTTGTGGCATTCACACATAATCATAGAGAATCATTTCTTGTTAGTCAAGACTCATTGCCAAGACTATCTTAGTGGACAAAGTCCGTTTCTGAATCGAGTAACCCTCGTTTCAGTCCTGTTTCACTGAACCGGTATAACCTACCGTTCCAGCCCTGTCAATCTCATGAGATATAAAATCTTTACCCAATGCATTGGAGGGAGATATAGGTCCCACCCATCTCATAATGATACCATTCTTATGTGTGCCACAAAATCATAAACCATACATCATTTCATAACCCATGTAATAAAAATGACATCATAAAACAATTCATATAAGATAAAGGAATTTATAAAAATAATTCCATCACAA
Source organism: Viscum album (assembly GCA_963277665.1). Lineage (NCBI taxonomy): Eukaryota > Viridiplantae > Streptophyta > Magnoliopsida > Santalales > Viscaceae > Viscum > Viscum album. Next base: position 1,715,112,779 of record OY728125.1, read on the forward strand.
CATAATCAAATCAATGTAATAATAGGGATAAAAACAGAACCCTTTATTATCTTAGATGGAAAATAATTTTGATAAAACACTTGAACTCCATTCTTGAGGAAAATATCCTTTCTTCTTCAAAAAATATTTTTCCTTTCATAACATGCCATACGACTTTAAAATAAAAGAAGTTGATTAAAAATAAACTTGAATAATTGAAAAGGAATCTTCTTGGAAATAATGTTTTTAAAATCCATTCATGCCGTATAAGTTAAAAAAAACATTCTTCGTACTTTTGTCAGAAAAGTCAAAAAGTACCTCGTACGACAAAAGATTCCTTTCATACATATTACTAAAAACTCACCGAAGGGTAAAAATGGATTTAAACAATTGTAGGAGGATGGAAATAATATTACATATTGATGAAACATGGATGTGGATGATAAAATACACCCCAGTAAATACTTACGAATAAACAATCTCGGATAAAAAATGAGATTGTGATATTTCCCTTACCTTAGGTCCGACTTGCTTTGTAAGTGTCAGAACCTCCTGTATAATGATTTAAATCATGTTATTGACTTATTACAGAATAATATTCATTGTTATGATATCATATATGGTTCACTTATGACATTATATTACCCGTTCTTTTGTAAATTCCATGTTAAAGAAGCGTTTTGGGTAAAATCGTTTCATTTATCGTAGGTGTTTTGACTTGTTGTTCTTGACATCATTATTAATTATATCATGATTTACTTACTTCCAGAATATAAAATATGATTTATATATCATATATATTAAGTATATATATATATATAATAGGTAGATAAATAAAATGAAAAACACCGTTCATGGAGACGGTAGTCCGTACGTACGCATGAACGCTGTTTTCCTTTCCTTATTGTCTTGAAATGGAAGTAAGTAGATGACATACATATGTATATATATACATAAATCCAGTAGCTTTATAATGTCATATATTTCATTATTATTTCTTATATATACTTTATAATCATTCTTAAATGGTTAACATGGAGAATGAATCTCATCGCGTCGTGGAGACGGTAGTCCGTACGTACGCACGAGCGATGATATCATTTCCATAAATATTGAATTGAATTGGAGTGGATTATACAATATATCAGAATCAATATGATGTTGTAATAACTATGTATAGTTATTCTTTACACCACTATACCCATCCATGTAAGGTGGTGGTGGAAAATAGATTACACCACGGCGTGGAGACGATATTCCGTACGTACGCACGCGCGGTGATTTCTTTTTCCGTAGGATGGATAGATGGTGAAATAGGGTTGTTTCATACTTATAATAACATATCAGTATATGAGTGATACTGATGTTATTACTTCATAATGAAACAACCTAAGAAGAAGAAGTGGAAGAAGAAATAAAGATGAAAGAATTGGTAACGGTAATTACCTCTTCTTTGAAGCGCCTTTTGGAGACCTCCTCTTAGGGAACTAAAATTGGTTTTTGAGGAAGACCAGAACCTCTAGGATGTTTCTAGGGAAGTGGAGAAGAGATTTTGGCAGAGTTTGGCCGAGCTTGAGTGCTCAAATTGGTGTGAGGAGGAGGGGGAGGAGGTGTCCTTTTATAGGGGAGGAGAGGGGCACCATAGGAATATCTCAAAATATTATTTTATATTAAAGTCAAAATCGGTTTATAATGGTTCCAAAGGGTCTTATTTCGAAGATAAAGTGGGGAGGGGTCGAAATATTATCAACCAATAGGATTTAGACAAGTTTAGGTTATTATTTTAACCTTATCAATTAGATTTAACTCTAAGTTAAATAATTTAACTTTTACCGTGTCTTTTTGTTTTCTTACACTATATGGTTAATAAACTTACTATAAAATGCCAAACGAACCCCAAATTGTATATTATTAATATATATATCCTTATCTAAGTCATTTGGCCGAACCTTAGATTTTTAGGAATAAAATAACAATTAGTAATATAATATTTGATTTTAAAACTATTTTGTGTCAATTTTAACACTATTTGATATATGATTTTTGTGAAAGTCATAACAGAATTATATGTTCGAACCAAGTTGATTAAATAAACATTAATATATCATAGTAACCTATAAAATTAGTGGAATTCATAAAAAGTCTCAAATTATATTTAGTTTGGTGTTTATAACATCAATTATGTCAATATTTCATTAATAAGATAATTACTGCATCATCTTTGTGTCATAAATAAATTAACTCATTTGATGTCTAAAAATTACAAATAAAATACCATTATGTAGTAAATCTTTTTAGCTTTATAATGAATATTTACAATGGAATTTATCTTATGTATAACTCTATATTAAAAATGTTTTAGTAAATAAACTTTGATTTTAACTCTTTTAACTCTTCTTTGAATTAAATAATAATAAATGTCCTAATCTAATCCAAGTGGGCCTAAATGGTCATATTTTATTCCTAAGCTTGTTTTTGGTCGAATTAAACTTGTCCAATAGAATTAGGACATGTGTTAGGGTAATAGTAATATCATATTTACCCTTAGTTACCCTATTTACTATTAACAGCGGTAAAAAAGTAAAAAGTTACTATTCACCAAAAAAATTATTTTTATCTCATTGAACCACATTTTACTTACTGATATCAACCGTGTCTGTCGGATTTTCAAAATTCCATTCACAGAAGCGGTAAAATTAAGTTTTATGCAAAATTCAGTTTTTAACCTACCACTTAGTGGTTTCACTATTCATCAAAAATTGAAGTTTTTCAGAAAAATGCCAAAATTTCATCCTAAGCTATATTTTATATTGCGAATTCATAAAGTCTATTTTACCAAATTCATAACATAGAAGTTTCATTAATTATTTTTATAATTAAATCCCGCTGTTAAAACAAATAGCGTGTTTTTAAGAAACAATATCTATCAAAAGATTGACACTTGATTATGTCTGGTTTAAATGTGAAATTACAACCAATGACCAACATTGTATTAAATTGTAAAAATATATTCTAAATATACTTTAAAACCACTCAAATTAATAATTTATCACTATTAATTATTTCGATTAAAAAAGTTGTTTTTAATTAAAATTTAGTAATTTTCACTATTCATCAGAATATGAAAGTTAACCGAAATGTACTAAAATTTCACCTTAGGCTAAATTCGATACTCCGAATCCAAAAATGAAGTCCATTTTGAGAGCTAAATTTTCTAAAATTTAAAAATTGGTTATTACTATTCATAACGGCTAGTTTTAATAATATTTCGTGAAACTCAGTATTGCGTACTACACACGCTATCGAGGAAGGTTGCGATTGCGTGTAATGCAAGGCAAGTCAAGGATGCGTGTTCTGCAAGCTCCTTTTGGTGTAGCGTACAACACAATACATTAATAAAATTAAAAAGAATATTTTTCATAAAATCTCAGGCTGTTACAAATTTATTACGTTGGTTATAAAATAACCGATGTAAATAACCATTTTTTAATAAAAAAGTGAAACCATTACTATGCTTTGCCAAAGTAGACCTGAAACAAGCAGAAGCCAGACCAAAATCATAGGAAAACTAGACATGAATCCCTAAAAAAAATCAGAACTGGAACAAAATAGGAAGAACCAGATAAAAATTAAAAATTAAAAAATATAAAATTTAGAAATACAATGTCAACTAAAAAAACTAAATCCAACAAAAAAACTACTAAATACACAATTACAATTACAATATTCAAAATTACATTTTACACTACAAAAAAACTAAAATCTAATCAAGCCTATAAAATAATTTGGCCATTCCACTTTTAAGTGTTTGACCTCTTGAGAATTATAGGTTTGAGGGTCATAAAATAGCTATAAATTAAAAGTAAATTAGTTAACATGTATAATGAATAAATCAAATGAAATATTATAAAAAAGTTTATATGGAGATCTAACCTGGTCAAATTTCATTATTGTTCCAGTTGTAATTATTTCATACATAAATCTTAACATATAATATTCACATTCTATGATGAGTTTTTGTTCATGACAATTCGGTTTAAATAAGTGTCAATTCAAAATATCATTTTTATGTAATACATCAAAAAGTAAATATTATAAATGGATATTTACCTTTACTTTTACATATTTGATCCTGTCACCCTTTTTCATTATGTTTTTTTTAAAGTATGACCATCCCCTATTATAAAATAATATGAATGGGATAAATTTAAAATCCATTATAATATAAAAAACTATTAAGAAATTGAAACTTACATTTCAAACATATTCTTAAAACTTCCCCGCACATCACCATGGACAGAGCATATCCAATAATTTGTTTTCTCCCTTGAAAATAAAACACCTAACATTCATTGATCATTGATATAAAAGAAAATTCAAGGTTAGTGGGTTTTTATTTCAAACGATAAATAACACTTTTCTAGATATATGTTTCATACCATTCAAAAAGAGGCATCATCCAACACTGCGTGATTATATTCTGTTCAAATGTTTTAGGAATATAAAGTGTTCTTTGTCCTCATCTAATGTATGCGCTTCAGGGGAAATAATATGCTGGTTAGTGAATCCATATACATCTGTCGACTCATTCTTCTCATACATGTTATAAAGATACCTAATACAAAATAGATATAAGTACACATTTTTAATAAATATAACATAGGGAAAGGTGTTAAGACTTAAATGGAAAAAATATGCACCACATTGATGCCCAACTTATCTCAAATAACAAGCTCCATGATATTAGTTTGCACAATCCCCACATTTATTAAACAACCACAAACATGTGCTTCCATTGGAAATGAATAATGATCCACCAACAAATTTTAATATCTTGACAATCTGTCAAGACTACGAGAATTTGTATCTAATGTTATACCCAGTTGTATTTTTTGTTTTCTATACATTATTTCCTTACCTTTGAAATATTCCTATAAATGAATAGAAAAATATATTAGTTTTCAGATGTTAAAAAAAAATTAATAAGAAATAAAATAAAATATATAACATACATACCTCTATGGTAATGAGTCGCAGAAGTTTGAGGTCTCCTTATCTATAGGTAATGGTACTCGAGCTGATATATATATATTATCATAAACAGTGACTGTATGATGCTCTAACTCTAACTGTTGATGATGGAATGTATCTCGTATACAATATACCAGCCCATATGCAACTATATGATGGTGAGGATCATCAACATACAACTCACAATAAGTAGGAAGTTGTGGAAGAGGAGTAGGATAAAAAATGGGGTCTGTAGGCTGTGGTGGAGGATAAATAATGGGGTCTGGAGGTGGGGGAGTGGGAGCTGCGGGTGGAGATGGAAGATAAATAATGGGGTCTACAGGGGGAGGTGGAAGAGTGGGAGTTGTAGTTTGAAATTGTCTTTGCATGTCTACAAACATATACTGTACCGATGCTCTAATCTTTTCCTCCATCACTGTATTAATATTATAAACATAAGACTCCAAGGATTGTATATTTTTTTGATAAACACCCTCAATGTAAGAAGTTAAAGAATGTGTAAACACTTTTCTTAGTGATACACCCATCGAGTATCCTCGTACACGACTTGAGTGTTCGGGCCTTCACAATGCTACATATAAAATATCTTTCCTCCTAACAGTTGTAAATACCCCATGTGTGCTATACTCCTCAAGATAATCCTATATTAATTAATTGAACATTTCTGTAATGATTCAAAGTATATAATGAATAGAATTAAATTAAATAAATAAAATAAATATCTTACAATCCTCTTAGCTACGATTCTCGATTCTTTTGAAAGATATTTCCGTTTTCTTACCATCTGATATCTCTTCCATTTTTCATGTCTAGATAGAGGGGATAGAGGGGAAACCTCTCCAGAGCTAGAAGTCTCAACTCTATGTTTTTTTAATTTTTTTTTCATTATTTATTCTTCCAATAAACTATACCTCCCCAAGATAAACTATGAGGGTATACATTTTTAGATTGGTTCTCCTGATGAGATGCCATTATTTATTATAAATTAAGAATACTAAATTATTAACAGAACATTAATAAGACCATTTATATAAGAAATATTATAAAAATTTACACTACTATTACCAAAAATGATTCTTTTCTTCTACTTTCAACAAATTCTTTCCATGTGTCTTCATCGATTAAAGGATACATATGACATGGACTGTCCTGTTCCCTATGACCAAAAATGAAATAAAATGTGAGGGTTGTTTTGAAATCCCTCCATCTCTAAGAATCCATCAATAAACATTTCGTCTTAACTCCTCTAGTGTTAGGAATATCAAATGTCATTAATAAAGAAGAGGTAAAACATATTATACTATAGACATTTAATGATTAGTCAAACAATAAAAAAATATCTTACCAAAATTGTCTCCCATAACTGAGATATTATCACTTTTTCATACTTCTCCAATAATTATACAAAATGATTACTTTTCTTTTACCCTAATTTGATACAAAAATCTAAAAATATTTTGCATTTGGACCTCTGGGAATATCATTCTCATCAAACTCAACGATTATCCTTTGATCCTGGCTACAAACAAGTGATAATTTTGGTAAATGTGTGAAGCCACATTTACCAAATCTTGATCTCTTCTTTGTCACTATGGGAGCACATGAAAAAGATTTGGGAACATCAAGTAGAGACTGTGAATGTTCCTCCTGATAGGTATGATCATGATGATCATCTACAAAATCATGTGGTTGATCAACTGATTGATCTGTCATTATCCTTCAAATCAAAAAAGAAAACATTTTTTTCACAAATATAAAAATTCAAATATTACAATATTAATGTAAATAAAAAAATAAAAAAATGAACTAAGTTACATAATAGTAAACATGGTATATATGGTAAGCATGTTTAACAATGGTAAAGTTGGTAAACATGGTAAACATTGTAGTGTAATTATGATTCAAAAAAATCAATCAATATATAAGTTACGTAAAGGTAAACTATATTAAACATGGTATAATAATTTTCAATAAAAAAAATCAATAGATATATATGTTATGTAATGGTAAACATGATAAACTAAACAAAAAAAATTAAAATAAACAAACATTTCTACTTATTTGTTTTAATATGCAGTTTAATAATGAAAAAAATTACAATCTATAACATTTTATAAAATTAATAAATGTGAACTAAAAATAAACTTGTTACCTGAAATATTAGGAATGTAAAAATGGATTGTTTTCCCAAATTCCTTCATTATCGTCATTCCTTATAGTACAAACCATGCCCTCAACATGATCATCATTATTTTCTGCAAATCTTTCCATGGAAGTAAGGATATCACATAAATTTGCATCTTCATCAAGTTGATCCTCACCAAAATATTGTTTTTTCCCTTTTAAAAAATAGATCACTGCATATCTGATTGATCAATAACATAGAAAATCTTTTTTTCATATGTTTCCATTATAAAATAATCTACTGTGTCTTCTAATCTATTCATATTAACAACTGACATTCCAAATTCATCATGTCAGACATTGTTGTTACCAATAAACCATTTGCAGTTAAAAACATGAACTTTAATTTTAAAGTAATCAGCCTACCATATTTATTCAATGACTCCATAATATGCACTTGATGTAGAAATTGGATTTTTGTCTTTAGAACTAAAAAAATGAATTGCTTATACAAACACCAATACACCAATATTCTAAACTACACTTCTATTATCATGAGGTTTTGTATAAAATATATAGTCATTAATGTCATTCCCTAGCCATGTTATCACATTTAAACATAGACAGCCCCTAACCATATTATTGTTTCTGATACACGTGATCTACCAAGAAAGGTCTTTTTAAACCCAGTAAAAATGATTTGGTGTGCTCATTCAAAATCCACATTTATTTCTTCTTTTGATGACATTGTTTCAAATCATTAATATGCAATGTGATATATGGTTGATCATCAGTTATGTTATTCTGGATGTATAATTTTACCTTCTTCATCTGTTCAGCTGACAAAAATTTGACTTTCAACACACGAATCCCCTTTCCCTCATTATTAACTCGTTTATAGTGAGATAGAGGAAATCCTATTTTATTTTCCACAACCAAGTATCTTGTACCAAACTCCACCACCTCCTCAGAAATATACTTTTCAATAATAGAGGCTTTAGGTAGATATGGATTATTAACATACCCCTTTAATATTTTCATATACCATTCAAAATGATGTATCCAATGAAGATATAAAGGCCCACAAAGCTTTATTTCTCAAACTAGATGAACCATTAAATGCACCATTATATCAAAAAAAATGGAGGAAAATACATTTCCAATTGAAAAATTATAGAAATTGCATCATTTTCAAAAATGTTCAAAGCATTCACATCAATCACCTTATTACAAATTGAATTGAAAAAATAATACACCTTTATTATAGTATTTCTAACACGGATGAGAAATATTCTATGCAGTGAAACCCGTATAATTTATTTCATCATGATGTGACAATCATGAGATTTCATAACTATCAACTTCAAATCCTTTGAAGAGATAAATTTTTTTACATTTGAAGAATAACCTTGAGGAACATTGATATCATGAATACATTAAAAAATAAAAATTTTCTCCCTCTTGGATAATGTATGAAAAGATGGGGGAAGAAATGTTCATCTTCCATTATGAGTGGGAGCTAAATCCAAACATATTCCCATTGATAGTAATGATAACCTTGCATTGAACCAATATTTAGTCTTTCCTTTAATATCTAACAATGTTCCAATCAAACTGTCACATATATTTTTCTCCTTGTGAATGTCAACAATATTATGTTTCACTTCATGATATCTCTAATATAGTAGCTCAAAAAATATTGACATTTCTTCCAAATATGTCTATCATTACCAGATTTATGTTTCTTTCCCAATTTCACATCAAGGTTTTTCACCCTCTCAAAATAAAAATTAGGGGATAAAGGTTTTGGAGTAATATAAAATTCTTGTGAGCCATTGAATACCTTTTTTAGTCTTCTATAAGTGTGATCTATAGGCAAAAACATTCAATGACCCATGTATACTATTTTCCCCCCATGATGCAATTGACAATATGAAGTCTTTTGTTCGCAAATTGGACATTATTTATGACCCTTAACACTGTATCCATATAAATTTCTATACACTAAGAAGTCATTTATAGTGAACATAAGCACTGCATGCAGTTGAAAATATTCTATTTTATAAGAATCATACACCCTAATACCATCCTACCATAAAAGGATCAAATCATAAATCAATGGTGATAAGAAAACATCGATAATATTTTTGGGTTCCTTAGAACCATAGATCATTATACTCAACATGACATATTGGCGATTCATACAAACATTAAGAGGGAGGTTCTGAATTACCAATAAAATAGGCAATGGACTATGTGTGCTACTGAGGGTTCGATATAGATTCATTCCATTTATGCACAACCCAATTCTGAGATATCTAATTTTATTTATGAATGTAGGATACTACTCATCAATTTTCTTCTATTGTGGGAAATCAGCTAGATGACATATTTTTCATTCACATATCCACTCATCAACATGACATATTAACCTGTTTGCATCATGTGAATTAAAAAATAAACATTTAAAATGATGAATTTTTGGAAGATACCTAAATACCTTTGTAGGGATATCTATAATCTTTACATTAACCTATGATTTGTCTTTCAACTTATACCATGATATCCCACATTTAGGACACTCTGAAAGAAATTGATATTCCTTCTTATTTATCATACAATCATTCAAATATGAATGTATTTTCTTATATCCCAATCCCATCAGGAAGAATATTTTCTTGACCTTATAATGCGAATCTGGAATATTGTTGTCTTTCGGAAGAATGTCTTTCAACAATTTTACCAGCTCTATAAAACTTCTGTCACTCCATACCTGTTTTGCCTTCAGGTTAATCAATCTTAACATCGCCGAAAAAACCGTAAAATCTGTACAACTAGGATGCACTAGTTTTTCATCATTACTATATAGACCCACAACTATCGGTTCTATGTCAATTTGTTTTGCTACAATATCACAAATCATTTTTGCAATTCCATTGGAGTTACCATCTTGCAAATCATCATCATCAGTAGATCTGATATTCGGTCCAGTTTCACCATGACAAATCCAAGGGTTGTAACTTAGATTAAAATCATGGAAAACCTAATGATCTTTGATATCTCTGCATTTGAAATTCTTCATATTCAAACATTTCAGGCATGGACAAAAAAATGTCGTTTCTTGGAACATTTTTCTTAGAAAATTCCAAAAAGGCATAAACACCTTCCCCATATTCATTACTGATTCAATGTTCCATAATCCAACTTCATCTCATTATTACCTATAACATGTATCAAAATTATACATTTTGTTAAGATAATACGATTTTATATGTATATGAAAAATATCATAATTTGAATGTAATTTTTTTTGAAATATAAAACAAATATATGCATATTTGAAAAATATATGCAAGGAAATTATTTTAAAAAGAAAATATAGTAAGATATAACAGTTTAATATTTATAATAAAATCATTTTAGGATTAAATATCTCCCTCATATGGAGCATGATATTACAATATAAATTCATCTTGGATTATTTCTTCTTAAGGTACTCAAAAAATACATCCTGGTGCAACTCGATACCAAATTCACCCTTCCGTATACATGAAATATGAAGTATAAATTTTAAAATATGTATACATTCACTACTAAAAATTAAACCCATCCCAATGGTTTGAAATAGTTGGGATAAAACCAGAATGCCTTGGTAAATAATATCCCAATGGTTTCACACATTGTTGGCATGATGGCCATTGCAATAGGCCTATACCAATGGTTCTACAGGAACCGTTGGTATAGACTGTCTGAAGTTAATATATGCCATTGGTTTTAATGAAACCATTAGGATATATATATACCAATGATTCAAGAATCATTGGTATAAATGATATTTATCATTTAATCTATTCCAACAGTTTCATGGAAACCGTTGGAATATATTTATACCAACGGTTCAAGAACCATTGTCATACAATCTCTAGTAAATAATCTATTGAAATGAGGGGTGGGATGGTGGGCTATCAATGGGGGTGAGGGGTATCTAGGGGGTGGGGTGGTGTCCAGGGGGTGGGGGTGTCTAGGGGGTGGGGGTGTTCGAGGGGGGGGGGGGTGGTTGTCCAAGGGGGTGGGGGTGTCCTAGGGGTGTCTAGGGGGTGTGGGGGCTGTCCAGTGGGGGTGGTGTCCAGGGGGTGAGGGTTTTTCCAAGGGGGTTGAGGGTTTCCAAGGGGTGGGGGTGTCCAGGGGGTTGGGGCAGCAGTCCATGGGGTGGGGGTGTCCAGGGGGGGGGGGTGTTCGGGGGGTGGGGATGTGGTGGGGTTGTCCAGGGGGTGGGGTGGGGGTGTTCAGGGGCTGGGGGTGTCCCGAGGTGTAGGGGAGGGGGTATTTATAGGGGTGGGGTGTCCAAGGGGGTGGGGGTGTCTTGGGGACGAGGGGGATTTGCAAGGGGGTTTGGGGTTTCCAGGGGGTGGGGGTGTCTAGGGGTTTGGGGTGTCTGGGGGTTGGGGGTTGTTCATGGGGGTGGGGGTGTCCAGGGGGTGGGGGGCTATCTTGGGGGGACTGTCTAGGGGGAGGGGGCGTCCAAGAGGGTGGGGGATGTCTGGGGGGGTGGGGTGTCCAAGGGGGGGGGTGTCCACGGGGTGGGGGTGGTGTCCAGGGGTGGGGGGGGGGGGTATCCAAGGGGGTGTGTGGGGGGGGGGTGCAAGGTTTGAGGGGGCTGTACAAGGGGGTTGGGGGTGTCTGGGGGGAATCCAGGTGGGTGGAGGGGTGCCCAGGGGGTGGTGGGTGTCTAGGGGTGGGGGGTTATCCAGGGGGTGGGGGTGGGGTGTCCAGGGGGTGGGGTTGTCCGGGGGGGGGGGGGGGGCTGTCCATGGGGGTGAGGGGGCTGTCCAAGGGGATGAGGGGGTGTCCAAGGGTGTAAGGGGTGTTTTGGGGGGACTATCCATTGGGGTGGGGTGTCCAGGGGGTGGGGTTGTGTTTAGGGGGTGGGGGGACTTTCTATTGGGGTGGGGGTGTCCAGGGGGTGGGGTAGTGTCCAGGGGGGTAGGGGGTGGGGTGGCATCCAGGGGTGTGGGGGCTGTTCAGGGGGTAGGGGTTGTCCATGGGTTTAGGGGGTGTCCTGGGGGTGGGGGTGTCCGGGGGGGGGGGTGTGGGGGTGTCTAGGCGGTGGGGGGGGCTGTCTAGGGGGTGGGGGTGCCAGGGGGTGGGGATGTCCAGGGGGTGAGGGTGTCCTGGGTGTGGGGGCTGCCCAGGGGGTGGGGGTGTCCAAGAGGGTAGGGGGTGTCTTGGGGGTGGGGGTATTTAGTGGTGGGTGGGGAAGGCTATTCAGGGGGTGGGAGGCTGTCCAGGGGGTGGGGGGTGTCTAGGGGGTGGGGGTGTGTAGTGGGGGGGGGGGGTATGTCCAACCAATATTATTTTTAAAGAGAATGGTAGAGTAAGTTATTTTAGATTCAAAATATAAATAAAGAGTTTTATCATATAAGGAAAAATAAAATATTTAATATAAAACGAATTTTAATTTGAATATATTACCAAAATTAAGAATTGATGAATGATAAAATTATTTATGGTAAAAAATGTATTGAATAACTTCCTTGGTTGTATGGTTATAGGGAAGAACTTTAATGATAATGATTTTATGGTAGCACACACATGGAAGTACATGCACACACACATGAAAAAACACACATGGTAGCAACAAAAAAATGTTGAACTTGAATGATATCACTCCCATGGTTTATTTTACCAGAAAAAACATAGCATGGTATAAAATAACACTATAACACTTACTATGATAGCATGAACAATTATAGAAAAAAAATATCTCAAAACATAAATTTAGGTTATCACAAAAAATAAAGAATGAAACTGAGTCCTGTGAGGCTTACTTGAGTGTTGCGAGTTGACCTGATAGATATAGTGATAATAAAGATGATGAAGGATGTTGAAAAAATGAGGTTGGTGGGCACAAATTCGAAGAATACTTTCAAGGTTTTCTGAGCTAGAGAGAAGAGTCATAGGTTTCCAGATCGAAGAAAATAGAATGCTAGAATATGAGGTGCGATAAATCATTTAAAATCTTTATCACGTCAGTTATTTAATAATCGACATGATAAACTGTTTTTTATGTTTATCACATTGGTTATTTAACAACCTATGTGATAAATTGCCAAGAATAAATTTATGACGTCAGTTATTTTATAACCAACATGATAAATCACTGAGATTCAATCTCTCACATCGGTTATAAAATAATCGATGTGAAAAATCAAATATCAGTATTGTTGACATCGGTTATAAAATAACCGATATTATAAATCGATTCTTGGGGGTTTATCACATCAGTTTAAAATAACCGACATGATAAACCAATTTTTACAGCTTTGCATGTCGGTTATATATAACCAATGTAATAAACGCTGATGTGGTAAACATTTTATGCACCGGTGTGTATATATTAAAAGATGACATTATCTTCAAACAATTGAAAAAATTTAAAAAGTTAATCATAATTTTTTTTGAAATGATTCTTTTTAATCATTCATAAAAAAATTCAAATGTAATAAAAGTTATAATTTTAAAATATTTAATTATAGGTAAAAACTTCAATAAAAAATTTCAATCACATGGTTATGAACGATAAATATTCTTTACTGAAAAGAGGAAATAGGGTTTAATTTTCTTAAGACCATTTTCTCAAATGTTTTAAGTCCCAAATAGAGGATAATGAAAGGAAAAAATGCAAACCCAAAAAATAATCAGAAGAGAAGAAAATATACGGGGTTTAAAAATAAGGATCACATAATTTTCCTCATTGTAAATTTAATATAGAAAATACTGAAAATAAATGATATTCTAACATAAACCCTTACCTCAGGTCCTGAATTTCTTTATATGTGATCTTAACCTGCCCTTATTCAGGTATCTTTATTTGGATTACACCTTAACCCTTGTTAAGTTGATATTTTGATGGGACTAGAACCTCTAACAAATATGGAGGAATGTTGGAAATGGATATGGGTAGGGCTTGGATGAACTAGAGTGTTCAAGTGGCATGGAGAAGTGATATGGGGAGGAGACTCCCTTATATAAGTTTGGTAGATATAAATCTTGTAAATACTTGGAAATTTATTATATCATATATGTCTTACTCAGCTAAAGTGGAACCAAATTATCATAGTTTCAACAAAAATAAAGATAATTTTGAAATCCAATCAACCAATGTGATTTAATAAAGTGTTTTGTTTTATTTTAAACTGAATCTATTAGGTTAACCCCTCTTTTAACCATATTAACCCTTACCGTCATAACAAGAGTTTTACCATGGTAACTATTCATTATGGATATAATTACCTAAATTAATTATGATGATTATAAATATAGAATCTAAATTAAAATATTCAATTCCTATATATAGAAAAAATTAATTCTAATATCTACAGAGAAAACACATAAATACAATTTTTAAGAAAAAATATTTTTAAGTATAAAAATGATTTTATTTTCCATCATTTATTAGTAACAACCATTAAATGAATGTTATTATATTATATTGAATATATTGTCTACCGATTTCATTAAAATACTTTATCTATTGTTATTAATTGAATTTATTAAGATGAAATATATTGCGCACAATAAAAATAGCTTTCCCAGAAATATCATTTTTACCTTCAAATTATTTTATCTTCATTAATAACCAATTAATAATAGATGTTTAAATGATTATTAAATTTTTTATATAAATTATAAATATATTTCATAATTTATCATTATAAACAAATATATATTTTTAGATAATAATACATAATATATAGAAAATAAAATTCTTGAAAAATTAGGTCTTATATGAATTTATTATTATTATTAAAAATTGAGCAATTATTTACTAATAATTAATGAATACCTTTATTAAGAAAAAAAAATACATATTTTTTTAGTTCAATTAATACTATTCTTACTTTCCAATTTAATGGCTAGGTTATAACAATCAATTTAATAATAAAATATATCATGGTTTGTATAATATTGAATTTACATGTAAAGAAATCTATCAAACACATTAAATTTATTAAAGAGAAAATATATTTTTAAATATTGGGAGTTACAGGAACACTGTTGATTAGAACTACCATGAACTGATTGAGAAACACATAGAACACAGAGATCATGAGTCCAACGGAAATAGATGTGGTGCTAATGACACTGAACAACATATCTATGAACTCAAAGTTCCCACAACAACATCTAAATGTAGTATTCAAGATTCACTCCTCCTCCACCCTTATTAGGTGATATTAGGACCATAGATAAATCATAAAAAACTAACTCCATTCAATAAATTGAATAAACCATCCATTATTAGGAGGTAAAAATTATTCTTGGCCATCACCTGGTTCAACATCCAATAGTATATATAGAACCTCATAATATTATCCACATTCTCCATGAAAAATATTAGTGCACCTCTTAGTGAAACGATGAGTTAGATGAAACCTCTCTATATCAAATAATTAAATTGAATACTCAAATCTTTAATATCATAAAATTCCATCCGATAGAGATTCATGGATACTAGAGAGACACTTGGATAAAACTCTTCCAAACTTGATATCATTCAAAGGGGGTAGGGTCACAACCTCTATAGGAAAAACATCCAAAAAATCTTTGATGAATTTATTAATTATTCCAACCATGCCTTAATACAATCCAATAATAGTGATTATAGTAGGAAAAATAGACGCTCAGAATACCCATGAACATCCTATAATCATTCTCAGTAAAGAAAACCACATGTTATCCTTAATCATCACAGAACAAAACTCCTATCTAAAATAAATTAATGACCATAGAAATAAAATACAATGATTTTATGCCAAGAATGAAATCATAGGGTTATATCTATAAAAAGAATAAATTCCCAAATAACCGATACTCCCCCAACATCAAATCACATCCCTAGCACATGTCAAACAAACTATACGAACCCAAAATTATTGTACTCTACACCAATGGAACTATAATACTCTCTACCTTGAGTCCCATAGAGTAGACCAAGATAGGTGAGATAAAATAATAAGATTATCTGGAATAAAAAAATTTAAAATATCGAGTAGAAAATTGCTAGATAGTACCTCAAATGATCTATGGATCACCTAATGATGATCTTGTAATGCCCCGACCCTAGTTACACAAATTCGGTTCATTATTTTAATACATTGAGATGATTACAAGGAATTAAGTCCCGAAGGACCGATTAGTTTAGCAGTCTTGGAAAATTGATTGCATACATGAATTCTACATTACACATTAGAAAATAAAACACAAGATTAATAATACTATGAGAATTCCATTAATCCCCTAGATTAACCCTTCTTATCAATCATAATACACTTCTAGGAATGCTGGGAATATAAAACATAAGAAATGGGTGAGCTCAGATGCTCAGTTAGGATAACAATATAGCGGAAATTTTCATAAATAAGCATAAACATTTAAGGAAATGTATAAGAATAAAACATAAGACTTGTAAACTTAAAATTTAGCATAATATGGCCAATATAAATCAAATAATTCCATTTACTTATTAACATAGATATTCTACTAGTTGAATAATCACATCCAATATCAATAGGCAATTTCATAATGATGGAATGCATAATGCCAGACTTCATAACTATATAGTCAAGGACTTGTTCCCAGACTACAAATAAGATTTTGTAAAGGCCTTGTGACAAGACACTAGTTTTAATCATGAAATCTACCGATGCATTTATGAGCTATAGCGAGCTTCACCCGTCACTTACTAAGTCTACTGGATTCCTCATATGAAAAGGTTTACAAATAACATAAACATTTGTATTAAAACTAGAATACAAAATGCAAATATTTTATCCATTTACCAGGAATGGTATAAAAATAACACATCCACATTCATAAATATCACAAAACCTTCAATAAAATATGGAATATTTTTATAATAAATCAACACTGATTAAGAATAATATCTCGTAAAGGATGTTGTCATAGTTGAAAATGATCAGTAAAAATCATTGAGAGAAATATCCCTTTTTCATGAACACATTAAAAAGTCACCTATTTTATAAGGGAATTAATTTAAAAGATAGTTTTTAATCAAAGTGTCCTATACCAATTTGAAACTTTTTAAAGGAATTAAAATTTTAAAACATTCATGTCTATATAAATAAATCCTGAAAACATTTTGAAAACATGGACATTAATGTGAAAGATTTAAAATAATAATTTTTTTAAAACATTTAAAAAGATATTTTAGTTAAAGATTACCTCAAGAGAATTATTTTGAAATTTCTTTTATGAAACATGGACATGTAAATTCAATATGTCCCAAAAAATACTCACACATAAACGATCTTGGAAAATAATGAGATTGAGGAATTAACCTTTACTTGTACATTCCTTTAGTCAAGGGTATATTTAACCTCCTGTATAAAGACCGTAGTATGTTATTAAATTATACCATAACCATATTAATATTTATTATATCATACATGATTCTATTAGGACGTTAAACTACCAATTTAATAATAATTTCCATGTTAAATTAACATTTCGGGTAATAATCACTATTTTATCGTACATGTTTTAACTTGTTACTCTTGATTGTATCACTTTCATATAGATTTAAATACTTCCAGAATATAAAACATGGATTATATATAATATATATTTATAATATAAATATGTATAATAGACATATATATGAAATGGAAATCACTGTTTATAGAGACGGTCGGTCGTACGTACGCATAAACGCTGTTTCCATTTTCATATCGTATTGAATGGAACTAAGTGAATAAAATATATGTAAGTACACAAATATATATATATATTTATATATATATCTCTATTAGAATTATTAGGTCATATATTACATACTTATTAATGATATATATTTTTATAATCATTGTGAATGGCGAATATGGAAATGAATCTCATCGTGTCATGGAGACGGTAATCCGTACGTACGCACGAGCGACAATATCATTATATTGATGGTGAAATCATATGTAATTGAATGTTATATAATATATACAGAATCATTAATATGTTATATTTATTTTTTACATCAGTAATACTCATTATTGTACTCATCCAAATAATTAAGTGTTTGAATAACAAACTATACCATGGCGTTGAGACGGTAAGCCGTACATATGCACGTAGGGTGACTTTTTCATTTATAGGATGAATAGAATAATGAATATGGTTGTACCATATTTATAATAACATCAAAATATATTGAAGATACTGAAGTTATTATTTTATAATTGAAACAACAAGGAAAGGGTAAGTGGAAGAGGAAACGAACTTGAAAGAGGTGATGAAATATTTATCTCTTCTTAAGGTTCTTCCTTTTGATTTGATCAAAAGGGCTCCTTAGGTTGGATTTGTGACCAAATTAAGGGATATATATTGAAGGTATTAAATTTGGAAGGATATTTGGGCAGGGGTTGGCCGAGCCAAATGGCACTGGTGGTGTGAAATTAAGAGAAGGATAAGTGCCCTTTTATAAGAGAGGTGAGTGTCACTTTAGGAAAGGTTTGTAATATTATTTTATAATAATATAATTTTCAGTTTCTAATGTCTAAAAAATTAATTATTTAGAGGATAATGTGTGGATGGGTCGAAAACCTCTCAATAAATAGGTTTTATATAGGTTTAGGTCATCATATTAACCTTATACTTTAGATTTAACTCTTAGTTAAATAGTTTGACATTTAGCATGTCTCTTTGTATTTTTATATTATATGGTTAATAATCTTACTATAACAAGAAAAGAGAACCTGATGTGGTTATTTATTAATATATATAACCTTAAATAATTCCTTTGGCCAAACCTTATATTTTTAGGAAAATTATATCAATTAATAATATAGGATTTTTTTTAAAAACTCAATTATGTCAATTTTGACACTATTTAGTATTTGGTTTTTGTGAAAATCATAACAACATGATTACTTCGAAAAAAAATTATTTAATAAACCTTAAAAAGTCATATTAACCTATAAAATTAGTGTATTCCTCAAAAGTTTCAAATTATATTTATTTGGATATTTATAATATCAATTATTTTAATCTTTCATTAGTAAGGTAATTACTGCATCATCATTGTGTCAAAAATAAATTAATTTATTTAGTGTTTAAAAATTATAAATAAAATACCATTATGTAGGAAATATTTTTTTATTTCTAATGAATATTTATAGTCGAATTCATCTTATGTATAACCCTATATTAAATTTTTTTTTGTTTTTAAACTTTGAATTTAACTCTTTTAACTCTTCTTTAAATAAAATAATAATAAATGTCCAAATCTTATCCAAGTGGACCAGAGAAGGTCATATTTTATTCCTAATGTTGTTTTTGGTCTAATTATAATTATCCAATAGAATTAAGATATGTGTTAGGGTAATTACAATATCATTTTTACCTTTAATCACCCCATTTACTTTCAACCGTGGTAAATAAAAGTCAAAAGTTACTATTCAAAAAAAATTATTTTCATCTTCTTGAACAATATTTTACATACTAATGTCAACCATGTCTCTTGGATTTTTGAAATTCAACTCACAGAAGTCGTAAAATTATGTTTTATGCAAATTTGTAAATGCTCCTAAAAGGTGGGTAAAAGATGGTAAAATGTTTGAGGAATACACTAAACTTTTATGTATCTATTCTAAAGAAGAATTTAATTTCATTAAATTGAATATATAAAAGTGTCAAATATAGGTTTTAAAAAGGGTTCTCCATTAAAAGGCGGTAGAATTGAATTTTCTAAAAAATATTTATTTTATCCGAAAAAAAAAGAATTTGTTCTTTTATTATGTCTAAGAAACAAATAATATGGATGATAAAATTATATAGAGTATATAAGATTCAAAATGCAGTTAATAATATTCATAACCTCTTTTTGAATGGTTAGTTTAGTATGTTGTGGTGCGGTCGAACTCGTGGATATGTGTGATGAAATCTATTGAATTAATTTAATGAGATAATGTTCTATGAAATATTAGGGTGTTACATTCTCCCCTCCTTTAATAAATTGCGTCCTCGCAATTTGAAATTGTTCTTAAAAAATAAATGGTTAAAATTAGAAAAATACCTTTGTGGAAAACCCACATCGGAAATTGGGTTAATAAAATTTAGTCTCAATAAGTGGGGAAGGTAAATAAAAAAGTCCCCACCAAATTATGATCTATATTAGAAGAACATTGGTGGAAATTAGAGACACATAATTGGAGGAAAAACCTAAATATTTATAGGGAGTGATTGAGGTTATCAATCACAAACAAGTTTAAAATTAAGGGCCCCAAAGCCATCAATCTAAGATGATGTAAAATATCATCAGTTAAAAAAACATATGGTATTAGGATAACACATTTTTGGTTTTAAAATCCCTTCCCTAAAGTTTAATAATTAATCTATACATAGAATAAGAGGAATATATATATATATACTTGACAAGTAGAGTTTCATCCTTCAACAAATTCCTACCAAAAACTTATCTTTCACTCTAAAAGATAATAGAATTAAAAAATATTATATTTATCCAAATCATATAGGGTTCCAAAAATAATGAATTTATAATTCATTTTTCAGACTATTTAAAACAAACTACATTATATAAACTAGGACATCATGTAGGCCAGTGGTAGTTGATGCACCCTTGTCGCTCTTCAGTGGCGGGTTCAAGTCTCGCAGCCTTGCCAGACGTGATAGGTTATCGCCCGACCACTGGGTTGTCCTTTTTATGACTATCCCAAAATAATCTCATGAAATGATTTAACCTTAACAATAGTATCCAATGTCAAGCTTAATCGATTCCAACCTTTAGACTTATCCAAAATACTTCTGTCCAAACTCACAGTCCAAAATTTATAAGGAAGGTAAACACAATGAAGATCCTTTTTTCCACATAATAACATGTGAATACCTTCATAATGTATTCTTTCAAAACATGGTAACACCCTAAATTACCATAAAACCTTATTGATTACATTCAAGCTCCCTTATTCTTGATAGAATACTCGATATAATCCCTATATCCAAAAATGTTGTAAACTCCAATAATGATGGAATATATAAACCATTAATCAGTTCAAAGGTAGTCAAGAATATCAAATATAATTTATCCAAATCAACCATCTCCTATTCCAATATCACTACCTCGGTATCAGGACCATATTAAGGTTTATCTTTCCCTCAACCATGTATTTTCCAAAAAGTTCAACATGCTGTTGAGTCAATTTTCTTAGCACCATATAATCTCAAATCCTCAATCAAATAGTACAACAGTACAATCCTTACTTATTTCCATAATTAATATAACCAGTGAATTGTTGATACAACACACAAATGAAATAATTCTTTAATAACAACGTAATAAAACTAGTCATTACTCTTCATCTGTAGTAGTTTCATAACTTGATTATTATCCAATAGCATCATTTGGGGAATACTCTGATGATTTGGACATTGATTCATGTAGTGTCCCAACACCTTATAGATGAATCATTGTACCTTTGAAACCTTTTTCTTACCCTTGCAATCACATACTTGGTGTCCTTTTTCTCCACACTAATAAAAAAATATCATTCCCTTCAAGTATTTACCAAGGTGATTATTTCCACAATTATCAAATATGGGAAAATCCTTCTTTCCCCTATTCCCTTTATCCATCTTTCTCTCTACCTTCCTTTTCTTCTCTGGCTTCCCTTCAAATCCATATGACTCAAAGAATTGTTTACTTATCTTATTAACACATTATACTATTTCTTCATATGATGATAATACATGTTATACTATTTCCTTTCTAAATGTTGGCATAATACCATGCAATAGATGATCCTTATTACTCTTTGGATCATGCGTATTACTAGAGTTCTCATTCCATCTATTGGGTTCCATTTCTAAACAATGGCATACACAATGTTAGTTTTATGAATCATAATGCATAATTACAAACTTGTAAAATACCTAACATAAATTGAAAATAATATGCATATAATCTATAATCATAAAGTGTTTTATTTAAGGAAGTATTTACTCCTAAATCCTTTATAATGATTTGTAATGAAAATTTGAATTATCCTAAGCATATCCCCTGGTAGTGTTGTTACCAAGAGTGCAGCAAGGCTCGTTGTTGTGCACCAGTTCCTATTTGAGTCTACCTCAAAGCGGTGTTTTCGGGTTTTACCCCTAGGTACATCTGTTCAAGAGTCACCTCTACCTACTCGTATCTAGATAGGGATGTATTTATTAGAAAACTCACAAAATCTCTATAGTACCAAAATTTTAGAAAGTTCTTCTATACTAATCTTCAAAGTTTATCTTAGGATAATGTTCTCTAAAAAGGGTTTATCTAAATCTATTTCCAAGGATGTTTCTAAACTTACTCTGATACAAACTATAATTCCCTAACCCCGGTTACCCAGAGTCGGTTCATTATTTTAATACATTGGCATTATTACAAGGAATCATGTCCCGAAAGACCGATCAGTTTAGCAGTCTTGGAAAATTGATTACGTACACGAACGTTACATTACACATTAGAAAATAAAACACAACATCAATTATCCTTTGAGAACACCATTAATCCCCTAGCCTAACCCTACTTATCAATCATAATACACTTCTTAGAATAATGGGAAAATAAAACATAAGAAAGGGGTGAGCTCAGATGCTCAGTAACGATAACAATATAGCGGAAACTTTCATTGTAACATACCAGGTAAATAAAGAATATTACTTTATCATATTTATCCATTTCTGTGAATAAAAGGTTAATATTAATTTAAATTTAATGCTATGCTCTATGGCATACCCAATACACAACAACAAGTTTCTTTGAAATCTTACGTTGCACTCTAATAATAAAATAATATTATTTTAAATGGTATTTAACGCCTAGTCATTGTAATGGCTGGAATGAACATAACTAACTAAAAAATGATTATATATGTTTGTCAAATATTTTTACTTTTTTTCCAATAAAATATAAAGGCTTAAAATAAGAAACGAATTCAATTTTAAGCATAAATAATCTCAAATTCACTAAAAGGTCGATTTATCAACTTTTGATGGTGAAACCTCTTTAATATAGTTTTTTTAACTCTTATACATTCTATTGGACCAAATGAAATTCTTCATTATAATCGGGACATCAAAATTTACTTTGTATAAATTTTTGGTATTTTTCCGATAAAGTTCTTTTTTTTGAATAGTGTAAAATGTTGTATTTTAATTCAAAACCTCTTTTTAATATAATTTTTTATATGATTATATCATCTTTTGAATTGGTTTTAAATTAAAATTATAATATATTTTTACCATTTAATCCAATGGTGGTCATTGGAAATTAATTTCACTTTGAAATTGGACTTGAACTAGTGTTAATCTTTTAATAGATATTGTTTCTTAAAAACACGCTATTTGTTTTGACAATGGGAATTAATTATTAAATTAATTAATGTAACTTATAGGTTTTTAATTTTTTAAAATATAAATAATTTTTGAATTCGGAATATCAAAAATAGATTAGGGTGAATTTTCGGTATTTTTCTGAAAAACTTCAATTTTTGATGAATAGTGAAACCACTAAGTGGTAGTTAATAAACTGATTTTTCATTTAAATGAAACTTTACTAATTCTGTGATTTTACTTTCAAAAATATGACATACATGGTTGTCATTAGGATGTAAAATGTGGTTCAATGGGATTAAAATAATTTTTTTTGGAGAATAGTAACTTTTAATTTTTATTAATCACGGTTAAAGGTAATTAGTGTAATTTAAGGTAAAGATAAGGTTATAATAATATGAAATGACCTTGACACATTTCTTACCCTTATTGGATGTGTAATTTCCGACCAATAAAATCCATGGGTCAACTTGGGGACCCCATGGAGGCACTTTGGTAGGAAAATGACATTAATAACTTTTTATTTAAAGTTAAAATTAAAATGTCACAAACATGTATTGTTTTAATAAAAAAAAATTACATGGGGTTATAAAAGTCATAGTTTTGACTTTAAATATTAATTGGAAAGATAAAAATATTTACTACATCATAGTATTTTTTTTATAATTTTTAGACATTAAATAAATTAATTTATTTATGACACCATGATGATGCAACGATTACCTCATTAATGAATGATTTAAATAAAATGAAAAGATAATGTAAATATATAAGACTTAAATATGTCCAAAAACTATTGGATGAGTATATTTAGAACCCTTATCACCTTATCCTCGAAATATATCAATTTGGGACCTTTAAAATCAGAAACTCATTTTAATATAAAGTAACATTTCTTTACTTTCTAAGAGTGCCCCTCCTCTCCTCTTATAAAAGCCCCCAACTCTACCTCCTTACCAACACCTCTCAAGCCATTGGCTCGGCCAAAATCTGGTCATTTTGTCTTTCCAAATCCATATCTTAATCCTAGAAGCCTCACTTTGTGCAGAATCCTTTCCAAGGAAGCCTTTGGGCTCAAATCAAAAAGAGTTACTCGATTTTAAGGTAATGTCTTCACTTGTGTTCTTTTGTTTTATTATGCTTCTCCAACCCCCTACACTATTTTTATTACTTTTTTTTGTAACACCACCATTATATTCAATATACTAGTATTTTTTTATAAGAAGTATTATAGCTACACTTTTACACACCTCCGTCTAATGGTTAAAGAACATACTATTTCTGTGGATGATGAATTACTGCCTCACGAAACGATGAGTGTTCAATATTCTTTTAACACTTTCAGAGGTGGCCATTAAGATGTCACTATATTTATATATGATATATGATATGTTTATTTTTTCCTTAAGCTTTTGTATTTTTCATTTATGGCATACCTTTATGGTTTCCATTATGGGTAAACGTGATATCTTCATTTTAGGAAGTGCGGACTACCACCCCCTCAAAGTGATTTGATTTGTTAGTTCCATATATGGGACATATAAAGGATGGAATTAATGGTATTACATATGATATCCTATTTGAATTATAATATACCTTTATATCATTATTATTTCATTCCATTGAATACAAAAAATAAATAAATGAAAGTTGCGTTTATGCGTACGTATGGCTTACCGTCTCCATGAAGGGTACATTTCATTTCTTATCTCCAAATGTTATGTACTATTAAAAGTACATATATATAATGTATATATATGTCATATATTACATCAAAATGATGGATATAATTCTGGAATTATAATATATATATCTATCATTTAGTTTTAATTCCATTAATATGACAAAGAAATGAAAGTAGTATTCATGCGTACGTACGACCTACTGTCTCCATGAACGGTGCTTTTCATTTTTTATCTCCAAATGTTATGGAATAGTATAAAATGAATATATTCTGGATATATATGATATTTAAATCATTAATAATATTCTTGAGATTATTTACCTATAACTACATGGAAAATTCTTTTCCAACAAGTTCAATTTTGACTCATGTACTGAACATCGACAAAAACGTCTGATATGAACACACATTATTAACAAATAATTATAACATTATAATATATGATATGAAATGAATAATAATATTCAAAGGATGTCCTTAAACAATTATAAATTGATCAAAGTTTATTGTTCAGGAATATAAAGAAACAGACAAGACAAGTCAGACTTGGGTTAAGGGATCCTACCTCTCTCTTTCTTTTTAAGTACTCTCTTTTATGTCATTTCTTTTAAGCTCATATTTATTATGTTTGGGGATGTTATTTTATATTTCTCAAACTTTAATTTTTATTTTTATATTATTAGAGACCCTATTTTATCTCGTAAATCCATTTTTGGAAGTTTTAAGTGGCACCGTTAGGCTGCCGAGTTTTCGTAAGGGATTTTTCAGCTCACTTTTATTCCTATGAGATTTATGCTACATTTTCCACCATTTCCTTTGAGTGGTGTATGTACTGCCCATTATTATACTCTTTTTGTAATATACATTTTTTATGGGTATTTACATCAATGTTGTATATTCCTTCTTTCATGGGGTGTACATTTCGGAAGTTACCCAATTCGGTAAGGGAACCTTTCACCCTCCTCATTTTAAAAGACTTATTTTTGTTAGGTCTTTTAATCTTATTATGATGGGATCTGTTCTTATATATCCTTATTTATATAAATTTTATGTCCAAGTGATGAGATACCCCTTTTTATCTCTCATCATCTCATTTTATGAATTCTAAAGTGATGTCGTTAGGCTGTCGGATTTTTTAAGGGAACTTCTTAACCCACTTTCAATTCTTTGGGTTAAACCTCTACTTCTTGATTTTATTATGACAAGATTATGTGTGGAACATCTATGTTATAATTTCCACAAAACATTGTATGGATATAATATTTATGCACATAATCATCTCATTGATAAATTCTTATGTCTTTTATATGAACTTGTATGGGAAATCATAACTCAATCTCATTTCATTGAGTTAAATATCTATGTCATTAGTTTTGTTTTTTCAAGAGTATGTGTGAATGAAATCTGATTGTTTTACACATAATATTCACTTATATTTGGTTTATTTATATTTTTCACACATAATCATGTAATTTATTTATCCTTAATCTAAGGATACCGACTTTGTAAGGGACTTAGTCTCAATCTTATTTCATTGAGGCATATTTTTTTATACAAAACGTTCTTTTATACAGTGTATAAACCCCTTTGACTTCTACTTTTGTTCGAAAGGAATATTTTCTATATGAAGCGTTTTACTAAATGAAAAAAAGTATGTTTCTTTTTAACGTACGCGGTGATAACGACCTTTCCACCGCCACGAGTATTATTTGATCTTTGGCTTCCTCAACAAGATGTTATATTTTTAAAAGTAAATGAATAAAATATACTCTTTCATGTATTTTGTTATTGAAAATGGTTTTGATAATGGATTTGTTATGTCAATATATTTAAGTGATATATTGTGCTTGAAATGTGGAAATGTTTTCTTTCCTTTATAATAGTTTTATGTGTTATGATTTTATAATGGTACTAGGACATTTGATGGGTGGTTACGTGATAAACCATATGACGGGTGGTGCCGGGATGGGTGGTTACGTTATAACTTCCAATTAATTGGGTATGGAAGTCGTCTGTATGGATATTCCATTAAGTGATATATGTGTAAGTCGACCGTATAGTTATTCCATTTAAGTATGTTTATGTCCCAAGTTACCTTTATACATTATGTGTTATTTATATGGGTTTTATGGTAATCTTTTGGTTACAAAATGGTAAGTAATGATCTTTTATTAAGTGAAGAGTATTTACAACTTTGTAAAGGTGAAAAGTATTACTTTGATAATGTATTCATGGTTTACTTGTTGTTTTGAAAAACTAACAGTTTTACTTCTTTCTGTATCCCTTACTGAGCTTTTTATGCTCATCCCAAGTTTTTTGAAATGTTTTTCCCAGGACATAAAGTTGAATAGGGTCAAGGATGGGATTAAAGAAATTTCAGGCTGTCTAAAACAAGGAACTAGACATGACTCTTTTGCTAAAGAGTTTATATTTTGTGAAAAAAATGGAAACTGAGTAGATGTGTCTACTTTGTAAACATTGAGAGGTAATAGTTATGTCCTAATTCTATAAAACTCTAAACCTGAAAAGATCCTCAATGTGAATTATTAATTTAATTCAATAATAAGTAATGTTTAAGGCTGGGTCCTTATATTCATAAATAAGCATAAAAATTTAACGTAATATATAAGACTAAAACATAAGCCTTTTAAACTTAAACTTCAGTATAATATGGCCAATATAAATCAAATAATTCCATTTACTTATTCACATGGATATTCTACTAGTAAAATAATCACATGCAATATCAATAGTAAATTTCATAATGATGGAATGCATAATTCCAGACTTCATAACCTCATAGTCAAGACCTTGTTCCAAGACTAAAAATAGGATTTTGTCAAGGCCTTGTGCCAAGACACTAGTTTGTCTCATTAGACCTACCGATGCATCAAAAAGCTATAGTGGGCTCCGCCCATAACATACTAAGTCCAATGCATTCCTCAAATGAAAGCGTTTAAACATAACATAAAAATTTGTATTAAAACTAGCATACTAAATGTCAACAATTTATCAATAAATCATGAATGGTATAAAAAATAACACATCCACAGTCAAACATATCACTAAACCTTCAATAAAATATGCAATATTTGTATAATAAATCAACCTTGATTAAGAATAATATCCCTTAAAGTATGTTGACATAGTTGAAAATGATAAGTAAAAATCCTTGAGAAAAATATCCCTTTTTCATACACTCATTTAAAAGTCAGATAATAAATAAAGTAAGTCATTTAAAAATAGTTTTTAATCAAAGTGTCCCATACCACTTTTAAACATTTGAAAGGAATTAACATTTTAAAACATTCATGTCTATATAAATAAATTCATAAAACATTTTGAAAACATGGACATTAATGAGAAATATTTAGAAGAATAATTTTTTTAAAACATTTAAAAAGATGTTTTAGTTAAAGAGTACCTTAAGTGGATCATTTTGAAATATCTTTTATGAAATATTAACATGTAAATTAAATATGTCCCAGAAAATACTTACAGATAAACAATCTCGGATAATAATGAGATTGATGAATTAACGCTTACCTTGTACTTTCCATTCGTCAAGGGTACATTTAACCTCTTGTATAAAGAAAAAAATATGTTATTAAATTATAACAGAACCATATTAATATTTATTATATCATACATGATTCATTTATGAATTTAAACTACCCATTTAATAATAATTTCCATGTTAAATTTACATTTCAGGTAATAATCGCTTTCTTTATCTTACATGTTTTAACTTGTTACTCTTGATTGTATCAATTAGACCATGATTTAAATAATTACATAATATAAAACATAATTTATATATCATATATATTTATAATATAAATTTGTATAATAGACATATATATGAAATGGAAAACACCATTTATGGAGACGGTAGGCCGTACGTACACATAAACACTGTTTCTGTTTTCATATCGTATTGAACAGAACTGAGTGAATAAGATATATGTAAGTACATATATATTTATATATATATCCAGTATAATTATTATTTCATATATTACATACTTATTAATGATATATATTTTTATAATCATCACTGAATGGTGAATGTGTAAATGAATCTCATCACGTCGTGGAGATGATAATCCGTACGTATGCACGAGCAACAATATCATTATATTGATGGTGAAATAGTATGTAATTTTATGGTATATCATATATAAAGAATTGTTAAAATTTAATATTTATTATTTACATCATTTATACTCAATATTATACTCATCCAAATAATGAAGTGTTTGAATAACAAACTACACCACGACGTGGAGACGGTAAGCCGTACATACACATGTATGGTGACTTTGTCATTTATAGGATGGATATAATAATGAATATAGTTGTAACATATTTATAATAACATCACTGTTTATAGAAGATATTGGAGTTATTATTTTAGAATTGAAACAACAAGAAAAGAGGAAGTGGAAGAAGAAAAGAACTTGAAAGAGGTGATGAAATATTTACCTCTTCATTGGGTTCTTCCTTTTGATTTGATAAAAAGGGATGCTTAGGATGGATTTACAACCAAAGAAATGCCTCTAGTATGAAGGGAGGAAAGTTGGGAGGATATTTTGGTAGGGTTTGGCCGAGCCAAATGACTTTGGATGTGTGAAATTTAAAGAAGGGGCAGTGCCCTTTTATAAGAGAGGTGAGGTTCACTTTAGGAAAAGTTTGAAATATTATTTTATAATAAATTAATTTTCGGTTTTCATTGGCTCAAAAATAAATTATTTAGAAGATAAGGTGGTTATGATTCTAAAAAATCTCAACCAATAGGTTTTAGATAGGTTTAGGTCATCATACTAACCTTATATTTTAGATTTAACTCTTAGTTAAATAGTTTGACATTTACCATGTCTCTTTGTATTTTTATATTATATGGTTAATAAACATACTATAACAAGATAGGAGAACCCCATGTGGTTAATTATTAATATATATAACGTTATATAAGTTCTTTTTCTTAACATTATATTTTTAGAATTATTATATCAATTAATTATATAGTATTTGTTTTAAAAACAAAATTATGTCAATTTGGACACTATTTGGTATTTGGTTTTTGTGAAAATCATAACAGAATTATTACTTCGAAAACAAATTATTTAATCAAACCTAACATGTAAAATTAACCTAGAAAATTATTTTATTTCATAAAAAGTTTCAAATTACATTTATTTGGATATTTATAATATCAATTATTTTAATATTTCATTAGTAAGGTAATTACTGCATCATCATTGTGTCATAAATAAATTAATTTATTTAACTTCTAAAAATTATAAATAAAATACCATTATGTACGAAATATTTTTATATTTCTATTGAATATTTATAGTCTAATTTATCTTATGTATAACCTTATATGAAAAATGGTTTAGTTATTAAACTTTGAATTTAACTCTTTTAACTCTTCTTTAAATAAAATAAGAATAAATGTCCTAATCTTATCCAAGTGGACCAAAGGGGATAATATTTTATTCCTATGGTTTTTTTGGGTCTAATTATACATATCCAATAGAATTAGGACACGTCTTTGGGTAATTATAACATCATTTTTACCATTAATCACCTTATTTACTTTTAATCGTGGTAAATAAAAGTCAAAAGTTACTATTCACCAAAAATAATTTTCATCTTATTGAACCAAATTTTACTTACTGATGTCAACCATGTATCTCAGATTTTTGAAATTCAACTCACAGAAGCGGTAAAATTATGTTTTATGCAAATATGTAAATGCTCCTAGAAAGTGGGTAAAAGACGGTAAAATGTTCGATAAAATTTTATATATCTAAACTTATTATAAAATGACTCCAATGAATTACATTGAAAATATATAGGTATTATGTATCTATTTTGACCTAAAATAAATTTAAATAAAATAACTAATTATTTAAATAAAAATTCGGTTTTAAATAATAACGCAGTGTTTTTCACTATTCATAAAAAATTAAATGTTTTTACAAAAATACCAAAAATTTACCCAAAGATAATTTTAATATTCCAAATTCAAAAATGAAGTCTATTTTACCAAATTGAAAACATAAAAGTTTCCTTTATTAATTTAAAATTAATTCCCGTTGTCAAAACCAAATTGCGGGTTTTTAAAAAGTAAATACTATCAAAATATTGACATGTTTTTATGTCAAATTTAAATGTGAATTTACTTATAATGACCTACATTGTATTAAATGATAAAAATATAATCTAACTATACATCCAAACCATTAAAATTCATAATTTATCACTATAAATTATTTCGATTAAAAAAGTTGTTTTCAATTAAAACATAGTATTTTTACTATTCATTAAAATATCAAAGTTATCATAAAAGTACCAAAATTTATCCAAACTAAATTTTTTCCCGCTTCTAAAGAATAATTGAATTTCATTAAATTGAATATATAAAAGAATAAAATACGGGTTTTAAGAATGTTTATCCATTAAAAGGCAGTAAAATTATATTTTTTGAAAAATATTATTTTATCCAAAAAAATGAATTTGTTCTTATATTATGTCTAATAAACACATAATATGGATGTTAAAATTTTATATAGTATATAAGATCCAAAATGTAGTTAATACAATTCATAACTCCTTTTTGAACGATTAGTTTAGTAAGTTGTGGTGCACTCGAACTCGGTGTTGCATGTAACACAAGCTATTGAATTTCTTTAATGAGATAACCTACTATGAAATCATGCGGTGTTACATATCTCTCAACTGTTTGAAACTATATGTATCTAACTATTCTGCCCCAATGAACCTATTGAAGACCACATCTACAAAATTATTCAACCTTATATCCTTTAGGGTAGGGAAAATCATGAGACTAACCATTTCTATATCCATTTTATCTTAATGAAACATAGGTTTGTTATCCCTAATGTTTGTATGGATTTGAAGGAAACTAATGCATGGGATGGTAGGAAATACAATCACCTATGACCTATTGATCCCCAAGAGTGGTCATAATATGATATTTCTGATGAATATAATATCTGCAAATAAATCAGACCAATGTAGAGTTCCTGGTGGATACATGAGAACATACAGATCTAGATAAATAAGATGATGGGAGATGAGATTGATTCCCCACCACTCAAAACCTCAACTTATTCCACATTTGAGATATTACGTATGAATATCTACCCCTCAAGATGTTATGACTTTTTCTTACCTAATATGACCTCAGCTACACCTATATCTACTCGATCACATCCACCTTATTCTACATCTCCCTACATATGTAGGAAACATAAATGGGGTAGCTACATACCCGATATCTTGATGAAATAACTCATCAAGGAACCCCACTCTGGTCTCCTTATCCATAAAATTTTTAGGGGAGAGTGATGAAATCCATTGAAGTGTATAACAAACCCAAACTAACACTCCTGAATCTAGTGCTAAAAATAGAATCTTTATATTTATAGATTAATATCAGTAAACATTACCCAATTTTATCCATAAAAATCTTACAACATCAAAATGAAATATTGGACCACTTACATACCCACGAACCTTTTTGAGTTTATAGTTTTAGAGAATTAGGAAAAACTCTTACATAATACTACATATTTCTTTAAGTGATCAGTTTCCCAATTACACCCATTTTTTATTATTTCATAATAAGTTTTAAACATCTCCACCATGATTTTCCACACATGAAACCTTTTTAACACAAATCATTTAATATCATTCCTTAAAACATGTGGAAAAGGAAACATAAGAAGGGTGATCTCAAATACATAGTAAGGGTAAACATAATCATAAAAAATTGAATGTAATTAGTGAGAATAAGATGATTAGAAGGGTATGTTGACATAATAACAGTGCAAGAGCATAATATAAGGTAATTAATAAAATTAATATCAGGGTCATCAATCATGAAACATAGAATAATGATTTTATAAATAAAAGAGTTATTGATTTCATTAATCATGATCCATGTGATGTCAAACTTTATCAAAGGAAACATTAAAAATCCATAGAAATCATAAATAAAATGTGTTGGAATCTTAGAACATTAGATTCATAGAACCCTTACAAATTAAAATAACCATATATTCAACTACAAATATAATTACCCAATTCATTGGAGGTCTATTATGGACCTACCTATCCTTGGTTTATAACATAACCACCCATCCTTGGTTTATAATGTAACCACCCATCATCATACATAATTTTGAAGAAACATAACATGAATAAAGTATATATATATTTCCTCTCGTCATAAACACATAAAAAATCCATCTTTCCTTTAACAACATGATTAACCCATAGAAAAAATTTTCCATGAAAATATATTTGAAAAAAATAATACTAATTCTATTGAAATAATGTGCATGGAATGTCCATACAAGATCATAAATAACATCAAGGTTTGTTGGAGTAGATGAATAAAAATACCATTAAAATATCATCAAAACATTCTTAAAAAAATATACTTTTTTATTTGAAAAAAACTTTTAAAAACTAAAAATTCATTAATTATTGTGAAAAGAAAACAATTTCAATGAAGTTGAAAAAATCATTCTTATTATAAATAATAAAAATAAACATTATTCTTAAATATTTTGTAAAAGTGAATCAAAAGTAACACATTTGGAAAACATTAAGAATTTTTTTAAATTTTTTGAAAAAGAAGGTAAAAGATCAAGTAAAATATATTTATTAAATAATTTATTTTTATAAAAAAACTCTTGAAATCATTTTAGATAATGTAGATTTGTAAGGGAAAGATTCATGATCTAAAAAAAGATACTAAATTAGTATCACTTAAAAACAAATTTTATGATGCTTCATTAATAAATAAGGGGGTAAATAAAAAGAAACTTGTAAACCAAATTCCTAACCAAAATATAAGAAAATATATGTTTTTAGAGAAATAATATCATAATATTTCCGCCAAATTATCCTCTAATATAAACAATCTTGAAAAAAGGATATTGTGTCAAAAATCCTTTACCGCATTGGTAACTTTCAAAACAAAATTTCAACAAAATAAAGATTATTATATGGATATATAAATACCATGAATTAAATTAATTAGTACATAAAAATTAATTTAATATTGTGTAAGTAAACAACTCATGGAAATCATTATGTACAATATGAAACATATCTCAAGGAAATGACATCGAGACAAAGAAAACCCTTGAAAAATTCATATAATTTATTTTAGAGATAATCAATAGAGTGATTATCTGTAACAAATTTAAATCTATAATAAAGTATAAATATATAAAAATTAAATTTAGATATCAATTTACATATAATCATGTCATAACAAATTCAATAAAGAAGAGTTATAACCCAACAAAATGAAATTGAGTTAAAAAACCTCTTGTACTTGGTAACATTCAATTCAAATACAATTGGATGAAATAATACAAGTTAGAACTCAAAATACTAAGAAGTATGATAGATTTATGATATAATGTGTAAAATTTTCAACATATACAATATAAAAAATAAATTAGATGCATAATATTAAAAGTTTCCTCAATGAAAGGAAGTTGAGATGAATTCTCCTACCTCGAGTCAATATTTTCCATGAATATCCTTTATCTCCTCTATAATAAAATTATATTAATTATTTTATTTATAAAGAACATTATAAAAGTTTAATTACTTATCCTTAAACCATTTATTAAATTATTCTAATAAAAATATTTAATTACTTAATCAGTTAAGTACTCATCATGCATTTTGAGGACATTCAGTTCATTATTGTCAAAACAGCTTCAGTGTGTTGATCGTGGTCAAATGAGTAATTTTTCCATAATATATAGAATAATAATAATGAAATAATTATAATTTCTATGCATATATTAAAATTTTAAAACCAAACATGAAATATTTCTATGAAAAATGAACTACATTACAATCACGGAGAAAGTAGGATGTACATATGCATAAGTAAAGTTTCAATTTTTCAACGATCATGATGGAAAGAAGGTATGTATTATTTTATATTTATAGAGTTATATTTTTTTCAAAAATAAAGTATTATATACTTATATAAACTTAAATATATCAACCATGTGATGTGGTGATGAAAAATGAATCAATCGATTCGTGGAGGTGGTAGTCCACACGTACACACAAACGATGTTATCATTTTTCTATGAATAGAATAGTAATGAAATATATGATATATTATCTTTTAAAAATGATATATATCTCATGAATATCATATATAAATATTAATTCCATTATTATAACAATCCTTGAGAGGTAGTGAAGGAAAATTAATTACATCGGTACGCGCGGCGGTAGTCCTTCGTGCATATGAATGATATTTTCATTTCCCATTTGATGGAAGAGGAGATAGATATAGTTTATGGTATTAATATAAAAAATATTAGTATATTTAATATAATTATTTTATTATGTTATCATTATCTAAGAATATTTTTATGAGGTAGAAAAAAATAAAACTAAAACACTCATTTAAGAACTATACATCTTTTTTAGACAACCTTCATTGCCATACACCTCAAGACCTTAAAGGTTAGTATTAAAAACAAAATGAGGCATATAAAATGTGTTTATGTATGTTAGGAATGGATTTGGTAAGATTTTTGATGGACAAAAATGCTTTTGAACTAATAATATTTTGGGAGAGGAGGTTCCCTTTTGTAAGAGAGGGGAGTGGCACTCCTCGAATTTCTTAGATTATTAAATTAATATACATTTATTTTCATGTAAAAATAGATAAAAATTGATATAATTCAAATATAATATGACTTTTAGTTGAGATAATCTCATCCAATAAATTTTTTAAATGTTTAGTTAATGTTTTCACCCTTATATTTTTGTTTTAACCCTTTTTGATGATTACCATGATAACAATGTTTTTAATCTTTATGGGTCAATATAGAAACTGTAAAAAAAATAAGACTATAAATGGAATGTGGTTTGTATTTTTAACCATATCCCAAAATTTTTACCAAAAAAAGGACATTGTAGATTTAAATCATTTAATAAAATTATATTTATTATAAATAAAATTAATGCCAATTATAGAACTATTTATTTATTTTGACTTTTAAAACTATAAGAGAAAAATGGAATTAGAATATAATGAATTAAAATATATCTTATATGTCATTTTTATCCAAAAAATAGAAATATATGAAAATTTATTCAAATCATACTCATTTTAATATTGATAAAATCATTTATTTCATATTTTTATTAATTAAATAAATACTTTATTTGTGTTGTTTAAGAATTTAAAGTAACATTTTCATTAATAAAAATCAGGAATAAGTTATCCTAATAAAGAAAAATAATTTTTATTTTTAATTAATATTTATAACTGAATATAAATTTGTTTTATATCTATGTAAAAATTTCAAAGATTATAAAACAAAGAGAACGAAATTTTTGACATTCCTTTATATAAAATAATAAATAGGTGAAAATCATGGATAAATGGGAAAGTGACATATATTCAACTTTAAAATTATTATGGATGAGATATAAAACCCCAATTAAATTAATTGAAGTATTATGGTTACTTTTTAGTCATTCTGATTTTGTTTTCAACCTCAATTACTTGATTTACCCTTTACTCTAGTAACAAAAATTTCTATTGTTACTATTTATAATGAACAAAAATAAAAGGGAAATATTTAAAAAATATTGACCAAATAATTCCAAATACTTAATCCATTTTCAAGACTCAAATCATAGAATTGGAATAATTTAATTTAAAATTTAATCGAAAAAACATGAGGAAAAACAGTTTTTAAGAAAAATGCCTTTTTAAGTATAAAAATATTTTTATACCAAATTATAGTATAAAATTAATTTAAATTGACATAATTGGATTATTTTTAAAACAAAATAACCTAATTAGACTTTAAAACTAATCCAAAATATAATTTGAAAAATTAAATACATTACAATAAAACAAAATATCAAAAAATCTGTATATTTCACTGTTGAAAAATCAATGTTTTTAGAAAATTATCAAAATTTCACTTTAAGATAATTTTTATATTCTATTTTCAAAACTTAATTCCATTTTATAATATAAATTTTCTAAAATTTACTGAAATTAATTATAATATCTACTCATAAAAATAGATAAAAAACATTTTTGAAGAATAAAATGACTTTAATAATAATTTAGTGATTATTTCCTAATAATTAATCAATAAATATATATTTATAATAATATATATATATATATATATATATTTCATAAATTAGTTATTCCTATTCATACCCTCTAATTTAATGACTAGGTTATAATGATCATATAATAATATTTCACTATTTGTTTAAGCTCGGTGTGGCGTATATTTTACACTATTAAACATAGTGTCTCTTATAACATATTAGGATATTAAATTCTCCACCTATTTAATTAATTTCAACCTCACAATTTTAACTTGTGTTCGATAATTAAGGGTTTAAAATTGGAAAACTCATTTTTAGAAACCCACATCGTTAAAATAGGTAATAAAATTTTCTCTTAAAAAGAGGGAAAGGGAAATGTGATGTTAATCTAAAATAACCCAAAACTAGGTTTCTAAATAGTATAACATTAGTGGGAAGTGAAAATATGGATTTTGAATAGAAAACTAACACTCAATTACTTATATAGAGCAATAGATATCATGATCAGGAGAAAGTTAACGACCACAATATCATATATTTTTAATGGGTGAAGAGACCATCGATTCATCAGAAATAAATGTAATAAGATAATTTTTTACGATACTTTTCCCTAGATTTAAGGAATTAATTTAACATATATAATAAAATAATAAAGAAATATACTTACTTTTCATTGGTAATTTCATCCTTTAATCAATTACTACCATAATCTCACTATTTTCTCCAAATGATGAGTATTCAAGATGAATTTTTCATGCATAAAGCACTAAAATAAACTTATAATTGATAAAATAATCTATAAAAGGATAGAAATATATTCCTAATATATTTAAACATTAAAAAAAATTATTTAAAAAATATAATATAATTCCCAAAATGAATAATCCTTCATACAATGAAATACAACATTAATCATTAAAGCCTCAATAATAGCAACCAAAGTACAATATAGATCATTAAATAAATAAATAAAAATAAATTTATTTAAAATATTATAGACTAATATTGAAAAACATGGATTATAATTATTTGATCACATATTTTTCCAGGAAAATTTAACACTTATCTCTAAATAATTGAATAATTATTAAAGTCTCATACAAAAAAATTATATGCCCACATCACATAATCTGTAAGATATGCTAATAATTTCCTTAAATAAATTATCCAATTTCACACAAAAACCTCATATACTCTTTGTTTTTATACTTTAATTGGTCTTGGATCATTTGGTTGAGGGTCGGGTTTGATTCCCGATCCAAATTTTCATGTTTTGGAAATTATGGGGATTTATCAGGGTGGAGAACAGTTACCGCATGAATAGTGGGAACCATGCCGTATGACCATGAAGATTGTACTGGTTGGAAAGAACTGATAGTACGATTGTGCGGTAAGTTATAGGTCACTATGCACCTTTTCTTCTATGGGAAGATAGCTCCCCACGGTTACCATATAGTTTTGAAAACTGTGCGGCCAAACCGTACGGATGTGCTAGGTCATTAAAATTTTGAGATCCTCTTTCCCCTCTCACCCATTCTTACCCTTTCTAGGTATCCAATTCCCCGTATCATTTTTTCACACCAGGGGGTCCTCCCTAACCCTCCTCCTTTTCTCCCAATCATTCATGGTTGCTCCTCCATCAAATTCAAGGTGAGTTTTTAGGGTTTCTTGCCTATTTACCTCCTCTTTCTCTTCCCGTCTTCTCCCCTTGGATTTTCATTATGGTTTTATCCCTTTGGATAAACCCAAATTCAAGTGATTTTTTATGGGGTGATATCTTGTCTCAAGGGTGTGCAGATCACTCATGGGGCTTCGATCATCCTCTCCTTGAAGTTTTATCCCATTCACACATGATTTGAGGTAGGCATTTCCAACTTTTCCTTTCCATAATGATCCATTGGAACTTGTATGTTTTAAAATTTCTTCTTAAATGTTATTCACACCTCTATTATATTTATTTATCTATGTGAAGGGTTTTTTATGTTTTTGTAAGTTTCTAAAAATAGTTTTCAAGTGATTTGGGTGAAACACCTATTTTTAAGGTACCTTGGATGTTTATTTGTAATGACTTTGTTCTTTTATGGAGGAATTGGGGTATTTTGTGAAATATTTATCCAATATGACATTGTGATGGTAATTTTGGGTTGTGAATTTGGTTTGGTGTGTTTTTTTGGTAATTTTACAGTTTTCTAAATGTGTTGAAATGATTTTGAATGGTTTTTATGGGTTTAAGTGGATTGTTTTATGTTCCCTAAATAACATGGATGGTTGGTTTGAGTTTTTAATTAATTGGTGATTATGTGGAAATGGTTTTTAATGTATTATTGGATTCTTGGGGTGCCACTGGATGTTGGAACATCCATGGGTTCTCTAGGTACACCCATAGATGTATCATCAAATGAAGGTGGTGTCTTAAATTGGCATTTCTTTGAAAATCTGGTTTCTTAAATGGTTCTTGTGTTCTAATTGAGTTTGGGGTATTTATGTGGTTTCTAATTTTTTTTTAAATTTGTTTCCCAAGGTTTGGACTATTTGGACTTGAACCATGCTTTGGTGTGAGTTTGAAAAGGATAAAGGCCTGTTTGGAAATCTTGAAATATTTGGGTGTCTGTTTGGATCTTAGGGGCACTTTTGGTGTTGAAAATGTGTTTTAGGGGTTTCTTTGATGATTTGGTAATTGTATTTGGTTATATCATGTTAAGGTACCATTTTCACTTCCAACTCAAAATTGATGTTTGTGTTGAATTTTAAAAAGGATTATGTTTTGGAATATATGTGTACCCGATTAGAAAAATGAAATGGTTTAGGAAATGAATTGAACATCTATAAGGTCCAGTGGCCTGGTTGGAATCTTTAAAAGATAAGAAATGTATATGTATATATGGGATGCCTTTATAGGAGTGATTTCCTTTCATGGGTTATCTCATGTGGGTGTTCGTGTTTGGGGTAGGCAAGTGTAGTGGAAACAACTGAGTTGAGTCATGTGTGTGTAGGCCTCCAACATACTTAGGGTTAATATTACCATCATGGGGTTCTAAGAGTTTTTTTGTTGACTGAGTTATAGTAGCATACCATCCCATATTATATGGGTTTGTACCCTCTGGAGTTGTAGGCAGACTATGAGGGTTGTTCCACTGGTGAGGCTTGGATAGAGCGGTTAGTTCGTTATAGACTTAGAGGCTACACCATACACTAACAGGTCATTCCAAACTGAGTACATTAAGGGATATTTTAGGGATGTTTAGGATCACCCCTGATTATTATTTATATTTCATGTTTACTATTTGATGTACTAGTTTCCTGTTTTTAATGCTTATCTTTTTCCTTTTGGAATAGTCATGGCTTCCATTTTTTTTGAATTTTTCTTATAAAATAACAACAAGTTTTGAAAATGGTATGTGGTGTGAAATAGATTTTAAAATGGAAAAATGTTGTGGTTTAATAAAATGTAAAAACCCTACTTTTATAACTATATTTCAAACTTTTTATTATGGAATATTTTGGGAATGGAAATACTGGGATCTTATAGTTTAACCTTGGAATCCCTACTAATAATCTCAGTGCTCACGCCTATACTCTCAGTTCAGTTTTAGGTTTCCTAGATCAGATTCTCATTGTGGAGAAAAATTGGTCTTGTGGTTGGAGGTGACCAAGAGGTCACACAAATATTGTGATAGTGTGTTTTTCCTAGTTTTGTGTTATATTAATGCCTATTTAGTTGTATATTGTAACTAAACCAATTACCTATTTAGTTGAGATTCATTTTATGGTTTTTCAACATTCATGATTTGTTCTATTTTTTAATCTAGTCTTGGTTATTTATTCTCGGTGGAAATCATTTCCTCTAGTGTTGTATATGATGACCGACACTAATTTTCATCCTTGGGGGATCATGAACGCCCCTTAAGCCATGTCATGGATCGGGTCGGGGCCGAGTTTGAGGGAGACCTAGCTTGGTTCATGAAGAAATGGTATCAAAGGAGGTTCTTAATATTTAGTTTGTCAGGTCGATGGAGACTAGGACCATCGGGGTTTAGCAGGTAGGTTACAGGTCAGTGCCTAATCACCATCACTCGTGACGAGACCTGAGTTACTAGGGGTAGTCTGGGAGCGTGTCCTTGTCTTAGGTTGTTTTGGGATGGGGGATGAAAATGGAGGGGAACCGATGTCATGTTGTGACCTCACATGGAATGGGGACCCATGTGGAGTCCAAGTACCTAGTTTAAGGTTCTCTTAGTGTTATGCCTTACTTAGGACATGACCACCACCATGTTCTCGAGTTATTCATAAGTACCAACCCCTCATTCTAGCGGTTCTTTGTTGGTTGTTTTTCATTCTATCCTTGGCTTTTGTAAGCGTGATTTTAGAAATGAAAATGGTTTTGAAAAAAACATTTTTTATTGAAAATGGTTTTATAGTGAAAATAGCTTTTAAATGGATATTGTGTTTTTTTTCAAAATCATTTATGGTCAATAAGGTTGGGTTTAGAAAATAATGTGGGTTATAAATGGAACATTAATTCTTTTAAGTGGTATTGAAATTGAAGGTTTTAACCCTTATTATTCCTTATGAAGGACCATGTGCTTGTGGGTGTGTACATATTGTATTTAGGGGGAACTTGTTTATGAAGGATGTGGAAGGAAATGGATGGATGCACACGTGATGATTCATAGGATGCCACATGAAGGGGTTTTTTGGAATTTAATTCTTGGTTTGGTTTTTCTAAAATAGATTTGAATATGGAAATTATTTAGAAAATTGGAATTTCTTAGAAAATGGGTTTTGATATTTGGAATGTTTTTTTGGGATAAGGGAGTTTTTAAATTTGAAATAAATTGTGGTTTTTGAAACAGTGATTTTTTTCATGTGTTTGTATATGTTTTTCTTATGTACCACTTTCCCCTGGAATGGGGTATTGCTTTTGGTTGTGCTTAAGTCTCTTTGTGCTTGTGGGATGGTTGTCTCGGCTTGAGGTGTTTCTTTTTTATTGAGTTTTTGAATGATTCCATTTTTAGTTGTGTTCTTCGTGTTGTTAGGAGTATGCCGCCTACAAAGGTCGCTAATGTTTCTAATGAGACATTACCAATTTCTAGTTTTCTTGGGTGTTGCTGGTCCTTCAAGTCGTTTGTGGTATGTTATAGGTAGTTTAGTGGTTTAGTAGAAGCAGGTTATGTCTTTGGGTTATTGGGAACTCCTGTGTTTGATAGAGTTTGTGTCATCTTGTGTTTGCCTGAGGGTCTAGTTTTGGACCAGTGGAGGCTGGTTGTCCCTTTTTCATTAGAATTTTGTGTGAGGGTAAAGGATAGTCAGCCTTCACGATAGTTACCTATTTGGTGGGTGGGGTGTGCAAAAGTAACCTATTTCTGTAGAATATTATTCATCAATGCCGACTTCTAGTTTGTTAGACCATTCTATTTTATGCCACAAGTGTGGACAATTCATGCATTATAAGCAATATTGTTTCATCCCTCCAAGGTATTTCCATCATGGTAACCATTCGGCTCACCGGGGAAAGTTCAGAATGAAGTGTCATTCAGGGAAGGAGTTCTGATCAGGGGATGCTAGTGTGTGTCTATTGGGAATAAGATGCTCCGGCCATCAAATCCCTAACCTCAGGTCTTAGGGTGAAGCTCGTACACTGTTATGGGTTTCCAAGGGGGTATGGGACCTCAACATAGTTTCTGTTTTTGGTGTTGGGATAGAAACATTTGACATTTCCTTTCTCTTTTTTCATTGTATTGGTAGGAGCTTTGTTATATTATGATGTAAATAGTTCAATTATTTTGGATGCGACTCATTGATTCATTTATTCTTCTTAAAAGTTTTTTTGGTATTTTCTGGAGTGGTGTTGGTTCTATTTATACGGTTTTTGTTTGAGGGAAGTTTTGGTTTTCTAAAGGTAATGGATGGTGTTTCCAGTTTTTGTTTGAGTTCTATTTTTTGGTTTTTCCTAAGTGGTGGGAGTCTTAATTTGGGGTGATAAATTTCTAGTTTAGGCCAATGTGGAGGATTTTAAATCCTTATGGTGATGTGTTTTCCCTTTTATGGAGGGATATTGGTTCTTCTATGATGTTTCCTTGTTTCAGTATTCTAGTATTTGGGGATGTTTTTAGAGGTTTTCTAGTTTAATACTTTCTATGGGGTTGTTCTGCTAGATCTAAGGGATTTGATTTAGCTCGGGTTGAGATTCATTGGTTTTTGGTTGTGGTATGGATACTACATGGTTAGTGTGTGATGGTTGGGGATGATCGGTTGGGAGTTCCTGCATTTCCCCCTTAGGGTGGTGTGTTGGGGTTTAGAGGTTTTATTGCTAGTTGAGTTCTTTTGATATGGAGAACCCTCTAGTATTATCCTCTTGATTTGTGTTGTGGCCTCTCTTTTATTGGTAAAGGGTGACCTATGAAGATTAAGGTCTTCCCTAGATTCTTGGTTTCCCTAAGTTTTGTTTTTGCATGGACTCGAGTTGTATGGACTGTTGACATGTTGACTTTCTAGGGGAAAATAGTTTCTATGGTAGGGAGAATTGTCACACCCCGACCTCTTATAATCCTTGTTTTATCTTTTTGTTAGTCTTGGATCTTTTTTTAGATGTTTGAGTTTGAGACTCAATTGAAATTTTGAGTTTTTGGAAATTTTGGGTAGTTTTCAGGGTGGAGCACAGTTACTACATGGTTAGTAGTAACCTTGCAATATGGCCAAGAGGCTCATGCTGGTTTGAAAGAACTAATTGCACAAATGTGTGTTAAGTACCAGGTAACCTTTCACATTTTCTTCTGTGGGAAGAGAGCTCTGTAGGGTTTCCACTCTATTTGGAAAACCATGCGGCCAAGCCGTACAGATGTGCCAGCTCATTAAAATTTTGAGATCCTATTTCCTCTCTCTACCATTTTCACCATTTCTCTAGCTC
This sequence comes from Viscum album, assembly GCA_963277665.1. Taxonomy (NCBI): domain Eukaryota; kingdom Viridiplantae; phylum Streptophyta; class Magnoliopsida; order Santalales; family Viscaceae; genus Viscum; species Viscum album. The sequence continues at coordinate 1,715,157,070 of OY728125.1, forward strand.
CCCATCTCATTTTTTCATACTAGGGGTTCACCCTAATGCTACTAAATTTCTCCCAATCATTTGGGGTTTCTCCTCCATCGGATTCAAGTTGAGTTTTTAGGGTTTCTTTCCCATTTTCCTTCCCCATCATCTTCCCCTCTTCTCCCATTGGATTCTCTTTGGGGTTTTATAATTTTTGATGAACCCTAATTCTAGGGTTTTTGTGTGTGTGAGTGAGGGTAGGGGGGTGATTTATTGTGGCTAGGGTGTGAGGATCTCTCGTGGGGCTTCAATATCCCTCTCCTTGAAGTTTTATCCCATTCTCACTTGATTTGAGGTAGGTGTATCCAACTTTTTCTTTACATAATGATTCATTGTAACTTTTATGTTTTCAAATTGATTCTTAAATGTTATTATCACCTCTATTATATCTATTTATTGTTTTGAATTGTGTTTTTATATTGCTGGAAGTTTCCAAAAATAGGTTTTCAAGTGATTTGTGTGAAATGCCCAGGTTTAAGGTACCTAAGATCTTTATTTTTAATTCCCATGTCCATTTAAAGTAGAATTGGGTTCTTTTGAGAAATTATTATCCCATATGACATTGTGATGTTAATTATGGGTTGTGAATTTGGGTTTTTGTGTGTTTTTTGGTAATGTTATGTTTTTATAAATATTTTTAAATGATTTGAAAAGGTTTTTATGGGTTTGAGTGGATTGTTTTTTGTTACCTAAAAAATGTGGATGGTTGTTTTGGGTTTTTAAGAAATTGATGATTTTATGGAAACAATTATTTTTATGTATTCTTGGATTCTGGGGGTGACAATGGATATTGGCACATTCATAGGTGCACCAGGTGCACACATGGATGTGTCAAAAAATGAAGTTGGTGTCTTAAATTGGTGTTTCTTTGAAAATGTGGTTTTTTAAATGGTTATTGTGTTCCAAATGTGGTTGGGTTTTTTGTGTGTTTATAAAAATGGTATTAAAGGTGTTTCCAAATTTTTGGACTATTTTTCCATGAAGAATGATTTGGTGTGAGTTTGGAAAGGTTAAAGGTCTATTTGGAAATCATGAAATATTTGGGTTTGTGTTTAAAACATAGGATCTTGTTTGTATTTGTAAATATGTTTCGAGGGTTTGTATGATGTTTTGGTAAGTGTATTTTGTTATATCATATTAAGGGCCCACTTGGCACTTCCAACTAAAAAGTGATGTTTGTGATGAATTTTAAAAAGGATTGTTTTTTTGGAAAATATTTGTGCCTAGTCTGTAAATCAAAATGGTGTATGAAATGAATTGAACATCTATATTGTATAGTGGCTTAGTTATCACATTGGAAATATATGAAATGTATATGTTTGTTTGAGACACCTTTATAGGAGGGATTTCCCTTTATGGGTTATCATATATTAGTGTCCATGTTTGGTGTAGGAAAGTGTAGTGACAACATCCAATTTGAGTCGCGTGTGTGTTGGCCTCCTACTTAAACAGGATTAATACTACCAAAATGGGTTCATAGGCAAATTTTAGTTGATCGAGTGATGGTAACTTACCATCCCTAATTAGACAGGTTGGGAACCTATGGAGTTGTAGACATACCATGAGGGTTGTGCCACTGGTGAGGCTAGGATAGAGCATCTAGTTGGTTATTGACTTAGGAGCTTCACCATACGCTGGAAGGAGATTCCAAACTGAGTACATCCAAGGGTCTTCTAGGGATGTTTAGAATCACCCATGGTTATTATTTATATTTCTTGTATACTATTTATTGTACTAGTTTCCTGTTTTCACTGATTATTTGTTTTCTTTTGGCATAACCCTGACTTCCCTTGTTTTGAATTTTGCTTATAAAATAACAAATGGTTTTGGAAATTATATGTGGTGTTCATTGGATTTTAAAATGGGAAACATTGTGGTTTAATAAAATGTGAAAAACCCTAATTTTATAACTGTATTTCATACTTGTGATAATGGAATATTTTGGGAAAGGAGATACTTGGATTATGTGGTTTATCCTTGGCATCCATACTGAGCATCTCGGTTCTCACACCTATCCTATCATTTTAGTTTTAGGTTTCCTAGCTCTGGTGAATATTGTGGATCCGGGTTAGTCTTGTGGTTGGAGGTCATGAGGAGGTCACATGGGGATCATGGTAGTGTTTTTTTGTTTTCATTTTAGTATTATGTTAATTCTTGTTTATTTTTATCTTGTAACTAAACCAATTTTATTTTTATTTGAGATTCAGTTGATGGTGTTACTGTGTTCTCGGTTTGTTCTATTTATTCATATGGTCGTGTTTATTTAATTTGGGATAAAATTTTTCCCTCCTGTGTTGTATCAGATTCTTGATACTTATTGCTATCCTAGGGGGATTAGGAATTCCCCTTAGGCCATGCCACAGCCCGGGTTAGGCGCTGGGTCAGATAAATACCTATCTTGGTTCGTGACACTTAATATCCTAATAACCTCAATAACCTCAAAATTGATGAAAATTTTAGCCTCAAAGGTGATATCATACATTTTGGATTAAATCCCAAAAAGTGGAATAAAATTATTCTAAAATAATACTCTATGTATATCCTAAGGGTTACATACACCTCAACCAAATTTAAAATCACCGAAAATATCATTAATCATCACAAAATTCCATTACTTAAAAAACCCAAAGGGGTTTCTAATAATTTGAACTAATGATCAAACATAAACTCATAACGCCATGATAGTATCCATAAATCTTAATATAACCACTCATAAAAACATCATAATCTCCAAAGTTGTCTAAACCCTGCTCGGATATCAACTATAAGGACCCTGAACCTACACTCATGAATCCATTGCTAAAAATACTATCTTTATATGTCTAGATTGATACAAATAACATAAAAAGGAAATATTGATTCACTTACATACCCAAGGACCTTTTAGGATTAAGGATTTAGAGAATTATGAAAAACTCTCACATTACAGTACTCATGTTGTCAAGTTATCATTTTCCCCCTTACACACAATTATTTTTTTATAATAAGTATTCAATATGTCCCAAGAAATTCTCCACACATGAATCATTTCTAGACACATATCATTTAACATCATTCCTCATAACCTATGAAAAAGGATACATATTAATAGTGATCTTAAATTCTCAATAAGGGTAAACGTAAGCATTAACAATTAAATATAATAATTGAGAATAATATGATAATAAGGTTATGATGACATAATAAAAGTTTATGATAATAATATAAGTTAATTAGTACCCATCAATACCTAGATCATCAATCATAAAACATGACATAAATCATTAACGAAAGAAAGATTTAATGGAATCAATAATCAGGAGCCATGTAATGTGAATCTTGATCAAAGGAATCATTAAAACCCTATATCAAGAATAAAAAAATGTGTTCGTATCTGGGAAAATTATAATCATATAACCCATATACAACACTTAAAAATTGTAATAACCATATAATCAAATTAAAATATAATTACCCAATGCATTGGAGGGCTATCAAAACCCCACCCATCCTTATTTTATAATGGAACCACCTATCCCTAGTTTATAATGGAACCAACCATCATCTAAAAAAATTCTAAGAAAAAAACATGAATAAAGTACATAGAGATTTTATCTCATCATAAAACTTATAGAAACATCAATTATTCCTTTCAGAACATTATTAACCCATGGAAAAGAAATGGGTTCCATGAAAATCTATTTAAAAAAAATCATAATCTATCCAAATAAATAATGAGGATGTTATCATTACAAAATATCCCCGGTGAATCATAAGTAACATCATGGGTTTTTGGCATTCCTAATTGGAAATGACATTAAAAGAACATGAAATTTGTTTTTGATGAAAACACCCATTTCACTTTGAAAATAAATTTTTAAAACTAAGAATTCATAAAATATTAGGAAAATTAGTTACCTTGAAAATAACCTTGGGAAATTATAAAGTAATATTAAAATATATTAATGTTTATAATTTTTATAAAATCCTTTCATGTTTTACATGTTAAAAATAAAAATTCATTACAAAAACATTTTTTAAAAAGGGAATAAACAGTGACCATTTTAGAAAATGGTATAAAATTTCCTTTTATTTATTTTAAGTGAAGTTAAAATAATTTCTAAAATATATTTAGGAAATAATTTATGTTTATAAAATAATATTATTGAAATATATATAGGAAACATGGATTTGGAATATAAAGATTCCCAATTTAAATGAATATACAAGTTGAGTATCACTTACAAACTTCTATCTTGACATTTATTTAAAAAATAAGTGGGTAAAAATGAACAAAAAATTAAAAAAAACATAATAATAGGATAATGAAATATATTTCATTCAATAAAATAATATCATATGATTCACTCTAAATTATCCTTTAATATATACAATATTGAAAATGGATATTGAAACATAAATCCTTTATCGTATTGGTAACTTTCGAATGAAATGTCATTGTAAGAAAGAGTATGATATGGATTTGTAAATAACATTAATTAAATGAATTAATATGTTGAAATTCATTCAATTTTAATTAAGTACACCCCAAAATTAAATCATGGTGTATAACATGAAACATTCCTAAAAAAATGTGATTGATTAAAAAAACCCTTACAAAGTTCATATCATTGATTTGAGAGTTAATTAATAGAGCGATTATATGTAAAAAAATTAAATAAATAAAAAAATAGAAATACATAAAATATAAATTTAGGGATAAATTAACACACAATAATTTCATAATAATGTCAATGAATAAGAGTTATAACCCAAGGAAAGGAAATTGAGTAAAGAAGCACTTTACCACTTGGTAACTTCCAATTCAAATACCATTGGATAGAATAATTCAAGTTAAAACTTAAAATACCAATCATAATTAATGATTCATGATATATCGTGTAAAAGAGGAAAAATATAAACCGTATAAAATAAATTATGTGTATAACATTGAAATATTACACAATAAAAAGAAATTGAGATGAAATCCCTTACATCAAACCTAGACTTTCCATGCATGTCCTTTAAGTCCTATATAATAAAAACATTTCAACTATTTTATTTATTAATAAAATTTTATAGGTTAAATACCTTATACTTATAAAATTTATTTTATTTATTTTTATGATACATTTAATTACTTAATCAGTTAAGTCCACGTCAAGTATTTTGAGGATGTCCGGTTTATAATTTTCAAAAACAACTTCTGTGTGTTGCAAATGGTAAAATGAGTCATTATTTTATAATATAAAGAATAATAATCATGAAATAATAATAATTTTTATATAAAAATTATACATTTAAAATGAACCATGAAATATGCTTATGAATAAATAACTCTATTACAATAAGAAAGACAGTAGGTCGTATGTACGCATGAGTAATGTTTCCATTTTTAAAAATTCATGAGGTAAGAAGGTAAATATTATTTTATATTTCCATAATGATAATTTTTTTCATAAATAAAATATTATACCCTTTTATGTAATAATATATATCATCCATCTGATGTGGTGATTAAAAATGTATCACATCACTTCATGGAGGTGGTAGTTCATATGTACGCACAGATGACATTACCATTTTTAATGACTAAAATGATAAGAAATTTTATAATATATTAAATTTTTGGAATGATAAATATTTAATAAATATAATATATATAAAATTAACTCCATCATTATAACAGGTATTGAGATGCAGTTATGAAAAAAGAATTACATCGGTTCTAGAGGTGGTAGTCTACTGTATACACTAACAACATTTTCATTTTCTATTTTATGGAAGAGGAGATGGATATAGGTTATAATATTAACATAAAAACATATAATTATATGTAATATAATAATTATATTACTTTATCATGTTTTAAGATTATTTTAAGGAAATAGATAGAGAAATAAAACTAAAACATATGGTTAAGAATTTCACTTCTTCTTCAGACAACCTCCTTTTCTTTACACATTACGACCTCAAAGGTTATTATTATTCCCAAAACAAGGCCTCTAAAATGTGTTTGGGGATGTCATGAAAGTAGTTTTAAATGTATTTTCCAAACCAAAAGTCTTTTTATGTTTTTATAAATGAGGAGAGGAGGTGCCCTTTTATAAGAGAGGAGAGGGACACTCCTGAAATTTTATAAATTATTAAATTAATATTAATTTATTTTCAAGTTCAAATAGATCCAAATTGATATAATTAGAATATAAGATGAGTTTGAGTCTAAATCATCTATTAAAATAAAAAATGGATTATTTTAGGTGATTTTATAACCCTTATCATTTTTTGAACCCATTTTAATCTTTTTTGATGATTACCGTGATAACAAAGTATCTACACTTTAGTGGTCAATATAGTTTCTATAAAAATAAATTTGGAACAAAAATAGAACATGGTTGTTATTTTAAACTATAGCCCAATATTTTCTCCAAATGTAATATTTTTTGGATTTTTAAATCATTTAATAAATTATTATTTATTATAAAGTAACATTAATATTAATTTTGGTACTATTTATTTAATTTGATCTTTAAAACTACAATAAAATGATGGAATTTGAATACAATGAATTAACAAAACCTATTATAAGTCATTTTTAACTATTTAAATCAGGAGACCCAAACATTAATTAAAAATATATTACTTTTAAAAACTTTATAATAATTTATTTTATTTTTCTATTAATAAAATAAGTACTCTAATAGTGTTGTGTAGGAATTTAAAGTAATTATTTCATCACTAAAAATTATAAATAAATATCCATGAGAAATAAAAATAATTATATTTCAAATTAATATTTACAAATGAAAATAATTTTTTTTGCACATAAGTTAAAATTTTAAAAATAATAAATTAAATAGAATAACATTTTTTGATATTTCTTTATATAAAATATTATAAAGGTCAAAGTCATATCCAAACTAAAAAATACCATATGTTATACATTTTTATAATTAGTTAATATATATAATCATGAAATAAAATTATAATAATTGTTTCTGTAACGTTTTAGTCCTTATAAATTTATTTTTAACCTTAATTACCCGATTTACCCTCTACGGTGGTAACAAAAACTACTAAGGTTAATTTTTATAATGAAAAACGAAACTATTTTCTAAAATTATACCTAATAATTCTAAATATGTAATTCATTTTTCAATATTTAAAATCAATAAGTGGTGGAATTTAATTTAAACTTAAACAAGAAAAATGATATGAAAAAAAGTTTTTCAGAAAATTGCCTTTTATAAAAATATTTTTATGCAAAATTAAAGTATAAAATTCTGTCAAAAAAAATAATTTGTTTATTTTTAATAAAAATAAATTAATTATAATTTAAAACTAATCCAAAATAAAATTTTACTATATAAATACATTAAAAGAAAATATAGTTTTCAATAAAAATCATTATTTTTCACTTTTGAAAATTTTAATTTTTTAGAAAATTCTAAAAATTTAACCTTAATATAATTTTGATATTATGATTTAAAAATATATTTAAATTTTATAAAATAATTTTGTTCAATTTTAATTAAATTAATTATATTATTTTGTCATTAAAATCAATAAAAATAATTTTTGAAGAAGACGTATTTTTGAAGCATAAAATGAATTTAATAAAAATTGAGTGCTTGTTTCCTAATAATTAATCACCAAATTTATATTGATTAGGACCTTTATATATATTTTTTAAATTGGTTAATCCTATTCATACCTTTTAATTTAATCTCTAGGTTATAATAATAAAAAATATTTTTTCATGATTCGTTTAAGCTTAGGGATGCGTATTTTATACGCTATTGAACATAATATTTCTTTTAAAATTTCAAGATAATACAAAGTGAATCTCAAGATCCCACATGATTAGGCTTAAATTCTTTAGGTATTTAATCTATTTCCTCTTTTATTATCTAATTTTTGATGGCATGAACTCTGCATAAAAAACCCTTAAAAAATAATCCTAGAAAACTTTTACCTCTTTATGATCTCTGAGATATAGTGTACAATACTAGTGGATGAATTTTCTCATATGGATAAATTAAAATTGGAGATAATATGTTTTCTTATCCTAAATCAAACTAAAAGTTATATCAAACTCATCCAATTAGTGTTCCATCTAAAAATTGGAGAAACTCCCTTCGAACTTTTCCAAACTCTAGCACCAGAACTCATAGATGGTCCTCCTCTAAAATATGTCCTCCTTAGCCAGGTAAACCCTTAGAAAATCAAAAAAATCATCATGGAACACATATCCATCCAAATCCAAACATGTCCATATAGGTTATCCATTTCTTTAAACAAGAAGGGAATGTTCTAATCCTAGTGGTATATAATTTTTTAATGTTAATTTAATTAAATTCTTTTAACTTCCCTAAAATCACACAAATTAAACCATAGGTGAAAAAAACTAGATTAATTTACCTATTAAATGTATCAGATCTATAATAAAAATTATCTCAGATAATGTGTTATAAAATCTTAAGGTCATTACATTGGACCACATGATAATATTACTTGTCATAGATGGTTTCCCTTGATACATCACCCACTATGTTTGACTAATATTATTTCCATACTAAACCCATGAAATCATCACTAGTTCCTAACTCTAAAATCCATCCTAATTCTCATTCAAAATTATGATACCACTTTTTATTGACCCATCCCTACTAACAATGAATCATGGGCCTGTATTAAAGATGTGAGTAACCCCCAAATCCCATCTCCAATTGGCCACAAGTTGAAAAATAGCACCATAGGTATAACTCACACAATTTAGATCCATTATCCTCAAAACTGTTGATTATAAAATTGAAACTTCCAATAGAATCCTTCAAAAAATTAAAAACAATATCCTTGAATAACAACACTTCCTGAAAATTTCATTAAATACAAATCTCTAAGAAAAATACTAAAATTAAACTCCTAAGGAAGAAAATCAAGCCGCAAATTCCATCACTGGGCTAGTAAGGTCCAGATTTATATCAGAATCTATATAGGAAAAATATAAAATTGATTTATATATATTGGGGTTAACTTAAATTTACACTTCACATTTTCTCATCAACACCACTCATGAAACTATATAAAAATCATACTAATTTCACATTGAGTAAATAGAAAAAAACAACCTAAACATATACCAATTATTGTAACCTAACCCCACCAAGGCTATCATAAAAAATATCACATAAAAGTATAATAAAATTATATCAAATAATATATAAATAAGGTTCTCCACACCACTTCCCCACTTGTTTTTTGTTATTATATCCTAATGGAAAATGCCTTGGTGCTTCCATCCCTTCCATATCATCATAACTATATCTAAACATCTACATACTGTATAACCACATCATGAACACATGAACAAATACCCATGTATACAAAACTACTTATCACATATTCATATTTTAATTTCACATCAAATTTCCATAATATTGGGATACCATGAAATTGATGGAGATCAATCCAGTGCCCTATACCAAACATGTAAGACCGCCACTATATAACACATTTCCATCCCATATCAAAAAATAAATTAAACATATTTACATTTTTACCTTTTTACATGAAATCCTTTGTATATAATACCTTTTCAATCATATTCATTCCATGTATGAAAAAGATATCATGTAAAATGGATTAGTCAGCCACCTGTTCCCTTGAAAATTAATATATTTGGGGAAAATTCCAAGAACCCAAAACATTTGGGCATCCAAAAGTCTATTTGACTTGGGTGGGGTACAAATGAAATCATGAGGAAAATATTATATATATTTATATGTATCATTCACACACACAATCACAATAATTAGTTCTTATCAAATAACACTAAGACAACCCACAACCATCACCACACTTCAACAAACATTCTCTAACAACTTCAACCACCAATACAACATCAAATAGACCATTTATTTCCCAAAAAATGGTCACAATAATAGCAATGCATTACTTTTAAAAATAATCATCTAAAAATTTCTAGATTACTATTTACTATCTTTATTAAATTCATTATTCTATTCATTAACTATATTTAATGACTTACTACTCATTAAATAACTCCCATATTCTTTCTAGATTTTATATTTGAATTTAGTGTCACAACAGTTCTTTAACAATTTCAACTTATTAAATTCAATAATAATAACAATATTTTTATAGTAATTTTCTATTTTATAACATATGAGACCACATCCACTAAAACAACCCACACATAACAACCATCCACCACAACAATTTCCATGTGAACCTAGTCTAAGAGCCACATGATTTCCAAAAACCATTAAAATCCAATAAAAAATGGTCATACCATCACAACCACAATAATAATCACATCATCACATGCCAAAAAACATTTAATTTTCATAAAAAAAACACAAATACCATATAATCCCATCCAAAACCAGTGAAAAAACTAATTTAATCATCTCCATTAGTCACCTTCCCTAAAAATAACTAGAAGCTAGTGAAATAAATTACACCAGTTTATAGACTCTTCAGGAAGCTAGTTTTTTTACTATCCTAAGATAATTAACATTTCATGAGTGGTGTTTTCTAGTGATTAATCATAATATAAAAAATATAAATCATTGAAGTAAATATATAAATCACAGTAGTAATCATATTAATCATGACAGTAATTAATCATATAAAAATGTCTAAAACCTTTAAACATAACAAATTAAAAAACTGAATAAACCTCATGTGATAATCTTTCCCCCTTCATTATAATATTACAATGTTTATCTTTTCAAATTTAAAATAAACAATTTATTTAAATGAAAATAACAGTGTGAAAATTCTTTGATTTATAAAAACATAGAGAGTTCTTGAATCCCCTAACTGAAGGGGAATGAAGACTTTACTATGTAATAAAAAAAAGGAAAAGAGGTTATTGAAAGGCGAAAAACATGGGTGGAAAGACTCAGAATCATATAACATAACAAACCCTATGAAGCCATGACACAAAAATTGAATCCAATAAAACCAACACTAATACTAATTTTATAGTAATATAATGTATAAAAAACAGAAGAAGAGAAGAAAAAACACCTTAAAGAAGAAGATTATTGATCTATCTAAACTAATATCTAAAAATGATCAAAGGGTACTCACAGATCCTCAATAATGTATGTTGGGTTATCTGGGGTAAAAAATACATATGGGAGACTCTAAATAGAGGATAAAAATCTAAAATTTAAAAAATATAGATAAGATAATTTCATGGAGGTTCTCAAGAGAGGTTCATCCTTTTTTAAAATCCCAGTTAACCATATAAATTTCTAGATTAATTTAGGTGAGTTAATTATCATCACTTTATAGTAGTTAAATTACATAAATTAAAGTTCACACCATGAAAGATAAAATGATTATTTCATATAATTGAATATTAAAAACTTATTATTTTTAATTACATTCCCAACTATTTGATCATAAAATACATTTCAGGTCAGATTCTTTGAAAATGGATATGTCTTACACATAATGCATAAGATACTACTTTGGATTAAAAAATAATAAATGGAAAAATCCTCCCTATTTTATGTAATATATATATATATATCATGTGTATAATATTTTTTTGTTAACATAATTCCATACAAAACTTATTTATATTGCATAAGGATATGTTCCTTAAGTATAAAATTTATACATAATAAATTATAGGAAATATATAATATATTTTATAACATGAACTACTATTCCATAGGTTAGATTTCAATATATAACATATTTTCCACAGTGCATAATATATTTTCTTTTAAAAAAATAATGATACATAACACATTTTATAAATGAATAAGTTTTTTTCAATCCTAATGTTTTAGTTCAATTGTATGGTTTTTTAATTTCTTAAAAACTAATTTTTAAATTTCTTAAACTTCATACATAATATATTTTTTAGACTTTAAATTAATACATAAGGAATTTATTTCATAAATAAGATTTTTTTTAAATTCATATGAAATTTATTAAACTTAAGAAAAAATTAACATAAAATATAAAATTATTAATTACTTTAAATCTTAATTTAAAATAAAATAAACCCAACCTAACCTTTGGAATTACCAAAAAACCCCCAAGCTCCCTTAACAGCCATGAAATAGAAATGGAAGTGTTTTGGAAAATCCAGGCCCATACACTTTATATCATAAAGGTGTTTAGTGTATGATGGTAAAGAGAAATGTAAATACTTATATTTAGTTACTTTTAAAAAGTAAATTTATATTCTAAAAGGGTTTAACATATGTTAATAAGGAAAATATGAAGAGTTATATTAATGAAAAAATGATATCAAGGAAACACTATTGATGGTAAAGTTCCATGAATAATGATGAAGAACTTATAAAGAATTATAAGAATGCCATAGTTCTTATTAATATTATTATATTTGATGTTGTTAAGTAAATGGGTTTTTATAATAGTCTAAGGAGTTGAATATTAGGAATATAATCACTAAGTCTCCCCATTATTCAAACTATTTTCCATAATACATGTTACTCACTAAAATATTTTGGTAAGATCCTTTTATGAGATGTACCTACAATGATGAGGAAGGAATTACATAGAGATGTAATGAGATAATGAAACCATAATAGTGCAACAAGCATAAGGATGATTCAGTGGTTTATCATATGAGATATTGTTAGAAAAAAAATTATGTATGATTATTTTAGTATTCTTAAAAGAGTTTAAGAATAAAAATATATCATGTTAATATGATATAATGTCTCTATTTTTTCATGTTGAATTCATATATTACTTGATTTAACCTCTCAAATTATGACTTTGAGTTATCGCTTATTGATGTTCATCATGGGGTATTATAGGTCATGATGAAATATTATGGTTAACATGATTATGATTTTATATAGAGATAAAACATAGTCTCATGAGGCATTTTTTTATGTTCTAGATGACCCCCAGGTATAAAAAAGTGAGTGTCATACACTATGTATTTGGTATAATAGGGTTCCATGATTCATATTGGGATTTCCCCATACCTGAGGTTAGTGAGATACCTAGCATGATAACCTTAATAATTTGATACCTTTATTTCACAAGCCTTAATTTTTATCTAATCAAGGGGATGGTAGGATATTTTTCTGATCATGTCATCAATTGGAGGTTAAACAATATGAGATATATCCTCTCATATGATAGTTATGAAAAATGGGCCTCTGATTGAGATAGATTGAGGAAATTTAGATCCATTGTTAGAAGGTATACATAATGTTCTTATTTACGTGAATGATGGAATGTGATTTTATCATCTAGATTAATTATGGACATATGATTTATTCATAGATATGGTCAGTATATATTCATAGAATTTTGAGCATATGAGTTGGCTATGTAGGATTGACATACATCATGTACCATGTCTACTCAATTATTAAAAGGGATCATATTAAAATGTATGCTATTATATGATAAGCTTAGCGGACACATGTATATAGATACTTGTTTTCACAACCTAACCCAAGCCGAGGCTTGAACTGTAACTACCCCAAGCACGCCTCCAGAGGCTAGGGGTGGTGACAAGTGCTGAAGGCATAAATAACTTTGGGATGCCTTTTCCTAAAAACCTATACACATGTACACAACCAAATCAATGAAAAAATGAAGAGGGAAATAATAAAAGATTCAAAACTACTATAAAGTAAACCAATCACTCATAAAACTCTAGACAATATGAAAGTATGGTAGTGTATACTAAAATGTAAATGGAAAAAATAAACAACCAACTAAAAATGTATCCCAACCTAATAGAAAATTGAGAAATACCTACTCCTAAACCCCAATCTATGACCATCATATGTGTTTTAAGCACCAAGTATCCCTAATATCCCTTTTAGTCATGGTCTACCTATCCTTCATCTACATAAGACACAACCTGTATTGGTAAATCCCATGCAAGGGTGAGTATAATCATACCCAATAGGACACCCCAAAAGCTAATGGGGGAGGAGTAAGAGATACAATAAAAGGGGAAAATAATAGATAGAACAAGTTATAGTGAAAGAGTACAACTCAACCCAGCAATATTGAAAGTGGGATCATCCAAGAACATGGGGCTAAACCTGGTGAGTATATTAACTACCCGTCAAGTCTTCACCACCTATAGAAGTGGAGTAGACTCATCCAAACATGAAAATATGAACATGGAAATCATGTGGCACACCCCACACATATTTTCCTCTCTTATAAAAAGAGTAAGAAAATACAAGGAGTTGATATAGTAGAATGATATATATATATATATATATATATAATATATTAAAATAATCCCAAACGAGAGAGTTTGGGGATCTCTATCTCACAAATCATCCCAAGAAGAAGAGTATCCAATAGTTCTAAAATTCCCTCAATAATTCCCAACATCACACATGTCTTCCCTGAACAAATAATTCTATTAGAATCATTAACTAAACCTTGATACTATCCACTTTAGGCTGCACTAACTCACCTTCACAGTTTTTGTCATGTTTCAAAAAATAATCTCAGTGGGGAAAATGTCCCTCTTCCTCATGAGTCCAAAATTATGTCAAACCATGTCTCGTCACTATTCTACATAGTCAAAGAGCCATATTTTCTTGGTATAGTACTTGTGCTCTGGTAAAATAGGTGGGTTCCACTCTGATAGTCGATGGAGGACCCATGCCCTACCTAGTAGGAGGGTTCCACTCTGATGGTAGAGCACCCATGCCAACCCAGCTGGTGGGTTCCACTCTAAAAGCCTATAGGTGCTCCATACCCTATACGGATAGGAGTGTTCCACTATAGGAGTAGGTAGAGGACCCATGCCTAGCCCAGTTGAGGGTTCAACTCTAAGTCATTGAAGACCCATGCGAAGCCTAGATGAAGGGTTCAACTCGAGAGTCTGTAGAGGTCTGATGCATGGGCCAGCTAGAGGGTTCCACTCCTAAAATACCTGCTGATCCTATATGGACACTTTAATCATTTTCTATCACCTTAAAAGGTTTTTTCCTGAAAAATTTCACATCACATCTCCAAAGACACAATTGAGAGCACCATCATGTTCTATGTGGGAAAATACTTAGGATATGACACTCAAGAGCTAAAATAAATGTTCAAATGAAGGATATATGAATGTTTAATGTTTTCTCAAAAGATATCAAGGGGTACATGGCATGTGAGGGGACCCACATAATGTGTATTCCCACTTCAACACCATGTCATGTCCCTAGTTGACACACATATACATCCCATGTAGTATTATATTTCATGTAGGTGGACTACACAACATGTCCAGGATAACTGGGACTAGGACCATGTGTTTCTTGTTGTGTCCATGTACTAGAGTACACATTCATATACCTTACACCATGTACTTCCACATAGGTTCCCATTAGTGAAACCCATCACATGGTTTATCCAATCGGTAAGGGGTACACAACATGTAAGAGGGACTACATTCCATGTCATCCTTAATTTTTATAAAAATCATTCACCGCATATGATGGGGGAACATGCCATGTGTTCTTCATGGAAGATAGTGTATAGTTTGGATTTTCATAGAAATACTAGATTTATATTTTCATATTGAATCTGTTCAAACTATCATAGATCCCACCTTGACTCAGCATGGAACTCATAGATCTTGCAGTTATTTACGGATCATGTTTTTCATTCATTAGAAATTGGCTCTGGTGAAGATTTAGGGTTTCAACGTTTAGTCCAAAGGCTACCAAACCTCCAAACAATATGATATTGATGTTTAAGAAATGAATCAGTCATCCTCACCTTGAAATTATCTTGAATCAATGCTCGGCATGTCGAACCATTCTTGATCCATCTATCCTCTGGGAATCCGGGGGTCCGATCGAGCTTGGTACCTCCTGTAAAAGTCAAACCGAAACCGCAGAGATTTAACCGGTGAATTACATGAAGAATATTGGGGGAGAAGGTACCAAAACAAAGGTTCGTTGATAAATGAAAATTTTTCTTGATTAATCAATAATGAAAATGGATTCTAGATTAGAAAATAAATGAAATAAATTTAGATTTCAATACTTGATAACCTTCAAAGGTTGCTCAAGAGAGCAGATCGAAGAAAAATGATCGATGCACTCAATTAAATTTAATAAAGTGAATAAAAACACCAATTTATGAGTACTACCTATACTTTAGATCAATATAGGATAAATAACATTACCACCAATAATCTGAGAGGGGTTTCTGTAGTCGTTGCATCCTGATCTCATCTAATCTAGAGATTTGTCGTCATTCGATTGAGATCCGACAACAAAAGGGGGAAGAGGGATCTCACCAGCAATTTCAGAATTATTTTAAAATCCTATAAAATTATCCATAATGATATATTTATTATCATATCATTAGGTCAAATTAATTTATTAATTAATTAAATTAAATTAATTAATTCACTAAAATGTACCACCAACAAGAGAGGGGTCCAAACGTCCCACCCTGAATCAGTTTATGTCATGCCTATGGAAAACAACACATTCCAGAATCAACTGTGGTCTTAGAATTATATTACAATTATATTTTTAAGATTTATCCCATTTTCATTATAAATATATGCACAATAATATAAAATATATTTAATATTTTTATAAAATTAATTCTAGGTACACCGAGAATTGGAATCACACACTGTATCAGTGCCTTGCTATAGAAATATATAAAGAAATATTTCAAAGTCTTATAAAGAAAAAATTGGTCTCTAAATTATTCCATCTTTTAATATTTTCATCCCCAAAAAGAAAAACATGGAAGAAACTCAGGATACTAAGACTGAAATTGGCTATCCTATTCCCAGGAACTCTCCTTCATGTTTCCATGCTACCATAGAATATAGACCAAAGGGATGGTCCATCCACATAGGGTCCTCTCCTAACGATCCTCAAAATCCACTGGATGATCCATGAAGGTAGATCCATACTTGATTTCCATCTTTCCCAATTCGATGATGTGTAAGGGATCATACATGTATCACCGTAGTTGCGACATATGAAAGATGTCGTGCAATAGTTCAAGTTGTGGGGGGTAGGGTGAGATAGTAATCAAACTCGCCAACCCTCTTCACAATATCAAATGTCCTAGTGAGCCTCAGGGATATCTTTCCTCTCTAAAAGAACCTCCACAATCCTTATCATGGGAGAATCTTCGAAAAATGTGGTCTCCCTGCTCGAATTCCAAGGGCCAATGATGATGATCCGTGTAATATTTCTATCTACTCTAAGATGTCCTCATTCTCTTATGGATGACATGGAATTTCTCTTTCATCACCCGTAATAACTTTGGACCCAATAGAGATGACTTTCCAATCTCTATTCAACATAATGGTGACCTTCAGGGTCTCTCGTACAAGGACTCAAAAAGTTCCTTGCTGATAATAGAGTGGTATTTGTTGTTGTATGAAAAATTTACCATGGGAAGGCGATCCTTCCATCTCCGACTGAAGCCTATCATTCACTCCCTCAATATATCCTCAATAACATGGATAGTTCCTAGTCTTCCCATTGGTTTGAGGGTGAAAGGATTTACTCATCTAGAATTGGGTCCTGGATTCCACCTAGAGTGCTTTCCACAATCATGACATAAACTACACATTACAATTGAAGAAAATCATCGAGGGAACCTCGCAAAGGAAAATTATATCCCATACATAAAAATACCCCCAAATCTCTACCAAACTCTACTCCCTGATAGAATTTAAGTGTTCCAAATTCATGAGTCAGTAAACATTCACCCAGATGGAGTCATGGATATTTGATGTGTGCGGGATCCTAGTGATGAAGTCCGTGGATATTACATCTCAATTTCACTCTAGGATCTCAAGGGGTTGTAACAAACCTTCCAGAACATGGTACTATGCTTTTAGATGCTGCCAAGTGAGGAACCGAGTGATGAAATCAGATATATTTCATCTCATGCTGGACCACCAAAACTATGGATGAAGGTCTCTTTATATGTTCATCACAAAGGGATGTACATCTAGGGGAGAGGTGTGGAACCTCGACATCACCTCCTCCCACAACATGAATGGAACCACTGTTCTTCCATGGAATAATATGATTTTATTCTCTCCTTCCAAATAACAATTTGGTGAGTTTCATGGGGATATATGATCACGTAAGGCATCATAATTGATGTATTCCAGTTGAGGCTCTCTAACACACTCAATAAGTGATGGATTCAACCCCTTCAACTGATGAAAAGATGTACCCTCCTACTCCATTGGGGTCAACTATAGGGATGATAAATTATCCTAATATTCCTACACTAAGAGAGCCTATGACTTTTTATTAAGGGAATATGATACAATGTTTCCCTTCCCTAGAGTATAGACTATCTCTAAGTCATAGTACTATAGGAATTCTAACCATCGTTGTTTTCTTTGGTTTTGGTCTCTCAACATGAAGACATACTTGAGAATCTAGTGGTATGAGTAAACCATGATGTTCTCTCCCAGAAGGTAGTGCCTCTATATCCTTAGGTCAAAGACTACCACTACCAGCTCTAGTTCATGAGTCTCATAGTTATTTTCTTGGGATCTTAACTGCCTTGAATCATAAGCGAAAAATACCTATCATTTCATTAATATGAAACCAAGTCCATCTATCAAGGAGTCACAATATGATACAAAATCTACAGCTTCCTATGGTATTCTCAACACTGGATCACTCATCGTCCTCTACCTTAACTCCTCAATAACCCTCTTGCACTACTCATACTAGATAAACTATTCCCCTTTTTGCATCAAGGTTTTCAATGAGGCTATGATGCTAGAGAAGTCTACCAAAAACCTTCTATAATACCCTGCCAAGATAAGAAATCTCTACACCTCTAAAAGATTATTAGGTGGATCCTAAGATAGAACTATTTAGGTATTTTATAGATCCATGGATAAACCATTCTCAGTAATGAAATTCTATAGAATGTGATCCTCATGTATCCAGATCTGGAACTTCAATAGTTTCTCATTAATTTTGTTCTCTCAAAGTAAGTCTAGGACCATTATCTAGTACTCTACAAGCTCCTCCTCTATTACATAATAGACAAGTATTTCATTGATGAATACGAAAAAAGTTTTACAATTACGGATTGTAAACCTAGTTCATAGAATCCATCAATACTGGGGGATCGTTTGTCACACCTAAGGGAATCACTATGAACTCATTGTGTCTGTAGAAACATTTAAATTCCAAATTTGGAATATCTACATCACAAACCCTCAACTGGTGGCATCCAGACATGAGATAGATCTTCAAGAACCATCTCGTTTCTTGCAACTGATCAAAGAGGTCATCAATCCTCAACAAGGGGTACTTGTTCTTTATAGTGGCTTAGTTCATGCGATGATAATCTACACCAATCCGTGGTATCCCATCCACCTTGTTTATGAATAAGACTGGAGATTACTAGGGGACACACTAGGTTTTATGAAACCTTTATAAAAAAGTTCCTCAAACTACAAACATAGCTCTCGAAGCTCAATTGGTGGAATCAAATATGCCAAAAAAGATATCATAATGGTCTTAAGATGAAAGTCAATACAAAAAGCCACATCCCACCTTAGAGGTTGTACCAGAACATACTCACAGAATACATTCACATAATTCTCCACTATTTAAGGATTCTAGATGCATGAAGATCCTACTGCACCAAGGTATATACTCCCTAATTTATGGGTGATGGACTGTAAACTCATATTCTTAGAACCCACTTTCCCAGCCATGAGATCTCTCTTGCTATAAAAGGAAAATCTCATCCCATCAGTGTGTAAGATTCTGACTTGTCTGTGCTAACCGTAAATATGGGATAATAAAATGGAAAACCAATCTATAACCAAGATTAAGTAATAGGTTTCCATAATGATGAAAAAAATTCCCACATGAACCTCTCTTTAACAAGTGATAGATCACACTACTGGTAGATGAAAGATACAGAACAAGTGTTCCCTGTAGAAAACTTAAGACAAAGCTTCTATGATAGTGCCAAAATTGGGAGATACAACTCTTACACTAAGATATAGATAAAGGAATTAAAAAACCCATGTCTACTTATACGGATGTAAGAATAGAATAAACACATATCATATCTATCATCATCTCGTGTGCTGTAGAATCATAGACATCCAAATCATGTAACAGTCCTAGGCCTAGCTACCTACTCCCTAAGCCTGATGTGGGTCACTTGGTGGTGGTGGTGAAAATAACTCAGAAAGATGTCCACCACCCATATATCCTCTTACTAATATACCATCTCTGAATCTATGGGGACCACCCTGTCCATTCATGGAAGATCCCTAATCACAACACTGACTCTACCGTAGGGGTTTATCTATTATCTTCCTTTGCTGGCCAACATGTCTGGAAGACAATCTCATTCCTTTTGACCTCACCCATCACAAGTAAAGAACCTCCCATATTTGGCACAATATATTCTTCCACATTGACTCTTTCCATGCACCTGAGTCTCATCATGGAAGTATCTCCTACGTCAAGATCCTGATGCATGGTTTCTTCTAGCTGCTATAGTTGACTCAACTATGTGGCACCCACTACTAGATCCAAATATCTATATTCTCTCTGACAGAAAGATATATTTCACTGGTATTCTCTCACACCTCGATATAGGTGGGAATTCTCAAGGGAACAATGCTGGATTGGATATCTTTTCGGATTCCTTGTTCAAAATTCCATTCTCAAAAGTAATCATCCAAAATCATTTCAAAGGGGTACAGAGTAAGGCCTTAGAACCCCACTATGTAATCATCCAGTATCATCCCTACCTTTTGCAGATCTATAAGCTCCTAGATCCAGACTAAGTGTAAGAAGGAGGGCTAGTACTTCTCATGAAATAGAAACTGAAAGTCGGTCCATTAGAGTATCGGCACATCGTGCATCTGTGTAACAAGGCTTCACCAATACCCATCTAGTCTATAGAAGTGTCTACCTAATAGTGTGACCACCTAATATTTTAGGGTCTGAGAAAGCCTAAAAATATGGTCCACTGACTCTATCCAATCTTCTACTACCTGGGGACCTAGCTTACTACAAAACCTTAGTAGTCACTAATGATAAAACTTATAAAGCAAGCTAAGTCTATGCGCATCCTCAACATGCACTGGTAGAACTATTTTCTTCTCAACAGGGGGAGGTGTTGCTACCTTCCACCTGGAGGAAGGGGACAACATGATGGACCTTGACCCGGGCCTCATTTCTCATAGGTTCATCTTCACATACCAGAGTTGGTATCGTATCTAGATATTGTCGCAAAGGCATATTGAAAGTTATCAAGGAGTACTACGGTCATATGAACACACACACAGACACACACACATAGACACACACACACACACACACATATATCAACAAAAATGGGGATTTGACTTGAGAAGGATAATCAAAGACTCAATCCTATATGATGCATGTACCATTATCCTTGCAATAAATGTCTCAGCCTGATGAGTTGACAAGCAGGTATTTAAGGTCCTAGTTAATGCTACATCATCCGCCACACCATTACTAGATTCCCAAGTCTGAGATCCACACATGAGACACTTTGAAACTATTTAACTAAGCCCAATCAATCCTCTTTAAGGGTATAAGTCTAAAAACACTCATAATTAATCAAATGTTTCTGATACCAATCTATCATGACCTAACCCAAGTTGGGTCTCAAGCCACAACTACCCTAAGTCTACCTCTATAGGCCAGCAGGTGGCGATAAGCACTAAAGGCACAACTAACTTAGGGATTCTATTTTTCGAAAAATTTTACGTGCACACACAACCAACTCAATATAAAAAATGAAAAATAAAATAATAAAAGATGAAACACTGTTATAAAGTAAACCACACATGCATGGATCTCTATATAGTACAAATGTACGGTACTGTATTCTGAAAATTAAAGGAAATAAATACACACCCAACCAAAAATGTGTCCCAACCTGATAGAATACTAGAAAGAGTAAATAGCTAAGAGAGACAAAATCTTGAGTCCCAAGATATAACCATGGTACAAGGAACAAATACCAAATATCCCTAATCTCCTTTGTAGTCACGATTGACCAGTTTGTTTTTTTAAGACACAACATGTTTGGGAAGATCCCATGCAGGGGTGAGTATAAGAATACCTAGTAGAACACCCCATATTCTCAATGGGGAGTAATAAGAGATACAATAAAAGATGAAAATAGTAGAAAACACATGGTACAATGAAAGAGTATAGATCAAACCATTAAGAGTGAAAGTAAGCTAGTCCAAGCATAATGGGATAAACACTGTGAGTAGATGAACTACCCATTCAATATTTTACACCTAAAATATAAGTGTAGACTCATCCAACCATGAGAATATAATAACAGAAAGAACATGAAATGCCTCACACGTTTTTGTATCTCCTAGAAGGAGAGTAACCAAATCCAAGAAGTAGATATAGAAGAAGGATATATATATATGCTTAGTCAAAAGAATCCCAAATGAGAGATCAAGGGGATCTCTATCTCATAGATCATCCTAGGAAGAATAGTAGACAATAGTTTTAAATTTCCTTCAATGATGTACATCATCTCACACATCTTCCCTAAACACACAAGTATAAGGGACTCATTCACCACACACTACTGGAAACATGATCTTTCCCAACACTTCTATACCAACGGTTTGTAAAAACCGTTGGTATAGCTACTCTTTCCCAACGGTTCATCAAAACCGTTGGGAAAGGTTGTTTTTTTAGGCCCTTTCCCAACGGTTTTGGTGAACCGTTGGGAAAGAGTGACCTTTCCCAACGGTTCACCAAAACCATTGGGAAAGGGTGTGTTTTTAGGCCCTTTCCCAACGGTTTTGATGAACCGTTGGGAAAGAGTACCCTTTCCCAACGGTTCACCAAAACCATTGGGAAAGGGTGTTTTTTTAGGCCCTTTCCCAACGGTTTTGATGAACCGTTGGGAAAGGCTACTCTTTCCCAACGGTTCTCAAGAACCGTTGGGAAAAAGAGGGAAAAAATCCAGCATTCACACAACTAAAAAATACACCCACCCAGAACCTATCCCAACGGTTTTGACAACCGTTGGGATACGTTCATTGATTTTTTTCCGGATCTACTAACGGAGAACATTATATAAATAAAAAATTTAAATAATTATGATAATACATATATATATTTATGAAATTATGTTTACAAAAGTGATGTTAGCTTAGTGGTTAAGTCGTTCGATTATAAATGAGGGGTCCTGGGATCAAATCCCAGCGGATGTTTAATTTTTGGAATTTATATACCAACGGTTCCATTACCGTTGGTATAGATTTCATATTACCTATACCAACGGCTTACTTGGCTACGGTTCTCCAAACCGTTGGTATAGGCTATACCAACGGTTTGGAGGCATATACCAACGGTTCCAAACCGTTGGTAAAGGTTTGTTTTCCAGTAGTGACACCTTAAAACTATATACTTTTGGCAGCACTAACTCTCCATCATAGTGTTGGTCGCTTCTTGAAAAAATATGTATTAGTGGGGAAATAATACCTCTTCCTCATAATTCAAAAGAATTTTTAAACCACATCTCATTACTGTTTCACACATTTAATGATCCACAATTTCTAGGTAGAAGACCCATGACATGGTACAATAAGAAAGTTACACTCTGATAGTCGATGGAGGACCCATGACTTGACTAGTTGGAGGGTTCCAGTCCAATGGTAGATGATCGATGCCCAAGCTAGATGGAGGGTTCCACTCAGGAGTTTGTAGAGGACCCATGCCCAGCCCAGCTGGAGGGTTCTACTCTAGAAGTCTCTGGTGATCCTGCCAGACCACTTCCATCACTGAGAATCAACTCAAAATGTATTATGTCCAAAACATTTCACATAACATATATAATCATTCAACTAAGGTTACCATCAAATTCTACGTGGGAAGACACTTAGGATAGGCCACTCACATTCCAAAATCTAAGTTCAAATGGAGAAGATACAGATGTTCGAAGTTTACTCAGAAGAGATCAAGGGGTACATGATGTGTGTGGGGACCCACATGACGTGTGTTCCTACTCCACCACCTAGTAATGTCCATATATATCTCACATATCCATCCTATATAGTAGTATAAACCATGTTGGTGGACTATATGGCATGTCATAGCTAACTCAGACAGGGTACATGTGATGCATGTCATGTCCGTGTACTATAGTACACAGGCGTATACATTACCTCATGTACTTCCACACAGGTTTACATCCATGAGATACATCAAAAAAATTATCCAACTAGGAAGGGGGTACATAAAATTTTGGAGGTATTACACAACATGTCATCCTTAATTTTTCTGAAAACCTAGCACCACTGTTGAGGGGGCTACATACCATGTGTTCATCCTAGAACATGGTGTATAGTCTGGATATTAATAGAAATCCAATATATATATTTTATCCTTGAATATGTTAACACCATCATAGATTAGACCTTGAATCATTTAGAAACTCGCTGATCTGGTAGTGATTTGTGGATCTTGTCCATTGTTTGCCAGAAATCTACTCCGATAAAGATTTAGGGTTTCTCCATTCGTTCAACATACTGATACACCTCCATTCATCATGATCTAGATGTTTAAATAGTTAACCAATCATCCTAACCTAGAAATGATACTAGATATATTCTCATCATGTCAAACCATTCTCATTTCATCGATCCTCCATGAATCTATTGGTCTGATTAAGCTTGGTATCTCCCGGTAAAGTCAAACCTGGACTGCGGGTATTCAACCTGTGAATAAAACAAATAAGATTGGGGAAGAAGGCACCACAAAAAGGTTAATTGATTAATGACAATAATTCTTGGTCAATCAATAATGAATAGGGATTCTAGATTATAATAAATGAAATAAACTTATATTACAGTACTTGGTCACATGTAAATTATGTTCAAGGGTGCATATCAAAGAACAATGATCAATCCAATCAATTCAATTTAATCAAGTGTGTAAAAAAAACAAATTGACGAGTCCTACATAAAATCTGGATCTATACCTGATAAAGAATGAATCTTACAATAATCTGAGAGTGGTTTATATGGTCGTTACATCCTAACATGATCCAATCTTGAGATTCATCATTGTTCGATTGAGATCTTCCAACAAAAGGGGGAAAAGACCTCTCATGAGTGATTTTAGAATTATGAGCCAACCCTAGAAAATTATCCATAATTATATATTTATAAATGTATTATTAGGTTAAATTAATGAATGAGTGGATTTAATTTAATTAATTAATCCACTTAAATATACTACCAATATGAAAGGGGTCCAAATGGCTCGTGCTGACTCATTTCATATCGCCCCTAGGAAACAAAACCATCTTTCGAACTCAACTACCGTCTCATATTTTTTTATCAAATAAATTGTTTAAGAGTTATCCAATATTATTTATAAATATTCATGAAAAAAAATAAAATATTTTAAATATTTTTATAAAATTAATTCTGGGCACTCCGATCCTCAGAATTCAATGTTTTTTAGTGCCTAACTCTGGAAATATATATATATAAATATTTCAAAATCTTTCAATGAAAA
Source organism: Viscum album (assembly GCA_963277665.1). NCBI lineage: Eukaryota > Viridiplantae > Streptophyta > Magnoliopsida > Santalales > Viscaceae > Viscum > Viscum album. The sequence goes on from OY728125.1 coordinate 1,715,182,644, forward strand.
AATGGGTCTCTAGAGAAGTTTTTTTGGAGATCATACTAGATCCCTTTATATCTTGAGTAACATTGATATTTTTTAGAGGAGAATATTTTCTTAATTTTATTAATTTGAGAATTTATAATTGTTTTCAATTGTACAATGTCATATGGGGCCACACTTTATGGTTTTGAAAATGAAGATCATGTTTATAATTTTTTTTGAACAAAATCAAATGAATTATAAAGATATCCAAAAGATGTTCAAGATATATTTTAATAATTTTTTTATATAATGTAAAATTTGGTGAAAATGAATGATAGAGTATCCAACAGTAGTTTTGGAAATATCCAAAAGGTTTTTTAGATACAGTTTCACAATATTTTTCATATAATGTTATATAAGGTGAAGGTATGTTAAGTCTACAAAACTTTTATAAAAGTTGGATATTGATTAAGTTGTGCACTAATGGCACAAATATAGTATGGTGATTTAGACCATGTCATGTTCTTTTTGAATATACACCAAATCATAGTGAGTGTCACCTTTCTATAGTACTATTCTTATAGACTACATAATATGTGATATCATAAGGATCAATCTTTTTTTCCACTATAGCTATCATACTTAAGTTATAATCATCATAAGATAATTAATAAAATCATTTGAATGTATATAATAATCATTTGAATGTAAAATGATTATTCTGATAATTAAGTTGTATATTATAGTGAGTAGTAACAATTGATAATTTGTCAAAAAACATATCAATATAGTGAAATATGTTAATTAAAAAGAGGGTATTTGGATGGATATATAAATAGGATCCACCCTCAAACATGGGTGTCTATTTCTAACCCTAAAATTCAATATTGCAAAACATTATATATCTTTATTATCTTCTATCTTTAACTAATGTTTCTACTAAAATAGATCTATAGATAAATCCTTTCCATGCATCGAGAGATTCCCAGGATCCGTGGACACATCAAAATAAAGGATTATTTTTGGTTCATCTTAGTGATCTTGATAAAATGATTATGAATGGATATGAAATGATGCATATTCTAGTGTAATTTATGTCATTCATATTATTCTTCATTTATATTCATTCCAAACATATTTATAGATTATGGGTTTAATCAGGTATTGGAGTTGTTCTTTAATTAAGTTTTTTTGTTATGAACCCCATTAAAATATAAATTTTACCATGAGATATTATCCTTTGATTTTTTTACCAAGAGTTGATAAACCAAACCACACTACTAAATATGTTTTTATTAGTGATAAAAGTCATCTTTTATTAGTTCTTTTAAAAGAACTGATGAAAGTAGTCTACGTTTATCAATGTTTGATTCTTACACAGTTAACATTATTCTTTTATTAGATTTAGTATCATTCATTGATAATGTTATTTTTATGAAAAAATATGATATAATAGGAGCATAAATATAATAAAAAAACATAAAGTAAATTAATAAATAATAACAATCAAAGAGCACATTATCGATAAATAACATGGTGTAAATGGGGAATGTGAAAATTTGACAATGAAAGTGAACTAAAAAGACTTTAATAACCATGAAAAATTTGTATTATATCACAACATGAAATTTTAAAATATATATATTTTAAAAATATTATGTGTACCTTATAATCATAATCAATAATATTAGATATTTTGATGTAGATCTATACATCATTTATCAGATTGGGATTTCAATTTTAAAATATAGATCTATATGGTGTTATTTTCATTCAAGCCATGATGAAGTTATTTCATGAGGTTCTGAGATATAAATTTATTATTGGTGTTTTAATTTCGAAATTTTCATTAAAGTCATAGCCTGAAATGTTTTAGACCAATTTCAATGCTTATTTAATAAGGGTTTATAAAAGAACAAAGAAAATAACACTTTTATTAGAAATAATCATGTATTATTTAACCATTTTTTTGTAGTTCTAGGACTTAAACTATACAAAAATTGACTATTAACAATGCATATTTCATATTTTTAAAATTAATCCACAACACATCCATGACTGTTGTGGAAATATTTATGGTTACAAGTCATTACCATTTAAAAACATGCAATATTTGTTGTTATATGTTTTAATAACATATATAAAGTGTTTTAAACATCATATGAAAATAATATAATGTGTTAAAATGTATAGTTTTCAAAGTTAAAATATATTCCAAAATATTTTTCATGTTTTTTTAAAATATAAAAAAATTAATAATATTGATTATTTATTACAATATTCTTTCACATGACTTGACCCACTAGGGCCCTGCTGAGACTGTAGGTAAGTTGAGCATGCCACCCCAGGCCCACCATCAATAGGATAGGGGTTAGTGACTAGCACTGAGTAGGAATATCAAAATATATGGGAGGCCTTATCCAATATCAACCTATAACATACACACATATCAGATGCATAAAATAACCAAAAACACCAAAAATACACACACAAACACATATATATAATTTAATTACATAAAACACATGAATGATACATAAAATACTACCAAAATTCCACATTGGTAAATACCAAAGGAATTTTACATTTGAAAATCCTTTAAATTGGATAGACAAAATACCCTAGACAACTCTTCCCTATGTTTACTCCATGATCGATCATCAACCAAAATAACTATCACAAGAATTATAGACCACAATGATCCATCATTAATACCCATGTGGCACCAAACATCTACTTTGAATAAGACACACAATAACCACATCTTCCTAGACCATCTCTGAACCCTACATCACCTATACTAACTCCACAAGTGTGGGAACAAATCCCATATAGGGGTGAGTATAAACATATATAGTAGGATGACATAAAATCATAATGAAAAGGAAAGAAACTAGTCATATTAGGCTTCAATATAGAGAGGTAAACCAAACAAAAACTGAGAAATATCAATATGTGATCTAAAACTAGAAGTCTTCAAGGTGAAAAGAAGTCCTAGTCATCTAAGATCCAATCATCCACTTATATACCTCACAAAAATCTAGGGATACTCAAAGTGAACCCCCCCATAAAGTTTGAATTTATATACCAATTATACGTCACATATCCAAGGTAACCCATGGGTGCCTATAGAATCACAAGTATCAAAATATTCTATTTTCTCATTAATTCTTCCACACCACCGCTAAAATCCATAATGGTGAACTCGATCCTCACTTTGGTATACACCTAAGTTAAAGGATTATCAAAAAATATTATCCACCATTATCATTACACCACTATTGATACCCATAGAGGATCAAAAACCTTAAAAATGCACAAATTTTGGAAAAGGGAGCACAAAACCATACTAACATAACTACCCATCTATGAGAAAACCTGTATCACCTATCTGGAATAGTGGTGGGGGTATAGTGCCTCACTAAAGGATAAGTATAAGTCAGGGGGGATAAATATAACTACTCTACTCTTTATTACACAATTAAACATGATTTATTACATGGATTTTCACTTAATACAACTCAGAATATCAATAGGTCTAGTGTATTAGGATATTAGGAACATTACATAAAACATAAAACATAAAACATAAAATACAATATCTTTATTTAATTTTTTTTACAAGACCACAACATTACTTTGTACTTAATATTTCCTGGGATAAAATGAGGATGAAAATAAGAAATGGGTGAGATATAAATCCTAGTAAGGGAATAAACATGGAATAACATGAGGATAATAATACATGTTAGAAAATTCATATCAATGAGGTAGGAAAGAACATGAATATAAAGTCATGATATAACATGATAATCATAACATGGAAATGTGGAAATAACTTAAAACACTGCATTATAAAAAAAAGGAATTAGGTAAACCCCGATCCCAATATGGTGGAAAAATCCCCATAAAGGAATGAGGTAAACCCCTATCACAACATAACATATCAGGATACTAAACATTACCCAATTCATTAGAGTGCTATCAGGGTGCACCCTTCATAAACATTACCAAATGCATCAGTTTAACTGTTCTATGACATTGGAACATGTGTGATCTTAGGTGGACAAGGGAACTAGGACATTAGTTGGAGAGTGTTCTCTAAAAGGGGTATGAGCTCCATCTTCCTGACAACATAGTAACCGTTGATCTTCTTGATGACTAGGTCAGAGTCCCCTTTCACATGAAAATGGGGTACATCAATCTCGAGGGCCAGCTCGAGACTAGTGATGAGAGCCTGATACTCTTCCTCAGTGTTAGTGAAGCCTTCTGAAAATAAAAACAAATAGGTAAGGAAAAACTATGCAATCATGGTGAAGATGATACCCAAACCTACTCTGTTATGTCTAGGATCATTGAGTCTTCTATCTGTAGGGATTCAAGAAGCACCATCAAAGTGAATCTGCCAACACAGAATGATCTAATCCACTGAGAGGATGGCCTCATCTGGGAAGTAATGATCCAAATACAGTTCTATAGGGGCCAGATGGGTGTCTACTAAGTCTACTAGTTCTTGACCTTTAACATCTATTTTTGAAATGAACTTGATATCAAACTTCGGAATGTTTTTTTCCCACTGATCTAGACGGTTTGTCAGTAGGGCCGATTTAGAATTTACTTCAGTAGGTCGATGCGTGACACCAATTGTATCTCATGGTGATTTAGGTAATGTTGAAACATTTAGACTGCGAATACCAACATGAGGCAACTATTCTTGATAGTGGGATACCTGGTCTTTATATTGAGGAGCATGCTGCTCAAAAAGTATAAAATATTCTCTATCTCCCCATTGTTCTTCTGATCAAGTAGGGTAAGGAGGGATCATTCCAGGGTGGTCACGTAAAGGACAAACAAATTTTTAGAGATGAGTGGAATCATAACTGGTTGTTGTAGCAGGTACTTCTTGATCTCCTCGAAGGCGGCCTGGCATTATTCATGCCACTAGTAGTCGGCACATTTCATTATAATCATAGGAAAAGAGATTACACTTGCCATCTAGATTCATGATAAATCAACATATATAGGCTAAGTGGTCTTACAAACCTCAGAGCTACTGAAGGTTTCTTGGAGGAGGCATCTGACTAATGTTCTTAATATGATATGGATAAATCTTGATGCCTCTGTATCTGATGAAAAAACTGAGGAACTTTCTAGGGGTAACCCCAAAGGAACACTTAAAGGGGATTATCTTCAGATGATAGGAGTATAGGAAGCCAAAAACATTCTCAAGATCTATTATTTGGTCCTGATGCTTGCATGATTTGACCACTAGATCTTCCCTGTAGTATCCCAAAAATGTATTGAGAATTATCTTGAATATGCGATGCATGAGACGTAGATAGGTGAAAGATGCATTCTTCAGATCAAAGGCATTAATTGATAATAGAAAGTACCTTATGGTGCTTTGAAGTTAGTGGATTATTCATCCATAGGGTCCATTCATATTTTATTATATCCAGAATACCCATTCATGAAGGATAGAGTTTGGAGCCTAGTGGTAGCTTCAATCAACAACTCTGTCGTAGGAAAGAGAAAGTCATCATTCAGATAGTGGTAGTTGAGATCCCAAAATTCAATGTAGAATTTGATCAATCCATTCTTCTTTCTGAAAAGAAAAATGTTTTCCAAACATCTAGGGTAATGGAATTCCTTGAAAAAGTAGGATTTGATGAGATTATCAACTTTAGCATCAACCATGGCCCCGAGAGAGGGGTGCATCTTCTTGGGAGGTTGTTTGAACCCGTAGTGGTTTATCGGAAGACCAATGTAGTGGACGGTGATATGAGGATCCAGTCCTAGCATCTCTCCATAACTCCAGGTGAATAAATCTCAATACTATTTCCAGAAATCCACATACAACTATTTCTCTTTTGAAGACATGGCTGTATTGACCTGTGTTGGTTTCAAATATTCCTCAGTGTCGAGGTTCACCTGTACCAACTCATCAACAATCATAGAGATGCCTTATTAAAATTCGGTAGGGATTTATTCCAAATCCCATTCTTCATCTATGATTAGAGGATGGTCAGAAAAGGGAAACTCTTTTGAGTTAGAAAATTTGAAAGAAATGTTGGTTCCAGTTTAAGCGATAGTGGAATCCCCATTAGGGGACTCTTGTACTACTAAAACCATAGCGAAGAAAGCTGTCGATCTAATTACATCAGGCCTTCGACCCAAAGTGTCACTAATGAAAATTTAAAAGTAGTAGTGGCACATTGGCTTGAGACAGTTCATCTCGGACCAATGAAACAAACAAGTATGACATATTACTGTTACCATGGGGATAACATCCTGATACCTTATAGGGGTAAGGGGATTTGGGATCCCTCAAGCCTAATTCTTGTAGGAGTACAAAGTGATATTCTTCCATTCATTATACCTAGAAATGTGTTTTCACCTTTTACCAAAGATGGAACAGCACTATCCCAAGTCTGGGGTCGGGGTCTCCAATTGGTGAATTGGGAGGATGAAGGCATCATCCAAGTCTATCCATGGGTTGGTAGTAGTGTTAGTGTGCTCAACCTCATTGGTTTGAACCTTCTTTTCCTTAATCCTATAATAGATGGCATCCAGGCAGTGGGATTTATAAGAGGAAAAGGGGGATACATCACCTTAGACCATGCCTAATAAACTATTAAGAGAGTACTTGAGGAAATGGTGATATGAAGAGGGGATTGTCACATGCATATGAAGCTGGTGTCTACCCATCAATGCATTGTAGGCGGTGTCCGATGAGATGACCATGAACTCCGTGTTGGAAATCAAACCACTAAATTGGGTCTTCAAGAAGACTCTTACAATTGATGTATACTCTATCCTATCATAACCCTAGATATTTAGATCATAAAGACTCATATCTTCTTCAGATAGTCCCAATTTTTGTTGAATTCAGTTTAGAATGGGATTGATCCTAGAACCCATGTCAATGAGACAATGTCAGACTTCTACACCATTGAAATGAACAATGTTGTATAGTGGGTGGATGTTTCCTTATATGGGAAATCATTAGTCTTCTCTTGAGAATGAGATGATAGCCTAATATTCTTCATATTCATCTGTCTCAGCTTGGAAGGATTCTGCAGCTGCTACCTCTATTTTAAACATATAGGGGCTTCTTAAAGCTTCTAAAAGGGCTTCACACATATTCTAAAAAGGGAGGAGAGCCTCAAGGATAGAGAGACTTGTAAGAATGATGGATGTGTGCTTGAGTACATCAAACTTTCATAAAAGGATCACATGTCTACCAAGAGAAGCTTTCTCTGTGGCCGGGGGTATGATGTGCACTGCTAGTTGAATCAGAGGATTCTGACTGGTGTTAGGGATTTCCAACTATACCCTAGTCAAACCACTTAAAATAACTATTGGTGTATAGATATAGGGCTGTGGTATATCCTCAGCTATGTACGGTCATGATGAATCTTCCTGGTCGAGTCGCACAGATGGTGGAGGATGTGAATCTGATGAAATATGGTGAGAGAAATGCACATGTTGAGTTATGTGTTAAGCTTATTGTCTAGTCTTAGTGGCATGGATGGATTGATCAAAAGTGTTGGAAGGAACACTCTAATGGTTCACATATCCATGGTTTCATCAACACTAATGTCGACTAGAGACATCAACAGGGTCCACGTAATGCTCTTTGTTATTGGGAACCATGTACGAGTCCATCAGCTCAACATTATTCCTCCAAGGCATACTCCAGATCATCGCTTGAAGAATCCTCTATTGATGGGAAGATTATGGGGGTAATCCCCATCTCCAAGTGAATGAAATTTATAAGAGAATGATATGTATTTGGTACTACTGGAGGGATTTTCTTCCCCTTGCACCATCAACACTTTCTCTCCTAAGAGGAAAAATGATCAGATGTTGACATAGAAGTAGTCATTGAAGGTATCATAGAAACTTCAGAAGGATTGAGCTGGTTCAAATGGTCATGGATGATACTATGTGTTTGGAAAACTACCTTGAATTCCATTCGGTCATCATACTTCTGAGACCCATGACTAGAGACATGCTACCATTCAACCTCGCTGCGGCAGTCGAGATTTATAAACACACATTCCACTTGTGTCGGGGCTAGACCTAATATGACTATGTTGTCATCAACCTGGTCCTGAAGCTAGCCTTTTAATACATAGCACTGCTTGAGGGTGTGTCCATGTAACTGATGATAGGGGTGGTTATTTGGGTGATCAATGATATCTGCCTTCTTAGGCATCCTACATTCTGAAAATCCTAGGATCCCATATTCCAAGGTGCTCTAAAAATAGCTGGGAACCTGGGCATAGTTGAATGAGCAGGTATGATTTATCCGATTTGGGAAAGTCAACCTAGGAGCATGGACATGAAGAGGTTCTATAAGGTGCTTGAAGAAGAGGAGGAACATGATTATCTGTTCTAGGATGCGGGGGTGCATTACACGGGGGAATCTTCTAATTTTGAGGTGGGAAATGCTGAGCTAGAGGCTGCACCTATGGTGCTGGTCCTCAGCGAGGCTATGGAGGTAGCTCTTCCAGTAATAATTCCGTCTTCCCAAGGGACTCTATTTGTGAAATAATAGTGGTCTTATCCTTGAAATCTCTTCTCAAAGGAGCTACGAGAGGCAACGAGTGTGCCTACATAGCTTGATATAAGGGTTCCTCTAGGAATTGAGCTCTGTCAGAAAAATCCTGAAACCCACCTAGGATGTTCTGAGTGATGAGACAAGGAACCAGTTCGGTCTTCAAATTCCGCATGCACATAATTAGAAACTCCTCATGAGTCAGTGACATATCGAGGGAATATGTGAGGCCCTTCTACCTAAAGACAAAGTCTGTGACTCACTCTTCTAGCATTTTCTTGCACTTAAAGAGGTCAGGGATGCTAGTCTAGCAGGTGGTGGAATTGAACTGGTAAATAAAATACCTATGAAGGTCTTTCCTTCCAGCTATGGAACTAATGGGTATTTAGATGTACTAGATGAATACAGGCCCTTCCAGTGTTTGTACGAAGCACCAGAGCTTAGTGGCTTCCTGTTGTGCCAAAATACCAAACATGGGTCTACAAATTGAAATAAAGTAGGCCAGATGCTGAAGTGGGACTTATATCCTATTTAAAGGGGAGAAGGTAGGATTCTAAAATCCTGGGGCATTGTAATGTCATCAAACCATGATATATATGAGTTAACTTCATGTTGGATCGCCACATGTCGGGTTTCAAGAGCCTCAAAGAGGGCATTGGGTGCTTCCATCAGATCACCAGGATGAGTATTCCTATATTGGAAGGGGTTCCTAACTACCAATGATTTTTTAGGTTCTTCAAAATGGAAATATGGTCCATCAGATCGTGGAGCGCCTAGCAGAATGACCCGAGGGGATGTTGGAGGAATGACCTATGGAGTAGATGGAGGAACTTGAGCCGGGTCTTGGGGAGGATTCTTTCACAACTTAGGCAGGTTTGGTGATGCATACCATATCCAATTTCCATAAACTATGTACTCTACTATTTCTAGATGGATGGGATTATTGAGATCACCTGGAGGAAACTCACTTGGGGAAGGTGTACTTTCCCCTACTGCCATGGTCGAGGGTTACTGTAATCGTGTCGTCATTCCGTGGTGCACTTGTCAAGGATCTCATCAACCAACTTCATTTTCTTCATGAGCCTTTGATGAAACATGGACTTTTCAGGATAATATTCCATCTTCTACACTGAGCTATATGGGTCAAAGGGATTAATAGTTCCAGCAGGTGTCTTACCCATGAGTAGGTCTCGACTGATAGGCAATGAATCTGATGGTTCAAGAAGACCAAGAAAGTGTCTTTGATGATGAGTAACCTTTATTAAAGGTTACAAAAGGTGTGGAACTACCCCGTGGGGTATGTTATCTTCAATGGGTCCAAGATTGGTTTCCTCTTTTTCAAGGTCATCCGTGTCAACTACGACTATGCTCGGAGGCATGTCCTCAATATCACCTAATATGTCAGGCTTGTATAGGATTGAATTGTAGTGAAAGGTAGAACACTGCCCCCAACCATGGATATGGACATGTGGGTAATACTCCTTAATAACTATGTGGAGCATGAAGAAGCTCTAGACGCATCACTTCTAAAGAGTTTGATGATAAATATGTAATGTAGGGGGCTACGTGGTAGGAAGCATGACCAACACAACAAGGTGACAATGGTAGCTGATGTCATCAAAGTGTTCCCATATCTTATGTTAGGGCAACCATATATATCAGATATGGGAGTGCATCGTCCCTAATTTTTTTGAAGAAGAACATAACCTCTTTTGGGGTGAGGGACTCCAAAATGTTGATGCCTAGATTTTCAATTGGCCAGAACATCTCAGGGAGATGGTCTGTCATGAGGATGTTCCATAGGCTTATCAGCTTAGAATTGGGACCTATCCCTTGGTGGCCCCATTATTTGATAGAGGGAGTTTGAGGGACCAATAATGTAAATGAATGGGACCCTTGTGATGGTGGACTAGTCGGTGGATAATATGGTGCACAAGATGACACACCACTGCATATTGGGTTGTCTCTCGGGGACTGTACAAATTTTATCACCACATCCTTCTAGGCCAGGATACTATCCATTAATTCCTATGAAAAGATGGTGGTTTTAAATTGATTAGGTTGGTGGTTTTCCTCTATTGGTCCCTATAACAACTCTCTGTGATCACTTGTTGAGGTAGAGAATGATCATGTTGATGATAAGAAGGATTACACGACAATGCCTTGTAAAGGAGCCGAATCTTCCTTCTCTTGTATGTATCTTCATAGGTCCTTGGGGATTCATTGTATCTCAAATTATAGTAGGATGAAGAAGATATGCTGATTTCCTTCCCCAGATCATGAAAGAGAGAATTGGGGTGATGGTTCATTCATTGAGTCACACTCCACTTCAGAATCTGAAAAGTGGATGGGTATGATATGGGGCTTCCCATGATTATCCCTTTAGCATTGGTGATTCTCACTCCTATCTCGAGAAGATTCATCTAGGTGGGATTGAACATAGACATAGGGAGGACCTCTGTGCGGTTTGGTGTTGGAGTTGGGAGGACCTCCACTTGGACATTCCGTGGTGCAAGGAGCACCTGGGAAAATTTCAAATGGAACATGGGGAGGATCTCTATGATTGATATTGCTAGATCAGGGAGGGCCTCCCCTAGAGATGGAAATCACATGGGGAAGACCTCCATGGTGGTCATCCGTAGTGTGGGGAGAACCTTTACATAAGATGACACTAGTATCTTTGGTATGAGGAGGGCCTTCGTACAGACCATAGTGGATATGGGAAATACCTTCGTGAAGACCATCGATAAAGTAGGGAGGGCTGCTACTGGAGTCGATGAGAACATAGGGAGGACCTCTATATTGGTAGGTGATAGGGAAAGGGGAATCCTTACGTTCATAACCTAGTAGGGAGGGGAAATTTTCAAACTTGAGACCAAGGGCATGAGGAGGACCTTCATGCTGAGCATCAACAAGATGGGGAGGACCTCCCCTTGGGATGATGGTGGTGGCATGGGTAGGACCTAAATTACTGATGAGAGAGTAGGAAGGACCTCTACTCTATTTGATAATGGTAGGGGGAGGACCTCCATACTAAACATCATCATAGTGGGTCGGCCCCTGACGACCGTTGCTTGCACCAGTGATCGGTGGAGTCAACTTAGCTTTCTTGTGTGGTGGCTGGTGCCTCACTCCGAATCGGGAATGGAAGTGACCCTGCACTAGGATAGGTAAGTTCCCTTTCTCCATAAGTACAACAAGGGTCCAATAGCACATGCCAATGGAGTATTGGTCCAAATAATCCATGGAAGGTGATTCCCCCTAGCGGGCATCTTCCTAATCTTTCACCTGACGTTGATGTAGGGTTAGCCGATCTAGGGCCAGCTGTGCAGGGGTATAAAACTTCTACTCCTTGGTATGTGGTACCAGTTGGCAATGCTGACAGAACCGGGTGGGAGCCCTCCTCGGTGGCTCCCTAGACGAAGTCATACCCATGAGGAATCAGACATCCCTTACTTCGTTCACATAAGAGAGTGAGACATAAGAGCTCCATGAGGAAAGGCTCCTAGAGCTGTTGAAGGTCGGAGTGTAGAGCAGAGGATCGCTGTCTGGACCTTAGGGGCAATGGCGTCGAAGAGGAATAGTTGCTTTCAGGTGTTGACAGGACATATCCTTTGTTGGGATAACCAACTTTTGCTCGTATCGATAGACAAGAGTATTAATTAACCTCCTTGGAATAAATTCTGAGGTTGAGATGGGGTGTGGGTACCCAAAAATTATGGCCATAGATGTTTTTATAGAAGATCTGAAGCCATGCGAGACTACCGAGTTGGCATTTCCCCTAACCCTATGTCCACGGGTGGGAGGTGATGATTTTCCTATAGATGTATCTAGGGTCTTACAAATAAGGAATATTCAACCATCATTATAGATAGTAGGAAAGCAATGCCTAGTTACATAGAGAGGTTAAATCTTCCACAACTTGATAAAAAGATCCATGCTAAAATCATCATAGACCGAGATTCATAATGATTAACTACCCATAATATTCCTGTGTTTCATGACAAGACCACTATTTTATTGGTAGGACCTATCACTAGATAGTTGTATCTGATGGCACGCTTATCTATTGATACATAGAACCCTACTAATCCTTATTTTGAGGAGAATATATTCACATCGGATTCACCATTTCTATTTACAATGCTTTCGTTATTCCCCACACATCCATTCTTTATGTGGATGATGCACGTTCTGTTATGCCCCCACATTCTCGATTTCCAAAGGTGGGTGGCATTCATCACTTATCCAAAGATTTCTTCCCATTGATCAAAATGGTATGATGGGATGTCGATTCCTCCTTCTGTGGATTTCTCCTTGGAACTCATCGCATAGTCTGGGTCTCCCATAAATATTAAGACATTGTTCCGGAATGTCTTCCCAGTGCCATATATTTGTGGATTCTGATTAATTATGCTACTCTTGTTAGGACATTCTAAAGGGTCAAGTTAGGGTACCGACCTTCAGTTATAAGAGTAGTCATGTTGGGCATCGCCAGCGTGTCTGTGCATTGGTAAACTATAACATCTTAATTTTCTCTTATGATAGAGCTTCTAGAGGGAACTAATTCCCAATGAATCCCACTTCAAAATAGGATAATCATGTGTCGAAGGCATATCTATGAGGTTTTCCTCGGCTTCCCATGGTTAACACGGGGTATGCCGCAAGTTTAATGTCTAGTGGAGATGGATCAGACTGATTACAACACTGATAAGAGTGGATCATATGGGTACAACCCTTGGAGGGAGTACCTGGACGGTTTAATGGATGGATGGGTCAAAATGTCAAAGGTGGACGGACCATATATGGTGTTCCCCATAAAGGGAAAATATCACACAATGAAGGTTGATCTGGACACCACAATGGATGGACAAGGGATAATGGATCTAGGCAAAGGGGGCATTAATGTTTTTCCATTTATTGGGGTTGAACCTTAGAGGGGCTTACTATATACCCAAAAGGGATTAGAACCCATATAGTTCAAGGGGAATATTCTGGGATTGGGGTGTACACAATGAAAAATAACCTAAAGATATGTTGGGATTACATGTGGTTAACAACCTGAGTGAAATAAAGAGCACTAAGTTAATCAGTGATTACACATGGTTAGCTTCTTGTATGGATGAAATGATTTCACTGTGATGTGGCGGACTTGGTAAAAAATCAGGATGAATATGGATGAAGTGTCGAAGGGTGAAGTGAATGGGGATGGAACTGAGAATTAGTGTAAAGGTGGTGGTGTTGGGTTTGAACCTCAAAGAGGTTTCCTATGTATCCGTGTGGTGGGAAATCAAAGTCTATATAGTTCGGGGATAGAGTGATGAGTCACCAGAGGAGATGGATTAGGATAATAGACACATGGATGATACCCAAAGGAAGTAGAACCTTTGGGTAAAGGCATGATCTTCCAGAAACAGAAAGGCTTGAGGGAGAGATTGGGATGGGACATGGTAAATGGGATTAAACCTTAGGGAGGCTTCCTACATACCTTTCTGAAAAAAGAGGAAAATATAAAATTCCACATAGTTTTGGATGGAGCATAGAATTAGGGTGTACACAAAATACAACAACTCGGGGACATGTTGGGTCTTAAGTGTTGTTAAAATCCCCTCATAAGAGGGACACTCTTGGTTGGAGGAGCATGGATTGAGTATGGTGATTACACATGATTTTCTACCTGAGAATTGGTCTGACACCACTAAGGGGCAGACCAAGGATGTGGGTCCCTACAAAGGCAACACTGACGTTTAGCAGTGTTTGGGGTTGAACCCTGGGGAGGATTCCTACATACCCTATATAAAAGACAAGGGTCAAAACCCACATAGTTAAAAATCATAGAGTTTAACATCAAATGAGATGAAAGGGGCATACAATTTAACATTCTGTGGGATGAGGGTGAACCAATGTGAAGTGGTAGGGAACAATGGGTGATGGTCATGAACCTCAAAAGACTTCCTATGTTCCTTTCATAAAAAGGGAAAGGATCAACGTCCATAGAGTTTGGGATGGAGGGGCAGGGGTTTTACACATGGACAGATGCCCAAATTCATGATGGGGATTATGTATGGCTAGCGACCCAAAGAGGAATCATAGGATTACTCCGAGAGGGAATCCCATGGAGGATGTCTAGGTGTATGAGGAAGATATATTTGTCATACAAAGGGCCACCCTGTCATGTTGGGTTAGAGCATATGCAAATACTACCTAAGGTGTGCATAGAGACAATGTGCAATGAGAGAGGAGGAGTGAGGGGGCACTAGTTCCCATCCCCTTCATAATAATCTTGGGGCTTTTCCCTTATGGGTTGATCACATTTTAACATCATGTGATGAGGAAGTGGGTGTTGTTAAGTTTAATGTCCTATGTCTCGGATGATGAGGACTCCCTCCTCACCCGTAGGACTTACACAACTTGTACGAACCCGTGCTTGGGGATGGGAAGGCCCAAGAAATGATAGAGAGTTGGTTTGGAGTGGTCCATAGAGGGGGCCCATGTTAGCATGGCTATGAAAAAAATAAATTTACATTATCATGATTATGTGAAGAAGAATTATATAGGGCAACACAATGTGGAGTATTACTTAGAGAACCATTAAATCACTTTGTTCAAGCCTGAAGGGCCGTACAAGAGAGGGGTTTTCAAAAGAAGAGGCCTCACAAATAGGGGCTTTTTGAAGCTCAGGTGCTTTATGAAGAGAAGGTTCTTTGAAAAGTAAAGTATCTTCTCAATGGAAAGAGTCTTTGAAAAGGAAAGGTCCTTTATGAATGGAAGATTTTAATGGAGCATATCTAGGCCTTAGCAAAAAACCCTTTATCTCGAGAGAGCTTCATGAAGGCTCTATGATTCACGAAACCTCGAGTGCCCCAAAGGGGCCCTTTACTTTGTGAATGTTATATGATTTAATGATGGGAATAAACACCATAGGTTGAGGCCATGAATAATACGAAGATGTTTGGATCATAGAGGCCAAGTACCTTTGGTGATCCATCATTTTGTTTCACAAAGGTCTTTGCAAAATGGGAGCTTAGAAGTTGAAAGTGAAGAGTAACAATGGTTGGGGGGGGGGGTAAGCCCAATATTATTGAAAAAATGGTTGGTGGGGAAACCAAAGCTCTCTGAGGAGAGGATTGATGCCGCGATGAAAAAATAATAGAATCAGACATCACAAGACTCACAGAGGGTTCCGTTAATGGGATGATCACAGAGCTAGCTACAGAGAAGAGTGACGCCACAGAAATGAATGGATCCATAAGAATGCATCGAACTCGCATAGGGTTCTTCATTCCATGGATAAGATCACTTAGGTGACCATCATAAAGCAGGATGTAGAGAACATGTGACATTGTGGAGGCATTGGGATTTGTAGGACTCGCACATGGCCCGTCCTAATTGTTAATGATCACAAAGGCAGAATGACTTTTCAAAGGTTTTCACAAAATGAGCCCTTTAGGAAGGTTTTTATGGATTTAATGCCCTTTTTAGTTCTTATTAACTCTACACCAACTATGAATTTGTTCTCTCCTCAAGCGGGGTGAATTTCAGTGCCAACAATTATGATCAACTTTCAAATCTTGGAACTATTTTAAATAAATGACAACAAGACAAACTGAAAATGAATCTACCAAAATGTGCTTTTTGGGTGAAAAAATTAATGTTTATTGTCTTCATGTTATTTAATATCTACATCAATTTTTATCTAAGGAAGACCAAGTTAATCCTTAAAATTACACCTCCTCACAATCTCAAATATTTGAGAGTGATTTATGGATGCCTCACCGATATCATAAATTTCATAACTAACCTTGAAAGTAAGTTTTTACTCTTCATGAAGTTGATTAATAATGAATTCCTTTATAAATGAGAAAAATATTTCCCGGAATCTTTCAACAATATCAAATAATAACTCTTGATCCCACTAATATTAAAACTACTTGTAGAAGTAAAACTACTTATTTTGTATGTGGTTTCTATAGAATGATAAATTGTTACACTTCTTGTAAAAAATTGATGTTAGAATAAAATAGTATCTACTACCATATAAGAACAATACAAGATACTGATACTTGATACTATGAAAAAAATAACTATATTACGTTAGTATTTGTAGTGAAATTTTTTGGACACTATGTGCAACATCATGAGAACTTTTTTTCTCTGGTACTGACCTATTCAAATACATCTTATAGTTTCCCAATAATTTCATACATAAATATTGAATCATTTTATATAAATATTAAATACATAACACTATGATCCACACCAGAACCATTATGGTTTAGTGTCTTTGGAGACTAGATACATGAAAATCCTATTTAGGATCATTCTTCAACATCTCACATAAATTTTTTCAAACATTGTTCCATTCATAACATACACCACTTAAAACCATTATTTATAACATAGAGAAAGAAAAAATAATAAATGGTGAGCTTATATTCTCAGTAAGCATAACCATAGAGGATATCAATTGATGATCTTATGAAAGAATAATATAAGAATAAGGGTATGAAATCAAGAACATAACATACAATGTTCATACCCCATCTGTCATAGATCATAAAAAAGAGTCATGGTTTAAAACATTATCATTTCCAAAGACACGATTCATAAGAGAGAGAAAACATCATAATCAATCATGAACCATAAGTTCTATCAAATTTATTTCATAAAATTATGGCAGCCCCATAGGTATAGAACCAATTTCATATATCAAGGTCAACTAACAAGAACATCAAATCATATTGGATGAGGAATTAAAGCCTATTTATTATTTCATAATAGAACAGGTGTCATCACCTATTTCACATAAGGAATTAAGTACATCTACCTATTTCCCATAATGAATCAAGCACATCGACTTGTTTCATATAGTTATGTAATGAGATATAAAACATAACCCAATGAATTAGAGGGATATATAGTTCCAAACCCACCCATCACATAATTAAAACCATAAATATGTGTGCCAAAATATCATAAAATATTCATCATATCATCACAACTAATGAAAAGAAAAAAAGTTTCATAAACATTTCATCATTTCATCAAAGAATAACCCATGAAAAACAAATGGGTTTCCTAAAAATATCACCATAATAATCATAAACTATCCAGAATAAGAAAAATATATTATCATTGAATCAGACCTTAATAAATCATAATTAACATCAAGGTTGTTATCATAAGTGAAAATTTATTTAAAATATAAATGGAATATTTATTGAGTAAAATAACCTTTTCATTTTGAAATCACTTCCTTAAAATATATAAATTTATAAAAATATTACGGAAAAAATTTTAATTGAAAAAATCCATGGAAAATTTTATAGTAAGATTCAAATTATTGAGTAGTCTTGAAGGAGGGAAATTCCATCCATGACATGTTCTTTGAAACAAATATTCCATTCACATTTTTGGTAAAAAGTAAATGGTGCCTTCTTTGGAGAATGGAAAGAATATTTCATTAAAACAATTATAAAATTTTAAATGTGGGTAACAGTGAATATAAAAAATCATGTTATAATAATAAAAACATTTTTTAATTTTTTTTGAAAAAAAAGATATGGAAGAAAAAGTATTTTTGATTGAAGAGTGAAATAAATTCAATTTTACTTAAATATTTTCTTTCATAATATTAAATAATTTAAGTGAGGAAAATGAAAGGAAAAAAATTACTATTAATAAATAACTATATGAGGAGAAAATTCATTTATTATTGATATATAGATTATAAAATTTCATCATAAAAAAACATAATCATAAACAATCTCAATAAAAAATGATGTTATATCATAAATCCCTTACCACTTTGGAAACTTTTGAATCAAAAACCCCATAAAAGAAATAACCATTTACGGATATGTATATACTATAATTTTTAGGATAATAATCTTAAAATAAATTCATGGGAGTTATATACACCTCATAAAATGTACAATAGTTTTATGTGGCATGTGTCTCACAAAAATACAAGCAAGACAAAAATATCTTACCTCAAGTATAACTTGAATTGTAAGAACCCTAATATTTTTTTAAAATTTTCTTATTATAATTATATAATAAAACAATATACACACGTATAATATAATATATTATCCACTTATAATATTTTAACACCCATTTATTAATAATTCCTTATTGAAATCATCATTTTCATGGGTTAACTGTTTCATTTTTCTTGAGATTTTTTGTTCAGTAGTTCCGGTCCTTATACTTTGATCATGTTTAAATCATCTCCAAAATATCTATCATGATATAGATATCATATTAATAATTAAATATATATATGTAAATATATATATTTATAGTAATACATAAAAGTTAGATATTGAAAAATGAATTACACCCTTTATGGAGATGGTAGGTCGTATGCACTCGTGAACACTACTTTCACTTTTAGAAAGATGGAAACAAATAAAGTTATAATAGTTAATATTTATAGAATAATTATCATATAATATATATAATATATATTCATTAATTCTTTCCTCATAACCATCAATGTAAAATTAAAGTGAAAAAAATCACATCACTTCACAGAGGTTGTAGTCCACACGTACGTACGAGCATCATTATTATTTTCCAACATATTTTTATAAGGTGGGTAATAGTTGTTATATAATAAGAATAACAATTAAGTATATTTAATATAATTAATTACCTATTTTATAATTTATACCATATATTTATAGGAAATATAAGAAGAAATAAATTGTAAGAGGTCAGGTAAGACAATTACCTCTTCTTCATTAGGCCTCCTTTAGATCCCTTCTTATAGACCCTTTGAATGATCTTTTAAGAATACCAAATCATATAATTAGTGAATAGGGATGTTTTTATGATAATTAGGAATGGGTTTGTAATTATATATGTCTAAAAATGTGTGATGAAGAGAGGATAATAGGTTTCCTTTTAAAAGTGAGGAGAGGGGCACTCTAGGAATTACTTAAAGTATTAAATTAACAAAAATAAATTTTCAGATTAATGTGGATAAAAATTAATATATTTATTATATATTGTGTGTATTATTAAAAATAATTTCATAAAATATAATTTAGACTAGTTTAGGTGATTTTTTACCCTTATATCTTCGTTTTAACATCCCGTTACACCTTTTGAAAAATACCACAATCTAAATGTTTTTACTATTTAATGGTAAAGAATGTTCACATAAATAAAGTAACAAAAAATGGTCCAAGTTTGATATTTTAAATCATATCCGATTAAATTGTATAAATAAATGTTTTTTATAAATTTTAAATCATTTAATAAAACATTATTTATTATAAATAACCATTAATCTCTTTTTTGGGACTATTCATTTGATTTGAATATGAAAACAACATGAAATAAAAGAAATTAGAATATAAACCTTTAAAAATACCTAATATATTTTATTTATAAATAAAAATATCATAACACATAATCTCATCCAAATTTTATTACTTTTAATATTTTCAAAAATCATTTATTTTAATTTTCTGTTAATTGAATAAATAATATGTCAGCATTGTGTAAGCATGTAAAGTAATTATTAAATAACTAAAAATTAAAAATAAAATTATATGATCAAAAAATTAATTAATATCTCAAATAAATATTTATAAGAAAACTTATCTTATTTTTATCCATACATAATAACTTTATATATAATAAATCCAAGAGAGTGGCATTTTCTATTTATTCTTTTCTAAAATTAATATAAAGTTCATATTAAAAAAATGGTGTCCAGTGTCCATATATTTGATAATTGGATAAAAATACTACAAATACACACATAAAATTGGATAAATGAAAGTGTTTTGAAAATTTTAAAGCCTTATCTGAAAATTTTAACCCTGTTTTACATGTTTCACCCATACTAAGGTGTTAAATATTTAACAAGGTTACTATTCACAATGATTAAAAATAAAAGGGACAAATTTAAAAAGTTTAAATACCTTGATTTAAAATCTGGAATCCATTTTTCATGTTTTAATTCATATAATTGAAATAAGTTAATTTAAGTGAAAATTGAAAAACACAAGGAAAAAAAATAGTTTTATAGAAAAATTATTTTCGAAGTATGAAAATATTTTTATAACAAATTCAGCCATAAAAATTTATTTTTATAAAAATAATTGGATTATTAATAATATAATATAACTTAATTTAACATTATAACATTTTAAATCAAAATTTGACTTTTAAAATTCTTGAAACGGATGTATATTTTTTTAGTAAAAAATTATAAATTTTCATTAATCACTAGAAAATTGATCTTTTCAGAAAATTACAAATAATTCACCCTAATATAAATTTTATATTATAATTTCAAAATAAACGTTTTTCTCAAATAATATTTTTAAAAATTCCAATAATTTATTATAATATTCGCTCATAAAAAGATGTCAAACCCATTTTTGAGGAAAAATGTATTTTTATAGCATATAATGTCATTACTAAAAATATATTTGTTTTATCAAAAAAACTTAAATTTTTTTTTAAAATATGGTTATTAAAATTCAATTTTCCAATTTAATGGATAGTTTATATTTGTATACTATTTTACAATTCATTTAGACTTAGGGTTTCATGTATCATAAGCTATCAAAGAAATAAGTTTTATTAATATATCATTTAATATCGAGGTGTAACATTCTACCAACCTTATAAGAATTTCAACCTCAAAATTAAATCAACAAGATAAAAAAATAAGGATACATTATCCTCATCACATCTGCAAGTTCCCACATAACCTCTTCTAATTTATTGTTTCACTACAAAACTTTTACCTTGTGAGTGGTCTTGTTTCATAGATCTTTCTCTCTGTGATCCAAAATCTCCACCAATTGTTTCTAAAAAGAGATATATTTTTCCAATGATATAATATTTTCATTCAGTATAATTGAAGGATTAGTTATGTAATTCCTCAGGATATATAAATGTAACACATCATGAACTTAAGATAGATCCAGTGGAAGCTACAAAATATAAGATTTCATAATATATGATCAATAATTTCAAAGGTACCAATATATCTAGGGATCAAATACATTTATTTACAAATATCATAACCTTATTTCAAGGATATATTTATCAGAATATATTTTCACCAACTTCAAACTCCAAATATCACAGGTGTTTGTTAGCATGAATGTTCTGTCGACTTCAAGCTGCTCTTATGTGTAGCTGAATAAATCTAAGCTTCTTTAACACATCTTCATCTTGATCTAGTCCCAATAGCCTTATTTCTCAAACTTCATCCCATTATGTAGGGGTTGTCCACTTCTGAACATAGATGTCTCTACAAGGATCTATATAAATTCTTGTGTGAAATATATTATTTTAAGAAGATCCCTCTAAAGGATGGTGTTGATCTAAACAAATTTTAAAATTTGTAGAGAATTTTCTCAACATGTCCTATAGAGTCTGAATGGTCCTCTAAGGTTAACTATTTTCCTGAGGATGATATTCAATACTAAAATTCTACTATCTATCTGTATCCTACTGAATACTTCTCTAGAAATTCAAGGTAAATCGTAGATATTTATCGGATACAATAGAATATAGTAATTCATGTAATATCACAACTTCCTTAATTTGTGACCTTGAAAGATGATTAAAATGAAAATATTCCTATATGGAAATGAAGTGTGAGGAATTTATAAGGTTATGAACTACCACCTAAATAACATTATTCTTTTTAGATTTTTTTGGGAGTCTAATGATTAAATACATGGAAATGTTTTCCAATTTCCATTATGGTATAGGTAATGATTGTAACAACCCCTTGGAACTCTATCTCACATTCTTAACTTGATGAAATACTAGATATCAAGAAACATAATATGTAATATCTATCTTCATGTGGTCCCACTATAAATATTCTTTCAGATATCTATACATCTTTTTACATCCATGATGAATATAAAATAAGGAACATAGAGATTTATCAAATAGTTAATACTTTAAATATGGTATGGATAAGACTCATACATAGTTCGGAAACCTTATCATTCTATCACAATCATGGTTGAACTCTGTAACACTTCTCACTTTCTTCCATGGTTCTAAATATACCTTTTGAACCATTTTAATCTTCACATGGATATATGGTTGAACATTCATCTGAGAACGATACGATATTTCCAATTTCATTAGGATTTATAGATCCATATTCTATAAATCCACAATTAGTGGATCGATTTGAACCATCATCATGGAAAAACTATAATAGTCTTTATAACTCAAAGAATCAGCTACCTTGTTCACCTTCCAATGGTGGTAATGTATTGAGCTATCATAATCTTTAATTAATTGAAACCATCTTATATAACACATATTAAATTATTTATATGTAAATATATACTTAAAACTTTTATGATATGTATATAAGTCATAAATTTCACAATAAATAAAATTACTCTATATATTCAACACAGAAATTACTACAGGTAACTCCAAATCACGAGTCATTTAATTTTGGGCTTGTATTTTCAATTAGAATGAGGAATATTAAATCATCATATTATTCTACATGATGAAATATCATTTTCCCTTTTTGACACATTAATATATATACATAACTCTTATTCACTATAGGGTATTTTGAGAACAGGTTTACTAACCAATATTCTCAATAGTTCCTTGAAATTCTCTTTACATTCATCTGCCTACAAGAACTTAACCCCCTTCCAAGTCAACATAATGAGTGGATTATATAGTTGTGGGAAATCTGTCACAAAATATTGGTAATATCTAGACAACCTACGAAAACGACATATTTCAGTTACTATATTTATTCTAGTCCATTTCTAAATAACTTCTATCTTCTAAGGATCCATCGACATACCCTTACATGAGATTATATGACCTACGAATGAAATTTTATGATGCCAAAATTCATAGTTGGTAATTTTTCATATAAATTATCCTTCCTCAGGGTTTTCAATACAATTCTAAAATGATCTTCATACTCTTCCTTGACCGTTAAATATATAATAATATCTTCTATAAATACCACCACAAACTGATCAAGGTAATCTATGAAGACTCTATTAGTTAAATCAATAAATTTAAAAAGGGAATTAGTAAGTCCAAATATAATCCCTATAAATTCATAATTTCTATACCTTATACTAATGTTTGTCTTGGATATATCTTCCTTATTAACCCAAAATTTATGATATCCAAAATAATGTTCAGTCTTAGAAAAATATTCAGATCCTCCTAATTGATCAAATAAATCATTAGTATGTGGTAGAGTATACTTGTTTTTGATAGTTAATTTGTTAAGTTCCACATAAGAAATGATAAAAAAATTGATCCATCTTCCTTCTTAATTAAAAGAATATGTTCTCCTTATAGTGATTCACTATGGAATATTAATCCCTTATAAATATTTTCTTGGTGTTTCTTATTTAAATCTTGTAACTCAATTGGGGATATTCAATAAAGAGCCTTTGAAATAGGTGAAACACTAGATATGAATTCTATTGAATAAAAAAATACATTATTCATAGGAAGACTAGGATATTCTTATATAAGAACATAAAAAATACCATCCAATAGGTATATCTTTAATGTTAATTGTATCCCAAATCATCTGAGATAGACACCCTTCACAGATAGGAATTACAACCTACATGATATAAGTAATTTTCATTGGATGTTTGTATTCATCCAAATAGTAATAAATGTCCATAGATTTGTTCAAAATATGAAATGTGACTTCCCATACTTGGAAATTTATGTGGGATCTATATAAAGGATGAAAATCCATGCCTAGAATCACATAAAAATCAAATAAATGTAGAATCAAACGTTTTTTAAGATGTACTTTCCAAAAAATTTCAATCAGATAAGAACTATAGACTTTATATGTGACTATTTTACCATTAAAAGTTTTCATTGCTAACTCAACATCTAATCATTTAGGTGGTAATTTTATACCCTAAGAAAATTCCTTATATATAAAATAGTGGGTAGATATAGAATCAAATAAGACTTTAGCTGTTCTAGAGTGGATAATAAGTGTATCTTTCAGCATGTCATTATTATAACTCATATTGGCTATCATGATCACATGAGATATCCCTTTTTCTTTACTATTATGAGGTATTTGATTAAAATAATCATTAAAAACCTTCTAGTTTATAGACTAGTTGGTGTAATTCCCATACTCCTTATATTGGAAGCATTGGAGTGAGGGTGGTGAATTAATTGGAAAATTTATTTCCTAAATTGTATAAACTATCCTCTTCATCAGCCTTCAAGATTCAAATTCTTTATCACCCAAATTTTTTCATTTAAAGAGCCTTCTAGTTCCATTTAGTTAATTCTATCAATGTTTATTCCCACATTTCTGGCAGGTAAATGGATGAAATTTCTTTCCACCATGTGATTTATTTTAGTTTTCATGAGTATTCATACTCCTTTTCTTTTCAAAACAATGGAAATAGTGGTAATATGTAATTTTAATTTCTACCATGAGTGAACACTAAAGGATATATTTGCATCTAATAAATTCTATTATAGACAACACCTTCTAGAAACATGGGTTTAAGCCACCAAATAATCAGTCAAATTTTATTTTAGGGATGATGATTAAACCTATATCATATCATACCAGTCTTGTAGAATTTTCCTCATGGGTAAAAATGGATTCATCACCCTTATACTTTTTCTAAAGGGATTCATTCCTCTATTTTTTACATATAATACAAGATAATTACTTAATAAAAAATATTATCTTAAAATCATCCCATTCCATGTAGTTAATTTATTTCTCTTGACTAATATTCTTAATAAGATTTCACTATTTCTATACTTCTCATTCTAAATGGTAAATGGTTAGGAAATGTTTTTCATGTTTCAATCACTAGAGAATAGAAAAAAATTTCTCCATGGTACCAATCCATTTCCCATCCACAGGTGGATCAGAATACCCACTAAAAGAAGAAGAATATGTTTTTATGAAAGACTCAATAGTATGTTGCTACCACCTTTGATCATTTGGAAGCTTAAAATGATTCATGGTATGAGAAATATGCATTAACAAGGATAAAAGATTCTGAATTCCATCACTCATAGCATTAGGTTTCTTAGGGGGGTTTCATTGCATTTTGCATCATATTCATTTTTAGCATAATGACTTCTGGTTCTATCCCTTGACTAAAACAAAAAACAAGTGTAAGAATTAAGCTACAATGATCAGAGTGAGCTATCATATAATCAATAAATATCATTCAAAGGATGTCTCAATCACGAAGAATTTTTCACAATCTATCGAACCTTTGGTTTAACCTAGGTTATTCTTGTTCATTACCTAAACTTTAGAATGTTATTCTATACTTAGACTTATCCTCACGGGTTTAAAACAAATTGTTAACCCTTATATCCATATATTAACTAAAACCTACTCGGATACCAACTATACCAGACCAATCATTTCATGCCTAAATATTACATAATTTTATATGAGAATTTAATACTTAATAATAAGATACATTCCATAACCATAAAATATTAGTGTATTTGGAGATTAGTTAGATGAACATCTTATTTAGGTACATTCTTAAACATATTTCTTCATATTATTCTCAATTTATACCCTTAATAAAATAACCTACATAAAATATTTCTTCATAACTTGGGGAAAATAAGAATAAGAAAGGGTGATCTTAGATTCTTGTGAATGTTAAACATGGGAGATATCAATCAATGATCTAATTAAATCATAAGATAAGAATAATGGTATGATATCATGAAAAAATCGTAGAAAGTGTGTACCCCTATATTATAGATATTAAACATGAGACATGAAATAAATCATTATAATTTCAAAATATATGATTAATATGAGTGATAACACACTATAGCGGCAGTGACACTTTAGTGAAGGAGGGATTGTAGTAGGAATTGTAGCGACGACGGTACTGTAGCAATGTGGGTACTTCAGCAGTACTGTTCACCGAGGGGTCCTTTGGGCCAAAAAATGGGCTTTCAAGCCTTGTATTCAGGCCACTTATCCTTGGGACTTCAGGCTATGTAATGGGTCACCCTCTACCTAGTCTAAAGAGGTCTTTTATTTAAATAATAAATTGAGACTTCGACCCCAACCTTTAAAAAATAGAATTATTTTCATAAAAGTATGACGCCACTATAAGAACTGAAACTATTTCATATGATAATTTTAAATACCAAGACCATCAAATAATAGTGGATCCAACATCAATACCTATTTCCCATATCATAATGTATTAGGAATCATCACCTATTTCACATAGTTAATCAAGAATCCATATATGTTTCCCATAGTTGATCAAGCATGATGACTTGATTCCCTTAGTTATGTCATAATATATAAAACATTACTCAAAGTATTGGATGGATATACAATTCTAGTCCCACTAATCACATAATTAAATACATATATATGGGTTCCCCAATATCATAAAACATTCATCATATGATCATAACCCATTAAAAGAAAATGAGTTTCAGAAACATTTCATCATTTCATCATAGTAGAACCCATGGAAAATAAATAGGTTTAATAAAAATATAATATTAATAATAAAATATCTAGATAAATAACAAGGATGGTATAATTGGATCATAACACTAGTAAATCATTACTAACATCAAGGATGTTATCATAGGTGAAAATATCATAGGAATATTTATTGAGGAAAATATATTTTTTATTTTGAAATCACATCTTTAAAATATAAAAATCCCAAAATATTGTGGATTTTTTTATTGAAATAAACCTTTGAAAATTATAATGTAATATTAAAATAATTTAATTATCATGATGATATTAAATTATGTTCATGCCATGTATGTTGAAATAATTATTCCTTTCACATTTTGGAAAATAGTCAAAATTGAATCATTCGAAAAAAGACAAAATATATCCTTTGTAACATCTATAAAAATTAAAAAATGGGTAAAAATTCATTTAAAAAAATCATAAGAGAAAATAAAAACATTATTTCAAAACATTTTTAGAAAACAAGGATATAGAATAAAACATGTATCTTTGACTGAAGAGTTAAATAAATTTAGTTTTCCATAAAAATGTTATTTTAATCTCTTGAGTACTTAAAATGAGTAAAAAAGAAAGAAAAACATTTATTATAAAGAAACAATCATAGGATAAGAAATTTTTTTAGATTATTTATATGTTTATTATAAAATTTCGTAATTAGAAACTTAATCATAAGCAATCCCAATTAGTAATGAGATTGTAATATAAATCAATTAATTCATTGGTAACTTTTGAATCATAAGAATCTTGAAATAAATAACCTTAGATGGATATTCATATCCCATAATTTTTATGTTAATCATCATAAATTAAATTCATTGGTAGTATATACACCATATAAATTATATAATTAGTGAATATGACATGTGTGTCACATAAATAAAAATGATATTAAAATCCATTACCTCTAGTCTTCCTTTCTTCATAAGTCCTCTAACTTCCTATACATTAAATTCATAATTATTTTTATTCTATATGAAATCCATTTAAATACATATAATAACATATATTATCCATTAATAACATTTCAATACCCATTTATTAATTTTTTTAATAAAATCATTATTTCTAGGTGTTAATTGTTTCATTTTTCATGAGAATTTAGATTCCGTAGTTACGGACCTTGTAATTGGATCATGGTTCCATCATCTAAAAAATATAAATCATGACATAAATATAATATATACACATTTTATATATTTATATTAATCCATAAAAGGTATAGATAGAAAAATTAATTACACTATTTATGGAGACGGTCTTTCATACGTACGTATGAATGTTGTTTCCAATTTTCAACAGATGGAAAAAATATAGGAACATAACAATTAAAATTTTAATAATAATAATTTTATAATATATATCTTATATATTCATTAATTATATAATTTTTAAAATCCATATAAAACACATGTGAAAAATTAATCACATCTCTTCATGGAGGTGGTAGTCCATACATACGTATGAGCGATGTTATAATTTTCTGATGGACGTAAAGGAGGATATTGTTTAAGATACAGAATTAGATATTTTAGAATTTATACCGTGTATTTAGAGGATTTTTAAGAGGAAATAAATTGAAATAGGTTGGGTTAGATGATTACCTCTTTTTCTGCGAGCCACCTTTAGATCCCTTCTTATTGACCCTTTGATATGTCTTTTAAGAGGACTAGAACTTATAAATCATGTATAGGGAAGTTTAGAAAATAATTTTTTTTAGATATATAAGTCTCAAAATGTGTGAGTGATATAGGATAAGAGGCTCCCTTTATGTGCATGGAGAGGGGCACTCTTGTAATTATTTAAAGTATTAAATTAGTATAAATTAATTTTCATGTTCAAGTGGCTCAAAATTTATGTATTTAAAATATATTATGCTAATGAGTTGAAATAATATAATAAAATTAAATTTAGACATGTTTAGGTGATATTTTTACCCTTATCTCTTCATTTTAACCCCCCATTACCCCTTTTGACAAATACCATGATATCAAAGGTTTTTTACTCTTTAAAGGTCAAGAATATTTTCATAAAAAAGTAACCTGTAAATGGATTGTGGTTGACATTTTAAACCATATCCATTTCACCTGGATGAATATAATACATTTATCAATTTTAAATCATTCAATAAAACATTATTTATTATAATATATCATTAATGTTTTTAACTATTCATTTAATTTGACTTTGAATAAAACATTAAAACAAAAAAATCATATATATTTAAAATCACATATATATTATATTTATCTGTAAAATTCTCAGAAAAAAACAATTCATACAAATTTTATTACTTTTAATAATTTTTTAAAATCATTTTTTTGTTTTATTATTAATGGAATAAATACTATATTAGTGTTGTATAAGAATTTAAGGTAATTATTTAATCACCAATAATTAAAAATAATTTAATATGATAAAAAAATTAATTAATATATAAAATAAAAATTTATAACTAAACATATCCTCTTTTTATCCATATGATTTTTTAGAGATATTAATGTCAAGAGAGTGACATTTTATATTTATTCTTTTATAAAATTAATAAAAAGATTATAATAAAAGAAAAATGGCACAAAGTGGAAATATATTTGATAATTATATGAAAATGGTATAAATTCACTCATCCAATAGTATAAAGGCAAGGGTTAAGGAATGTTTAAATCCTTATCCTAAAGTTTTCAGACTGTTTCACCCATTTTACTCTTACCAAGGTGAAAAATATTTAATGATATTACTATTAATAAATGTAGCGCCTCAACCCCAGTTACCCAGAGTCGGTGCATTATTACCTAACATTTGCATGATATAAGGAATCAGGTCCTGAAAGACCGATCAATTTAGTAGCCTTGGAAGTATTTGATACATTCATAAGTTTTACATTACATCATGAAATAAAAATATCAACAAAATTTTGTCCCCTTTTGAACACACTTATATCCTTAGCCTATACCTGTAGGTCATCCATAAAATAATTCTCCACATCCTGGGAAAAATAAAACATACAAAGGGGTGAGCTCAGATGCTCAGTAAGGATAACAATATTGCAGAAACTTTCATAAATAAGCATAATCATTTAAGAAAACTTATTAGACTAAAACAAAATCCATTTAAACATAAACTTAAGAATAATATGGAAAAGATAAAATCAAATAATACCATTTACTTATTCGCATGGATATACTACTAGTCAAATAATCACATGCAATATCATGTAGTTGGGGTTTGGTTTAATGGTAAGAACCCCATAATCCTACATGAAAAATGGGGGTTCAAAACCCATGGGGCACATGTTACTGTAGCAGCACTGTAGTGGTACTGTACAGGGGTGATACTATTCATTGGCGGATACTGTAGTGGCGACAGGGAACTGTAGCAGCGGTGGGTACTGTTGCAGTCGGGTTACTATTCACATATTGGGCCTTAGGCCAAAAATTTGGGCCTACGGGCAATGTAATGGGCTACATTCCCACTGGGCCTTCGGTCTATGTAATGGGTCTCCCTCTACCCAGTTAAAAGATCTCTTTGCTTTGCTTTAATAATAATAATGAGGCTTTGGCCCTAACCTTTAAAAAAACTTGCAATATCAATATCAACTTTTATAATGATGGAATGCATAATGCCAGACTTCATAACCACATAGTCAAGTCCTTATGCCAAGAATACATATATAATTTTGTCAAGGCTTGTTCCAAGACACTAGTTTGTCTCATGAGACCTACCGATGCATCAGGGAGCTATAGCGGGCTCCACCCCTCACTTACTAAGTCCAATTCATTCCCCATATGAAAAGGTTTAAACATAACATAAACATTCGTATTAAAACTAGCATAGGAAATGTCAATACATTATCAGTAAACCATGAATGGTATAAAAATAACACATCCATATTCAAACATATCACCAAACCTTCAATAAAATATGGATGATTTTTATTATAATAAATCAACCATGATAAATAATAATATCCCATAAAGGATGTTGACATAGTTGAAAATGATCAGTAAAAATATTTGAGATAAAAATCCATTTTTCATGAAATAATTTAAATGTCACATAATTTATAAAGGATTTCATTTAAAATATAGTTTTTAATCAAAGTTTCCTATACCACTTTGAAACTTTTGAAAGGAATTAACATTTTAAAACATTCATGTCCATATAAATAGATCCTTAAAACCATTTTAAAAACAAATACATTAATGAGAAAAGATTAGAAGAATAAATATTCAAAACATTTAAAATTATGTTTTAGTAAAAGTGTACCTTCAATATAATCCCTTTGAAAACTCTTTTATGAAACATAGACATGGATAATAAATATGTCCCGGTAGATACTTACGTAAAAACAACCTTGGATAAAAAAGAGATTGGGAAATTAACCCTTACCTTGTACTTTATCTTAGTTGATGGTATGTTAACCTCCTTTATAATATTTAAAACATTGTTATTAAATTTTAAAAGAACTATATACGTAAATATTATATCATATATGATCTTATAATATTGATTTGTTGATAATATTTTAGTAGTATCATCATTTTGGGTGTTAACTAATCCATTTTATTTTATATGGTTGGTTACGTAAGCCATGTTTGATATGGATAGGATGTATTTGATTCATATACAGAATTATATTATGTTCATAAACATTATTTTTAATAAAAAAATGAAAATTATTCTCGAATGATTACGATGGGGAATGAATCTCATCGCGTTCGTGGAGATGGTAATCCGTACGTACACATGAGCAACAATATCATTATATTGATGGTGAAATATTATTTAATTGGATGGTATATCATATATAAGGAATAATTAACATGTTATATTTATTATTTACATCTGTTATACTCATTATTATTCCCATCCAAATAATTAAGTGTTTGAATAACAAACTACACCATGATGTGGAGACAGTAATCCATACGTACGCACGTATGGAGACTTTGTAATTTATAGCATGGATAGAATAATGAATATGGTTGTACCATTTTTTTAAAAAAAATCACAGTATTTAGAAGATAATGGATTTATTATTTTAGAATGGAAACAATAAAGAAAGAGGAAGTGGAAGAAGAAAAGATCTGGAAAGATGTGATGAAATATTTACCTCTTCTTCGGGTTCTACCTTTTTATTTGATCAAAAGGGCTCCTTAGGTTGGATTTATGACCTAAGGAAGGCCTTTAGGATGAAGGGAGTAAAGTTGGTAGTATATTTGGGTAGGTTTTGGCCAAGAAAAAAGGTTTTGGATGTGTGAAATTATGAGAAGGGGAAGTGCCCTTTAATAAGAGAGGTGAGGGTCACCTTAGGAAAAGTTTGAAATATTATTTTATAATAAAATAATTTTCTATTTATAATGGTTCCAAAATGAATTTTTTAAAGGATAAGGTTAGTATGGGTCGAGAAAATCTCAACTAAAAGGTTTTATACTGGTTTAGGTTGTTATATTAACCTTATGGTTTAGATTTAACTCTTAGTTAAATAGTTTGGCATTTACCATGTCTCTTTGTGTTTTTATATTATAGGTTAATAAACATACTATAAAAATCCAAACGAACCCCATGTGGTTCATTGTTAATATATATAACCTTATCTATGTCCTTTGGCCGAACCTTAGATTTTTATGAATATTATATCAATAAATAATATAATATTTGTTTTAAAAACTGAATTATGCCAATTTTGACACTATTAAGTATTTGATTTTTTTAAAAAGCCATAAAAACTTTATCACTTCGAATAAAATTTATTTAACCAACCCAAACATGTCATATTAACGTATAAAATTAGTTTAATTCATCATAAGCCTCAATTTACATTTATTTGGATATTTATAATATCAATTATTTGAATATTTCATTAATAAGGTAATTACTGCATCACATTGTGTAATAAATAAATTAAATTATATAATGTCTAAAAATTATAAACAAAATACCATTATGTAGTAAATATTTTTATATTTATAATGAATATTTATATTGGAATTTATATTGTGTTTAACCTTATAATAAAAATGGTTTAGTTATTAAACTTTGATTTTAACTCTTTTAACACTTCTTTAAATAAAATAATAATAGATGTCCTAATCTTATCTCAGTGGACCAAATAGGATCATATTTTATTCCTAAGGTTTATTTTTGTCATATTATACTTATCCAATAGAATTAGTACATGTGTTAGAGTAATTATGATATCATTTTTACCCTTAATTACCCAATTTACTTTTAACTGTGGTAAATAAAAGTCAAAAGTTACTATTCACCAAAAATTATTTTAATCTTATTCAACCAAATTTTACTTAATAATATTAACCGTGTCTCTTGGATTTTTTAAATTAAACTCACAGAAGTGTTAAAATTATATTTTATACAAATTTGCAAATGCTCTTAGGAGGTGGGTAAAAGACGATAAAAAGTTTGATAAAAATTTATATATCTAAACTTATTATAAAATGATTCCAATTAATTGAGTTGAATATATATAGGTATTATCTATCTATTTTGACCAAAAATAAAATAAAATAAAATACTTTATTATTTAAAAATAAATCAGTTTTAACCAATAATAGTGTTTTTTCACTATTCATCAAAAATTGAAAGTTTTCAAATACCAAAAATTAAGCCTAAAGTAATTTTGATAATATGTATCCAAAAATGAAGTCCATTTTTAAAGATAAAATTTATAAAATTTCAAAAAGTGGGTATTACTATTCAAAACAGCTAGTTTGATTGTTTGTGTGGTGTTAGAATCTCAAAGTTGCGTACAATGTAAGTTATTGCATTATTCAAAGGGAAATGTACCGTGGAAGCTTGGGGTATTACATTTTCCCCCCTTCAAATAATTTAACCCACAAAATTTCAATAATACTACCGCATAAAAATATTCGGGTGGTGTTTCATCATAAGTTTCTCTGGTTACCACGTTGCCACTTCCATTTTATGGTTTCTCCATTGAACTTTTACCAGACGAGTCATCTGGTTTCTCAGAACTTGTTCTCTTGTATCAAGAATCATGACTGGATCTTCACAATAAGACCGATCAGGTTCCAGTTCAATTTCTTCATAGGTGATTACATGCATTGGGTCAGGCATGTATTTTCTCAATAGTGATATGTGGAACACCTCATGAACATTGGAGAGACTTGGAGGCATTACCAAATGATAAGCTACAACTCCAATTCGTTCTATAATTTCGAAAGGTCCGATGTACCTGGTACTCAATTTACCATTCTTACCGAAACATATAACACCCTTCCATTGAGATACCTTCAAGAAAACATGATCGCCTACCTGAAATTCCAAATCCTTACTTTGGTTATTGGCATAACTCTTTTTCCAACTTTGAGCTTCTTTGATGTGGGTTTGGATAACCTTCAAATTTTACATTGTTTCCTAAAAAGTTTTGGGCCTATGAGTTTTCTTTCACCAACATCATCTTAATAAGTTGGTGTGAAACCTCTCTTTCCATATAACGCTTCATACAGTGCCATCTGAATACTTGAATAGAATCTATTCTTATTGGAAAATTCTACCATAGTTAAATATTGATCCCACATACCTTGAAAGTTTAGTAAGAAAGATCTCAACATGTATTCTATGGTTTGAATAGTCTGTTCTAATTGTCCATTAGTTTGAGGGCGGTAGGCAGTGCTCAAATGAAGTTTAGTATCTGGGGCCTTCTGGATACTTTTCCATAATCTTGATGTAAAACGAGGATCATGATCAGAAACAGTCGATAGGGGTACTCCATGAAGTCTTAAAACTTCATTAATATATATTCTTGCCATACGTTCAAGTGGTAAATCATCTCTTATAGCAAGAAAATGTGCTGACCTGGTAAAACGATCTACAATGACCCATATTTTATCATTACTTCTAGGAGTCTTTGGTAGCCCAATGAAAAAGTCCTTCGTAATATTATCCCATTACCACTCAGGTATGGGAAGAGGTTTCATGACTCCTCTGGGTTGTCGCCTTCATGCTTTCACTTGTTGAAAAACCATACATCTTGGCAAAAAATCAGAAATATCTCTCTTCATGTGGTCCCACCAAAAATGTTCTCTCAAATAACTGTATATCTTAGTGCTACCTAAGTGTATAAAGAAATTAGAGCTATGAGTATCATCCAAAAATTCCCTTTTTAGATCAAGTATATCAGGAACACAACGTCTCTTCCCAAATTTCAGAATTCCATCTTGATATACGAATTCAATCAATCTCCCATCGTTCACTGTTTTAATTTTCTTTTGAAATTCCTCTTCATCAGTCGGAGAACTTTTTATCCTTTCTATTAAAGTTGGTTTGGAAACCATTTGAAAAAGAATTGATGTTTCACCTTCCATGGTTATTACCATATCCATCTTTACTAGATCTATGGAAATGAGATCCTTATCAACTCTCATCTTATTCAAAACTCCATGATCCTTTATACTCAAAGCATCTGCCACCTTATTTTCCTTCCCTGGGTGGTAGTGTATAGTGGAATCATAATCCTTGAATAGTTCAAGCCATCTCCTTTACCTCATGTTGAGTTATTTTTGTGATAAAATATACTTCAAACTCTTGTGATTAGTATAAATATCACATTTTTTACCATAGAGATAGTGTCTCTATATATTCAAAGCAATAATTACAGTTTCTAACTCAATATCATGAGTGGGATAGTTTTTCGCATGAATTTTTAGCTGTCGTGATGCATTGGAAATAACTCTATCATTCTGTATAAGGACACAACCAAGTCCTTTCTTTTAAGAATCACTATAAATAACAAACCCATCAATCCCCAATGGTAGAGTCAAGATATGAGCATTAACTAATCTTCTCTTCAGTTCATTAAAACATTCTTCACACTATTTTTTCCAAACAAATTTAACCCCTTTACATGTGATCATGGATAATGGGTTAGCCAATAAGGCAAAATTCTAGACAAAACACCGATAATAAACTACTAAACCAATAATACTGCATACCTCAGTTATTCTTATTGGTTCTGGCCATTCTTGGATTTCATTTGTCTTAGAAGGATCAATAGAGATTTCATCCTTAGAGACAATATGGCCAAGAGAAGAAATCTCCTAAAGCCAGAATTCACACTTGCTAAACTTCCCATATAATTCATTTCGTCTAAGAGTCTTTAGGATAATGCACAAGTGATTTTCATGATCTTTGTAGCTTTTTGAGTATACCAAGATATCATCAATACACACCACTACATATTCATCAAGATATTCCATGAAAACTATTTTCATTAGATCCATGAAAACAGAGGGTGCATTAGTAAGCCCAGAAGGAATTACTGTAAAGTCGTAATGCCCATTCCTGGTTCAAAATTCTTTTTTCAGAATTCCTTCCTTCTTCACACAAAATTGATGATATCCAGATCGAAGGTCAATCGTTGAAAAATATTGAGCTCTATGAAGTTGGTCGAATAAATCATCAATGCGAGGTAGGGGATACTTGTTCTTTATTATTCTAGAATTGATCTCCCTGTAGTCAATGCACAACCCCATAAATCCGTCTTTCTTATTAATAAAAATGACAGGGGATCCACATAGAAAAATAGTAGGGTGAATAAATATTTTATTACTCAATTCCTCTAGTTGTTTCTTTAGTTCCAATAATTCGACAGTGTCCATTATATAAGGGGTCTTTGATATGGGTCTTGAAGTAGGAATTAAATCAATGGAAAACTCAATTTCTCATTATGGAGGATGTCCAGGTAAATCCTATGGAAATAGATCAACATATTATTTCACAATAGGTACGTCCTCTATTCAAACATTATTTTCCTCACCCATAGTTATTTCATTCACTTCTTCCCCAATAATTGAATTTAGTTAAGATACTGGGGGTGGATCTAGATAAGAATTAGGTGGTGACATTTCTGCTTTAAAGATAAAGTACTCAATATCATCATCGAAAATTATAAACTCCTTCTTCTTAATATAAATTTTTGCATCATGGTCTGAAAGAAAATCCATTCTGAGGATTATATCAAATTCAATCATGGGTATGATGATGAGATTCATAGATAAAGAACATTTAAATTCCATAATTAGAACAGATTCAAAAAACTTTGTTGCGATGATACTTCCCTTTGGTGTTTTGACTGACAACTCCCTTGTTATGTCAAATTGAAAATAACTAATTTTCTTAACAAACTAAGAATATATGAAATAATGAGATGATCCAGAATCTAATTAAACATTGGTTAAACTTGAGGAAACCATTAAATTACCTTCCACCACGTATTTCAGACCTTCAACCTCAGTAGTAGTGATCTCTTAAGCTTGGCCTTGCT
The DNA here is from genome assembly GCA_963277665.1 of Viscum album. Taxonomy (NCBI): domain Eukaryota; kingdom Viridiplantae; phylum Streptophyta; class Magnoliopsida; order Santalales; family Viscaceae; genus Viscum; species Viscum album. The sequence continues at coordinate 1,715,220,006 of OY728125.1, forward strand.
GCCTCAGACTTTTATGAGGTAAGTTCCCTTGGTGCTTAGGACATTCATATGCATAATTCCCCCTTTTTTCTACAATTGTAGCATTTAATAACCCCTTTTTTCCCCTTACAATCATGAGCTTGGTGTCCTTTTTCAACACACTTGTAACAAACTCCCATTCCCTTAGGCAAGTACCGGGGTGTTTCTTCCCACATTTACCGCATGATAGATATTCAACCTTTCCCTTATTCCCCTTATTTATATATCTAGAGAGTTCAACAGATCTCTTCTTCTTTTTCTTTTCTTTAAAGTTATAAGACTTAGAGAATTATTTTTATGTTTTGATAGCACATAAGACAATATCTTCGTATGATAAGAAGGATTTTGAGACTAATTATTTCCAGATAAATGGTTTTAACCCATCAAAGAATCAATCAATCTTACTCCTTGGGTTACATATATAATCTGCAGCATGCCTTGCTAACTTGTAATGTTAGCCTCATATTTTGCGACATTCTCATCCTCTTTTTTCCTCAGACTCAGAAATTTCCTTTCCATATCTGCTCGATGGCCATGAGGAAAGTATTTTTCTAAGAAAGTTTCTTTAAAATCCCTCTATTACATATTTGATACCTCATCATCTTCCTTTGTGTTTTGAATCAATGACCACCATTGATCTGCATCTCCCGTGAGGTGATAAACTGTCATGACAACATTTCCCCTTTCCCTACTCCCCAAAGCATGAAATATTTTCTCTAATTAATTTATCCATTTCTCTACTAATAATGGATTTGTACTCCCATTGAATGTTGTTTGTTTTTGCCTCATGAAGCGGTCTAACATTGATCCTCCGCATTGTGGAGTAGGGTGCTCCATATGGGTATGGTTATTATTCATAACCAGAGAGAGTTGTCCCAGTATGGTGATAATCCGATCAACACCAGTTTCATCACCAACTACATTATAATTATCTTGATTAGGAGAGAAATCCTCATATGGATTACGTGCGTTGACACAGTTTTCATTCCTTCTACTAGGCGCCATTTCTAAATAATGGAATACACTATATTAGTTTATGAATCACAATACATAATCCCAAACTTATAAAACACTTAACATAAATTGAACACTTTATAGATAAAATCTATAATCATAAAAATGTTTTCTTTGAGGAAGTATATACTCACAAACCCTTCATAATGGTATGTAAATAAAATGAGAATTGTCATAAGAATATCTTTCGGGAGTGTCGTAACGAAGAGTGCAGCAAGGCCCATTTTCATGCAGTAGTTCATGTTCAAGTCTAGCTCAAAATAGTGTTTTCAGGTTTTACCCCTAGATAAATCTATGTCAGAGCAGCCTCTACCTGCTTGTATCTAGATAGGGATGTATTGCTTGGAAAACTCACAAAATCTTTACAGTACCAAAATTTTAGGGAGTTCTTCTATACTAATCCTCAAAGTATATATTAGGGTAGTGTTCTCTAATCAGAGTTTTTCTAAATCTATCTTCCAAGGTTTGTACTAAACTTCCTCTGATTCCAACTGTAACACCCTGACCCAAGTTACCCAGAGTCGGTGAATTATTACATAACATTGGAATGATATAAGGAATCATGTCCCGAAAGACCGATCTGTTTAGTAGCCTTGGAATTACTAGATACATTCATAAGTTTTACATTACAAAATGAAATAAAAACATCAACTACATTTTGTCCCATTTTGAACACACTTATATCCTTAACCTATCCTTGTAGGTCAACTATGAAATACGTTTTCACATCCTTTGAAAAATAAAACATAGAAAGGGGTGATCTCAGATGCTCAGTAAGGATAACAATATAGTGGAAACTTTCATAAATAAGCATAAACATTTAAGGCAACGTATTAGACCAAAACAAAATCCTTTTAACCTTACACATAAGCATAATATGGCTAATATAAAATCAAATAACGTCACTTACTTATACACATGGATATTCTACTAGTAGAATAATCACATGCAATATCCATAGCCACTTTCATAGTTATGGAATACATAATGCCAGACTTTAAAACCACATATTCTAGGCCTTGTGCCAAGACTAAAAATAATATTTTGTAAAGTCCTTGTTCCAAGACACTAGTTTGTCTCATGATACCTACCGAGGCATCGAGGAGCTATAGTGGGCTCCACCTATCACTTACTAAGTCCAATTCATTCCCTATATGAAAAGGTTTAAACATAACATAAACATTTGTATTAAAACTAGCATATGAAATGTCAATAATTTATCCATAAACCATGAATGGTATAAAAATAACACATCCATAGTCAAACATATCACAAAACCATCAATAAAATATGAAAGATTTGTATCATAATAAATCAACTTTGATCAAGAATAATATTCCATAAAGGATTTTGACATAGTTTAAAATGATCAGGAAAAATATTTTAATGAAAAATCCATTTTCCATGAAATCATTTAAAATTCACATAATTTATAAAGGATATCATTTAAAAGATAGTTTTTAATCAAAGTGTCTCATACCACTTTGAATCTTTTGAAAGGAATTAACATTTTAAAACATTCATATCCATATAAATAAATCCTTAAAACCATTTTAAAAACATGGACATTAATGAGAATGGTTTAGAATAATAAATCTTTAAAATATTTAGGATGATGTTTTTGTAAAATACTCCTTTTAAAATAATCCCTTTGAATACTCTTTTATGAAACATGAACGTGGATAATAAATATGTCCCAGTAGATACTTATGTAAAAACAACCTTGAATAAAAAAGAGATTGTAAAATTAACTCTTACCTTGTACTTTTCCTTAGTCGATGGTATGTTAACATTCTTTATAATAGTTAAAAAATTGTTATTAAATTATACAATAACTATATACATAAATATGATATCATATATGATCTTATAATATTGCTTTGTTAATAATATTTTGGTAGAATCATCATTTTGGGTGTTAACTGATTCATTTTACTTTATATGCTTGGTTATGTGAGCCATGTTTGTTATGAATAGGATGTATTTAATTCATATATGGAATTATATTGTGTTCATAAACAATATTTTTAATCATAAAATGTAAAATATTCTTGAATGATTACGAGGAGGAATGAATCACATCGCGTTCGTGGAGACGGTAATCCGTACGAGAGACAATATCATTATATTGATAGAAAAATCATATGTAGTTGGATGGTATATCATATATACACAATCATTAACATGTTATATTTATTATTAATGTCAGTTATACTCATTATTATACCTATCCAAATAATTAAATGTTTGAATAACAAACTATACCACAACGTGGAGATGGTAATCTGTACGTTTGTATGTTTGGAGACATTGTCATTTATAGGATGGATATAATAATGAATATGGTTGTACCATTTCTATAATAACATCATAGTATATATAAGATATAGCAGTTATTATTTTATAATGGAACCAACAAAGAAATAGGAAGTGGAAGAAGAAAAGAACCTGAAAGAGGTGATGAAATATTTACCTCTTCTTCGGGATATTCCTTTTGATTTGATCAAAACGGCTCCGTAGGTTGGATTTATGACCAAAATAAGGCCTCTAGGATGATAGGAGGAAATTTAGTAGGATATTTGGGCACGTTTTGGCCAATACAAAAGGATTTGGATGTGTGAAATTAAGAGAAGGGGAAGGGCCCTTTTATAAGAGAGGTGAGGGTCACTTTAGGAAATGCTTGAAATATTATTTTATAATAAAAATATTTTCGGTTTCTAATGGCTCCAAAATAAATTATTTAAAGTATAAGGTTGGGATGGGTCAAAAACCTCTCAAAAAATAGGTTTTAGACCGGTTTAGGTCATTATATTAACCTTATCTTCTAGATTTAACTCTTAGTTAAATTGTTTGGCATTTAGCATGTCTCTTTGTATTTTTATATTATATGGTTAATAAAATTACTATAACAAGCCAAGAGAACCCCTTGCGGTTCATTATTAATATATATAACCTTATATAAGTCCTTTGTACAAAACATAGATTGTTATGAATATTATATCAAATAATAATATAATATTTGTTTTAAAACTCAATTATGTCAATTTTGACACTATTTAGTATTTAATTTTTTTGAAAGACATAAAAACTTTATCACTTCGAATAAAATTTATTTAACCAACTCTAAAATGTCATATTAACCTATATAATTAGTGGAATTCACCAGAAGTCTCAATTTACATTTATTTGGATATTTATAATATCAATTAATTTAATATATCATTAATAAGGTAATTACTGCATCATCATTGTGTCATAAATAAATTAAATTATATAATTTCAAAAAATTATAAATAAAATACCATTATGTAGGAAATATTTTTATATTTCAAATGAATATTTATAGTCGAATATATATTGTGTGTAATCTTATATTAGAAATGGTTTAATTATTAAACTTTGAATTTAACTGTTTTTACTCTTCTTTAAATAAAATAATAATAAATGTCCTAATCTAATACAAGTGGACCAAATAGGATCATATTTTATTCTTAAGGTTGTTTTTGGTTGAATTATACTTATCCAATAGAATTAAATTATGTGTTAGGGTAATTATCATATCATTTTTACCCTTAATTACCTTATTTAATTTTGACCGTGGTAAATAAAACTCCAAATTTAAGGACCCGAAAATTTCAAGGAATTTTTTTTCTTAATTTCATTGGAATTTTATGAGACTGAGGATTCTGACGGCTCCTGATTCCAAGGACCGGTTTGCCAGGAATCAATTTCTGAAGTTTAGCTCAGGTACGTCCATTGAACGAACGAGTGGGTTTTCCAAACTTTTGAACCGGTGCTCGAAATTGAAATCTGAGGGCACCGATGAAACCGCAGCGTCGGTAATTTCTTATAAGCACATTTTCCGAAGGTTCGTTTTCTCGGGAGGGGTTGTTAATTTTGTGGTTTTAGTGGGGAATAAATAAAATTATATTACAATTTTATTTATATTCATCTAGGTAGTTATAACCTAAGTAAGGGAGTTGGGGGTGGGACCCACATGTTGTTAACCAACCATGAGAGGATAAAGGTGGGGTGGGGCCCACACGAGCCCAACCCCTCATATTACTTAACTCCACAACCCCCCTTTAACGTGAGACTACTCACCTCCCCCTCCCTCTTCTTTAATCATGCCAACTCACTTAATTAATTAAGTGAGTTATGTGTTTGATTTTTAAAAATTGAAATGCTTGGCATGATGTAATAAAATAAGATAAGTCTTATTTTATTTGAGAGGGTTGGTTGTTTTGTGAGGAGATTGGGGAGATATAACTCTTTTCTCTGGGGAAGAACTTCATCCTCCCGCGAAGAGCTTCAATCCTTCCGTGAAGAACGTCATCTCTTCAACGAAGAACGACTCAGCGACTCTGGTATCTCTATTCCCTTTATCCTCCATGACAAGGGAAGAGACACCGACGCAGGAGTTCTCCAACGACACGTAATCATCCTCTTCTCTCTGTGATAAAGAGAAGATGATGTCTCCTCAGACGATCTTCGTCGACGTCTATGGAACCACGCCCCGCGATGCCGCTTTTCGCGACGCTCTTCGAACATCAACTCGTTATCATGGTAGGGGTTTGGTTCTGTTCGTGAATAAATTCATTGTGTTCTTCGTTTAATATTCAGGCCACCTGCTATCAATTTAACAGGAGGAGGTCGGACCGCCCGAACACGGCTGATCCTCCTCCCCCTTTGATGTGTGTTCGTTGCGGCTCGAACAAAGGCGGCGTGGTGCAACAACACCGTGCGGAAACAAGAAGGAATGCGACGAAGGAGCGAAGCACCGTCGCGCCGTGCCATTGAGGCCGAACAAGCCTCGGCGCCATTGCACTGTGCCGGAGAACCTAGAAGAGGTCGTGACTGGAGCAGGGCCACGGAGGAGGGGCGCGGTGCTTTCACGCCGCACTGGTCGGACAAGGCCACAACTCAAAGCCGCGTCAGTGCAAGGCGGTGCGGCCGGAACCACCGGCCGCCGACACCTCAGGAGGCCGGGACCGCGGCGGTCCCGCGGCGGCAACACCAGTCGGACAGAGTGGGCTGGCCATTTCTGGGGGAGACAGGGGGTCATAACCCCCGTCTAGAATGAAGAGCAGCCCCCACGTGGGGGGGCAGCAGTTTGTCAATCAGGGGGGGCAGCGCCCCCCCCCCTTTCCGTGACAGCTCGCCCGAGCCGAGCTGTCAGGCCATGTGGGCCGGGCCAGGCCACGCTCTAGTGGGCCGGACCCAGACTCGTGTTGGGTCGACCCGGTTCGGTCCGACCCAGGGGGTCTCGGGCTGGGTCGGACCAGGCCCGAACCCCCTATTTTCGGGCAATTTTAGTTTCAATGCCCATAACATGGGCTACGGACCTACGATCGACGCAACATCAGTTGAGATGCAATACTTGGATCGAGACAATCATTTAGGTATATTACTATCAAAGTTTTGGAGATGTTTGAGTATGGCCGAGTTGGTTCGAACACGAAACCAACCGGGCTCTCGGAGCGGAAACACTTATAACTTGAGCTCCGAATGTCTGATTGATGTACCGTCAACTTTTTTGGATTCCACTTGATGAGACGGAACTTCTGGAATACTTCTCCTGAGGTTTGGACGCAGTTGGATAGTGTCCAAGTTGGATTGAACCGGAAATCCAACCGGGCCCATGGAACGGAAAAGCTGATAACTTTCAGACCGGACGTATGTTTGACGAACCGTCAGCGGCGTTGGTGATAAAGTTGAGAAACGGTCCCTATGAGTAGACCCTATGAGAGTTTGAGGTATAGTTGAGATGCAGTTGGGTTGGTTCGTACACAAAACCAACTGGGCCCCTGGGACGAAAAGGCTAATAACTCACAGACCGGGCGTCTGATAGACGCGTCGTCTATTGCGTTGAGACCCCTATGACGAGGCGGTACTTTGAGATACTTCTTCATGGGACTTTGTGATACTTGGAGTATTGACCTGTAGCTCGTGGACCGAATCCTCCCAGAGATGAGCATATGGAGTACAGAGACCATGTAGCCGGATGAGACCTGACGACTGCTTGATCGACTCAACTTGGAGTGAGTCGACTAGCCCAGTGGATGGAGCACTACTATGTTTGGGTGCCAACTCACGGCAGACAGAGCTCCTGGTAGCAGGCACCAGACCCATGGTACTTGACAGGAGGAGTACCTCTATAGGCTATGAGGGGGAGCACTACTGTGTGAGGTGGTAGACCCATGGCGGAGGAGCACTACCTTGTGAGGTGGCAGACCCACGATACTCGATAGGAGGAGTATCTCAGCAGTCTTAGTTTAGTGAGCAGTACCAAAGAGTCATGACAGGACCACTGTACTCATCAGAGACGGGGATCTTCAGCAGTTATGGTTTCGATAATGAAAATCTTGGTTTGATCTGAGTCATTGACCTTTTTGTTTTCCTCATGATTGAGATGGGTTACCTGATAACTTAGGTATATGTATGGGTATATACCTAGGTAGTGATTATCTGTTGAGTCCATAACCTTTGTGTTTCCTCATGATTGAGATGGGTTACCAGATAACTTAGGTATAAGTATGGTCTTATACCTAAGTAAGGGTTATCTGTTGAGATCCTTCTTTGTGGTATCCTTGTTGGATTTAGTGAGACCTTGAGGGTCTCGGGGTCCCTATTGAGTATCTTTATACTCACCCCTGCATGGGATTTACCTGCACCTCTTTGTGTTGGTTGCAAACAACGGGAAGCACCGACAGAGGCTGAGTGTTCGAGGACTGGACGGTACCCAGAGGTGGACCTCATGATGAGTCAGTATCCAGAGTTGGACTTCACGATGAGACAATACTCGGAGGAGGTTGACAGGCGAGAGCATTGTGGAGGCTATCTGTACCTACCCTTTAGGTAGGATCTATGGTGGACGATCTAGGAGCTGTGCTATCTTTACCTACCCTTCAGGTAGGATCTGTGGTGGATGATCCAGGAGCTACGCAATCAGTACCTACCCTTCAGGTATGATCTGTGGTGGATGACCTAGGAGCTTATTCTTTTCTTCCAGCTGCTTGTATTTTCTGTTGTACTTTCTTTCAGTTCTAGCTATACTTCAGTTGGGTTTGTATTCTGGCCCATTTACTTTTCATCATTTCTTTTGTACTTAGTGTATTACTTCCGCTTGTACTCTGTGGTGTTTTTTTACTTTTATAAACAAAATGCCTTCCTTGTTATCGGTATTTACGCCTTTGGTGCTAGTCACCACCCCCTGGACTATGGAAGGTGGGCTTGGGGTAGTCATGGTACGGGCCCCGAGGATGGGTCGTGACAAATTGGTATCAGAGGAGTCGGTTCTACCACAGAACTTAGGACTATGATATTTTCTTCCTGTAAAGTAATATTTTTAAGGGTACTAAGTGTAGATTTCAGTTCAGGGAGTCTATTGTTGGTGCGGCGACCAACATATCTGTACACCAGGACCTTGACTACTAATTTCTGACATAGTGAATGAAAACACTGATTGCGTGTGTGTTTCAAAAGTTTTCTTTAAGTCAGCTCAAACCAGGTCAGCTCACCAGGTTTAAATCGTTTGAATATGTCGCATCTGTTCAAGATGTCTCTACATAGACAGTTAGTTGGAGTTTCCGAGAGAGTACTCGATGACGGATCACCGAGCGATGAGGCTCCGGTGCAGGGCCCTCTTTCTATATTGGCTCATTCAGGTGGTGTACCAGCACCACCACCACCCGTTAGGCAGTAGATGCCACCAGCCATACTAGTGGAGGGTGCACGCTGGCAGAGCCTGTTTCACAAGTTCCAGCAGCATAGGCCTCTGAGGTTATGAGGCGAGGCAGATTCCCATACATCATAGCACTGGCTAGAGGTGATTGCTAGAGTTCTTCCACCTAGCTGAGACATCAGTAGAGTGAATGGTGGACTAGGCTACCAGTTTTTTCTAGTGAATGACCATGAGGATGGTCTGCATAGTGATGAGGCTTCGGTATGTGGACCGATGCCTGAGATAATGCCTTCAGGTAGTGTGCCAACTATACATCACTACCTGTTGGTCAGCAGTTACAACCGGCGATACCGGTATGTGACACATGTAGACTTACTGCCTTACACGTGTTCCAACATCAGATACCCTCAAGTTCCGAGGTGAGCCCAACTCACAGGCAGTTGAGGACGGGCTTAAGGAGGTAGTTGAGAGTATTCTAGAGCTTATACAGCTTCGGCAGGACGACATGTCGGTAGCTGAGAATTCATCTGGGAGTACCAAACCATTCCTGGTACTCGATGAATGCGATGCGATCGGTGCTTCAGGGCTCGGACATCCGAGCCAACACCTTTTCTCTATGCATTCCTACTTAGGATAGGGTGCTAGAAAGAACCTTTTTGATTTATAATTATTTTGATGAATGGATGCAGTCAGTGAGGTTAGCAGTGGGAAAGCTGGAAACTGGCGCCAGTCTCGGAGACTTGGGCGTGAAAAATGTTTCAAGTTGAGGAAGTAAAAAGGTTAGATGAATCTGTAAGGTGGCAAACATGGAATCAGAGCTATGAGAGCAGCATGAGGTGGTGAACATTTTGAAATGTTGCAACCACCCTCCCTTTTAATTCCCACTAGTCTTAGAGAGCTGGGGGGGAAAGAGTAGCTGCATGCAGTCAAGGAGTGCGACCGAAAGGCTCTAAGGATGATTTGAAGTACGGACTGTGTCTTCTACTAGCTGCTGTAACAAAAAGACATTAATACGAATCATTCCTTCCTTCCACGAATCATGTCCCAGGCCTGTAGTTTCTAGTAAGCCGTAGACTTGACCCTCACATCTAGAGATAGCTTTGGGAGGAGACTCGATAATCACACTTATGCCGACAATGTGATCTGACCCACGAGGTGGGAGTTTCGGTTCGAATCTCTTTGTGGCAGCATCGAGGCCTTACGATGTTGGTATGAGTATAGATTGGATCCACAATTCACACATGAATTGACTGTACTAGGAAAAAGTTTGTGGTTTATCTACAACGTTGGGATGGGGTTTTCCTTGGTCGGCGAAAAGGAAAACACAGGAATCACTGGATGGAATCATTCATAAAAGGGTGCATTCGATCACTCAGGAGATGGCCAAACTTACCCTTGTTCCAGGATTCTCCAGAGTTGCGGCACCACTTCCAGCAGAGCTGACTGGAGGCCACTAGAGTTTGAGGATGATGACCACTTCCTTATACGGGTCTCACCTCGATGAGGTTTACGGAGATGTAGCCGAGGCGGTGAGATATCTCTGAGGTTCAATAGAACTTTCTAGGTCCTCAGCAGGGTAGGCGAGGTGGTTTACCGCTTGACCATTCCACCTTAGTTGCACCGGGTGCACGATGTCATCCTCGTATCTCCGCTAAGGAGATACATGCATGACCCTTCACACATCGTTGACTGCAGGGAGTTGGACGTCGATGACGGGGTGACATTCACAGAGGTGGGAGTAAAGCCCTGAAGTGGGATTAAAGCTCTGAGGCGGTAGTAATGTAAAGACCCGGAAATATCAAGGAATTTTTTTTCATAATTTCTTTGGAATTTTATAAGACTGCGGCTTCTGACGACACCTGATTCTGAGGCCTGGTGTGCCTGGAATCGATTTCCGAAGCTTAGCTCGGGTACGTTCAGTGAACGAATGAGCAGGTTTTCCTAACTTTTCTACCGATGCTCGAAATTGAAATCTGAGGGCACCGATGAAACTGCAACGTTTGTAATTGCTTTGGAGAACCTTTTCTAAAGGTGTGTTTTTTGGGAGGATTTGTTAATTTTTTTGGTTTTAGTGAGAAATAAATAAAATTATATTACAATTTCATTTATATTCCTCTAGGTAGTTATAACCTAAGTATGGAGTTGGGGGTGGGACCCACATGTTGTTAACCAACCATGAGAGGATAATGGTGGGGTGGGTCCCACACGAGCCCAACCCCTCATATTCCTTAACTCCATAACCCCCTTTAATGTGAGACCACTCACCTCCCCCTCTCTCTTCTTTAATCATGCCAACTCACCTAATTAATTAAGTGAGTTATGTGTTTGATTTTTAAAAATTGAAATGCTTGGCTTGATGTAACAAAATAAGATAAGTCTTATTTTATTTGAGAGGGTTGGTTGTTGTGTGAGGAGATTGGGGAGATAGAACTCTTTTCTCTAGGGAAGAACTTCATCCTCCCGTGAAGAGCTTCAATCCTTCCACAAAGAAAGTCATTTCTTCAACGAAGAACGTCATCTCTTAAACGAAGAACGACTTAGCGACTCCGGTATCTCCATTCCCTTTCTCCTCCACGAAAAGGGAAGAGACACTGACGCAAGAGTTCTCCAATAACACGTAATCATACTCTTCTCTCTGTGATAAAGAGTAGATGGCGTCTCCTCAGACGCTCTCCGTCGACGTCTACGGAACCACGCCCCACAACGCCGCTTTCCGCGACGCTCTTCGAACATCAACTCGTGTTAAGGTAGGGGTTTGGTTTTGTTCGTGAATAAATTCCTTGTGTTCTTCGTTTAATATTCGGGCCGCCTGTTATCAATTTAATGGGAGGAGGTCGGACTGCCCGAACATGGACGATCCTCCTCCCCCTTTGATGTGTGTTCGTTGTGGCTTGAACAAAGGCGGCGCGGTGCAACATCACCTTGCAGAAACAAGAAGGAATGTGATGAAGGAGAGCGGTGCCGTCGCGCCGCACCATTGAGGCCGAACAAGCCGCGGAGCCATCGCGCCGCGCCGGAGAACCTCGAAGAGGCCGCGGCCGGAGTGGGGCCGCGGCGGAGGGGTGCGGCGCCATTGTGCCACGTCGGTCAGACAAAGCCATAGCTCAAAGCCACGGCGGTGCAAGGCGGGGTGACCAGAACCGCCGACCGCAGACACCTCAGGAGGGCGGGACCGCGACGGTCTCGCGGCGGCAGCACCGTCCGGCCGGACCGGGCCGATCGTTTCATGGGGAGACCGGGGGTCGTAACCCCCGGCTGGAAAGAAGATCATCCCCCACGTGGGGGGGACATGGTTTGTCAATCAGGGGGGGTAGTGCCCCCCCCATTTTCCGCGACAGCTCGGCCGAGCCGAGCTCTTTGGCCACGTGGGCCGCCCAGGTCGGGCCGGGCCGCCCAGGCCGGGCTGGGCCGCGCCGGTTGGGCCGGGCTATGCCATCCGGGCCGGGCCGTGCCTTAGGGAGCCGGACCCAGACCCGAGTCGGGTCGACCCGGTTCGGGCCGACACAGGGGGTCTCGGGCGGGGTTGGACCGGGCCCAAACCCCCTATTTTCGGGCAGTTTTCGTTCAAACGCCCATAACATGGGCTACAGACCTTCAATCGACACACCGTCAGTTGTGATGTGATCCTTGGATCGAGGTGTTCATTTCGGTATATTAAAATCGAAGTTTAGAAGAAGTTTGAGTATGGCCAGGTTGGTTCGAACACGAAACCAACTGGGCCCTCGGAGCAGAAATGCTTATAACTTGATCTCCGGATGTCCGATTGACGTGCCGTTGACATTGTTGGATTCCTTTTGATGAGAAGGAACTTTTGGCATACTTCGCCTGAGGTTTGGACGTAGTTGGATAGGGGTCAGGTGGGATTGTACCCGAAATCCAACCGGGCCCATGGAACGGAAAAGCTGATAACTTTCATACCAGACGTCTGTTTGATGAACCGTCAGCGGCGTTGGTGATCACATTGAGAAACGGTCCCTATGAGTATACCCTATGAGAGTTAGGGGTATATTTGAGATGCGGCCGGGTTAGTTGGTACACGAAACCAACCGGTTCCCTGGGACGAAAATGATAATAACTCACAGACCAGGCGTCCGATAGATGCATCGTCTATTGCGTTGAGACCCCTATGATGAGGCGTTACTTTGAGATACTTCTTCATGGGAAGTTGTGATACTTGGAGTATCGACCTGTAGCTCGTGGAGCAGACCCTCCCGGAGATGAGCGTACGGAGTACGAAGACCATGTAGCTGGCTGAGACCTGACGACTGCTTGACCAACTCGACTTGGAGTGAGTCGACTAGCCCATTGGACGGAGCACTACTGTTTTTGGGTGCAGACCCATGGCAGACGGAGCACCTGGTAGCAGGCAGCAGACCCGCGGTACTCGACAGGAGGAGTACCTCTGTAGGCTATGAGGGGGAGCACTATTGTGTAAGGTGGCATACCCAAGGCGGAGGATCACTACTTTTTGAGGTGGCAGACCCGTGATACTCGACAGGAGGAGTATCTCAGCAGTCTTAGGTTAGTGAGCAGTACCTCGGAGTCGTGACAGGATCACTGTACTAGTCAGATATGGGGTTCTTCAGCTGTTATGGTTTTTATAATGAAAATCCTGGTTTGAGATGAGTCATTGACCTTTGTGTTTTCCTCATCATTGAGATGGGTTACTTGATAACTTAGGTATATTTATGGGCATATACCTAGGTATTGATTATCCGTTTAATTCATAACCTTTGTGTTTCCTCATGATTGAGATGGGTTATGTGATAACTTAGGTATAAGTATGGGCTTATACCTAAATAAGGGTTATCTGTTGAGATCCTTCTTTGTGGTTATCCTTGTGGGATTTAGTGAGACCTTGAGGGTCTTGGGGTCCCTACTAAGTATTGTTATACTCACCCCTACACGGGCTTTGCCCGCACCTCGTTGTATTGGTTGCAGACGACGGGAAGCGCTGACAGAGGCTGAGTGTTTGAGGACTAGATGGTACCCGGAGGTGGACCTCACGATGAGTCATTATTTGGAGGTGGACTTCATGATGAGACGATACTCGGAGGAGGTTGACGGGCGAGAGAGTTGTGGAGGCTATCTATACCTACCCTTCAGGTGGGATCCGTGGTGGACGATCCAGGAGATGCGCTATCCGTACCTACCCTTCAGGTAGGATCCATGGTGGACGATCCAGGAGCTACGCTATCTCTACCTACCCTTCAGGTTGGATCTGAGGTGGATGACCTAGGAGCGTCTTCTTTTCATCAAGTTTCTTGTCTTTTCTGTTGTACTTTCGTTTAGTTGTAGCTGTACTTCGATTGGGTTTGTATTCTAGCCCATTTACTTTTCATCACTTCTTTTGTACTTTGTGTATTATTTTCGCTTGTACTCTATGGTGTTTTGTTTAATTTTATAAAGTAAATTCCTTCCCTGTTATTAGGATTTATGCCTTTAGTGCTAGTCGCCAGCCCCTAGCCTATGGAAGGTGGGCTTGGGGTAGTCACGGCATGGGCCCCGAGGACGGGTCGTGACACCAAAGTTACTATTCACCAAAAATTATTTTAATTTTATTAAACCACATTTTACCTACTGATATTAAAGGTGTCTCTTGGATTTTTGAAATTTAACTCAAATAAGTGGTAAAATTAAGTTTTATGCAAATTTTCAAATGCTCCTAGGAGGTGGGTAAAAGGCAGTAAAGAGTTTGATAAAATTTTATATATCTAAACTTATTATAAAATGAATCCAATGAATTACATTGAACATATATAGGTATTATGTATCTATTCTGACCAGAAATAAATTAAAATAAAATAACTAATTATTTAAATAAAAATTTAGTTTTAACCAATAACGCGGTGTTTTTTCACTATTCATCAAAAATTGAAAGTTTTCAGAAAAATACAAAAAATTCACCCTAAACTAATTTAGATATTCTATATCCAAAAATTAAGTCCATTTTTAAAGATAAAATTTATAAAATTTCAAAAATTGGGTATTACTATTCATAACGGCCAGTTTGATTGTTGTGGTGTGTTAGAATCTCGAAGTTGCGTACAATGTAAGCTATTCCATTATTCAAAGGGAAATGTACCGTGGAAGCTTAGGGTGTTACAATAACAACCAAAAAAATAAGGGAACTATTTTCCAAATTTAAACCCCCTTATTCCAAATATGTAATCCATTTCTCAAGATTCAATTTATAGTACTGATATAAATTAAATTTATAGAAAACTACAAAATGCAACGAAAATATGGTTTTCTTTTCAGAAAAACGCCCTTTTAAGTATAAATTTTTTTATACCAAATTAAACCATAAAATTGATTACAAAAAACATAATTATATTATAAAAAATATAAAAGAACTAATTTTACATTGAAGAAATTTTAAATAAAATAGAACTTTGTAACTGATTGAAACAAAAGTACATATTTCCATAAAAACCAGTACTTTCACTATTCACTAGAAAATCAATATTTTCAAAAAAATATTAAATATTAACTCAAAGTTAACTTTTATATGATGATTTAAAAATGATAACATTTTTATCAAATACCAATTTTAAAAGATCCATTAATTAATTATAATATTCACTCATAAAAAGCAATAAATCCTACTTTTGAGGAAAATGTATTTTTAAATCACATAATGAATTCACTAAAAATATATTTGAAATATCTAAAAAATATATTTTTTAATTTTTTTTGGTTATTCCTCTTAATTAAACTAATTTAACAACTATGTTTTAATGCTATACTATATTATGCTTCATTTAGACTCGAGGTTGCATGTATCACAAACTATCAATGAAATCAAATTTATTAACATATCATAAAATCTTAGGGTGTTACACATACTCAGTGGTTTTATAAAAACTGGATATCCAGTATGGTAAGTGGTCATCCTACAAAAATAAGACATTTAATTCATATCTAAAAATTCTATTATAGGGAAAGCACTGACGGATCTCTGTGAAAGACACCCTTTTATAAGGAAATTATTGCTAAACACCAAGCTCTTCGATGCAACAGTTTCTTTTTTTTTCTGACTCTAAAAAATTGGGTATTTATTTTAATGGTTTCTTTATAATTTTGATATTTAGAATGATGAAGGATCCAAAACTGAATATATTTGACTTGAAAATTTCTAATAATTCCCTCTAAAAGGTAGTTATACCCCCATTCATTTCTATTGTTAGAATGTTTCACAATAATGAAGCCGAATACCAATCTCTCATTATAGTATTAGACCTGGGCCTAAATATACAAGTGATATTCTTAAGTATCAAGGGTTAATTAGAGTTTGTGTTCTATTAGATTAATAGAGAATATTACATTAAGAATAGAGGGGATTAAAGGTGTTGAAGATTCATGGATGGGCCTAAGATAAAAGATATGCGTGTCACTAAATATCCCATGATACCAGGAATCAAGCCATGTGTAGTTCTTATCAGGGATACTTATGTATATTAAATGTTTTCATGGGCAGGGGAATAGGATTTAGTATAGGATCACAAAAAGAAGAAAATATACACAAAAAAATCCCTATATGGATCACGCTCTTATATAGGGTAAAATATGCTATAATCAGTAATCCAATATGAGAAGTTTAAAATCATTAAAGGGGGAATCAATGCAATGTATTTTATAGTTTTGTGGATAGAACTTGTCTCCCAATTATTTAATATGATACCAATCCATCTTGCTAATTAGATAAATCAATGAGAACCTCTAAGCTCACATGGGTCATCCTCAGTGTGGGAAACAATAGGTGATTAGAAGATTACCTGAACCACATGAGAGTGGATGATTTTGGTAAATGTTGACAATAACGTCTGGCATTAAATAATGAGGGAATATCATGAAGTTTTATTTTGTGAGATGAGAACACTAGTTCTATGCAGTTTAAAATCATACCACCAAGAAATAGTTTTTATATAGTTTATAATCTTGTATCCAGAAAAATATGGGGAAATATAGTTTAAATTCATACATATATAACTATAAGTTTCCTCATGGGAAGTAATTCAAATTATTTCTTGAGAAAAATTTAATTGGAGGTATGTGTGATATTCACTCTATCCATTATGATTAAGGATTATTTCATCCATTTAAGTGGACCTTATGTATGGAATAATATCCTTCAAACTTTGGATTAGGATTTAGGGATACATTATTTGTATCATTAGAGCTATCAAAAGAAAAACTAATTCTCCTTTATGGAATTAGAATAGGAAAAATTTATATTGATTGCATGTATAATATAGTTTTGATGGATTTCTATGTTGTGTAGTGTGCACAACCTTTTCACATAAAGTCAATCCAATTCATCTAGTTGCATATGGTACTATTCATATTCATAAAAATCATTATATATAATGATAAAAAGTGATAGTAAATATACCATTATGGTTAATATTTCCTTTATACCATATACATGAAAATATGGGGTCTCATTCATAGCAGTATAGGTTGTGGTGAGATACACCCACAAAGAATTAATATGTTTTTTATAATAAATTTTATCATTTTCCACCATTTTATGGATTATATTAGATAAAGTCCCATTGGGAGTCTACATAAATCCATTTTATTCTCCATTATAGTGGTACGAGTGGTTAGAATCAATATTATACTATTGAAATAGCCTTTTCAATTCATAAGAGTAGGAATTTGTGTTACTATCCATTAAAATTGTGGGAGGGAAACTAAATCAAGTAGTGATATTAGACTTCCTGAAGTTGATTATTTCCTTTTTTTTGAATTCATTGGGGTATATATGCTTGGACCACTTAGTAAAATAGTCGATGATATTACGGTTGTACTTGAACTACCTAGCTGTGGTTGGGGGATATAGACCCTTGATATATATTTCTAAGATGTAAAATGACCAAAATAATCTAGTAGTATGTAATCAATCTTGGGGTTTATGGATGAAATTAGAATTTATCTGGTAGTAATGTTATTTACAAGTGAACTCCATGAAGTATTGTGTCATTGATGGAAAGAAATATCTAAGACTCTAAATTACATGATATATTTTGGTAATTGATTGATGAGAATTACATGCTTCAATATGGACATCCTATATGAACACACAATTCTATCCTCCTTCAATAAATTTTATGAGAACTCCATAAAATCTTGTTTATATAGTATTTTATAAGAGTTCAGGACATCATAGAGAAGGAAGTTTACTGCCCAATATCATATTTGTTCCTTCTTTTCCTGATAAAATTGTAAAATTATGCTTTAGAAGGAAAATATTATCAGGGAAATCCATCTAGTTTTAGTATTAATCAGAGAGAATATTGGCTCCCCTAGATTATGATTGGTATTGATTTCATTGATCATTTCTATGCCATTGTGAAAAAATAGATAGTTCACCCAACAATGCTTGATGATGATGCCTATTTAGTCTGCATCTTCTAGGGTTGTGGCTATATTAGCCAACACATAGTCATGTTCATTATATAAACATGATATGTTAGGTAGTGTTTACTTATAGAGGAATTATTCCATAAACCCTTTTATGTAACCAAGAAAAGGGTCAATTTTTCCTCTTCAATGAAATAAAATCCATTAATTTATTTGACCACTAACTTCGAGCAATCGCTGATACTCTGGTATCTATAGGGATAAATCCAAGATTTTAATGAAATCCTGGTATTCATATTCATTATTGATGAAACCTTTAGATAACAGTAAGGAATGGTGTTGAACTGTATTTTATATTGAGATGAAGAAAATTCCCAATCCAATTCTCTTGAGTTTTTTATAATCTATCCTTTTATATATTGGGCTTCTAGAAACACCATAAAAATACATCTCCCATATTGGTAAGTGTCATAAATTGATAAAAATCCATAATAAAGGGGATATTTAGTTAGTAATGACATATATTTGGTAGAGAGTGATATGAGGAAGTCATCCATTGCTTTCCCTTTAACAAAATTTTGGGATAGGAATTGAATGTTTTATTTCTGTAAGATGACCAATAACCATACTAGACATCTAGTTATCATCAGACAATGGAGGATGAATTTAAGTCCGTCAATGTAAGATATTAAATGGTTCTCATGATTCTACTTGTAGTGTATCAAATTTTGTACTATGAAATTTAATGTAAAGAAATTATTTTATTTGTTGTATTATCAAGTCCCAATATACAAAATTATTCTTCTAATATAGTAGAGTCTATTTTCTATCCGATAATCATTTTTTGTGCAATAAGGGAACCAAATATTTTCTAAAATGATGCCACATAAAGAATAAGCGGTTTTACAACTACAGGTGGTATTAATATTGGTGGGCTTAAGAATTATTTTTTGAGGATGTTGAGTTATTATTGATAATATTATTCCCACTAATAAGTGACTCTCTTATTAATTAGTTTTGGGAATTTTAGACACTTTCATAGAAGGATAGTTATGAAAAACTTTGTTGTAGGAGAGGCATCCCTGAAGCCCTCTAAACTATTTGAGGTTTCTAGGAGGTGGAATGTCAATGATCACCTTGATCCTATCAGGGTCAAACCTGATGATTTTATGGAATACTAAGAAGCCAATAAAATTTCTCAGTGTCAACCCAAAAACAAAATTTAGGGGATTCATCTTTAGTCTATTTTTCTATAATTTATTGAAATTCATTTCAAGATAGGTGTTTTGATCTTATCCTTAATGATACCTGATTACTAGATCATCAACATAGAATTCCATGTGTTTCTCCTATAGGGGATTTGAGATATGGGGTATAATTCATTGGTAAGTATCTACATCATTCTTAAATTAAAAGTTAATTACACAATTAAATCATATTCCTTAGGATTACCTGAAAGTAGTGTATTCCACATATTTAGGGGATATAGAGATATGTTTTTATCTTTAATATAAATCCATGAGGGAAATAGATTCAAAACCAGTGGTTACATCAATTACCAGTTCAATGATTAGTACCTTGAAATAATATTTTAGGAAGTACTGGTTAAGATCTATGAAATCAATTAAAACCTTGTTATTCCCATTTTTAATTTTGAAAGGGATGATATTGGAATTATATTTTATGAATTGGACCTTATGAATAAAGTTGGACTTAATAATATTGTCAACTACATCCTCCACCTTTGTATTTTCAATTAGATGAATTCACTTTTCTAATTGATTACAACTATGATGATCATCGTGTATTCCCCAATAATGAGTGCCCACATCAAGGAAGTCTTGGAATTTTCATATAATTATAGGTAAAGTCATCCCAATATTTATTTAAGGAGACATGTGTCCCATACTCTCTAGGGGGAATGGATACACGGATTTATGTAGGATGTTGATTTTATAATGGATTGAGATTTACTTGTATGAGCTCATAAATGGTATTGAAGGCACCTTTCTACAATTCTATAGTGGAATCTTTGAGATCTTTTTCCTCTTCTTTCAATATCTCAATGTTGTTTGAAATTGAAAATGAAGGGACATTTTTATATACTTGATATTATATGGGGAAATTTTGATCTCCTATGAATAATTATGTGATGTCCCAAGATCTAGAGGGTGTTGATACATGAGAATCATTCTTGGGGGAATCCTAGAAATGTTCTCCTTTCTCTCTTCTATCATCAAGGGAAGAAGAGATTTTGAAATTTTCTGATTCACGAAATGATTTGGGTATTATTAGACACCACAAATGATAATGAGGGAGTATCATTGTTTCCTAAAATGAAAACATAAAGGAAAAATTAGATACAAAAGGCAACAATGAAATATTTAAATTGGGGGAATCATTTTCTTTGTTGAAATTACGACCCTCTTATATCTGGAGAGATTATATCTATAAAACCAATTTCACGAGGATAGAGGTGAACATTACCATATTTGGAGTTATTCCAATGATATAATTAAAGGGATGTATGTAATTTTCACTAATATCATTTAATGTATTGACATGATCCATTCATAAACCATTTGGGGCAGTGATCTAGATGACATCATCGGCCACCTACTACCTTTCCCCCCTCTGAAAGAATACGACATCTATGTATTGATATTTTAGGGATTCAAAAGGTATATTATCATTATATAACATTTTTAACTATCCATTAAAAGAATATTGGAGACACTGATGGTATGATAAAGGCACCATCATATGAAAATGAATTCATGGTCTTCCCAAAAAAACATTTAAAGCCATGTCACGGTGAAAAACCAAGAACGCGGGGTTGAAGACAAGGTATGAAAATTGGGATTTAAGATTGATTCAACATAGAGTATTTTTCTCAATATTATCACACCCTTGAATTTCTAGAGTGGATGGAGACAAATAATCTTTCTTGTGGCCCAAACATCAGAGGGTCTATAATGGTATGGAATTTATTCTAGATTTGTTATTAATCAGATCCCAAAAAACATTAAAATCATTAAGTTTTCTAGATATGTACATGGGTATGATGTTCCACTGTATAGTGACTTCTAAGTCATTCACTATAAAATAGATGATATTTTGGAATTTAGAAGGGCCAACCACTATATGATATACCTCCACTATAATATCTTTATCCTCAAACTCTAGAGTTCTTAAAAGTTACTCAATTAGTGAATCTTAGAATTCATTTTAGAGATAGAGGGTATCTAGGATCAAGATAATGGTTGAGAAAATAGTGGGATATTTCAAAACTTGGTATTTTTAGAGAATGGGCCTACAACTCTCACAATAAGGAAGCTCTATGGTTATAGACTTCAAAGAATAGGCTGCTTGTGCTAGGGACTACTTTTCCTAACTATAATTCAAGGTACTTTTTTGTTTTATATAAGTTAAGGAGAGTTGAACCTAGCATATTTTTTTGTGTACTATACAAGAGAACATTATCTGTCTAGTCTTACTATATTATTAGAAATAGGATCTAGATTATTTAAGAGTGTACTACTAATTCTATTGATCCCTTAAAAGTGTGTGTCTTCTAGTTTTTACAGCATATAGGACTTAAATGGAGACATTACTCAATTTTGGGACCATTTCCACCTATTCTATATCAACCTCCTAGGATTCCAATACATCTCCACCTACTCCCTAATTATTGGTAGGGAACATGGGTTTTTATGCTTCATCATCATCAAATAAGGTATTTTTCAGCTGAATAACATTGATAAAATTATAATGAGATTCATTATTTGATAGGGATTATATTTGGAATGATGGTGCTCAGTAGACCAATTTTTGGGATAGATACTATACTTATAATAATGGAGGAAATAAGAATTAGAGGGTCTATATTAGTTTAAGAATTGTCACAAGTTCATATATAAATGTTTTTTTTATTTCTCTTTTTATTCCTTATCTTAGAAGACAAATTTTTGGAAGACTATGATGAAGAAAGTGCTATTTTAGTCATAGACAGGGAAACTGGGGTCATAAATAATTAATTTAGGCTCTCTCTTTGAATGGAATTCACTTAGTGATCCACTTTCTAGTAATCTAGTCATAAATATTTTGTGTTCTATTTCACAAAACCATCTTTCATTATTATTTTTAATATGTTCAGATTAAAAAGGGAAAATATATTTGTGTTGGAGGCTTGATTCATTTTAATTTCCCATTATATCCATATTTTGGAGGATGTATTAGAGTAAAAGTAAATCTTGGATTTTTTACCCAAATAAATGATTGTAGGGGAAATAATTAAGGCATACGTTGAGGATGATTTCATTGAGTTTCGAGACTTGGGAATATTGAGTGAGTTATTTTTTATGACAATGTTAATGTTCCTACGGAGTTTCTCCTTTATCAAAGAATACAATTTATTCTACTAATTATCATATAGTAGATTCATATGATATTTTTTCTCTTCATACAAGACACACTACTATCGTTGATTCTATCTAGGGGGAGGCATCATGTCATAATGTCTAGGTTTCGGTGTTGAATATGGAATCGGGGATAGATTTTTTAAAACTGTTGTCTTTTCAATTTTGCTATCCCTTCTACCTTGAGCTATCAACAATGGTCAAGATTTAGTCTTTCATCTTCATATATAATACTCCCACAATTTTTAAAATATCATGAACTCTCATAATATTCCCAGATATATTATCAGGATAAAAAATATTTACAACTCATCACACATGTTTTCTATGAAAATCTGTAGCATATTCACCTATAGATGTATCATGTTCAATGAGTAAGTCATAATATTTCATCAATAAATTTAATCCAATATCTATTTTTTCTTAATTTTTTTGATATTTTAGTGTTCTAAAATCATCACCTTTCTCAATACGGATCTAAATTAGTAGAGTAATTTTTTGACAGAGGTCTTCCTCACCTATAATGGATGTAGCTTGTAGGTTATTGTACAAGAAAAATGTTTGTCCCTCTAAAATAAGAATGAAGAATTATATTTTTACTTCTTCTTCATACTCAATATTTACTATCATGAGTCTATAATGAGAAAAAAGTGCATTGAATGTTGTTTTGGGTCCATGATTCCATTAATGACCAGGAAAGATAATTTTTTAAAATTTGGTGGAAGGGGAGTCACATCCACCAATTTAAGATAAGAATTCCTTTATGGATGCATTAGTGAACATCTCCCTTCCATGTATTCCATTTTAGAATCCCAGTACTCGAAGTAGTTAAGAATTTTTAGAGGAATGGTTGTTTGAGAAAACACTTGAGTGGATGTAGTAGGTGGAGGCCAATATGTCCAAATTTTTCATGTTTAATATTGATACCTAATATGATTCACCGTGAGGTGTCTTAGACAACATGGATATGGAATCCAACTTAGTAGATGAAAAACCTAAAATTATTTTTATATTGAGTTTAAAAACACCAATTCACCGATTCCCACACATTTTATATGGTTGGATTATGTAATCACGTGTTAGGATGATTTCTTAGGTTGATAAAGATCCATTAGAGGGGAAATGTTAGTTTCATCCTGAATATTATACTCTAATGGAATATTTACTATGATTAATTTCGAATGGAGTCACCTTATGTCCCCAAACTCTACTTTATACTGAAAAAACAATTCCTTTTTGGTAGGAGCCATAGTTTCTTTAGGTGGTGGTTGGGATTCTTCCAGGTTCATCCACTTTTATTTAGTTGAATCTCATTAAATAAGTGGTAGCTTGGTATTTGGGGGATCTCCAAAATTTTAAAACGATATCTATATTTGGGTTTATGTACCTTCTCCAATAGTTTTAGTGTAGACAATTTTTTAAATAAAACCTCCCATCCCACTCTTCCCTACTGGAATCAAGTTCTGATCTATCTTTGGGACTAACACTATTGACACCCTCCAAATGAGAATTGTAAAATTAAAAAGCAAATAAATACATGAATGTGGGTATTATTATTCTAGCAAAAGAAAAGATAGAAGAAGTCCACTAAGATCTGCAGTTCATGTGAACCTTTAAGATACTCATGATGGTATGCCCATTATAAGGTCACACAAATATTCTACGTGTAATGCATAACATTCTATGGATTCAACATATCCAACATTCAACAAACCCATATTCTTTTTTAATGGGATCTAGAAAACTAGTAACCACATAGGTGGTATCTGGATGATTTATCTTAGGCCACAAGGGTTTTCGACACCAAGCTGCTGGTGATCTAACTTAAAAATCCTCTGGAAATGGGAGAAAGTATTCCCAAAAGATAGAGGCCCCTAGCAGTCATAATGTTCATGAAACTAATCATCGATGGGAAGGATAATTATTCTTGAAAAAATATAATAATACTCTCAAGACCCCTAATCCTTTATAAAACAAAAAAAGATAAAAGCGGAGGAGGTGGGAGTTACTTGCAGTCGCTGAAAGACATGCGGTGCACCCCTGGAGATTCGAAAGGCACCGCGAGTCCCATGCGGTATGTCTGCATCATCTCACAGAGTCCCTCTAGATTGTAAGCCTCATCACATGAAAAGAGTCAGGTATTTTTGGGAAACCATGTAATTCCTTTTAGCTCTCTAAGGACAAATAGATGGGTTTTTTCATAAAATGCTCATGCACCCCCTTTTGACCCATACCGGTCTGGTGACACATCACCAAAAAATAGAGTAACTACCTTTGAAATTACTCATGAAACTTGTATGAATCCCAATTTTTTTTACATAAAACAAATAGAATAAACTAGGGAGGAGGAAGAAGCCTCTCACGGTCGTAAAACAATTGATATTCTTTATGGAAGTCTGCATCATGGTCCCACAAGACCCCCAAACAATCCATCATTATATCATAAAAATCCCCAGACAAGTCATCAAACATCTTGTGGATTCTTTTCAACATGCACTTGGATCTTGCAGAGGCCCTTGGACATGTAAAAATGACAATAAGGAAGTCCTTGGACACATCTAAATGATCAAAAAAGTCCCCATTAATTATAAATAATCCAATAATAAAGGCATTGATGAGAGGGGCTAAGGTAACTGAAAATCAAGAGACACCCTCAAAGTAGTCCACAATAGAGACTCACGAAGCTATGTGGCACTAGAAATATTTATCAACTCTAGCCTAGACTCATGCAAGATACATAGAAAAAAGAGCTGAACATCCAGGGTGGTGATGCCTATAAATTCCCTACAAAAAGCTAAAAAATATTTTGAATCTAGATGGTTCGACTCTCGACCTATGGAATCACATGCATAAGGGAAATAGTGGACTTCTCAGATCATCTGATCTCATGACCAGGACATCTTATTTTAGGTAATGTATGAGTAAATATCTAGATTAATCATGCACCACACATAAGATTCTTCATGTGATCATTAAAAGATCACTCAAAGGACTAATGGAATGGCATGCAATGAACATACCGTATATCCTCCACATCACACAGGACTCAAATAAACAAATTTTGAATGAACCTAAGGCCTTCACAATACAAGGGTTATAACCAAGATAAAATATGGTAGAATTAAACGAGAAACATGCACAATGGACATCATGTGCTACACATGAGTCATCCAAAGTCACGCAACAACACCAGGAATTTTCACCTAGATCTCACGACACTCCTCCAACATGCTATTTACAAACACATGAAATCCTCCAGGCATGTTATAGAAAATCATACGGTCCCCCTAGGCACACAACTTTGATATCTTAATAACCTCTTGGTCTATCACCCAAGCCTTGAGACGTCTTTTAGATAATTTTCCTGACTCATAAAATAGAATTGGATCATGTTAGTCAAGTATCGCGTTTGCATTTAGGAAAGAAAAGCAATCTATCATGACACCCTATGAGAAAGTAAACTGAGGTGTGCATCACCCTTTATACATGATGGCCAGTCATCGGGATTCCCTCTAGGGATTATAGGGTATGTTATCTAGATCATATGAAACCCCCTGAACAAGCCAACCCGGTCATGCGACAGTTTCTAGGACTAGTAGACTGGGTCATGCAACACCCTTTGGACAATTAGTCCAGGGCTTCATGGAATCCAAAGACTATATAACATTATCTATCCTCATAATGTAAGCCTTGATCAATAGGTAATCCTCAATGTGTAAGATCTGATAAAGTAAACTATGATGATTCTGATGCCTTCCATATTCAAGATACATAGGATACCTCTATTTGAGGTCTGAGCTCCATATCTATCATTGCAGGGTAGTCCCATCACATAAGTCCCACGTCTTGAGAAACAAAATTATCATTTTCCATCAATTTTCTCACACTGTTCATGGATTACATAAGCTAAGGGAGTTGTAGTGATCATGCCATCTATATCACATGTCTCTACAATGACATGGGAGACCTCAATATATTATCCTTAAAAATATTAATAACCATAACTTTGATTCTTACTATACTTAAGATACATAGGACATCCCTTCGGGACTCCATATTGAATACTTAGTGTTCTTGAGCACCCATATGAGTCCATTCCACATGAAATTAAACTGTATGGGTCAAACGAACTATGTGGGTTTTTATTCCTGTAATAACCATGATACATAGGAGTCTTATAATGTCTCAATACCCTCCTCATAATATTAACAATATCCTAGCATGGAAACATATTCCAAGGAACTTGGTTATTTGGATTTAGCATATATAAGCTGTCGCCCATTACCAGAAAATGATGTAGAACCTCAGATGTATATAGATGAACTTCTAAAAGAGACCCCAATCTTTTGAAAAGGATTTATAATTAACTTATTGTCATTTTTATGGTATGTAGTCCAATATTTGAATTATGAAGAGATTCAATAACATCTCTTCAATCAATAAGAGAGTCACATAGTAGGAAAAAGTTACCCCCGAAAGGGTGCAATGAGCCTGAACTCCCATCCTCTTTACCAATGCAAGTCCCTAAGAGTTTCTGGGCCTAAAAAACTAGATGACCTATAGCCTTTGGAAAGTAGGTATGTACTTAGTTACAGATGGTGGAACCATTGAGTGTTTCTAAGAAAGGAAAAACAGGTTGAAAACTCGATGAGAGTGATTGAGAAAGGCCTTAAAAACACCCACAATAAAACCATCAAGATAAATACATTCCACACCTTAAATTGAGACAGAAAAAAAATGGTGAAACCAACATGAATATTTGAAAGAACAAAATGACCAGGTTATAATCCGTCAGACCATTTTGTTTTCCCACTATACACAAACAAAAATGGTAAACCTGATGTGATCCTATGTAATAAAAAATGATTGGGTTATAATCCATCGAGCCATTTTATTTTCTCCCCATATGCAAACACCAATGAAAAGACAAAATTGAATCTATTAGGAAACATTGTTTTGAAAATCATATATAAACAAAGAACTAAGAATAGCATGATCATATAGATGATCTTTTGTAACTAGTATTCTTGTAAGTCTATCTTTGCATTAGAAATTCCACACAAGCTGAATGGACATATCAAGAAAACATGAAAATTGTGTTAACCAAGAATATCTAATTGAGCATTTTATGCCTACGATATAATAATAATTTTTTATCATTTTTCATTATTGTCCACATGATTGTAGATACTTCACTCATTGATAGCGTCCCACTAGAGGCCATGTCTTCATCATTAAGTGTTCACTATGGTAAATCATATTTGAATGCAAACCCTATGGGTCAAAAAGAGATATCACATACTATAAAGCTCTAAAAAAGGTGGATATTATGATAGTTCGGTAGTACCACCGAAATGGTACAATCTCAACCATGGAAGCTGCCCATGAGGCTTTTTAAGCACGACATATGGTGAATTCGCATAGCCTGATGAAGGATATTTCTAAGCTAGTATCCCTCATTACTACAAAAAAACACTTTGAGAGATTATAATTAGAGCGTAACAATTGACACCTTCCATATCTTATGAAGGTAGACCAAGAAACCAAAAATAGTTCCCTTTTAGTTTAGGTGTCGTTGATGAGGGAACCTACCAACTACCATCACCAGCATCATCCAATTGATATCCATCATTTTCCTGCAAAGGGTACCACCCAACATGTTTCCACCTCTAAAACCCATGAATGTGTAGGGAGGAAGTCTCATTAGGGGAGGAATGCACTTGATATATAGGAGAGGGCTTATATCCCCACTCCTGCTGATGATTCCTACCGACATATTTTGTTAGGAACCAACAAGAAGGCTCATATACCTATTGGCTCAGATAAGGTTTGTGGGTATATTCCCATATCAAGCATTGGAGGGGCACATATCCATACCCCCATTCATGAAACCCATAGACATACTCTGATGACACAAGGAGGAAAATAGTGGGCATACATACTTTTTTCCTTAAAAGACATATGCCAGTGTATTACAGAGATGGAAAATGTGCAAGTTTATATCACTGCACATACTTTTTTAAAATTATATAATATATTAGAAATAACTGAAGAGATTTTTCATCATATTCTAACATTGTTGCATATAAAGGGATAAACACGTACTATTATCCATACATACAGAAAAAATCAACATAATGATCATTTTGAACAAGTGGCTATACCAAAGAGAGCACTCACTCTTTCTCCCATCCAAGAGTATTATTGACATATTATGATAAAGGATGAGGCACCATAACGGTCTCATACTCTTTTTCCAACTGGGGATCACTAGGAGATAGAGTCACACACCTCAGGATAGGGGCACATGCCTATCAAAAAAGGCCATTGACATATTCTAAAGGCACAATATTAGGCTAATATCCCAGTTTTGGATGGGGATCACCATGTGAGAGGGATACAATCCTTGGGAAAAGCTCATATTCCCATAGAAGAAGTCTAGTTTCTTTCTCCAAAGGACCATGATTGGGAATATATCCCTATTCTAACCGAGACTACCCATGTGAGCATGACACAAGCATCATGACATGCTCATATTCCTATTAGTGAATTTTCATGACAAACTCCAAAATGTCATAGAAGAAAGGCACATATTTCTAATTTTGCTGATGAACGAACATCCTAGAATTTGTCTTAGGAAATATAGGTGGAGGCCCATATTCCTTCTTCTATTCTGGGGGTCTGTTGGTATATTTTAGTGGGGAATGCAAATTCCAACCAGGATAATATTCCTATTCCAACAGGTGTTCACCAAATGAGAGAGGAACATGCCTCCGGGAAATCTCATACTCCTTCCAATAAATACCAGTGACATATCCCAAAAGCCCAATATTTGGCTCATACTACCATATTTAATGAGGCCCACCAAGTGAGAATGAAACATGCCTCAGTATAGGCTCATATTCCTATCAATAATGAGATAGATTATTGGAATATTTCATCAGCTTCTCAGTATTGGTATCATACTCCTACAACACCAGACAGTTATATACATGTTCCGGTAACCGTCACATAGTAGACTTATATAGCTGCACAACCCCAAAAGTTAGGTTAGAATATTTTGATCTTAACATAGAACAAGGCCCATATTCCTAATATTCTCAATGCTAGTGTCCTTGATGTCGTTTGAGACATATTATTAACACCCAGGGGTTCTTCGACTCTTTTATCTAAGAAGAATCAGAATATATTAATTACCATGATAGTCCCCCTAATGTTAATGTGGAGATGAATCATAAGGATTTTACTCCTAACATCCACTATAGTCAACCTCCCCATGGTGATATCTCCCATGGACAAGGAAATCATCCCCTTTCCCAGAAACCACCATATATATAGGTGTCTAAAACTCTAATCCCTTAATATAGAGAGGTTCTCAAAAAATCAGGGTCAACTATATATGGTTCCCCATCGACTTCCATCAAAACTTTACTTCCATCAGTAGGCGAATATCAAATCCATATTCTTTGGTCTAACCAGATGGAGGCATGTAAGTATAATCAGGAGAAGTTTGACATTGACAGATATCAATAGTTAGTTGGAAACAACCTCTCTATGATGTTCCGACCCCTCGCTAATTTTAACTATGAGATCCTAGATGAGATTGAAAAAGAGTACATTCCTTATCTACAAAAAAATATATGTCCTACTCATCAATTACTAAAGGATTGATGCCTACCTTATCAAGGATATTAGTGTCATATTCTGAAAATCAAGATACTTCCTTTTCATCTTGACCTGGTTGTTATCTGCATGGTGTGGGACCTAAAACTGGAAAAGAAAAATGCAAATATATAACATTACTTTCTAAAATGCATCAGGGTGCTTCAACAATTGATCTCTAAGGCCACATAATTCATCCATATTCGAGGATGGGGAAAATATGGGGTGTTACACTTTTACGAACCACTAGAACAATAGATTCACTCAGATTCGACAACCTATAATGTAATAGCCTCTAGAAAAATTAGGGGAATAGGTAATTCATGAGCCAGTTTTCCACTACAATGGAGTGACCCAACTTCAATGATGCCTATAAATCATGAACATAGGAAGAGGATTTCTAATAAGACATCAAACTAGGCCCATAAAAGAAATTAGAACACATTTTGAACATGGATAATGAAGTTTCGATCATCTGGATAGCTTCTTATGAAAAATAATTCTCATCATGGGATACCTTCCCACCCATCTCCCATGCGAGTAAAACTATGCCACCTTAGACATGCTGCAATAGTAGCTTCCATAATAGCCATCTAAGAGGAGACTCAACCCCTTAGTTTAGGAGAATATCTACCACCGCCTCCACCCCATATCATAAATTCCCATGAGGATTCAAGATATATCCTCAACAGCTTCAAGTGAACCCCATTCTAAAGGGTTGGGGGTGTTGATATCTCAATCACTATCTCTTGGTGCATCATCCCTTAAGAGGATTATAGAACAATTATTGGCGATTCCAGATAACCCAAACCCCACTAGTCTAGGGGCATTTATATCTTCATGTCCATTATGGGAATCATCAAGTCCCAGACTGAAGAAATTGGATCATCAAAAATAGGACCAATCAATGCTAATGGCGGCCCCAAAAGACCCCAACCCAAATGACTATGTTTATTTTCATTATAATTATCACCACATATGGAATTAGTATTCTCTACAATGGTAGGGAAAAATCATTGGTTGGAGTCCAACCTATTCCTCTCACCGCAAGACAAACCTTTGTTGGTTGGGGCTCACTCGACAATCACAATTGAGAATTCCCTCAAAGTCATTTTTCATAGGCTGATATAGGAGGAGCATATCAAAAATGGTATCATACCCTACAAGGGTCACAATCCAAACTGGCCGAACATGGCCAAGGGTTCAAATGAAACACTTAATGAAGGCAGTGTAGAATCAGCCAGTTGCATTGAGAGTAATGCTACAACCACCATTTCCGAATATGCCTTTGTGAATGTCATCACTATAAATATGGTGGAAATTGATCAAGATGAAAATGATGAGGGCCACATCAAGGAAAATGTACCATAAGAGGAGGGTGATCTGGATGCCCCAAATGAGGTTGCATGAACCTTGAACCAAAGAAGGCTTCAAAATTTGGAACAACCAAATAACTAGTTGACACCTCCTTAGAAGAATACTATCAATGAAAAAGGGAAATGTATAGATACTTCCCAATCACCACCAAGAAGAACCGAAGTTCCTTCCATGGAGGAATAATTATCATAATATGAGAGTGAAAAATGATATCTCCAACAACTCAATAAAGTGATAATTAGTTTCAATATTACTTCTAGGTATCATATCCAGTTGGAGAAAAATATTCTCCCTTCCATGGCTGATTTTCAAGTAAGAGTGGTATCTAAGAATCATATTGGCACCGAATCTAAATAGTCATTACACATAAATGAGAAATTAAAAAATGATTGTGACTTTACCCTATAGAGGTGAAAACCCCTCCCTCGTCAGAGTAATCATTTAGTCATAGTTAGAATTGAGAATCAGTGGGAAATGAAGGTGGGACCACCACATCGGCCCCACCTTCTCCCTGTGAATGGGAGACGACTCATAGAAAAGAATTTTTAGTGTTTCATAACAACATAAAGTCCCTAGATACTTGAATGGAAGCCAGAGAAGTGTGAAAAACACCTGTGCATCATGGAAGGAATCCATATCTTGAATGGGTGGATGATACTCCACCTCTACAAAATTTAGGAACCCTACCTTCTCTACCTCTGACAGTGAAGGTGACCCTAAACAACATCTCAAATGCTTCGTATCCTGTTGTGGGCCAATGATGGTTCTTTGATATCAATAAGAGGAAAAAATGATATGGTATTTCATACTAACTCTAACAGGGCCAACCTTTGTTTGGTATAATAGTCTTCTAGTGGGATCTGTTGTGGGATGAGAAGACCTTCATCATCTATTCCTTTATTAGTCCAGTTCATCACTGAGGAAAACAATGACCATCGATCTAAGGAACTGAAAACAATGAGAGAATTATAGGGTGTCTGATTTTATAGAAATAAATATTTTTAACATATTCTCTCAACATCCCTCCCTTGTAGAGGAAAGTACATGAACTCTGTGATAAAAATATCAGAGCTGAGTTGTAGATGACCTTAATCCCCATGAAATATCTAGGTGTGCTCCAAAGCATTGATGAAATGACACAACACCTTGAGTATGATATTCAGTGAACCTGATCTAAGTCTCAAATCATGCATATAACATAGGGGAAAAATCGAGGATGAGTTGAAGATTCATCTGTCACCCTCATTCTAGCAGTATTTCCAATCCAAGAACCTAGGAGGGTCCCAAACTTCCCAGAACATCCTATCAAGTGGTGAAAGCCAGAGAATCTCCCCCAGATTGAAGTACAGATAAATCAGGTTTTCTCACGATTTTGGGAATGAGGGCACAAAGTACAATCTTTTTTAAATGAAAAATTCCCTGGTTATTTCTTGGTATCCATGGATAATAACCTACTCAACCTTCCATATCCCAAAAGGCTTGATGAAGCCAACCTCACTGACCATCCTGACTACTTCCCTTAACATAGAAGTATGGATCATAATATCTCACATTTTTTCATCTGCAAAGACTTCCATCAAGGTATGGTCAACTCTGGATAGGTGATGGTCGAAAACTCCCTAGATTAGTAGGATTTCATAACCATCATCTAGTCGAAAAGGGGACGGTTGGTAGAAATTCCCAGCTAGACATGCATAAAATTTTGACAACTAGATGACTCAAAAAATATTTGATCAAGCTTAAACCTCTTTAGAAACATAGTTTCACAGACTTGTGATAGCTCCACTACTAAATAATGTGACATTATATGTGCCTCCCAAAGGTGGGAATGACTACTAGAAGCTAGAAGAGATAGAGGAGGAAGTGTTATATTTTTCTCCAAAGAAAACCCTAACTCTTGTAGATTTCTTCCCCACAACATCAATAGGATGGGCACTACCCCACCAAATGGAATACTCATTGAATTAATAGACGATATTTGGTTCTTTCAATGGGATCCACTTTTTATACCCCTTATCTAACGATTAATATTCAATGGAATATGGTTTTCCCCCACATAATTGGTGAATGGGAGGCTACATGCATCGAAACCGAGGATACAAGGGAAAAAATAGATGTGTTCAGACCCAATATTATATTCATATCCCTAAAGAGGGAATATATGTAGTTCATACTCATGCATAAGTGATATAGAAGGATCAAAAGAGGCAAGGAGATGCCTCAGATCCCTTAAGCAGTTTCCCACATCTTATTGTCTTACGTGATCGCTTATTAGGGGTTCAATTGGATCAGCCCAAAAAATGAGGAAGGTTGGAACAACCTACACTAGTGGAAGAAGATACTCCCTCAACTTTCACACAAACACCATGTCCATATACCAAGTATGCTTCAACTCCTGAATTGAATTACATAGAGCATCCATATGTCAGAATAAACTGACCTCTGGCACAAAATTATGATGTTCTAAAATAACTACTTGTATTCCCAACCAAGCTCTCAATCCTTGATGCGCTCTGTATTCAAAAAGATCTCAGGGACTCACTTTTTGTATCCGTCTAGATCCCATAGAAAATCATGGAATAAGTCACTGTAATATAGGTTTATCGAGTAGATACTAAGTCTTTTGAATTTCATGTTAACATCTCATTCACTGATCAAGATCAAGAAGTGGCCATCTAAGGGAACATCCTGCCCCTATATGTTTTGGGTAGACTCAATAATGTAAATGTCCAAAGGGTACTGATTGATAATGGATCCTAGATTTATATAATCAGAGTTCAAACTCTCTAATTTTTTTGGATATATCGAAGGGGACTTATCACACAAAAATATGACCATTTGTGGGTATGATAAGCATGAGAAAGACCTAATGGGATTATTAAACTTGAAGACTAATTTTTGGAACTCAAAACTGATGATGAGTTCATGGTTATCCAACAAGAAACCACATGTAATGTCCTGCTATGAAGACCCTATCTCCATAGCCACGTGGTGGTACCATCAACATTCCATCAATGTATAAAGTACCCCATTAATTAAAAGTTCAGGATACTACATGGTGACAATGCAACCTTGGGGACTTGTAGAGCCACATATACTGAAGAAGATTTATACTAGATGGGAGGTAAGAAACCAATGAAAAATGATGATATATAGGTTTCAGATCCTAAAATATTGGGGACGACCCCTATGAATCCCTGGAGCATGCTCGATGTTGAATATGTGCTCCCCATAAACATGGTCAATGTAGCTGATCTAATCACAGAGGTCTAAGACAATTATATCCTCAGTGACAATGTAAAAAAAATCTTTTCCGACATCTCTCTACAATGACTTATATAGAAAGGGATGATGTTGTCTCTTATAATACCCTTCCTCAGCCTTATAGTAATGGACAAGCTCCCAGATTTCCATCATTACCTAAAAATCTCTCAACAGACTCATTGATGGAAAGGATGAGGATGGACTTAGGAACACCCCTCTAGCATTCAAGTAACGTGTCTTTAATACCATATATGATCCCATACAACTAAATCTAGTAATTAAAGAAGACCTATGGCATATTCTAATTAGTACACCCATGCCCCAATAATATAAATATACGTACATTGAATTTATAAATAGATATGATATGTGTTCTCCTAGAAATATACAGAAATGCTTAGACTGAATCCAGATGTGGCTACACACAATCTTGAACTTCCTAATGAGCATCGAGGCTTCAAACATACAACCATGAGGACACATCCCTCACATGATACTATTGTAGAGGCAAAAGCTGGAAAGTTTATCCAATAAAACTTTGTCTGAGAAGTGAAATACCCAATATGAATTTCCAACATTTTCCCCATCAGGGAAAAGAATAGGTTGGATAGGGTTTTTATTGATTCCAAATACATTAATCCCCATTGACTAAAAAAATATTTCTTGTGGCCAATCTCATAACTCTTGATAGATGAATATGTTAGCTTCCAGGTACTCTTTTTAATGGATGGGTACTCATGGTAAAATTATATCACAATGGACCCCAAAGATAAATAATCTACCTTCTTCAGAGAGACTCAAGGGATATTTTTCTATCAGGGCATGCCCTTTAGAATAAAGAACACTAGAACCACATATCACTATGCCATGCACATAATTTTAAAACCATTTTTTTGGAAGTATAGAAGAGTCTTATTCCAAAAAACTAGTTGTTAAATACTAAAGTGATGTGATCACTTCACGAATATTCAAATTTTTTTGATAAGCAGTGACAACATAGTTTAAGGATGAATCAACTGATGTTTTCTTTTAGGGTAAATTTAGGAATGTTTCTTATATTTTTGGCATGTTACCATGACATTGAGGTTTATCTAGAGAATTCTAGTACTATTTTTGCAATGAAACCCCCATAAATCTAAAATAATTGAGGATAATCCAAGGGCATCTTGCATGTATTCGATGATTGATAGCCAACTTATTCGAAGAAGCTGTCCTCTTCACTAGGCTAATGAAAAATGGAATCACCTATCGATGGGATGATGATAGTTAAAAATTCTTTGAATGTATCATGTAGTACTTACTGCACCCAATGGTTTTGATGCCTCCGGTAGAAGGGAAGCCACTCATATTATAAGTGTATGCCAGTGAATTCTCATCGGGTGGAATCATAGTACAAGAAAATAGTGTGGGATGCAAGAATAGTCTCTACTACCTTAGCTGGATAATGCTAGTTGTAGAAAAAATATATTCTAATGTTGAATGGAATTTCCTTGCATTCATATTTTTGGTGAAAAATATGAGAAATTAATTACCACACCACAAAGTCCACTTGGTCTCTCGTATTGATTGGCTCAATCACATTTATGGCCACCCTATGTTGACTGGGTTGTTGGATCAATGGGTGGTCATTCTGTAGTAGTATTAAATTTAGTTCATATCACAAAAGTTTGGGAAAGGTAAATCCTTGGATGAATTCCTCACAACACATCCTACCCCAGAAAATACACTGGAAGACAACAAAATCTCTGATGAAGATGGTTTTTATGCCCATGACACTCCCCAGACATGGGATATGAACTTTGGTGATGCATCCCAGAGTCATTTCAGTAGAAGGATGGAAAACCCAAAGCTCAACTAGGTTATTCTAGGGATTTTTTTATCTATAAAGAATGAAGTTTTTATGTATTATTTTTCACTATCTAAAGGCTATACAAATAATGATTTAGAATACCAAGCCTTCATCACTGCATTGGAACTAGCCTTACAAGTACACACAACATCCTTGAATTTCAAAGGTGACACAAAATTGATGATAAAAAAGACAAATGGAGAATATTACATTAAAAAGGAATAATTCGACCACATCATTGGATATGTTAAGGGATTAATGGAAGTGTTCCATTTGATCCCAAATTAAATCACATTCCCCGATCACATATTTCTCGCATAGATGCAGCACCTAATTTAGTCGCCATCTTGGAGAACCCTAATCAGGATGAAGCAATCT
The DNA here is from genome assembly GCA_963277665.1 of Viscum album. Lineage (NCBI taxonomy): Eukaryota > Viridiplantae > Streptophyta > Magnoliopsida > Santalales > Viscaceae > Viscum > Viscum album. Next base: position 1,715,257,039 of record OY728125.1, read on the forward strand.
TCCATATCACACACCAAAGAATGGTATCATCAATAATTATATGTGATATAGAAGAAATAAATGAGGTTAACACTACCATAGAGCATGATGAAAAAATGACCACTCCTAGATGAATGGATCCCATAATTGGTTACCTCAGAAATGGGATTCTCCAAGTAGATCAGACTAGAAGGGAACAAATTCAACACTGCGATCAAAAATTCACTATGCAAGATGGTTTAAATGAGAAAAAAGTCCTCTATAAATGTGGCTTTGATTGATTCCTCCTTAGGTTCATAACAAAAGGATAAATTCCTGTCATCATGGAAGAACTCCATGAATGCTCTTGTAGCACCCATCAATATGGAACCAAGATCTCCCACCAAATTAGGAGGTTAGGATATTTCTTGAAAACCATGATACATGATTTTTTGGAATTCCACAAGAAATGTCATGAGTTCCAATTTCCTGAAAATGTCATCCATCAGCCCCCAAAACTGCTACATGAAGCTAAATATTCCTGGTCATTTTCCATGTGGTGGATGGATATTGTGGGTTCATATCCCCCAGCCATAGCTAAGTAGTTCAAGTACATCCTTAGAGTTACCAACTTCTTTTCCAAATGGGATGAGGCAATACCCCTCAAGGAAGTTAGGATGAAGAATATCATCAATTTAATGAAGTCCCAAATCATCACCTGGTTTGGGGTCCCTCACACAATATTGATAAAAAATGACACCAATTTCTCTTCCATGGAGTTGAAGAATCTATACCCAGAGTACTATGTCAAGTCTAATCACTTATCTAACTATCGTGCAGTGGAAAATAAACATATATAGGCCTTTAATTAGACTATATATAATACACTCTAGATGATGGTGAACAAGGATAATAATAATTATTTGGATAAAATTCTCTATGTTTTATGGGTCTACCATACCACCTTGTGTACTACCACATAGGAATCTCTATACTCATTGGTGTATGAGACTGAGGTAGTACTACCCATAGAGGTCCAATTGTCTACACTATGAATATCCAATTTTATAAATCTCTTAAATAATAAACTATAATGAAAGTGGATGGATGAATTGGAATGAATAGATGAAAACAAATTTCACACATTTCACAAATTGGAGGTCCATCAGAATCGGATAACACATGCCTTTAATAAAAATGTTCATATTTGTTCATTACTCAAAGGGGAACTGGTGTTGGATCTCAGAATCCCAATGATACCAGGAAAGAATCCCCAAATATTTGAACCCATGTGGGACGGTCTTTTGTAATACATATTGCTTCTCGTAATGGATCCTATTCATTGGAAACTGTGGATTAAAAGTATGTCACAACTCCCACCAATGTGAGATAACTCAAGAAATAAATCTCATAAGCTATCACCATCATGGGCCTCCATATCAGAGTAAGCCACATCTTCTATCCTGAACACATGAATTAAAATGTATGGATATTGTCCTAACTGCATGATGTTAAACTACACAGTTTCCTAGGAAATACATAATACTTGATTCATATCATAAAATGATACATAGTGACACCATAATCACAATTATTGGGCCTAACCATAGAATTAATTTCCTTCACATCAGTTTATCTACATCCTTTAAGCATGACCCAAAACTATGTGGATTCACAATATCCATCATCATTCACATTGAGTCATGCACATCTTTACCACATGATGTTAAACTACACAGGCTTCCTAGAACCACATATGGCTGGATTATCAATTTCAAATTGATCCTATATCTAGGTCTAGCATCCACATGATACACAATCCCTTGTCCTTATCTTAAATTCCTCTACATTGTACCCTTTTTGTTCCTTATTTATCACGCCAAGAATAGATCAGGTGTGCTTAGGAATTTCAGAAAGGGCTTACGCACATGAATAATGTCTATCAGCTTCGACATGCTCATCTAGGTCAAGAATAAAGGACATTAAAAGGAATAGCATCATTCCTTTCCACATGACACTAAACTGCATAGTTAATATCCCATGCATGACATGAAACAACACACATCTATGGGCCTCCCCTAGAGGATCACTATAGTTGGCATTGGATACATAGTGACTCCCATAATTTCATTCATGGGCCCAATATCCATTCCACAATTTAACATTGGGGGATCAATTTCCTCACTGCATGATGTTAAACTGCAAGGATATTATAAACTACATGTGGTTTGATTATCATTTTCATAAGATATGCAGTGATGTCCAGACATTCACCCTTAGGCCCAACTACAACATTTTAATCCTTTCATGTAATTTTCTATATCCTTATCTCATGATTATAGACTTCATAAAAGCACATCCTTACTGCATGATGTTAAATTATAAGGATTTTTTTACCATATGATGGTAAACTACATGAAAATACATCCTTACCACATGATGTTAAACAATAAAGAAAAATTCTTGGTTTCATGACATTAAAACTGTATGAAAAACATCCACACTACATGATGGTAGACTTTTCAGACCATCTCACATTTTTTATTCTTTTTCTAAGAAACACAAGAGACTAACCACAGCCAACTAGTATATGGGGTGATCCCACCATCTTCTAAAAGAACCTAAATTCATGTTCCACACATCATGTCTTGTATACCTCATGTTTCTGAAAACCATTAATTCCCCTTGAAAAGAAAAAATGATATCTCCTTATTGGACATGCTATTGATGTAAAATGGATTTAGATGAACCAACCAGTGATATCTTAGTCCAATAAAAAGGTCCTTATGATTCTCGTGATCCCGACATCACTGAGGTGGAACTGAACATCTTATGGTGTTACGGGACATACCCAATATGATTGTACCATATTATTTCACATTATATGAGGAACTGAAGAAATGATTGAAAACATTCCCACCTCCCTATTATAAGGATGTTAGAGTACTCTTGAACCTGTGTATTATAATTAATATCTTGTGTGACATCTCCCATATTAGGTCTATATGAGTCAGGACCTTAAACTACCTTTATTTTAGTCAAAGATATATGAACATAAAATCTAGACAATAATGGTCAAAATTGAAAGACCATAAACTACTAAAAAAAGAGACACAATTATTTTTCAGGTTGAAAACCCACATAGGCTAGCTCAAGAAAAATTCAAGTTTCGCTCGCTAAAATATTATTCTCTATAATTTACGAAAAAATTACGTCACACCTGTATATGTTATAAAAAAAATAGGGTTTACATAGTGGCCCTAATAAAATCCAATTAATTCTCAATAGACCCTAAAGTATATTAAAAAGATAGAGTATCGATTTTTCACATTTCTTCTCCATGAGAATATGTTTGACCAATGGTGGCACAACCTTTTGGGTGCCCAAACTAGTCTTGGATCTTATATTTTCCATAATTCACACTTTATGATTGAAAGAATCCTAGTTCATTGAAAACCTTTCATTTCTTTTGAAAAATAAAATAGATCTCTCTACTTGACCATACTATTGATGCATTAGGGCTTAGACCCACCTACCAGAGACAACATGGTTTGATATAAAGGGGTTTTTGATTCTTGTGAGCCTGAAATAATCAAAATACAAATTATCATCCAATAGTGTTATAAGATATCCCTAGCATGACAGCCCCATACCTTCCTCATGACCTATGAACTTTGGAATATTTTTTACAATCTATACACTAGAATATTCAAGAGGATATGACTTCCTCAACATTGCATCACCATATTTATTACCCTTTCTCAAGGAAAGAATACATCAATTCATTCCCATAACATTGAAGGACCACAACTCAGGATTTAAACCACAAGGTATAGGCATTGAGATTTATAACATAAGAGTTGGATTTCCCTTGAGTGCCAAATCCCTTATGGGATAACTTTCCTCCTATACTCAACTTCATCATCTAGACTTTTGAGTCTTCTCAAATCTTTCATGACCATTGGAATGAAGTGGAGATAAACTTTACTTAGCAATTCCACCGATTTATAAAGGATTTAACCTTACAACTAAAGGAATTTCATCCTCATAAAAAAGGATATTATAATCCTTGTGAGCCCTAGAAATACTGAGGTGGAACCAAATATCTCAAAGTGTTATGGGACATACCTGATATGTTTTCCCCATCCCATATTCACATTCTCTAGATTTTGGGTTATGATTTATATAAACAACCCTTCAAATATCTAGGTGGGCCTAATATCCTTAGTATTTTACCCTCATCAATATTTACTTCCATAAATCATCCATATCCCTTGGAAAAGAGTGGAGATCATCTTTTTTTTCCATACTATCGATGAATAATGGATTTAACCTTCCTACAAAAGGCATCTCCACCTTACAAGAAAGGAACTCTAATTGTCATGATCCCTAACATCACCATTTGGGAGTTCATCACCCCATAATGTTTTGATTTATATCTAGTATTCCAACCCCACATTTCATAAAATTCCTAGAAGTCATAATTTAAACTATATCGAATCTCAACGGTCTAATCTAGAAGTCCTTAAACTTAAGTACACCAAAAGTTCCTAGCTAGAAGGCCCTAAAACTATAGTGATAATATGTTATGAGCTAGAATAACTTCAAATAAAGTACACCAAAGGTCAGAGATTAAAAAAATTAAACTAAAGAGATAAATGGTATGAGAAAAATGACCTTAAACTAAAGTGATAGAAGGTATGAGCTAAAAGACCCTAAACTAAAGCGATAGAAGGTTTGAGCTAAATAACCCTAAACTAAAAAGCATGGAAATTATTTATCCAATGAAAGCTTGTGAGGACCAATACATATAATTATGATGATTAATCTTCTTTATCCAAAATCTTATCATCTATAGAGAAAATAAAAAGAACTCCCCCTTTAGATCATATGTCCTGCCTAGATGATCCCTATGCAAATCAGGTGTTTTCAAGATAGCTGGAACAAATTGTCAATAAAGAATCTTGTATTTGTGGGAATTCACGAGAATATATTATAGGGAAAATATTATAATTAAAACATTCAATTACATAAATTCATGTTCCTTAAATATAATGAAAGTTATGGGTATTGAAATTGATTTCCAAAATGTTAGAGTAACAAGATATCATACACATCATGAAGGAAATAAAACCTAATAGTGTTATAGAAAGTTAAAAAATATATCCATTCACTATATTAAAAGGAGGTTGGAATCTAAAAATTTTAAAGTCTCTTTAAGGTCTCATCAGAGAAAATGGAGTTTAGCATAAAAGATGAATCAAGATAAAAGGTGGTGGAATACACAAATAAGATCAGTAGGAGTATGGAGAGAAGCATCAACATAACATTGGAGTGCCGCTATCCCTACTTATTCTACTTCTTCCCCATAAAAGAGATTTTTCAATAGAATAGTCAAATATTAAAACCTATTCTAAATAGTGTCCAATGAGGACGATAATTTCAAAATTTTATACCTCAGATGAGTAATCATTTCCTCACATCTCCATATCTACGTCATACAAACACCCATCTGAGCTTGTAGTTAAGATAAAAATAGACAACCCTTCTCTAATGCCTCCATCATCACCATCTTATTCTTAGAATAGGGATCCTAATTTAAAATATAATGATAATACCTTTCATTCATGTACATATCTCTCTGGGTCATGATGATTTGCTTCATAATTTCTTATAAAAGCTACCAATCAAACCACCTTCCCCCCAAGTCATGATATAACTTGTGAAGGTGTTCCCCATGGTCATAGAATATTTCCAAGTGGGTATTAGTAATCAAGGTGTAAATATATTCCCAGATTATCCTATGATGTGTATGTGCCTCTACAACCAATGAGGTGGGCACACTATAAGGATGACTAACCAGTCAGATCAATGAGGAAACATGAGAAGAAGACCCAAATGCCCTTCTCTCTACAGATTCATCATATGTAGCCTGTGTTAGAGGATTAACTTCCTCAATAGAATATATTTTACCATTGGAGTGGTCATAAATCTAATGAGGTCATTTTCTAGAAATATCATCTAGATATTTAATCAATTCCATCATTGCCTCTAACAATGGAATTGGAAAGGTGAAAGGCTTGTCTACACGACGAACCAAATGGAATATCACACTATTTAGATAAGATACCACCCAACCCTAGGCATAATCCTGGGTGATGAAAGAGTAATAATCAATAGCAGTAAGAAGCATAATCTCATCCCCAGATTCTTCATGTGTCAGCATCCTCCAAAACTGATGGATAACCCTAGGATCTCGCTCCCCTCAAACACCAACTAAAGGAATAGGGGATACCATTTGAGTACAACCAAAATGATGAGAAGATATTTATGGTTTATAAGTATTACATATGACCAACTCATCCACCTTGACTGTGAGAACACCATCCCAAAATGAGATTATATGAGACCATTAATAAAGGGAGCAACTTCCATCATCAATAATTGCCCATACGGTTCATGAAAGGGGATAAATTCAAAGCTATCGGGATGGCGTAGCGTGTCTTTAACCTTCATAGGGATGAGATACATAGCCTCTTACCCAGAGATGTTCAACAATCTAGGATGGGATATGGAGTTTGGTATATTAGAAGCATTGTAAAGTTCATAGTAGTGGAAATTATACCTTATCCAACCAAACAAGAATTGGAGAAGAGAACTGTCCTGTAAGGGGTGATACCATGTTGAATATAGCCCAAAATTTGATAAAGTCATAAAAGGAATGGAGATTTTAAGTTAAAGAACCACCCTTATGTAAGTTTCACTTCTATCACCAACATGCTAACACAGATTCATGAACATTTTTCCATAGCTATAAAGAGTGACCAATTCAAGAACATGGTTATAAAACCTGAAAATATTAGTACCAAAGAGATCTACAATTTCAAAAAATATCCCTAGCAGGTATAATATTTATCCTCCTTGATGGAAAAATATGAACTGTCACTTTCACAGACTTTCTTGGAGGGGCACCGACGAGGGAAAACAGTGGTTGGTCTAACTCTACTGCTATAGAGTTAAATATTGATCCAATACTTGAAAGAAATAATTGAGTACATGGTCATATATTTATTTGATTTCTCATTTATAATAATATGAATCTCACTTTCCAAAACTAGGGTCTGTTGAGGATTATCCCAGACATCTAAAGCAAGGAGAAACTCATCATACATTTATGCAAGTTGAAGAATCCCACCCAACTCAAAGATTTCCTATAGGCTAATGCCCAATTCACTATAGGAAAAATGAATTTTGTTGGTACCAAGGCACAAAAGAATGATCTTATCTTGGAGGGGGTTGGGATAGTGGTGGATGATAAATTGAAAGATCTATATAGCCTCATAAGGGTGGACCCTATATAATTCATCAGTGGACTCTAAGTAGCTTAGATGGGCCATGTCCCCTCATCGGAGAAATTGTATCTAGGATGAGGATCCCATTTCAAGTACCATAAACAACATAGATTATTAAAAGAAGATGAGATTATAAAATAATATCTCTGATAAATGAGTTTATGAGTGAAATAATGGATGTATGGATGCATATGAGAGTTTTCCAATAGATAAGAAAAACCCTGAGAACAAGATGTAACTTGACGACCGTCCTAAAAAATTGTTGTCTGAATGCCGTTAAGAGAATTAGGCACCCAACAGGATAAAAAATAAAAATATAGAGGAGTAATGGTAGAAACATCTAGTAAATCAACCCCGTACTAAGAAAGTAAATGGGATAAGGGATAATTCTAGACACCATACGAGAGGAACCTCTTCAGGGTTTTGTTATTAGTTTGTATACAATATCGGGGATTGACGTTACGATTCCTAGAAATCATGAACCTTCAATTGGCGAAAACTAAGTAACCTTGATGAGAACTAGAATCCAACTATAAATAAGTAATTGGAATATGTAATATAAATAAAATATAAGATCATATAAAAAATAGAGTCACGAATTGTTTTTGCAGCGTCATGTTCATTGCATCTATCAATAAATAATTTCTGAATCACATAAAGGGGTTTTGAGTCACTTAATATTCGGAGGGATCATGGGTCTCATTAACCCTTAAAGATATCATGTAATTACATGAACCCTTTTGATAATTTTGATCACATGACCTTGATATTGTCATGTGAATTAGTCGAATCGAATGATCAAATCAACAGACCCCGAAAAACCCTAAAAATCATCACAGTACCTCACAGTTGAAGTTAAAAAGAATTACTGAATTATGGTTCATATTTTTACAGGATGAGAACCTGATAGGAATAAGTCTTGTAGGATAGGTCTCTTGATGAAGAATCATGAAAATAGTCTCGCGACCAGGATTCGTGGAATAGTCTGGTGATGGAGACACATGACAGAAAAAAAGATGTGAGTGCTCTGGAGAAGTGGTGACCAGTAGAATGAATTTCTCTCCATCCCATCATATATATTGGGAATTCATGGAATACCAAGCATTTCAAGGTAGATTAAATGTCATCCAAGACAAAAATTTGTGAAACCACCAAAGTCTTTGGTGGGAATTTACTTTCCCCAGAACTGATCCCTTGTCCCCATGTATGTTGCTCTTGAGGGGGAGAATTAAATGATTCCCACCAAATGAAAATTAAAAAACTCACAAGGAAATTAATACATGAATATGGATATTATTCACCCATAAATCCAAAGGAAGAAGAAGGTAGATGAGACCTATGGACTACATGAACCTTTAATAGATTTGTGATATCATGACCATTATAAGGCCACACAAAGACTACACGTGTATCCCATAACCTATCGTGGATCCCACATATCAACCTTTCAATGAGCCCCTCTATTTTTTTAAGGTGCTACAAAAAACCATTATCCTTTCAAGTGATATCTGGATGAGCTCCCCTAGGCCGCATGGTTTGTTAGCCGCTAGAGCCTGGTGATACAACTTGAAAATCCATTGAAAATGGGAGGAAGGATACCCTAAAGGTGGAGACCCCTAGCGGTCATAATGTTCATGAGACACATCATTTATAGAAAGGTAATTAATCTTTAAAACAATAAATAAGACTCAAAATAACTCTGATCCTTTTAAAATAAAATAGAGGAGATAAAAGGGAGGAGGTGGGAGCTACTCATGGTCTCTAAAATACATTTGGCACACCCTTAGTGATCCATAAGTCATTGAGAGTCCCTAGAGGAATGTTTTCCTTATCTCATGAATTCCATTTGTCTTTTAAACCTCATTTAATTGAAATACATAGGTATTTATGGGAAACCTTGTACTTCCCTTTGGCTCCCTAAAGAAAATATATATGGGTTTTTCCATAAAATGATCTTGAACCCCCATATGATCCATATCCATCAGGAGATGCATCCCCAAAAAATAAAGTGATTCCCTTTGACATTACTCATGAAATATCCCATGACTCCCAACCATTGTCACATAAAACAAAGGGAATAAAATATATAAGAGGAAGAATCCTATCGCATTCATAAAATGCTTACGATAAGATTAGGAATTCCACATCATGGTCTCATGAGACCCCCAGAAAAACCATCCATCTCTCATAAAAATCCATAGGCAAGTCATCAAGAATCTCGTTTATTTCTTTCAATAGGTACTTAGATCTCATATAGGCCCTTGGACATGAAAAAATTATAATAAGGAATTCCATCAACACATCCGTGTGATCAAACAAGTCCCCATTAACTTGGAATAATCCATTAATGGAGGCATTAATGATAGGTACTCATGATTACTGAAAATTAGGTGATACCCTCATAGTTGTCCACAATAGAGACCCATAAAGCTGTGTGGAACCAGAAGCCTTCACTGAATCTAGCTTGGAAACAAACTATATATGATGCACAAATCAACAAACCACTGAGTTGGAGATGACTATAAATTTCTCACCCCAACATGAAAATGGCTGGACTCTAAAATATTCGACTATTGACCTATGGAATATTAGGATCAAGGGACAGAGAAGACTTATTAGAGTGACTGATCTCACAACCAACAAGTCTTTAATCAGGTAATTTACCAGTTAAATACCGAAATAATCATGTTCCATACAAAAGGTACTTCATGTGAACATTCATAAATCATGTGAAGGATTAATGGAAATTCATGCGAAGAACATACCAATTGTCCTCCATATCATTGAGACCTAAAGAAACTGATACTAAATAAACCTAAGGCCTTTACAATAAAAGGGTTATAACCAAGATTAAAAGTGGAAGACTTAAGTGAAAAAAATGCTCACTGGACCTCATGCGCTTTTAATGAGCCATCTAAAAATAAACGACCACATAAAGATGTGGCACCTAGATCTCACAACACTACTTAATCATTATATTTAGGATACATGAAATCCTTCATACATGTTAGATCATTTCATACACTTTCCTTGGAAAGACCATTTTGATCCCTCAAGACCCTCTTGGTCTATCACCTGAGCCTTGCGATGTACTTCATATACATTTCTGGACTCATATAGAAGAATTAAATCATTTTAGTCATGTCATACAGTTTCATCTCAACATGAAAAATAAGATCTCGCGACACCCTATGGGTAAGCCATATGATACCCACATCACCCTGGAGACATGATAGTCAGGTCTCACAATGACATCCAAAGATGATAGCCAATATACGTAGAATATTTTGAATAATGTTATACTAAAATATGTGAAACCTTCTATATGTTTCAATCCAAATCTTTCAAATGACATCTAGTAATGTTTGCTGGATCACGTGAAATCCCCTAAACAAGACATCTATGTTATGCGACGACTTCTAGGGAAAGTCAATTAGACCATATGACACCCTATGGGAAAGAAGGCCAGGTCCTCAGGGAATCCCATGAATTAATAAAACTGTTAGTACTCAGTGTGAAGGCCCCCTATCAATAGGGTATCCTTAGTTTGTAAGAACCAAAAAAAGGAAATTATGATGATTCTGATTGTTGTTGTATTCAACATACATAGGCTACCTCTCCCCGAGGTTTGAGCTCCATATCAATCATCATAGGGATATCCCAGCACATAAGTCCAACATCACGAGCAAAAAAATGATCCTTTTAAGTCCCTATTTTCTCACACCGATCATGTATCATGCTATCTTAGGGAGTTAGAGTGATCATTTCATCTACATCATGAGTCTCTATAATGATAGGGGCGACTTCAATATAGAAACCCTGAACAAATAAACTATGATTACTATTATTCTCTCCATACTCGATACACATTGAACATCCCTCTAATACTCTAGATTGAATACATGGTGTCCCAAAGTACCCATATGAGTCCTTTTCGCGTGATGATAAACTATATGGGTTGAATGAACAATGTGGGTATTGCTTCTTATAACAACAAGGATATATAGGATGCCTCATAATGGATCAATTCCCTCCTCAGAATACTAATCACCTCATTGTATGGAAGCACATTCTGGGGCACTTGGTTATACATACTTAGAATATATAAGAATCTACCCATTACTAGAAAATGATGGAGAACCTTGGATGCATACTGATGGATTCAAAAATGATTCCCAAATGTTTTTCAAAAGATGGATAATTAACCTATAGTAATTTTGTTAGGGTAACTGATCCCATATTGGGATTGGGATTAGATTCATGATCATATCTTAAATCTATAAGATAGTACTGGAGTGGGAAACAATTCCTCCTCAAAAGGGTGCGATGATCCCGACCTCCTATCCTCTCGACCAATGTGAGTACCCATGAGTCATTAGGCCTAAAAACCATATGATTTCAAGCCTTTGGAAGGAAATTTTTTACCTAATTAAATATGGGATAACTATTGGGAGTTTCTAAGGAAGACAAAACTGATTAAAAACCGGATGCAAGTGATTGAGTGAGGCCTCAAAACCCTTTGAAATAAAATATTTTAATGAAACTCATTCCACACCTCAAATAACAATGTAAAAGACACTAATTTCATTCACATGTGCATAATATAATATGGGAATAATGTAATACTCAAAATGATGTGTGGATTTTTAAACATTTTAATATATTTCAAGGAAAAAATCACAATATTCTTTTGTATTTTTTTTCTTTAGGAGAGATTTGTTTTGCATCATATTCAAGGATTTAATTTTACCACTCAATGATCCCACCACAAAGTGATTTATGAATATTTATATAAAGGTATATCATGAATTATTCACCCAACATTTTCCTAGAGAGAAGGATGGGTCACAAAATAGAATAAACTGAGAATGCATCTCTTGAGAAGTTTCCCTCTATCTAGAGAAGCCAATTTCTATGGGGGAGGGGTAGTTAGGATATAAATTTCCCCAAAATTATGAGATGGTATTGATTCAATTCTTCCACCATATAATATTGGATCTTATGAGTATTTTATGATCCTAGTTGTGGTGGTGGTGGTAAAAATATCAAAAACACCATGGGTTAGGTTTGTTCTTATACTACTATGATGGAAACCACTACCGACACCCTTGAAACGCATGGAAGATTGTCACCTATCGACCGGTCAAGGTTACGGTGCTCTACTAATGTGTATAGCGGCACTCGGGTCGAATCCTCGGTGATAATACTTTATAATAGTCGTTTGTTTTTAATTGATTGTATTCTGATTAGGGGGTTTATTTTCAGAGCTTAAATGAACTGATTAATGATTGGTGTTTGATTTAAGAATTTGATAAATATTGGGGTGAGTTCATTTTTAGGGTGTTAATCTTGTGATATCCTAGATCTTTGTTTTATATTGTAGTTAATTTAACACCCACATCGCAAGATAATGTTGATTGGAATTACTAAGTTTTAAGGCTTTAATCCAAGACTTAACTTAACTTAGTGTTCTAATCTCAATCATATCTTGTTGATGGTAGTGTATTTATGGTTTCAATAATCCATGGAAACCACACGTTAAACAAAACAAGTCATTATTTCATGACAAGTTAAGTCTAACATACATAATGTTAAATTATAGAATATTCATCGAGAAAATACTCTCAATCACTTAACATCCCTAAATTTTGACTAACCCCAATAATATATTTACTCAAAAATTGATATTAATATTAATCTAGTTTATATATTTATGATGATGATTTAACAAGAGAAGAAAAAGAAAGGGATTAGAAAAGAGTGGTTCGTCAAACACACACACACACGAACAATGATGATTATTAAAAACAGATTTTCGATTGAATGAGGAAGAAAAAGAAGGGAAGGGAATTCAACTGTATTTAAACTATTTTAAGAACCTTAATATTAAACTACATAATGTGGATGATAATAAGAGATATTGAAGAATAAACATGCATTAAAACATAATTACAAAACACTAACGTACAAGATTACCAACAAAGAACAACACAAAAGTGAAAGGAAACAAAGAGAAGAGGAAATTTATCTCAAGTAAAAACTTGAGTATGGAAGGTCCTCCCATTCCTTTGGAAAGGCTTTGGTCGTTCCAATATGTGATCCTTTCTTCTGAAATGACAACCCCTTTGAAACAGATGTGGGGGATGCATTTATAGCCCAAGGAAGTGGATTGTTTTCATTCCCAATCTCTCCCTCCAATTTCATCGCCATGTTAGTTATTCAAACAGACGAATATCGAGATATATCCTTCTTAAAATTTTAGATAATAATGTTTTCTGACTACGCTCAAAATTTGGAGGCATTTGGACATATTTATCCAATGTTTTGGCCAATTGAGTAAACAATTTTAATCTGTTTATTTCAATCCAGTATTTTTGAAGTCCACAATGTGAATGGGTTTTTGAATAGGAAGATGCCTTCAAAACTGAATTATTTATTCAACAAAGTTGGCCTCCTGTACCTCCTCTTTCACACTGCAAAGTCCCAGCTCGATTTTATGAATAATAATGAGATATGTCATTCATAGTGTACGGATTTTAATTCTCATCCAGAATGGTGGTCTGGACTTCAAAGATTAATTTGGGCCCCTTGTTCTTAGTGTTGGGCCATAAAATATTTACCCATGATGATTTTAGATAATCAAAAACACATGGTGGAGTTTCAAAAAATATGGTCTTCGGGAGTGAGACCAGTAACTCAATCATCATGGCTAGTCTAGTTTCTTCACAAATTCTGTAGGCCCTCTTATCAGGCCCATATGAGCATTCAAATGGAAGAATTATCCCATGAACCCTTCTAATGAAATGTTTTATATTGAATTAGAAATCCTAAAAAACAAGAACAACACAATTGGGATCAGTACGGTGTGAGTTATAAATAAAATAGTAAACTGACTCAATTGGACTACTTCTAAAAAATTATCAAAATTTATACTTAGTATTAAAATATTAATATTTCACACACATTATGCACATTTCATATAAAATCAGTAAAGGGAGTATATAATAAGTCATGAAAATATTAATAACATCAACCCTCTTGATTTTTCATCCTTTGTTCTAACAATGGGTTAGATATATTATATTTTGTGAGAATTAAGTAATTACTATTGAGGGTTGCACCATATCGAAGGGTTTGTTTTTTATCATGTGAAAATCATGTTAAACCTTTTTGGAGGCCTAATTTGGAGTTCTTTCAATGGTCCATTATTTACGAGTTTACAACTTATGAGCTTTGGAGATAGTGGGATTTTTCTGAACTGACGGGTTTGAATATGTGGACCCCATTACTAAGACTAGAATCAAGGAAATTAAATAATAGGCCACTTTACTTGATGGAATCTACTGGCAATGGAGTGGGAAAAAAATTAAATGATCTATTCTCACTACAAACATTAATGGGATCATAAGGTGAGACACCAACAATCAACTGGGGTAGAGCCTTCATAGAGTTTAGGTTTTCATGTTGGAGATCATCACCTCACCTTCTCAAATTTGGATACCATGTAGTTGAAATGGAATCAGAGTTTATACAGTGAAAAAGTTCACCTATCACCTTGACATGGTAGGCATACTCCCCATAAGAATTGTTTTTCCATGATATGAAAATGAGTTGTCCACAAGCCCATACATAGGTAATATATGCATTACTCATCAAATGTTTCACGAATTTTATACTGGGGGGTTTCTATGAGTAAGATAATATATTATATATTATCTTTTACAAGTTATTTCAACATAACCATAGCGTTCTCTTCATCTTCTAAGATGGATTCATCCACTTGATTAGATCTGAGCGATCATTTCTCAATTGAATTATTTAGGGGTGCAAGGTTAGTTGGAATATCATCTTATGAATGTAATGCTAAATTATAATAAGGTGGAATACATAATTGTCATTTACTTAGACTATCCTTTAGTTGAGAATAAAAATTTACTAATCAGAAATAATGCATTTGGAGTGACTAGACTCAGTCACTCGAGTTACTCTCAACATGATAGAATTATCATAGTATCCTCGATGGGGGGAGGGGGACTTATTATCAAAATGGGATGTCACCATAGGAAGGACCTTCACAATGAATGAAATGGGGAGGAAATACATGGTAATATTTATATTTTCCATTATGGAGAGAAATTCCATTATGTCTCAACTTCAAGACACGTGTAGTATTTTTACAATATATACTATTAGAAGGACCATACAAGAAGAAAACTTGGATTATATTGATATAAAAATCATGGTTTCTAGCATTTAATGAATTGGAAACAGGAGGAAATTATTTCCAATTCAGCTTCTTGCTATGAGGAATATTATCACAGATCTCATTATAATAAAATTTTACCTTGTAGATAGTTTTGTGTCTATGGGGAGGACATTCGTGGTGGATTCTATATAGTGGACCTTCAATGTTACAAATCAAAACACTATGGGGATTCCCCCAACAACTAAAACTTATTCCACTTTCTTAAATTGAGTCATCTGATTCTTGGGACACTATTGAGGGCAGTATAAGATTTTCAAGAACACCGGTGTTGATCATGGTTAGGATATGAGCCTGTTCATGGGTTATATACTAACCCAATGATATTTATTCTTGGATTTTATATGTTGGAAATTTGATTTTATATATTGTGCATAATTACATTCACATTCCAAATTCATCATAGGTAAATATTATGTTTATATCAGAATATTCTGATGTACTTATTGAGTGTGGGTAAGAGTATAAGCCTTCAATTTTCTTACCAATGGTATATATTGATAAGAACCTTTAGAATGGTTGGGGACATGTGTATGTGTTTTTATTTCTATTGATATATTTTGATGGCCTTCCTAGATCAAAGGGGATTAGAAATATGAGGCTACTTCTAAGAATCCTTCATAACATATTAGTGAGATCCTATGATGTTAGTAGGGATACGTACCTACCCTAAAGTGGTTGTTATAATAGAGTAAAAAACTACAGTTGGAATGGGTATATGAGGATGATCCTATTATTTATTCCTCATTGGGACCTGCCAACTATAGTTTTGAATAATAGTGGGAATATATGAATTACCTTGAGTATATTTTGAAATATACTGACGATCTCATCTCATAGTGGGGGTGGGGATATGCATCAGACCCCTATTAACCACTAAGATATTCTATAATGGACATATTCCACTACTTATAGAATATACTGACAATTCTACAAGGAATGTGAAGAGATATCTTCTTTCCCTTTGATCGCCACCAAAATGTGTGATGAGTTTCTTCAATAGGGATAGGAATATCGATCTGATCATCCACGAGAGTTGGTATATGAGACTAGTACCCTCATCCATTCTCTTTTAGGATATGCTAATGGGATTTATGTGTGTGGGAAATAATATGGGATTTCACCCTAGTTATTGTTAGAATATGACAAAATTCTCCCCATGACATCACCAGAGTTTCCTGGAAGGCATGATGAGTGGGATCTGGGATATAGGCCTACTCTTGGACAATTCTCAGAGTATGTTGACAAGATTATTCTATAAGAGTAGGAATATGGGCTTGCTCTTAGACTCTGGTGGCCTGTCCCTCACCATTATATCTTATTTTGGGTTCCTTGTTCTGAATGGTGGAGTACATGATCTCTTGGAAAAACTCTTTAGTAAACTCTAAAGTGGATGGGATTGCACAATTTTGGTGATGTCGATAGTTAACATGATTCCTAAGTGATTCAAGATGTAAAATGAT
Source organism: Viscum album (assembly GCA_963277665.1). Classification (NCBI taxonomy): domain Eukaryota; kingdom Viridiplantae; phylum Streptophyta; class Magnoliopsida; order Santalales; family Viscaceae; genus Viscum; species Viscum album. The sequence goes on from OY728125.1 coordinate 1,715,274,075, forward strand.
GCCATTGTCTTTGACATAGTCCTTCTCTATCGGTGACGTGATCTATAAGGCTTGATAGTTTTTAGGATTTCTCATACCACCTCTAAGGTGGTGATAATACTATTGAAGTGGTAAACCATTGCTAGAATGTTGGTCGTGTATCATTAGACACATTGCATTAGTTTCACGAACTTCTTGTTCGGAAGGGATATAGACTTCACAATGTTTGAGGCATACATATGATGTTAATATGCTTACATATAATTTAATTGAAGGGGGGTCTTATAAGTGATTCTAAAAGTCACATGAGAATAAAAAAATACAAAAAAAGAATGTTAATATAACATCACAAGCAAGATCAAGTTTAACCAACCATTTTCATACATAAAGGATTCATGTTGGGTGCACCATTTTTTTCTGATGTGTGAATGAACCCACATTTTTTTGTGTTGACACAGATCTACTTTCCAAGGTTATGTGGTTGCTTTGGCTTAACTTGTGACACCAAGGGGTGTGACTTGTTCAAGTGGATGGGAGCTCAGCCACATCCACACCTATTGAGGGGGAATTATTTCATAGTCCTGAAATATTATATTGATTTAATGTGTATTCTTGAATATTCCAAAATCCCAATTCATTACTAGTTATCTATGTTCCAGTGATTGGTCATAGACATACAACAATATATATATATATATATGTCAGAGATTATCTATCAATTTGAAAATATGTGTCTATCATTGGTTCACCATTGATGACACCATCTATATATATCAATATTTTCCCATATTTTATATTATTAGTTTGGTTATAATTCTATTTAAATCCACATATCTAGGTGTTCTAGAGTTTATTCCCATTTAAGGAGGTGGTGGATGTTTATGGTTTAGGGATTATACACAAGAGGGTGGATTACAACATATATCAATGAAGAGAATCAAGACCCACATATTTTGGGGTCACTTAACATGACATATCATACCCTTTATGTTGATGTTATAACGGATATCATGGTTCATTTTGAGTTCATGCAACCATGACCACTTCTGATCAGTTTAAATTCATATAGAGTGGAAATATAGGTGAAAGTAATCGATTATTATTAAGGTAATTATGCACGATTGACATTTTTTGGTTGAACTAAAAGGGTATATAGCCCACAGAGGATGTGTATGTTTTATAGTGTATGTGACCCCATGAAAAATATGGTTAGTTTGGCTAGTGGGAATATGAACCATGAGTAGGATATGGCCGCATAAAAAATATCCCAATGAGAAAGCTTCTCAGGGATTATGGCCACCGTGAAAGGTTGTATGACTCATAGGGAGTATCACTTGACAAGGAAGGGTGTGGGTGATTTCATGAAGAATATAGACCCATAAAGATGTGTTTATAGGGAATATGGCCCAAGTGAAGGTGAACAAGGGGTATCAGAGTGAATATGGACCAACGAGTAATGACATATATGGTTATTATGTTTGTTTTCCTTGGGAGTGTGGCCAAATGAAAATATGATTTTATATGTTTGGTTTGAACCTTATAGTGGTTTCCTATTTATCCTACTAGATTATATTTCAAATCTCGTGTAGTTTGTGAAACATAATTTAAGTCCCCATGGTAGGACCATAACATACAGTTTAACATCATGTGATAAATAATTTTTCATTTACTTTATATCCTGAAATTAGGATGTCAATATCTTAAAAGGAGTGAAAACAAGGTTATGCATTAATCTCCCCTTTTGGATCAACCCATCTATTGGTGACTAGACATGAGAAGATACAACTTGGGATTACACTTAAGGAGGAGCTTTAGGTGTATTGAATAGGATATAAGAGAACATGAATAAGGTTTATCAATGATAATATACTTCATAAGTATAAATTTTCATATATTATTGATATATCCTAATTATTAAATCATAAATAGGAACATGGATGGGTATTATACCTTCTGAGAAGGTATATTTCCTCATGGATCATGAATTAGAATTAGAACATCTACCAAGATCCCAGAATGATCAGACTTAGGCTTGGGTCTGTTATATTGAACTTTTTGATCTAAGGGAAAATCTCATTAGTATCCTACCGATAGGAACCCATGTTATCAAGGGAGAAAAAACCATAACTACCATTGGTGTCCTATTAGTTAGGGTGGAATTCTCAAGATATTCCTTTTATCTAGAGAATTAATTACATAAGGAGGCCAATCTAATGTGATCAATAATATTACCATGTTTTTCATGTGGTTTTGGGGAGGGTCTTGATTTATCATTTTGGGGGTTTAACCTTGGTGAACAGATGAGAGAATTTTATATTAGTAAGGTCAACCTGGTAGGGTGATCCATGAAAAAATTATAACATGAGAGAGGTTTGAATTCCAATTTTTGGGATAATTTTTAATTCTATCATATGCTGGTGAGGTATTATGTGTATTGAAACCAATAATAGAAGGGGTTGAAAATCATTGGGAACCTGAACTCACTTATCATGTAATGTGGAGATCATGGTCTCATGGTAAACTCATATAAAAGATCTTGTTAATATAAGGGTCACATGGAAATGGGAGGATGAGGCTCCTTGGAGAAGGTTTTGGAAACAATTATGATTGATAGATGATTACATAGAGACCTTGTGGAATAGAATGTTCCATGTGGTGGGATCAAACAATGGTTACTCAGGAGGGAGGGTCATGTAGAGAACTAGAGGAGGAGGAAGATCTACTTAGTAGGATCATGGAAGATCCCCCAAGAAGGTGGTTTTGAAAATGAACTTGGGATGAATGTTTTTATTCCATTGAATCCAACAAGCATTGGAATTAATTATGGGATTCTTTAAGACCACAAGAAATAAATTATTCACCTATTTCATTCTCATTCATTCCTCTCTCATCTTTATGCAACACTATGTCTCTCTCCAAGAATTGGAAACACTATGATTTATAGGAAAGGGTAGGGTAACCATAATATAAAAAAGGTTTCTTCATAGTAAGATGCCATGAAACCACATGGAGATCTATCAGGGGCCTCTTAGAGGTTTTGATCAACACACCAAATATGACTGGGATTACATGTGGTGAGTTTCTTTCCATTGGGTAATTTTTATGTGTGTCACATACGGAAGTGTCTCTGGGGGGTGAGTGGGTACCTATAAAAGTTAGTGTCCAATGATTGCATAAGAAATCACCCCAACATGAGAATAATTTAGAGATACATCATTTCACCATGAATAAAATAACTCTATGATATTAATTCAAGGTATCAAGATTATCAATACATTATGTTATGAAATTCCATTTACCAATATTTGAATGACTTTATTTTTAGTTCTAGCACTTTTAGTGGATAACTCAAAATTTCATAGCTGTTAATTCTTCGATTCTTATAAAATTTCATGAGATATTTTTGGATAGATCCTACTAATTATTATTATATACTCCCCATATATATATATATATTATTTTATTTTAGGTATATAAGAGAGTTTTGGTGATTGAGCTCAGTGTTACTAACTCATTATTGGTTTTCATGAGTTATTGGTGTTTGTGGTCACTACCATAGGAGTTGTTCATGGTTTATTTTTTTTTCAATGACTTTTATGACATTATATATTTGAATTAAAATGTTTTATTCATGTTATTATGTTTATTGGTGAAATATTATCATTAATAGGATAATTAAAGTTAAATCCTCCCATTTGTGTATGTTTTATAACTTCTTTTCTAGTCATCAACCTATGGCCTATTAAAGGTTTGATTCAGGGGTAAAATATATCTATAATTCTAGATTAATATGGGTACTAGTGGTGCCAAATCATGATATATTAGTTAATAAAATTATATGAATAACATGGGAAGTGGATTTTTAAACATTAACATTTAGAACTCATCTAATTTGAATACCATTAATAAAAATTTCTTATAATGAAACATTGTTGGTGAATTATATTGGTTGATAAGTTGTAAAGAGTTATAACCCTATAATTACTCAAACATTTTCATAACCTTCAATTAAATGATACAAATACATAAGAGTATTGTCACGACCCCCTCCCCACAAAGTGTACCCCTCCTGGGCCGGCAATGTGAAAAGGGAGATAATGACCCCCGAGTCCCGCCTCCAGTAGGCCCCGGGTTGGCGACTAGCACCGAGGGTATAATACACACACAAATGGGAGGCATTACCCTCTAAGAGAACACATGCAGAAGAGAGAGATAGAATAGACTCCAACCAACTCCAACTCATAACTAAAATGTAAAAGAAACCCAAGTACATATATGAAATTTCATGCAAAAGTACTACAACTGAAAGGAAAAACTAAAAGTACCCAAAAGAAGGTAAAACGGCAGCGACCACAACCCCGAACAACTCCTCCTCCAACCGCAAGCTAGTAGTAACCAACTTGATCTCCAACCTGCTCCAAGTCGCCTGAAAAACAGTTTATATGTACATAGGGTGAGTATAACAGTATACTCAGTAGGATCCTCCCCAAGAATCTCGTGCAAAAGTAAAGAAAGCATGCTAAAGCCCAGTGAAAAACAAGTGAAACTAACTCGTCACCTAAACAGGTATACTATGTTCCCAACCTCACCAAGGCTACTCTCACCAAGTAACACATACAAGAATATAGCATGTAGTAAAGAATATCAAGGGTACCCTGCTACCACTTCCCCACTGGTTTGCCGCTTAGCCCCAACGACATACGTCCTGTGCATCTCTCTCCAAAGGCTTGCCCGTATCAACATGGGTCAAGCTCCCCAATCTGCACCTCGTGCACCACAAAGGTTTGCCCGCAGACACCTGGGCTAAGCTCCACACAATCCTCACAACCAAAAGTAACCAGGAAGTTTCCGGGAGCCACCACAGCTCGCATAACGTGTATCATAAATCGGGTATTATACCTCAAGCCATTACAGCCCATACACCGAGTAAGGATCCTCAAGCCATCACAGCCTATACACGTTACACCTATAGTAGTCCATAGGATACTATATCCAGAATATATGTGTGTGAAATAACCACAAGCCATTACAGCCCTCTACACACATATATGGGTAAAACTAACCACTGTGCCTACCAGCACTAAGATTTACCAAGAGAAGAGAGCGGGGCCAAAAAGGGTAGCCAGCCATTCAACCTCCCATCAGAATGTTGGGGAAAACACCCCCCAGGGCTCAGAATCCCTGGGGTGTCAGTTGCCTTTACCGACAGGGTGGAGTAGCATATAGAAACACAAAAAGTACAGAATATATAAGTAACTCACATCCACACTATGGGCATTACCTAGTCTTAGATACAACTGCAGCTAACGTCTCTCAGACTCCAGGATGGTACTTCTAAGACTAGGTATCCTATACGCACACAACCAATTGAAGAGCTTTATTAGATTACTCCATTCTCATTTATCAGTTCCACTGTACATTAATTAATTCTTTAAACATTAATTAAGATTGAACAATTCCACATTAAACTGAAATGGCGTCACTTTCAAAACAACTGCTCCTTTTTAAGATTCACATCACCTTTAAATTCTAGCATCTCCATCCCCGTGGATTTTCACCATTTAATCGAACATTCATTACAGAAATACTTTTTCACATTCCCAGGCATTCTAGAAAAACATCCTATGCTTCTAAACACAATGGAGGCTCAACACGGTGAGTAGATATACTACCCGTCGGGTCTTTGCCGCCTATAGAAATAGCATATACCCATTCTCCCTCGAGAGGCTAAACACGGAAAGCATGTGGCATACCCTGCGCGTCTTCGCCTCCTTTGGAAGAATGGTAGCAAGACCAGCTGCCTTGAGTAGTGGGGAAAAGCAAGGCAGATTAACATTCAAGAACACCACAAGCAACCAGCAACCACATCCATCCCATTCCATCACCCCTGGTGTCCTCCCTGACACCCATATTCATAAACCGATGCATCTCGCCACACTAGGCATCATTCTCTGCCACAACTATAAGGCCTCCATGCCTCTACATATCACAACAACCGTCCAGGCTCACATCACAGCACAAGCAGCAGGAAAACAAACATCACAAAATGGGCTCTCGGCCCGTTAACAAACAAGAGGGTAACTCAGAACCCTTTTTGAAATTCCCATATAATCTGTTCTCTAATCCATATTGAATTAACAGATTTGTTATTCGTAGGTTCCAATCATGGATACCTAATCAGTAAGCTATCACAATTAAATAACCAAACTTACTTCCCTAATTTGATTATCCTCAAATTAGAACAACTACAACAACGACAAAAAAAACCAGATTAATTTATATGCCTCTTTATCCTTCGCCAATTAATCAACAGTTAATTCCAACTTTACGTTCATTATCAATTTCTATCATGAACGATCAACAAATCAAAGAAACATAGATATCACTATATCTACGAAAACATGAGGCAAACCGTTATCACGGTATAAAGCAACAACACGCGATCAACCAATTCTTTTAATCCAGTTCAAGTATTTAATTAGGTCAATTTCATTGTGATCCAAAGGAATAAATCATGCTAATTCTATGATTGCACATATATAATTAGAGAAGCCATGAATCCCCTACCTCGAAGAGTTATTGACGTCCTTTATCCACACAGTAGGTCACAATCCTCCCCTCGCGACAACTTATGTGGAAGAATGATCGACACAGCTTGGTTGCATCCAACAGAGCGGGACTGATCCTAGGAGTAAGGGTTGTTTGTGAAACTCCTAGGGAAAGGATTGAAAGGTTCTAGCGCCTCTTAGTTAAGAACAAAGGGAAGGAACAAGGGAGAATGATATCTCGTCCCTTTTTAAGATTTAACGAGGTGACGGTTTAAGATCCGGTTAATTCTACATTAAAAACGGATCGCATTAACCCACGCGGTTTGACCAAGTAAAACATTCCAAGCCTTAGGAATAATTAATATAGTATTTATGGAATTTGAATCGGCCTTAAGAGCCCTTAAAATAAGGCTTTAAATGTATTTTACGTCAAAGGAAACGTCAAAAGGGGAAAAACTGTAGGAGTCTGGAAACACTGTTCACCCACCGTTACTGTACATAAAACTGATCTGTCACACCGATCTGTGAAACTGATCTCTCACCCCGATCTGTGAAATTGATCTGTCTCACCGATCTGTGAAACTGATCTGTCTCACCGATCTGTGAAACTGATCTGTCTCACCGATCTGTGAAACTGATCTGTCTCACCGATCTGTGAAACTGATCTGTCTCACCGATCTGTGAAACCGATCTGTCTCACCGATCTGTGAAACTGATCTCTCTCACCGATCTGTGAAACTGATCTGTCTCACTGATCTGTGAAACTGATCTGTCTCACCGATCTATTAAACTGATCTATCTCACCGATCTGTTACTATTCATAAAACTAGAAACACTGTTCACAGAACTAGAAAATTGGCAAAGTGTTGGGGATAAGTCCCCTTGACCTCCCGGAACACCTCCAACACCAACATTTCACAAAGTAATGGACCAGAGAGGTCCGGGCCATTACATTAGATACCTCTCAAAACATTCTCGTCCTTGAGAATTAAAAACCAACCCAGAAGAAAAGAGGGGTCCGAACAACCACCCCATAAGATACCTCTCAGGGGAAAACCACCATGAGTTGTTCGAAAGCTGGAAAAAAAACTATGACATCCGGGAACAAACAATCCATACCCAAACAATTCATTCACAACATCACATCAAAGGTACATAAACAAAACATGAAAGGTCCAACCACAGAGAAAACATCATTACATGAAAGGAGTTAAACATTAAACAACTCTGGGTACTGAGCACGTATCTGTGACTCACGCTCCCAGGTACTCTCCTCCATGCCACCGTGTTTCCACAAGACACGAACTAAAGGAATAGAACGCCCACGCAACACCTTCTCCTTGTGGTCTTGGATCTCCACAGGTCGCTCCTCGAAGGTTGCATCATCATCAATATCGATCTCTCCCCAACCGATAACATGAGATTCATCATGATGATAATGACGGAGCTGCGATACATGAAAAACATCATGTATCTGACTCATCCGAGGGGGAAGTGCTACTCGATATGCCACAGCTCCAACATGAGCTAACACCTCGAAAGGCCCAACAAAACGGGGAGAAAGCTTACTTCCGCGACCAAACCTTCGCTGCCCACGACGGGGAGTCACCTTCAGAAACACATGATCCCCAAAATTAAACTCTAAGGGTCTCCTTCTTTGATCCGCATAATATTTCTGACGATCTTGTGCTGTCTTCATCCTCTCACGAATCACTTGAACCATCTCCGTCGTATTCTGCACTAGTTCTGGTCCGAGAATTGCTGACTCTCCGACCCCAGTCCAGCACAACGGAGAACGGCATGGCCGGCCATACAAGGCTTCAAACGGCGCCATGCCGATGGTAGAGTGAAAACTATTATTGCAAGCGAACTCTACCAAAGGTAAGTGCTTCACCCATGAACCTCCAAAATCAAGAACACAAGAGCGCAACATGTCTTCAAGAGTTTGGATGGTTCGCTCTGTCTGACCATCCATTTGAGGATGAAAAGCAGTGCTAAGGCATAGTTGAGAGCCAAAAGCTTGCTGGAGACCTCTCCACACCCTAGAGGTAAAACGAGGGTCTCGATCAGAAATGATCGTCTTAGGAACTCCGTGAAGCCTCACCACCTCCTCCAGATACTGCCTCGACAAAACCTCCACTGAGCTTGACTCCTTGATTGCTATGAAGTGGGCCGATTTAGTTAAACGATCCACTACCACCCATATAGCATCATGTCCTCCCGGAGCTCGAGGTAAACCTGTAACAAAGTCCATTGAGATGTCCTCCCACTTCCACTGAGGAATCTCTAAGTGCTGGAGAAGACCACCAGGAACACGGTGTTCGGCCTTCACCTTCTGGCAGACTAAACATCGAGACACACATTCTGCAACTGAATGCTTCAGCCCAGGCCACCAAAACTGACTCCTCAAGGATCGATACATCTTCGTCACACCAGGATGTCAAGCTAAGGGCGAGCTATGGAACTCTCGGAGAACCGTCTCGCGCATCGCCAAGGAAACAAAAAGCCTATCATGATACAACACTCGGTGTTGTTCATCCTCCGACCAACCATCAGGGGCCTCCCCACAAACAACTCTGTCTCTCAAAACTTCCACCTCTAGATCACCCAACTGAGACTCTTCCACCTTTTGCATCAGGGATGACTGCACCGTCATCTGGAAAAGACAACCTCTTCCTCCAACTTCTCCCATATCAAGATGCAAAGCTGCTAGCTCTTCCATCCCTCTCCAGGAATCACCAGATTCACACACAACATCATTACGTGACTTTCGGCTCAGTGCATCAGCAACAACATTTCCCTTCCCAGGTGTATACGATATGTCGAAGTCGTATTCCTGCAAGAACTCCATCCACCGACGCTGCCGCAAGTTCAAATCCCGCTGAGAGAAAACATACCTCAAACTCTTATGATCGGTGAAAACCACAAAGCGCTCGCCAATGAGGTAATGTCTCCACAACTTCAGCGCAAACACCACGACTGCCAACTCAAGATCATGGGTGGCATAGTTGCGTTCATGGGGACGCAACTGCCGAGACCCATAAGAAACAACTGACCTCTGCTGCATGAGAACACAGCCTAGCCCCAGATGTGAAGCATCACAGAAAACATCAAACTGGACTCCCTCCGTTGGAAGACAAAGGACTGGAGCACTTACCAACTTCTCCTTTAGATACTCGAAAGCTGTCTGACATTGATCAGTCCATATGAACGCTTGATCCTTCCTGGTCAAAGATGTCATAGGAGTCGCAACTCGGGATAAATTAGCCACAAACCTCCTATAATAGCCTGCGAGACCAAGGAAACTTCGCACCTCTGACACGGTCCTGGGGGCTGGCCAAGACACCACTGCTTCTATCTTCGAAGGATCCACAGCTACTCCCTGTTGGGACACAACATGTCCCAAGAAACGAACTTCTCGAGCCCAGAACTCACACTTGGACAACTTCCCAAACAACCGATGTTGGCGAAGAACTCCCAAAACAGCTCGTAGATGTTCTGCATGCTCTTCTTCAGATGTGGAGTACACAAGGATGTCGTCAATGAAAACCACAACAAACTTGTCCAAGAATTCATGGAACACAGCATTCATCAACCCCATGAAAACAGCTGGAGCATTTGTCACGCCGAATGGCATTACAACAAACTCATAATGCCCATGACGACAGCGGAAAGCAGTCTTCGGGATATCCTCATCCTTTACACGCATCTGATGATATCCTGACCACAATTCGATCTTTGAAAACCTACTTGCACCCTTCAGTTGATCGAATAGGTCATCAATCCGCGGGAGAGGATAACGGTTCTTTATTGTCACTTTGTTTAAGCGACGATAATCGACGCACAACCGCAAACTGCCATCAGCCTTTTTCACGAACAAGACTGGTGCACCCCACGGTGACACACTTGGCCGAACAAAACCACACTGCAATAGACCATCGAGCTGAATACGTAGCTCTCGTAACTCAGAAGGGGCCATCCTATATGGAGACATAGAGATGGGAGACGCTCCTGGCTGTAGCTCGATCCCAAACTCGATCTTCCGTCGAGGGGGTAAGGATACAACCTCTTCTGGAAAGACATCAGGGTACTCTTCTACAACCCTAGGAAACGCCAGCTGTTGAACCTCTGAAGAACTCAGCATCATCCCAGCCATCGTGGATGATAAGGATGAAACTCGTCTATGACTCATCCGAGGATCTCTCTCACCAACAAACACCACTTCCTCTCCATCTTCATCAAAGAAAACGACCTTCTTCCTATAGCAATCCATAATAGCCTGCACCGAATACAACCAATCCATGCCGAGGATGACATCATATGGTTGTATTCGTAAACATAGGAAATCTCCCCAAGAGTGGTGCTACCCCAACACTAGCTCACAGTCTCTACATACTTCAAACAAGCTAGCTCGACCTCCAACTGGCGTAGTCAACGCCAAGGGCACTGGAAGCCTCTCTACCTCAAGTCCCAAAGCGTGGACAAGGGTAGGGGATATAAAGGAGTGTGTCGCTCCTGAATCAAACAAGGCATACACCATGGTAGAAAACAAGCAAAGGGTACCTCGGACGACGTCTGGCTCGCCTGGAGCTGGCAACGCTAGAGCATGAAGCTGACCACGACCACCTCCACGGCCTCTCTGACCCTGATGACGACCACCACCACGGCCGCGCTCTGCTCTCTGAGGACGGGGAGCGTCATGGGGCTGTCCTCTACCAGCTCCATCTACCCTCTAGTGATCTAAAGCTGGTGCAACCTGCTGCTGCTGCCTCGGCTGGAATTGCCTCAATGGAGGAACCTGGAGTGGAGCGCCTGGTGCACGATGACTGCTCTGAAAAGTTGGACACTCCCGCTGCTGATGACCACGTCCACCACAAGAAAAACAAGCGCCTGATCCCTTGGCATAGGTCTGAGAGTTGCTACCTCCGGAGAAATGAGATGGGAAGGGCTGGGACCTACCCCCAGGTGAACGGAAACTCTTCTGTCCTGAAAACCGGGAACCCCGGACCACAGATCTACTTCTTGAGGAATCATGACGATTCCCCTCTCGTGACGATCCGGTCCTAGCCAAAGTCCTCTCAACAACCTCTTCCCTCGCCAGCACCTCAAGATATGTCTTCAGCATAAATGGGGTGACCTGGCGCTGGATCTCTGGACGCAAAGCCTCCTCGAAATGCCTCGCCCTGGCCTCATCATCTGGTAACAGGTCTGAAGCATATCGTAGAAGGTTCCTGAAACGGATTCCAAACTCCCGAACACTGGAGCTCCCCTGTCGAAGGGTAAGAAGCTCCTGGCGACTGGATTCCTTCGCAGTCGAAGAAAGAAACTCGACTCTAAACCTGTCTCGAAACTCCTCCCGTGAGATCGCTGACTCCTCACGATCCCCGAGGAACAAGAACCACCACTGTCTCGCTGCTCCATGCAACATCGTCACAACCAAGGACACCCAGTGTTCCTTCCGAGCACGAATCGAACTGAAGCCTATCTCGACCTCCTCGAACCAGTATTCTGTGACTGCATCTGAAACGGAGCCCTCGTACTTCTGTAGACTCTGGCGCTGAAACTCTCGGAGTGTCTTCCTCCAAGTGTCATCGTCGTCAACCTCTACCCGGCGGCGATCTGCTGGAACAGCCTGCTAGGCACCTTCTGCGCAAACCTGACGGGGACGCCGACCTAGAGCCATACCTGTAAAATAACAATCGTTAGAGCTCCTAAGCCTGGAATATGGAAGACTCAACATTAATTAATTAATTATTTTGTTTTATTAATTTTAGGTTACCTATCCCAAGGTCTAACCATTCAAACACAGGCGCAAGGAATAATGATGCATGATCCTTTCCTAGGTCTCTACCCTGCAACCAGTATCACTTTGTTTAGTAGCCATCGTAAACTTAAAGGTCCGTGCAACAGATCATAGGGGGCCCTGAACGCCTATGTCTCTGCCGGTCTCCAGTGTTTACCCCACTTTCTAAACATGAATGACACCGTTGCCCTACCATCCCATGCATCCTCACCTGTGCCTAACTCCAAACTCCATCCTATCCCTCGACCAGACCTCTGATACCACTCTGTCACGACCCCCTCCCCACAAAGTGTACCCCTCCTGGGCCGGCAATGTGAAAAGGGAGATAATGACCCCCGAGTCCTGCCTCCAGTAGGCCCCGGGTTGGCGACTAGCACCGAGGGTATAATACACACACAAATGGGAGGCATTACCCACTAAGAGAACACATGCAGAAGAGAGAGATAGAATAGACTCCAACCAACTCCAACTCATAACTGAAATGTAAAAGAAACCCAAGTACATATATGAAATGTCATGAAAAAGTACTACAACTGAAAGGGAAAACTAAAAGTACCCAAAAGAAGGTAAAACGGCAGCGACCACAACCCCGAACAGCTCCTCCTCCAACCGCAAGCTAGTAGTAACCAACTTGATCTCCAACCTGCTCCAAGTCACCTGAAAAACAGTTTATATGTACATAGGGTGAGTATAACAGTATACTCAGTAGGATCCTCCCCAAGACTCTCGTGCAAAAGTAAAGAAAGCATGCTAAAGCCCAGTGAAAAACAAGTGAAACTAACTCGTCACCTAAACAGGTATACTATGTTCCCAACCTCACCAAGGCTACTCTAACCAAGTAACGCATACAAGAATATAGCATGTAGTAAAGAATATCAAGGGTACCCTGCTACCACTTCCCCACTGGTTTGCCGCTTTGCCCCAACGACATACGTCCTGTGCATCTCTCTCCAAAGGCTTGCCCGTATCAACATGGGTCAAGCTCCCCAATCTGCACCTCATGCACCACAAAGGTTTACCCGCAGACACCTGGGCTAAGCTCCACACATTCCTCACAACCAAAAGTAACCAAGTGGTTTCCGGGAGCCACCACAGCTCGCATAACGTGTATCATACATCGGGTATTATACCTCAAGCCATTACAGCCCATACACCGAGTAAGGATCCTCAAGCCATCACAGCCTATACACGTTACACCTATAGTAGTCCATAGGATACTATATCCAGAATATATGTGTGTGAAATAACCACAAGCCATTACAGCCCTCTACACACATATATGGGTAAAACTAACCACTGTGCCTACCAGCACTAAGATTTACCAAGAGAAGAGAGCGGGGCCAAAGGGGGTAGTCAGCCATTCAACCTCCCATCAGAATGTTGGGGAAAACACCCCCCCAGGGCTCAGAATCCCCGGGGTGTCAGTTTCCCTTACCGACAGGGTGGAGTAGCGTATAGAAACACAAAAATTACAGAATATATAAGTAACTCACATCCACACTATGGGCATTACCTAGTCTTAGATACAACTGCAGCTAACGTCTCTCAGACTCCAGGCTGGTACTTCTAAGACTAGGTATCCTATACGCACACAACCAATTGAAGATCTTTATTAGATTACTCCATTCTCATTTATCAGTTCCACTGTACAATAATTAATTCTTTAAACATTAATTAAGATTGAACAATTCCACATTAAACTGAAATGGCGTCACATTCAAAACAACTGCTCCTTTTTAAGATTCACATCACCTTTAAATTCTAGCATCTCCATCCCCGTGGATTTTCACCATTTAATCAAACATTCATTACAGAAATACTTTTCCACATTCCCAGGCATTCTAGAAAAACATCCTATGCTTCTAAACACAAAGGAGGCTCAACACGGTGAGTAGATATACTACCCGTCGGGTCTTTGCCGCCTATAGAAAGAGCATATACCCATTCTCCCTCGAGAGGCTAAACACGGAAAGCACGTGGCATACCCCGCGCGCCTTCGCCTCCTTTGGAAGAATGGTAGCAAGACTAGATGGCTTGAGCAGTGGGGAAAAGCAAGGCAGATTAACATTCAAGAACACCACAAGCAACCAGCAACCACATCCATCCCATTCCATCACCCCTGGTGTCCTCCCTGACACCCATATGCATAAACCGATGCATCTCGCCACACTAGGCATCATTCGCTGCCACAACTATAAGGCCTCCATGCCTCTACATATCACAACAACCGTCCAGGCTCACATCACATCACAAGCAGCAGGAAAACAAACATCACAAAATGGGCTCTCGGCCTGTTAACAAACAAGAGGGTAACTCAGAACCCTTTTTGAAATTCCCACATAATCTGTTCTCTAATCCATATTGACTTAACAGATTTGTTATTCGTAGGTTCCAATCATGGATACCTAATCAGTAAGCTATCACAATTAAATAACCAAACTTACTTCCCTAATTTGATTATCCTCAAATTAGAACAACTACAACAATGACAAAAAAAACCAGATTAATTTATATGCCTCTTTATCCTTCGCCAATTAATCAACAGTTAATTCCAGCTTTACGTTCATTATCAATTTCTATCATGAACGATCAACAAATCAAAGAAACATAGATATCACTATATCTAGGAAAACATGAGGCAAACCGTTATCACAGTATAAAGCAACAACACACAATCAACCAATTCTTTTAATCCAGTTCAAGTATGTAATTAGGTCAATTTCATTGTGATCCAAAGGAATAAATCATGCTAATTCTACGATTTCACATATATAATTAGAGAAGCCATGAATCCCCTACCTCGAAGATTTCTTGACGTCCTTTATCCACACAGCAGGTCACGATCCTCCCCTCACGACAACTTATGTGGATGAATGATCGACACAGCTTGGTTGCATCCAACAGAGCGGGACTGATCCTAGGAGTAAGGGTTGTTTGTGCAACTCCTAGGGATAGGATTGAAAGGTTCTAGCGCCTCTTAGTTAAGAACAAAGGGAAGGAACAAGGGAGAATGATATCTCATCCCTTTTTAAGATTTAACGAGGTGACGGTTTAAGATCCGGTTAATTCTACATTAAAAACGGATCGCATTAACCCACGCGGTTTGACCAAGTAAAACATTCCAAGCCTTAGGAATAATTAATATAGGATTTATGGCATTTGAATCGGCCTTAAGAGCCCTTAAAATAAGGCTTTAAATGTATTTTACGTCAAAGGAAACGTCAAAAAGGGGAAAAACTGTAGGAGTCTGGAAACACTGTTCACCCACCGTTACTGTACATAAAACTGATCTGTCACACCGATCTGTGAAACTGATCTGTGAAACTGATCTGTCACACTGATCTGTCTCACCGATCTGTGAAACTGATCTCTCACACCGATCTGTGAAACTGATCTGTCTCACCGATCTGTGAAACTGATCTGTCTCACCGATATGTGAAACTGATCTCTCACACCGATCTGTGAAACTGATCCGTCTCACCGATTTGTGAAACTGATCTGTCTCACCGATCTGTGAAACTGATCTGTCTCACCGATCTGTGAAACTGATCTGTCTCACTGATTTGTGAAACTGATCTGTCTCACCGATCTGTGAAACTGATCTGTCTCACCGATCTGTGAAACTGATCTGTCTCACCGATCTGTGAAACTGATCTGTCTCACCGATCTGTGAAACTGATCTGTCTCACCGATCTGTGAAACTGATCTGTCTCACCGATCTGTGAAACTGATCTGTCTCACTGATATGTGAAACTGATCTGTCTCACCGATCTGTGAAACTGATCTGTCTCACCGATCTGTGAAACTGATCTGTCTCACCGATCTGTGAAACTGATCTGTCTCACCGATCTGTGAAACTGATCTGTCTCACCGATCTGTTACTGTTCATAAAACTGGAAACACTGTTCACAGAACTAGAAAATTGGCAAAGTGTTGGGGATAAGTCCCCTTGACCTCCCGGAACACCTCCAACACCAACATTTCACAAAGTAATGGACCAGAGAGGTCCGGGACATTACAAGTATCCCATTTTCATTAGAAATTAGGTAGTGTCTATTGAGATGCTTGATATGAGTTTTCTCAAGCCACCAACTGATTCTCTTAAAGATTAATTCCTCATTCAATCTTTTTCACTAAGAGGTACCAACATACCATTAGAGTTTTGTTAAATCCTACCCATGTGTTTGGTGATTTAAATTATCCTATGGATACACCAACGAGGGAATATTTCTTAAGATTTTCCTTAGAGTCCTTGATAAACGACTTTGTTTGAGGAAAGAAACGCATCCATCTTTGATGAAAGGTGTATGTTTTTTATTTAATGTTAACAAGGTTTTGTTTTTTCATATAATTGTGATATTGTGTTTTATGTTTATAATATCACTCTCTATATTTAATAATTTATATTTGATCCATATAAGTCTATTATAAATAACCATATAGTATAATAAATTTTAATAATGATAATAAATGATGATGTTGATAAAAAATTGAAAAAACTATATTCAAAGTAATAATTATAGTTGAATTATAAATTTGAAAGGTTAGAATTAGATTGTTTTGTTTAGAAATAGGGTGTTAGGTTTTTCTATGAGAACTATTTTTTGGTTAACTATTGGGATTTTCAGAAGATAAGTCTCTAGAAGAAACACATAAAAAACCAGATAGAGGGAGATTGACTTTCCCAATGGATTTCAGGATTTATTCCAATAGATGAAGTTGAATGGTAGTCATCCAAGTATATGTAGTTTGAAAAATATATATTAATAAAAGGAGATTAACATATTTTGTTGCAGTAGTGGTGATTTTTAATTATGGTACTGCAAATTGAGGAATTTATGAAACCTTCCAATTGAGATCCAATACATTCTAGATGATATAGTGAAATAGATGGAAGGATTATATTTCGAATACAAAATAAGAGTTTTATAGTGAGTGGATATTTTATGATCAATTTGATATTGGTCGATTCAAAGGTGAGTCCATTCGATATTAAACATAGAGATACAGAGGATTTGCATGAGGGTAACTCCAAGATTATAAAAAGAGTCTATAGGGAAAAATATTAGAGTTAATACTTACGAATTCTAGAAATAACATTGATCATGTGGAGGACCGTTTGAGGCAGTAATTTCCTTTGATTGAGTGAATGGTTTCCCATGAAAGTTAGTGTATGGTGGTATTGACTCCATAAACATTGGAAGGTGGTGTAACTAGAAGTAATCGACAGACTACAATAGAGTTTATTTATAAGTATGTGTTAATGGACTCAAGTTATTTGAGTCTAATTGATAACAAAAAAGAGTGTAGTGTTGAAAGTAAACTTATATTTGGTGGAGGATAATGATATATAATTTCTCTCAATATGGGGGACTTCTTTAAAGAGAATTTGTGGCTGAAAGGAGTCACTAGAGGCATTGTTGAAGTTAATTAAGTAGGGTGTTTCGAAGTAGTGTTCAAGAAGGTTTTACATGAAAATATGGATTGGTAAGGTTACTAAATATTATGTTTTTCCCATTTAACTCGGAATTTTTACCTTAATGTAAATATGTTGTATGTTCCCATATAGAGATTGACTAATGTATAAACTATTTCATTTCTATGTGTTGTGATTTTCTATATTATGTCATATGTTCTTCTTGTTTATTCATTGTCTTCAGATAAAAGAACTTATTAGATACCTTGAGGTGACTATAACCAGGAGAAGAGTGGGTCAGTGTGATGGTTAAGGTATCTAGACTTCCAAGTTATGGATGTTGAATCATAGGGTGTGTATCAATAAATTTTTTTCTTAAATAGATTTATTTCCCATGAAAACCCAAATAAGAAATATTAGATCCAGTTTACAGAACATCTGGTGAGTATTATATCCCATCATATTTGTATTTCCTTATTGTTAAATTTAATATCACCTCAGGATTGGTGTTTTACTATGTTCTAGGAGGAAAATTCATCATAATGAAGGTAGAGGTACCTTGGTGTATGGGTTTGTTGACATTATTACCAGAGTGATTGAGTCTGGAGTTATGTTCCCTTTATCAGGATGGAATTAATAAATTATTTGGAAGACTATCAAAGAATTCTAGAATATCATAGTGGTCCCTTATGCATTTTCGATTTAGTGAAATTTCATTGTTTCTTAAGGATAATGTTGTAATGGTAAAGGCTCATATCAATGTTTCAACAATGGAAGTATTGAAATTTATAGTATGATGGTTTTATTAGTCTAAGAGTGTTTTTAAGTTTGATTGATGGTGAATCAACTAAAAGTGAGGTATTTAGCAGAATGGGAAACCATGATATCAATGTATAATGACATGTTCTAAAAGGTGTTTCCAGAAGATGTGGTGCATTATCTATTAGGAGGAGGAGTTCAATGGTGAAGTAAATGTTATGAAGTAAAATATTTTTGAGGAATAATGAGTTGATGAAATTAAACTTTTTTTCCATGATTCATCTTTATCATTGTAGAAGTAAATGGAGAATTTGTGAGACCGAGAGTTACATTTCTAAAAGGTTAACTTTGATAGGTTAAAAAAATCTTATAACTGAGAGGGGGTGGTTTTCTATCAACATGTTTTTTAGACTTCTGGAGTTTGGTGATTTTTTGAATCTAGGGTTCACATCACTCGATATCATATAATAAGGCCGAGTGATTATTCAAGATGATTTACTTAGGATGTGACCATAATCATTGGTAATTTAATTGGTTCCATATAAATAAGGAATTTAAGAAAAGAAATATTGCATGATCCTAGATTTTAAACGTTGTGTTTTTTTGGTTAGTTGGAAAGTGGTTTTCAGTACAAAAGTTTATGGAAGGAATAAGATACATTTATGGGGATCATGGTTGTGAAAAAGTGTAAAATATGTTTTTTTTGTTTTCTAGAAAAATACTTTTGGAATGATTAATACATATCGGATAATTATATTACAAGAAGATGGATTTTTTGGCATGGGTGTCTCAATCACAAGAAATTGAAAAGGATAAAAAAACACTGGTATCTTGGAAGCTCAATATAACATGGAAAAAGGGAGTAAAAAAACATGGATTACAGTCTTCAAAATAAGGGTTGGTGCTATTGTTTTATAAGGAGTAATAACCTTTAATTAGATCATGGAATTTTTTAGTTGTTCTCATTAATCCATTTTACTCATTACCTTAATTGATGAAGGTACATGAGAGTGTGGGTGTTTTTTCCTCAAGGGAAAAATTACAAGGTGTTTTGAAACCCTCATCAAGAAAAACCATGGTGTGGTTTTTACTGAAAGTTAGAAGAGATGCTTAAATAATGAACATGGTATGATGATATATTAGAATTAGTGAGAGTTTCATAAGTCATATTAGCCAGTATTTACTATAGTTTGAGGTGACTAATCCCAGAATACTAAAAGGTGTTATAGAGAGGATGAAGAATTCATTTGAGTAAGTATCTTCTGGTTATACTTTAAGTATTGAAGTTTCAATGATGTTTTATCTCACATCTAGTAGGTATTTGAGAAGTATGTTATGAATTAATTAATGATGGAAGAGTGAAAATCCCTAGAACTATGTTTTTTTCTTTGAAAATTAGTGATGATGAAGACATTAGTGTTTTATTTCTTTAGAGAGGATATCCGAAAGGCCATCAGTGTATCCAAATTTAATTTTTTAATTGGGATAAATCCTTAAAGGATCTAAAATAGGTTATACTATAGCGGGAGAAAAGAACCACACATGTATTTATTACACTAAAAAATTATGAAAAACGTTTCATGGTTTCTTAAGTGGGAGTTTTATAGTTTGATGATACCTAACTTACATAAGTTAAAGTTCAATATGGTGGTTTTTTATAAGGCTATTGATGTAGTTTGATTTACCAAATAGTTATGGTATTGAGGAATCTCAATGGAGGAGTCTTTAAAAGAATATATTCTAGAAGAAGTAAGGTCATGAACATAGTACACCAAAAAAATTATCGATAGTACTTCAACATGATTTTAATATAGTTTAGGACTATTTTTGGAGGGATACCATGGAGGAATTTATTAGGTTTTGTAGGAAAATGAAATGGATGATCTTGGTCTAGAAGAATGAAGAAGGTTCTATCTTAGTGGGGGCCTGGGTGATTTCTAGCATGGAGGGAAACCATGCATACACTGGAAAGGGAGAAATAATAGAATTTGGATGGTGGGACATTGGTGGTAACCTTGATAATAGTATTTTAGGGATATATTGTTAGGATTATCCTAGAAAAATAATTATTGAGTTGTATATTGTTAGGTTTTGGTGAGAGAAATATTTTCTAGGTAAGTATTGGGATTTCTAGATATTAAGTATCTAGAAGATACACTTAAAGAAACCAAAAAGAGAAAACATTAAATTTCCCATGGATATTAGAATTTAGGCCAATATATAAAGCTATATAAAAGATATCACAGAATATGTCCTTCTGAAGTGACCCTAACTCATACTCCAAAATCTAGTGTGAAAACAAATAATTTAATTTGTAGCTTTAATACCAAGTGAGGATACCCAATAAAAATTTGAATACATTTCACATTAATTCCATAATTTGAACATAACATATAAAAACTATTCACAAAATCACAAAACCAAAGGTTTAGTGTCTTTGTATATTAGCTACATAAAAATATTATTCCACATAGTTGTGAATATTTATACATAATCACACCATAATAGAATTATTTCTAGACATCTCATATGTTATAGTCATATTCATTACTTGGGGAATGGGAAAACATAATAGAGGGTGAGCTCAAATTCACATTAGGGGAAAAATTATCAACATATATCATTGGTTATATCATAATCATGTGATAAAACATGAGTATGAGAGAAATATATTAATAAAAATAATAAGGAACGATATTAGTTTTCCATAAGTCATAATAAAACAACATGTAATCTCAATGTATCAAGCCTATACCATGGTATAAGAAAGTAGTATCATGAGATAATAATAATGATATATGGATCATAACATAGGAATATAAAATTGAAATTTGGAATAAGGATAGAAAATAAAAACCTTCTAAACATATCATGTTCGTGATCAATGTTATGAATATAGGTAACCACATTAAGTACATGATCAATCTTGTGAACATAGATAACTACATTATAAACACCCTCAATCTTATGAACATAGATAAACACAACATATATATGAAAAATATTGTAAACATATCTAAATACATCATTCCCCTGATCAATCTTTTGAGCATATCTAACCTCATCATGAACATGCTCAATCTTGTGAACATAGTTAGCCACATCCTCTCAATACTCAATATTGTGAACATAGGAAACCAAATCACATCCATTCTCAATATTGTGAATATATATAACGACATAATTCTCAAATTCATCCCTATTAACATAGATAACAACATAATTTCTATGATCAATCTTATAATCATATTTAACTACGTCATGTCCTTTCTCAATGTTATAAAATATCTGACCGCATTATGTCCATTTTTTTGAAATTTCTAAATACATCTTTACAATGATAAATCTTGTGAACATAGATTAACTAATTTTTTTCATGATCAATATTGTAATCAAAAATAATTTCATCCTCTTGACACCCAATCTCGTGAACATAACTAATCATATCATGTCCATGCTCAATCTTGTGAACACATCTAACCACATAATGTGCACACTCAACATCATTATCTCATGTGATATATAACTTTACCAATGCATTGTAGGGATATATAGGACCCCATCAATATAATATTAATAATTAATACACATTTATGGATAAAAAACCATAATATATCATTTTATAAATAACTCATGGAGATAAAATGTTTTTTGTAACAATTTCTAATGATATCACATAAAATTACCTCAAAAGTTATATCATTTGATAAATAATATACAATCCTCCAAAATAATTATTTCACAAAAGAATTTAGAGAGTAATTCATGAAAAAATACTCAAAAGGAGATGGATATTTTTAAGATAAATAGGAAAATGAAAGAAAAATGATAACAAAATATTTCATAAAACATTCAAAATATTACAGTAAAAAGAAATTTTTTTGAGTCACATTCAAAAATTACATTTGAGAAGTTGGGATGGAAAAAAAATTGAAAAACTATTTATAAAAGAATCTTAATAATAGAGCATTTAAAGAAACCTAAATATTTTCAAGAGGAAATGTGGATTGGAATATAAAACATATGATCATGAAAGCAAAAACCTTTAATTTTATAAAATACTTTTGTTGAAACCTAAATTGAAAAAAGGATAATAAAATTTTCTTTCCAAAAGAAGTATAGAGAAATAATAATATTACATGAGATAGTGTATATTTGGGATTACAAAATAAGAAAGTAAAATATATGTGTAAATTAATAATATGGATTTAAAATAGAAACAACTATAAAATAGGATGAGTATTATTTATAATTTTGTTTTAATTTTTTTATAAATAATGAAGTCCATCAAGGAATAATTGATATAACACTTATTAGAAAAGTAGTTTAGAGGGAATAAATGAAAATAAACATAAAATAGATTTAGTACGAAATAAATAAATCTTAGGAAATAATATTCCCAAATTATATAAATAATGTTCAAGAAGATTGACTATAACTCAATTACCAAAAATTGCGTTAGCTAAAATCCTTATGAATTTGGTAACAACTGAATCAAAAGAGTTGCATGGAGTGGTTAATGAAATAAATTATAAATCTCATGAAAGAAAATTTAATAATAATAATATAAACCAATGAGGTATTAGGTAAAAAAATAGAATATAAACTGCATAATAAGAAAAAATTATTAAATTAATAGATATTGATACAAAACTCTTACCAAGATTTGTTTCTAGGTCAGACATGCTCTAACCACTGAAATTCTGAAGACAACTCCATAAGCCTATTTAGAATGGTATTTTGGTGAAATAAATACCTTTATATCTTGGTAATGATATTTATAGAGTGATTTTGGATGTGGTTGATCAATACAATTGTATTTTTGTGTTTAGAGAAGTGGAGTCTTGAAAAGTCACTTTTATATGTGGGAGGGTTGTAACTTTTGTGAATTCCCATAACTTTATATTAAAGGTATGTCAATTAAAAAGGAATTTGTTTTAAAATGTGTAATATAATGGAAATGGGTTTATTAATTTTTGATCCATCTATCATACACACTAATAATGGATAAGGTTTGATATTTTTTAGGTGTTTCCCATTAATTAAAGTTTTTTACAATAACTTACTTTTACTATGGTAACATATTTTTTAGCTCTCAAAAATATTTTTATGGATAAAAATAAAATTAAACTTATTACCTAATTTGAATATTCTAATTTCAAATATTAAAACCATTTTATAATATTAAATCTATAATATTGACAAATATAAATTTTAAAATAAAAAAAGTATAATAAAAAACAGTTTTAGGAAAAATATATTTTAGTTATAAATTGTAAATCATGGGTTTGGAAATTAAAATAAATAAATTTAAATTTATAATTTTACTTATCAAATACCTAGTTGTTAATTAAAAAGGTATGGTAAATTTTTACATCATACTTATATCATAGTGATGTCATAAAAGTTATGGTATTCATAAAAATGATTTTTGTGATATTCTCCTAAAAATAAATAATTATAGAAAAATCCCAAATTTTTTACAAAGAAATTTTATATATACTGAATTCATAAATGATATTAATTATTTAAAATAAAAATCCTAAAATTTATGAATTTTAAATTTTAATGAAAACATAAAATATAATGAAAAATTGTTTTTATAGGAAGATGACTTTTTAAATATTAGCCACTCCCATTCTTATTTCCTACCAATTAAAAATTAAATTATTGTAAACATATTATTAATATTAATAATATAATTTATCATAATTTAACCATAATATATTTATTTTATCAAAATAAATAATCATATCATATAAAAAAGAAATTTTTAGTTAAATACATCTTATTAATAAAATGAATTTATTCATATTACATTCCTAGTAATAAAAATTATATGATTGTTAATTAATTTACATTATTATATTAAAAATAAATTTCATTAAAAAAATACTTTATTCAAGAGTAATTAAAAATTAACAAATGTTAAAAAACCCATTGAAAAATATTTCTTTCATATTAAATAATCTTCAACAAATACTATTAAAATAAATTGTTTATATTCAAAAACATTATTTTTTATAATCATTCGTTATTAAAATATTTTTTTAATTATATATATATCATATAATAATATTTTAAACATAAATATATATAATACAATAAGTCAATTACATGTTATCTTTTTTTATTTCATTTTTGATTTCTTATAATATATTAATGTTAATCGGGCATTATAATATTTTATATAAATTAAATGTATCAAGGTTTGTTTTTGTTTTATGTGTGTGTGAAAGAATCTATTTAAAATAATATTTATTTAAAGGTAAATTGATTATAAAATCAATTGGTGTTACATTATTCTCACTAAAGTAATTTTTATCTTTATAAGTTTTATTTTTGAGCTAAAAAATACATAAAATATGTTTTCACATACCTTTTAAGATGAGGATAAACAATTAATCCAATTATCTCAATATTAAATAGGTCACGTCCATGAGTTGTTGTAATGAATCATAAGGTTTCAAAGTTATTATAATTCTTGTGCCCACACACAAAGGTGACAACATGGTTGAAATTAGTGTAATAAATGATAGACAGTTATATGCAAATATGGATTTTGAACATAAAGTTTTGAAGTATTATTCTAGACTTATTTTTTGAAATTTGTTTAGTATGATATGAGTGGAATTATTGAAAACATGGTTGGTTAAAAAAATATTTAAAACATCATGTAATTGGTTAAATAAAATAAAATATATTCTTCAGGGAGATCACTATCCTCAATAGAAATATAAAGGGTCTCAAGACCCTTTATAGTTTATGACATTGTAAAAAACTAATAAAATCCAATGTAGTAATTTCCAAATCAAGTATCATTGGAAATTTGTGTCTTTAAAATATGACTAAATTAAATGAAATATCTATAATAATATCAAATAATAGTTGGGGAATTGATATGTGATAAAGTAAATTTCAAGTGATATGACTTTTAGAAAATTTGTTATGAACACTTTAACAAGATTTTATAATAATGTGTATAATTAAATCATCTAAAAGGGGTAGGAGAGTCATGGGATATTTTCTTCCTTCCATACTAATGTAATATTTTCAATATTATAAAACAATCACAGTTAAAATGTGAAATAAATAATCTTTTACTAAATTATAACATGATTAATTACCTTATATCTCCATCCACTTATAAAAATAATGCAATTTGGGGATGATAATACTTAAATCAGTAAATATATAAAATTAAAACTATAAAAGTATAATAAGTAACTCATAAATAGAATTTATCACTGTTAATATCCTATAATTTTAAAATAATACTAGGTTTGATAGCATATATGACGCACAACATTGAGCTTCATGGACAATAAAATATTATTATTTTTATATGATTGTTATAACCTAGTGTTTGAATTCATGAGTATAAATAGAAGTAACTAAATTATTAAATTTATATATAATTTCCCTACTCCATACATATTAATTGATTAAATATTTTTGAAATAATCACTAATTTGTTTGTAAAGTCATTTTATGCTTCAAAAAATATTACTTAAATTTTTTATTTATTTTTTATTATCAAATATTATATTTAATTTCATTTAATTTTGGAAATTTTATTTGATAAAAATAATATAATTTTGATAACCATTAAATAAAATTTATCTTAGGGTAAAATTTAAGGATATTTTTGAAATTATTAAATTTTCTGTGAATAGTGAAAAAATACCAAATTTAAAAAATTGTCTTTTCTTTTCATGTATTTATAACAAACCATTTTGTTTTGAATTTATTTTAAAATTTAATTAAATAGTTTTTATTAAAAATAATATAAATAATTTTATTATTATAAACATTATGATTAATTTTGGTATACAACATTTTTATACTTAAAAAAGCATTTTTCTCAAAACCCTTTTTTTTTGTGTTTTGGGGGTTTATCTTAAAATTAGCTTATGAAACTTATAGGGATTGAATTTAATAAAATAAATTCTATATTTTTAATAATAATATCTAAATTTGGTAAATATTTCAACTTTACTTTTGGTCATAATGTATAGAAACCTTAGTAAAACTTTTATTACCAGGGTAAAGATAAAAATGGTAAAACAAGGTTAAAAATATGAAATGAAGCTTCAAAATGATCAATAAAATCATATATATTTAATTATATAAGTTTAATTAAAACAATAAATTCATATATAAAAAATATGTAATTTGGGTTCCATTTTTCTTTGATAAAGAGCTTAATATTATTTTAATTAAAAGAAAATTCCTTAATGTCTATTTCTTACTTTCAATATCCATAATAATTTTTTTGTTGGGATAAAAAAAACGTTCTGAATAGTTATAAAAGTTTAGTTTAATATTAGTAAATTTATTTTTTGATTTTAATTTATTTTTATCTTTTAGAGATGAAATAATTATCCTAAATCCTTGCACAACCAGATAGAATACTTGTGTAAGAAGTATAAAAATCAAGTAAATGAGTTTCAATAAACATAAAAAGTAAGATTTTTTGGGTGAGTTATGATTTTACATGGCGTTTATAGATAAACATTATGTATTATTGATTCTTTAAGATTTTATATTTGAACTTCATTACTGTTTTTATTTTTTTAATGTAATTTATATGAATAGTTCCAAAATGACTTTAATGGTATTTTATTTTAAATAATCTATTATTAAATGATTTAAAATTAATAAAAATAAAATATATAGAAATTATAAAGGAATATGGTCAATTATCTCTACTATTTTCTACTTATTGGTCTATTTTCCTTTTATATTAACTTTTTTTACCCATAAAGAGTAAAAATATTGATGTCATGGAAATCATCAAAAGGATAGACAAGGGGTTAAAACTAAGAGATAAGGATTTAAAAATCACCTAAACAATTCTAAATTTAACTAATTGAGTTGATTTAGAATCATCATCATATATATTTGAAATATATGAATTTTTTCATCTTGAAAACGAAGATTAATATATATTAATTTAATACTTTAAGTAATTATAAGAGTTCCCCTCTCCTCTCTTATACAACAACACAAAATATCCTCTCTTAATCACAATTATTGAGCCAATTATATCAAATATAACAAATAAATACACTTTTTAACATCGTTATCTATGTTTTAGAGGTGCTAGTATTATTAAAATACCATTCTTAGGGTTCTTAAAGAGATATCCAAAGGAGGTTCTTCAAAGATTAGATAATCATTTCAACCAAGCGTTTTAATTTTACTTCTTCTTATAACACCTTCAATTATAGTGTACGCATTCCAAAATAATAAATAATCATATTCCATATAATTATAAGCTTTTATGCATATGCAATAACATTATTCATTTCATTTCCCATCAAATGGGAAATGAAACCATCCTTTGTGCATAAGTACGGACTATCATCTCTATATAATGATGTACGTATTTTTAAAAAACATTCTCCAATGGCTGGTAATGGGGATATAATTAATGAATTTAATTTATTTTTATAAAATTATAACTATTCTGTAAATATAATATTTTATTTTCTTTCTTTATTTCCTATTCAATGAATAGTAAAAACAACACTCATGTGTAAATGCGGACTACAACCTCACAAGAACATGTATTTTGTTCTTCATGACCGATTTTCATTGATGGATTTTAAATTTAATTTAATTTATAAAATTATTCCAATTTCATGATTATATTCTAGATGTTATAGTAAAATTACCCATTTTACTATGGTCAACCTACAAAATTTGTTTTAGGAATTATAAACCGAACATCCACAAAATGTCCGACATGAACATAATCAATTTAGAAACAATATAAGACATAATAATAAATAAAATAAAATATACTATGATAATGGATTAAAACTAAAAACATTTCTTAACATATTAAATAATTATAATATGTTAATTATCTTCAAGTTAAATAATATAAGTAGAAAGTTGGGAGATAAGGCAATTGATTATTCCTTAAAACCTTATTTTAAAAATTTTAAAGTTTTTCTTATATTTTTCCTACATATCCATGTTGTATAAAATATTTTAATTATGTTATTAATATTCATAAATACATGTGAAAATTAATTTTAAACCTTGTTTTAATTTATTTATAATGTTTTTAAAATGAAACTTTAAAACAATTTACAAATAGATTATTTTTAATTTTTTTACAATAGTGTTAAAGTGATATTTTTTTAACATTAAAAACATGAGAGGATTTTCCCACTATCATGATCTTCATTCATTAAGAATATTACTATTAAATTTTAAATTCTTTTTCTAAATAATATCAAATTTCCTATTATTTTGGGCTTTTTTTCTTAAACGATTTTCAAAGAAAAAGTTTTTTTTCTTTATTTTTTTCCCAAAGCACAAAATTGGTCTTTCATATGTGTTAAAAAGAATATTTTATGAGATTTTATAATTAAAATGAATTATTATACATTTTTTACATGTATTATGGTCCATAGAAATTGTTTATGATGATGGGTGAACATGATATAGCTCTCTAATGCATTGGTTAATGATAGTATTCTTTAGAGAATTATATTGGAATTAACCAAGTAGGTTATTCCATTCATACAGTTATTATAAGGGTTCTATAAAGATTATGTTCTAAAGAGCCCACATGAATTTTTTATTCTTGTAAATATATTTTCATTTAAATCTTTTGATTTCATAAGGGAATATAATGAAATTTTGATTAAATGAATGAATATACCCTTTAAGGGTAAAATGTATATTTTTTAAAAAATGTTTTTATGGAATCCCATGTTGTTTAAGAAACCATAATGATTATATTTTTTCTTTATGTTTCATTATTATGTTTTTTATGCAAATTTTTTTCCAATAAAGCTAATTTCATGTGTAAGTAAATGGTTTTTAGATCCCAATGTTTATTATATTAATGGAAAATTCTCTTATATAATCAAATGGTTTTGAAAAAGACTAAAAATTTTATTTTATTTTTTACTTATATACCATAATAATATTTTTTTATCATTACATATTTTCTAATTATTTTTCATAGCGATTAAGGATGAGTAGAAACATTAACAAAGTTATATTTTTAGATAATAAAGTTACCTTGAATGAAGTAAGTTTGTCTTTATAAAGAAAATATTTTGTAAAAAAATGAATATTGTGAGGAAATGTTCACTTTATTATGTATGTGTTTGTCCTAATTATCTAAAACTATAAACCTAAAAGGTCCTTCAATATGGGAGTGATAAAATATTTCTATTTGGTGTTGCATATTTTGGATGGAAAAAACTAGTTCACAATTATTAGTATCTAATCCAGAAATGTAAAGAATGCGTTTTTATCACCAAATACCTAAGTGTGAGTCTAGGGCTATTAAAGTAGGTATCGGAGGAGGGTTCATCTAAATGTTGAGATTAAGATGTTTTCATGTGAGGTTAATTGAAGTCTTATAGATACCATCATGGGTTTATAAGTTTATGGTTGATTATAAATTCAAATTCAAAGACACCCCATATGAGGGTTGTAATGATGGGATTTTAGTTTATTAATAATACTTTGGGAGACATTTATTGAGTTTTGATAAAATTTTGAGTTATATGTTTCCCTTATGTTTTACTTTTGTTATAGTGAAAAGGATATTTTAGAAATAATTCTTTTATATTTTCAAGATATAATTTGAATGATATTGATTTCCATTAGGTTTAAGATGATATTTGATATTGATGTAATTATGGTAAATTGGGATAAAAGAGTGATTACATTTTGGGAACATATGTTTTATCATATATAAAACCATGTAATTGAATAGTGTTTTGGTGATTATGTGATTAATTTTATTTTTGAAGAAGTTCATTATTTTGGGAAGATTATATGATTAAGGTATGTAGAAATAAATTGGGATAAGATGAGATTTTATTTAAGGAATAATGGTTAATTCATATTTTGGAAGTATATTTTATCTTATTTTATTTATTATTTAAATTTAGTATATTTACTGGAAATATTAGAAAATTTTAGAAATTATATGATTAGGGAATAAATATTTTTTGGTATATAACATTATGATTGAATAATGGTGTTTGGAGATAAATTTTAATTTTGCCTTAGAATAATCTATGGTTAAGTACATCTGGTTTTAGGTTTTGAACATGGTTAGGAATATTTTTAAGAGTTTTAAGGTCAGTTATTTATAGAATGTTTATTGTTTAATTTGGGTGTTATTTTTAGGGATTTTAATATTAATGTAGTATTTATTTATATATGATATTATCTTAACTTGTTTTAAACATTTTTGTTTTGGTTAATTTATAAATATAATAGGATTAACATGTTATCCTTTTTTGGATCTTGTGATTCATTAGAAGTTGATTTTAGTGCATCAATAATGAAAAATTCATCTTGAATATTCATTTCTTTGAATAAGGGATTCGATAAAAGTGGAAACTTTTTGAAGCAAAACCAAAGGATTAAATTGTTATTATGAAATGAAAAAAATAATATAATTATATTTTCTCATGTTCTTAATATCGATGGGAAAAAATCCTTTAACTCTACAAAAATGATCCTAAAATAAAACTTTTATCCTTTTATAAACATTTTTGATGAATTG
This sequence comes from Viscum album, assembly GCA_963277665.1. Lineage (NCBI taxonomy): Eukaryota > Viridiplantae > Streptophyta > Magnoliopsida > Santalales > Viscaceae > Viscum > Viscum album. Next base: position 1,715,305,133 of record OY728125.1, read on the forward strand.
ACGGTCTCCAATATTCTCTATAAAGTATCATTTTATACCTTAAATGGATATTATTTAAATTTACATTTTTTGAATTATTTCCATTGTTATCATTATTTTGGAACTGAATTATTTTTTTATTATATGTGATATTTCTATTTCACTTTTCGTATTTTCAAAAGAAAGTTTTATAAACCCTTTTTACGACGATGGATTTCAAAAAGGGATTTTGAAATATTATGTCCTTGAATTATCAAGTTCAATATAAATTTAAAACAACAAAATTCATTATAGGGGAGATAATATAATACCATTATATTTTTAAATAATATTACTTTTGATAAAATATACGAAAATTAAAACTAATATTTAACAATGATGAAATATTATTATTTTAATATGACCTTATAACCAAGATGTTGACTTGGTAGGTGTGAATACGAGAAACTGTATTATAAAATATATATTAAATGGTCATGTAACATCATGAGATATTATATTATATTTCTATTCAAATAATTTAATTTATTTGATAGCTTTCATTATACGCAACACATAGTTTAAACGAACAAAAATATACTATTAAAATACTATTATTTAATGGGGAAATTATAACCTAGCAGTTAGATTAGAGTATATTAATAGTAACAAATAAATTATGGAAAAATGTGGTTTACTCATGTATAAAATTAATACATTGGTTATCAATTTATTGAAAATGAAAATATAATCATTTTAAAGTAAAAGTGATGTTTTTTAGAAAAATAATATTTATTCTCACATTATTTATTTGTTATATTAATAAATTAAATTAATCACTATTTATGAATTATTTTCATGAATTTTATAAATTATATATTCAACAAAATATTTTAATATTCATCTAAAGGTCTTTACCAGGCATTAGATAAGAAAAAAAAATATAATTTTATCTTCAAATATAAATTTCTCTAAAAATTTGTTTGTTGAATTTTTCAAAATTTTTATAAACCAAATATTGGAATATTTTATTGACTTTATTCATAAAATGGTTATAATTTTTTACTCCATATATGTAAATTATTTTAGAGTGAATATTTGATATTTTTTCAAGAAATGGTCGATTTTTTGGGTGAATTGTAAAAATACTGATTTTTTAAATACTCACACTTTAATGAAATTAGTATCATTTAATTATGAAATAATAAATTATGATAACATTTGGATTAACCAAAAATATGTCAATGGAGTTAAATAATTTATTTAAAAAATAAAAATTTTTAAACTCATGCTTGACTTTTGGGAAGATATGTTTTCTTTTATTCAAATTAAAAACTTTTTTTGGGTCTTTATAACTAATGGAATGGTTGAAAGATTTCATTTGGATTTGGATTTCTCAAAAAATTAAAAAAACATTACATTTTTTTATTTAATAAGAAAAAATTCATGGAAACCAACTGATTACATTTTTAAACGGTAAAACGATTTTTACTCTTAAATCGTGTATTTTCATAAAAAACCACCCTTTCTTTTATTTTTTAATATTACAATAAAATTTATTTCTTACATGTCTAGGAATTTAATCCTGAAAAATAGATCCCATATTTTGAATCATGAGTTTAATGTTTTTAAATATGTCACTTTTATTTATTTTTATTACGAATAATAACCTTGATAAATATTTGTGTCCTGTGTAAAGGTAAAATTGGTAAAATAGGGTTAAAACATTTGGATAAGGATTTAAAATTTCTTTAACTCATGGCTATATAATATTATATAAATGGAGTTCAGGATTTCCATTCAATTATTGAATACATATATACTTGGTTCCATTTGTCTTTGAATATGACCTTTATACAATTTTACGAAAAGAATAAACTAACAGTGTCACCTCTCTTATCTTTAATATCTCTAAAATATTTACATAAGGAAAATAAGAGGATATGTTTTGTTCTAAATATTTATTTTATAAATATAATATTTTTTCATCATCGATATTTTTTTTTAATTTTGAGTGATTTAATATTTATCTTAAATTCTTACGCAAAATTGACACTATATTTATTTAGTAAGTAAAAAAATAATAAAAATGATTGAAAAATATTTAATGTAACACAATTTGGATGTATTACTATGTTACATTAATTTTTTAGATAAATATAACATATTTTAGATGTTTTGAAAGGTCATATTTTAATTCCATAGCAATATTGATTATATTAAAGTAAAATAAAATGAATTGTTCAAAAATGACATTAATGATAATTTATAGAAAAAATTATATAATTTAAAATTAGTAAAAATACTATATCAATCCAATTAAATGGGATATGGTTTAAAATATTAATATTGGTCCATTTATGGTTCACTTTTTCTCTTTTATGTTAAAATTCATGACACTTAAATAGAAAAAAACATTGATATTACGATAATTGTCAAAAGGATTAATGAAGAGTTAAAAATAAGAGATAAACGTTAAAATATCACATGATATTTTATAAATTTTATTGTATGGAATTATTTACAATTAAATTTATCATATATTATAAATATTTCAATTTTTGAGTCACTTTATTATAAATATAAATTTATATTAATTTAATAGTTTATGTAATTCCAAGAGTCCCTCACCTAATAAAGGGAACATCCTCTCCTCTCTTCCTCACACATTTTGATCATACTATCTTATGAAATCCCTAAAATAATTCCGTATTATTTTCTATAATCATACTATTGATATTATATTATTGTAAAATACCATTCCTTTAATAATTAATGTGTAAGTCAAAAGGGGTTTCCCAACGAAGATATATAACTCTTAACTGAGAATTTTAAATTTTATTTCTTCATTTAGCTCCCTTAAATCCACTATATCCATTATAAAATAAATAATTAAGTATATTAAATTGAATTAAATTTTATTATGATTATTTAATGACCATTATCCACCTTTTTTACATCTTAAAAAAGTGAAAACATCACTAGTTCATAAGTTTGACTTGTAGTCTCGATGTAGTGGTGTAATTCTATTTTCAACACAACTTTACTTGGATGGTTATAATGATGGATTTAAGAAATATAAATTATATAAATTATATTTTAATTATTATAAAAAATTTGAATTATTATTTACCATTATTTCAATCAATCCATCAAAAAATGGAAACAATATTCATGTGTATATACAACCTAATATCTCTATGAATAATGTAATTCATTTTTATATCTATAACTTTTATATATGACTATGTATATAATGAATATATAATATATTTATATCATAGTTAAAATTTTGGATATGATTGAAACGAGATCGAAGTATAGGGAACAAAAAAATTATAATCAAAACTTCTAGGAAAAACAAAATAGTTAACACATGGAAAATGACAATTTTAATAAATAATTATTAATAAATGGGTATTGAAATTTTATAAGAGGAAAATATATGATAATATAATTATTTACATGATTATAGTATATAATTATAATAAATTTAAATTATTTATATATGAGGATATAGTTCATTCAAAGAAAGTCAAACTTGAGGTAAGAGTTTATTTCACAATCACAATCTTATTCAGGGTTTGTATTTTAAGTTTACAATGGGGGAATTATATGATATTTTTATCTTAAACACGTTTATTTTTTGTTCTAATTTTTTTATTTCTAATTTTTTTTTCACATTTTACTTTCATTTTACTCTCTTAAGTAGCCAAGACACTGAAATAAATTTTTAAGGAAAACCATCCTGTATTTTATTTTATTCAATAATCTTTTTCTTCTAGGGAAATATTTTCTTTAAAATGTTTTTAAGAATATTTTTACTATTATAAAATTATTTCAAAATTAATTTTTAACTGTGTTTGAATTTTATAAAAATACTTAAATGGAATCACCTTGTTGTTTTCTAAATGAATCACCTTTTACCGTTGGTGTGAACAAAGTCTTTTTTTATACACACCACACAATTTTTTTCCTTTCATAATGAATAATAGTTTCATTAAAGTGTCCATGAAAATTTTCCAAGATTATTTTAAAAGAAAATTATTTACATAATATATTTTAAATTTTTCGATTTTAAATACGTGATTGCAAAATGAAAATGGTGTTTTCCACAAGAAATAATTTAGTGATATTTTAAAAGTATTTTTATCTATGTCAACATAAAATAATGAATCTTATGATAATTAGGATATCATATAATGATACCGACCAACATATTTATATATATGCTTTATGTCATATTTTACTTGGGAAATTATTGACATTCCATCAGATAATTCTTTTAATGCACACAATTATTGATTATTAAGAAATATTGTTTATGTTATTTATTCATATGATAAATAAATTAGACTTATTAAGTGATGGGTGGGGCCAATAATTACAAAGACCCTTGGTTCATCAATGGGTACCATGATACAAAATAGGTTGGTTATTTGGCTTAGGCCTTACCCATTTATGTAAGATGTCTTGGAACAAGGCCTAGAGAGTAGGTTTAAAATATCTACCATTATGAATTCCATCATTATGTAATTGATTATTTTTGTCTATGTGATTATTTTAATTTTTATGATATCCATGTATAATTTTAATGATCATGTTATTATTTATCTGTAATTATTTGATAATTATTTATCCCATTCATATTATTATTTGTTCTCACTATATTTATTACATGAAATGTGTTATTAATTATCTAACTTTACATATTTATTATGCCTTATTTACTAAAGATATATTTCAATGTAAATAAAAATTATTGATCATTTGAGCTCCCCCTTATTTTTTTCCATTCTCATGGATGATAGGAAGTATACTATGATTAATATGCAAGGAATTCTATACAAAATAATGATTTTCTCAAGGAAAAATAATTTTTTGTATTTTATATTTTGGAATGTATGGATTATTAAATTATGTATCTAGTTTATTGAAACTACTAAACTACTCAGTCCTTCAAGATGGGATCGTTTGTATATAGTGTTAATTTAATAAAGTAACCACTGACTCTGAGCTACTGGAGTTGGGGTATTTTTAGTTTGTATCAGATAAATTTTAGTAGAAACCATATGAACTAGATTTAGTAAAACATATATTTAAGAAGATAACCATATGAAATAAGTTTATAATAAGTCTAATTATAGGAAAATATTAATTTTTTTTGGTATGGTGGAGATAATGTAGTATTTCTAGAAAGACATCCCTATTTGGATACTGAAAATTGATGTTGTTTTTGTACAAATGCATCTAGGGCTAATAACCTAGAAAATATTTTATCAAATATATCTCAACCACAATTTTTAGTTAATGGTGACTGTTCCCTTACTACAAACCTCATTTGACACTCTTGGGGCATATTTTTGGGACTATTTACATTTTTTATGAATCTTTATGAATAATGAGAGAATAAAACATATGGAAACCTTTGATATTACATTTGAGAAGATATAATCCTAAATTTTCTTGGGTTGATAATTCTAAGATTGATCATAAGATTAATGTTACATGCCCCTTTTGAGGTTTTATGTGATTAGATTTTCACATGATTTTGGATATTTTGGAAGACATTTATGTGAATACAAATGTTTGGTATATTACATGTTTTAGTGAGAATGTAGTTTGAGGAATAATTATTTAAAATTTTTCTTACACAACTTTAATGTTATTAATAACATTTAGGGTTAATATTATCAATAATAACAAGGTAATAATAGTCAATTAATATTAATTTTTTTATTGAAACAAATAAGTGGTATACAAAATCTACGTGGTTAAATAGTGATTTGATGATTAATATGATTTTTGAGGATGTTCATAATATTTTTTGGAATGTTATAAGAATTAATTAAATATATTTTTAAAAAAGGACAACCCATAGGTCAGAAGAAAACTCATCACATCTGGAAAGGAAACAAGGCCAGGACCCACAATTGAAGGGAAATAAGGGTTAAACACCTACAACTAGCCTACATGATGTCCTGGTTAGTATAACATTTTTTATTTTAAGTGACTTGATGGATGAATATTAAGTTGAATTTTGGAATCATATTATAAGATCAAATATTTTTTGGGGGTTTCAGGTGATTAATGATATTTTGAGATATGTTTTATAGGGTTGAGGTTTATCGAACCCTTATATTTAATATATAGGATTATTTTGGAATAATAATATTATGTTTTTGGAGATGCAAGCTAAATCATATAAGGAAAAAATTTAGTTAAAATTGTATTTAATGTTTAGTTTACTGAGTCTATCTGAGATATATGGTTATTTTTATATGGAATGACCTATGTTAAACTTTTGGTTTTATTATCGAATTTTTGAGATTAATGTATTATTTATTTATATGAAGGTTTATTAATTTTAGGTATTATCATATATTGTTATCATTGTTTTTGGGTTTTAGGGAATATAATAATAATAGTATATTTTTATTATTTGGTGTATTATGTGATCTGTTAGAATTTCATTTTAATGTTTCAGGAAAGATATATTCATCTTGAATAGTCATCCATTGAAGAAAAATATGATATTATAGTAGAAATTAATACAAGGATGAAATTATACTTGTAAAGTATGTATATTTACTTATGTTTTTAGTCTATATGGTAAAGTAATTCCTAAACATTAAGAAAGGATATTGAAATAAATTTTCCACTTTTACCTTCCTTCTTGAGGAATTGATGGTCTTTCCTCCCTTAACTAATTAGTTGTTTTGTGATTTTTAACATTATGTTGACTGTGTTCTCTATCACTCTCTATTAGTAATTGGAAATTAATATTCTCCCCATGTCTATATTTTAACTTTACACCAATGTTATCCCTATACAAGAACATTAATATGTGATATCTCATGTAACCCTTTTGTTTCCAACTTTCCCCTTTCAAAAAAAGTTTTATTATCCCATTATACAATGGGGGTTTTCCTAAAAGGGTGAACCTTTGGTTAATTAGATAAAATAGAGAGGGTTAAATTTATTTAAGGGGACAAAATATAATACCATGATATTTATGTTGTATCTCCATTCAAATAATTTAATTTTTTTGATAGCTTTCTTTACACACAACACCAAGTTTAAATGAACCATAATATATTATTAAAATATATTTATTTAATTGGGAAGTTGTCATATAGACATTAGATTGGGGTGTTTGAATAATATTACCTGAATTATTAAGAAAATATGGTTTAAACATTTAAAAAATTAATTCATTAGTTTTCAATTTATTATAAATGAAAATAAAATCATTTGAAAGTAAAATATAATTTTTTTCTGGAAAAACCATTTTTATGTGCACAATGTGTTTTTTAATAATAAAAAATTAAATTAATCACTTTTGATAAAGGATTTTAAAGAAGATTTTATATTATATATTCAATCAAATGTATTAATATTTTGTAATGGTTTTTATTAGGCATGTGATTAGCATAAATCAAATTTTATGTTCAAATGTGTATTATTCTAAAAAAATATATTGCATTTTGTGCAATTTTTATAAAATGAATTTATTCTAATTAATCTTTTTTTGAAAACATGGAAATAATATTTAGATTCATTATATAAAATTTATATTAGAATTACCTTTTGATATTTTTCTAAAATAGTTTATTTTTTGGTTGAATATTTAAAATGATGATTTTTCAAATACTCACACTATTATAATGATAATTTGATGTAAGAATGAATTAATAAATTTTAATAACACTTGGATCAAAGAAAAACATTTTAAATGAGTTAAATAATTTTTTTAAAATATTATTTTGAATTTTGGAACACATGTACGACTTTTTTGTATAGAAGTTATTTTATTCAAATTTAAAATTAATTTTGAGTCTTTGAAATTAATGGCATGGTTTAAAGATTCCATTTGGTTTTGTATTGATATAAAATAAAAAAAATAAAATTATTTTTTTATTATTTAACCATAAAAATTCACTGAAACAAAATTATTAATTTATTTTTAGGAAAAAGTATTTTTACCCTCAAATCTAGTATTTTCCTAAAAAATTGATTCTCATTCTATTTTACACATGTATATTAAAATTTATTTCTGACACTTCTAGGAATTTAATTTTTTAAAATAGATCCCATATTTGGAATAAATTTCTTTAAATTTTTTAAATATTTTACTTTTATTTTTGGTCATTTTAAATAATAACCTTGATAATTTCTTGTCACCTCGATAAGCTTAAAACGGGTAAAATAGTATCAAAAATTTGGTACAAGTCATTAAAATTTCTCTAAATCCTGAATTTATCCTATTTTATGTGTGTAATTATGCTATTAATATCCATTTATATATTATATACCCACTTGGATCAATTTAAAATTTATTATAACCTTTATATTATTTTAAGAAAATAATAAATACAAATTTTTACTCACTTGAATTTGATATATGTAAAATTTTCACATAAGGATAAAAAGTGAATATATTTCGTTATAAATTTTTATTTGATAGATAAATTAATTTTTTTAATTGTGGTGATTTTTTAAAAAATTTTATTGATTTAATAATTACCTTAAATTCTTATACACATCGACACAATATTGATTCAATTAATAGAAAAATAAAAAATGATATTAAAAATATTAAAAGTTATAAAATTTGGATTCAATATTGGGTTTTGTTAATTATATATATATATATAACATATTATAAATTTTTTAATGGTTTATATTTTATTTCCATAACTATCTTGATGACATTAAATTCAATGAAAATAAATACTTCCAAAAAGGACAATAATGATCTTTTATAATAAATAATATTTTATAAAATTATTTAAAATTCATAAAAATCATATATTTATCCTATTTAATTTTATATTTGTGAAAAATCATCCATGTTTCATTTATGGGACAATTTTACAATTATGGTCACATTATTTACTCTTAAATAGAAGAAAACCATGATATTGTAGTAATTTAAAAAAGTATCATGATAGGGTTAAACTATTATATAAGGGTAAAAATATCAAATAAAATTATATAAGGTTTATTTTATGATAGGATTCATAATTATACCCCTCCTATATTATATAAATTTCATTTTTTAGACAATCGATAATAATAATTAATTTATGTTAATTTAACACTTTAAGTAATTTCATGAGTGCCTCTCCCCTCACTTATAAAAGGGAACCACCCTCCTCTCTTTCTCAAACATTTTTAGCATTCACAGTCATAAAAGAACTACCATAATAACTTTATATATTACTTCAACACATCATAGTGCTTCTAGTCTTGGAAAAATACCATCTAATCAATGAATAAGGGGTAATCCAAAATTAGTTTCTCAAGGTAAAGGTATAAATTTTAATCACATATTTTTAATTTTATATTATCTTATACATTATATAAATACATGGTATACATTATAGAATAATTAATTCTATTTTTTAAATTTAATTAGTTGTTTTTATAATTATGGAACAACCATTATCCTTCTTTTTTCCATCATACAGAAATGGAAAATATCACTTGTGCATATGTATGACTTGCCACCTCCATGTAGCGGTGTAATTTGTTTTCCATCATCATTTTAATTATATGGTTATAATGATGTATTAATAAATATATATTTTATTTATGATATTATTATTTTTATGGATAGTTTATTTATTATTTATGTTTCCTTAATTTCATTCATCAAAAAATGGAAACAATGTTCAACCATACATACGACCTACCATCTCCATGAACAGTGTAATTATTTTTTTTCTCAACCTCTTATGGATGAATATAAATATGAATATAATTAATATTTATTATATTTATATAATTTTAATTTTTTTTATTTTATGTAACCATGATAACAGTAAATGGACCGAAACAACAGAATTAAAGTCCATGAAAAATGAAATAGTCAATAGATGGAAACAACACTTTTAATATATAATTATTAATAAATTAGTATTTAGATGTTCTAAGTGGAAAATATATTACATTATAATTATTTACATGATAATATTATAGAATAATAATAATTTAAAATTTATTATATAAGTGTTTAGAGCTATTTAGAAGCAAGTCGATCTTAAGGTAAGGGTTTATTTGAAAATATTTTTCTTATTTGGGGTAATTTATGTTTCAAATTTTCATTAAGGGAATTATATAATATTTATATATTAATCCACTTAAATTTTTCTTATAATATGGTTATTTTTGGGAATTTAAATTTTTTTCATTTCATTTTTCTCCCTTAACTATTCATGATTATGAAATAATGTTTTTATGAAAAACAGAAGTTCTTTTTCTTTCAGATAGAAATATTTTTATTCCACTCCTATATTTTCTTTAAAATGTTTCAATTTTTTCTAATATTATCCTTTTCTTTTTAATGAATTTTTTACCCATGTTTTAATTTTTTTAAAATGCATTAAAAGGAATCTTCTTAGTGTTTTCCAAATGAGGAACTTTTTCTTAAAGGTTAAACCAATATCGTCTTTTAATGTATTATACAAGAAAAAAAATTCAAACAAGTGGAAATAATATTTAATTTGAATATTACTTTATAAGTTTACAAGATTATTTTAAAATAAATGGTTCCATTAATATTTTGTAAATTTTTTATTTTAAATATGTCATTTCAAAAGGAAAAGTGTATTCTCCTTAAGAAATATTTGAGCAATATTATTAAAGTACTTTCATCCATCTAAAAATAATTTGATTAATACTATGACTTAATAAGTATAAAATTTAATGATACCAACATACATGTTTCAATGGATGGGTTGGGATTAGTTTTAATAGGGAAATTATTGAAATTTTGTTTGCTAGTTTTTCCAATACAAATGGTGGTTGACTATTAAGGCACGTTGATTAAGTTTTTTTATTAATATTTGGAATACAATTGACTTATTAAGTGATTAGTGGTCCTAAAATTATATTTACCCCTGATTCTTTAATGGTTTTTATAAGATAAAACATATTGGGAATTCGGTCAAGGCCTTACCCGTTTATGTAATATGTCATAGCATGAGACCTTGAAAGTATGTTTAGGATGTCCAACATTATGCATTATATCATTATGAAATTATTTATTGATTTCCATGTGATTATTTGAATAGTTATTTCATCCATGGATAAGTTTATTTCTCACATTATTATTTATATTTCATTATTTTATCATTGTTTTTCCTAGAAAAATATTCTTAATGATGAAGTTATTTATTAAATAAAAATATTTTCATGTTATTTACCTTTCCATATTTATTATTACTTATTTACACAATATAGGTTCAACTGCATGTAACCTTTGCTGGGTATTTGAGCTGACCCTTATTGTTTTTCCTTTCTCTAGGATCCTAGGAAGTGTACTATGATTTATATTCAAGGATATTATTGAGATAATAGTGATTTTCTTAATGAAGAATAATTTTGTATTGTATGTTTATAAATATATGTTATATTCAAGTATATATCTAGTTTACCTTTACTAATAAACCATTATCTCATTTTGGATGTGATCATTATCTCCAGTTCCAATATAATAATGAAACCACTTAATTTGGTCTACTAGATTTGGGGTCGTTACATTATGTATTGGAGAAATTTTAGTGGAGACATTAAGAACTAGATTTAGTAAAATATAGATTAGGGAACATGACCATATGATATAATTTTCTTATATGTAAAATTTTATAAAAATATTATAAAATCATTGGTAAGGTAGATATTATTTCGTTTTACTAGCAATATATCTATGTATGGATACTATAAATAGATGTTGTTTTGGAACAGATATATATGGGTAATAACCTCGAAAATATTTAATAAAATATATCATGGCCATCATTCTGGTTCATGAAGAGTGTTCACTTAATATATACCAAGTTCTACACTCCCAAGGGATATTCTTGGTTAATTAACATTTCCTTTATTAATCTTTAGGAAGAATGGGAAAATATAACATATAAAAACCTATTGTATTGAATAATGATATAAGATACTCCCAAAGTGTTTTGGTTTGATAAGTATAAGTTTTATCATAATTTTATTGGAATATATACCCCCTATTATGGTTAATGTGATTGGAGTTTAACATGATTGAGGATATTTTTGGAGACATTTATGGGAATTCAAACCTATAGTTTATTATATGATTTAATGATAATATTATATGAGGAATAATGATTTAATATTTTGTGGACATAAGTTTAAAGTTATTGATATCCTTCAGGATTAATATAATGACTGATATTAATGTAATAATATTTAATTATCATTATTTTATTTTTATGGAAAAATAATATAAATTGAAATCCTTAGTGGTTTAAAGGTGATATGGTTATTTATATTTTTTTAGGATATTCACCATATTTTTGGGATCATTATTGGATTTAAATTAATATAGTTTTATAGAAAGGACAATCTATAGGCTAGACAATAACTATTTAGATCCAAAAAATGTCATTTGGGCTACAACTGAAAAACAAAGGGTGAAAAGGGTGCATTTACTTCCACTAGACTATTTGATTTCCTAGTTCAAATATGATTTTTTATTTTAAATGATTTTATAGACAAAGATTAAGATGATTTTTGGAAACATATTATAGAATTAAAAATTATAGATTTTTTTTGGGATTTTGAGGCTATTAGTGATATTTTTGGTAGACATTTTATTGGATTGAAGTTTATAGAACCTTTAGGCTTAACAAATAGGATTATTTAAGAATAATATTATTATGATTTGGAGATATAAGTTGAAGGGTATGAGAAAAACTTTAAGTTTAAAACATTCTATAATGCGGCGTTTAATTTTATTAATTTGGTATATAGGGTTATTTGTCTATAAGATGATCTGTGTTAAACATTTTGGTATAATTTTTGAATTTTAGAGAATAGTGTATTGTTTCTTCATATAAAGGTTTATTAATTATGGGTATTATATTAAACTATGATAATTTTTTTAATTTTTGAAAATATAGGAATAATATATTTCTATTATTTTTTGGATTATGTTATCCGTTTGAATTTATGTTTAGTGATTTAGGCATGAAAAATTCATCATAAATTCTCATCGTTGGGAGAGAAAGATGAGATTTCAGTGGAAATTGATTAAGAAATGACGTAGTAATTTTCAAGTAAGTATATTTACTTATGTTCTTTGTCTAGATGGTAATGGAATTACTCAACTTTAGGGAAATTGTCTTGAAATAAAAAGGTTATCCTTTGGTCTTCATTTTTGATGAATTAATGGTATTTTCACTCTCACTAGTGAATGGTTTTTTGGTCATTAACATTCTCACAACCATATTTTTTTTCACTCTCTATTAGTCCTTAGAAATTAAAACTCCTCCCCTTGAATATATTTTAACATCCAATAAATATTATAATTATCTACGAACCTGAATATGTGATATTTTAGGTAGCCTTTAGGATTCCACTTTTCCTTTTCAAAATAAGTTTTATTATCCCTATGTATGATGTGGGGTTCAAGAATGGTTGAACATTTGGTAACTATGATAAAATTACTAGGGTGTAATTTATTTAAGGGGATGAAATGTTTTACCCCCGTATTTTATGTAATATTTATATTCAAATAATTTAATATCTTTGATAGATTTATTTACATGTTACATATTGTTTATAAAAAAATGATAAACTATTAAAATACAATTATAGCATGGCTCAGTTATCACCTATCAGTTGGATTGAAGGGTATGAATAATAAAAATATATTATTAAATATAGTTAAAACATATAATAAATTATTCCATTTATTATCAATTGATTATAAATTAAATCAAAATTATTTGAAAGCAAAACAAATGTTTTGTTTTAGAAAAACTGTTTTTATGAGCTCAATGTGTTTTTAACTTAATAAATTTAATTAATAACTATTTATGAATGATTTTAATTAATTTTATGTATTATATATTTAACTATATTTTTTAATTAAAATATATATTATTTTACTAGGAATGTGATAAGAATAAATCAAATTTAGTTTTCAAATATGAAATTTTCTTAAAATGGATTTGTGGGTTTTTCACACTTTTAATAAAATTAATTTATTACACTTTAAAAAAAACTATTCAAAAAATGATATCATTTTTGGAATTTTTTTATCATTTTTTATCATAGAGTTAATTTATGATATTATTCTAAAATAGTTGATTTTTTTTGTGAATATTAAGAATACTAATTTTTCAAATAGTCACAGTTTTATGAAATTAATATGATATACTCATGAATTAATAAATTGTGATAATTTTTTTCTTCCAAATATATGGAAATGAACTCAAATAATTCATTTTGAAGCATTATTTTGAATTTTAGAACCCATGTTTGACTTTTGTGAACATTAGTTATATTTTATTCAAATTTAAACCAATATTTATGTCTTTGTAAATAATGGCATTGTTGTATGAATCCATTAAATTTTGGATTGATAAAACGTATAAAAACATTAATTCTTATTATTTAACCAAACAAATTTTGAAACCAATATATAACTTTATTTCAAGGAAAAATAATTTTTACTCTTAAATCAAGTATTTTCTTAGAAACTGTTTTTCATTTTGTTTTGTGCATTTTATAACATTGATTTCTTACACTTATAATAATTTAATCTTAATAAATGTATCCCATATTTGGAATTTTTAGGATAAAATTTAGTAATTATGACATTTTTATTTTTATTCATTATGAATAATAACATTGATAAATATTTTCCACCTTGGTAAGGGTAAAATATGTAAATTAGGGTTAAAACATTGGTAAAAGGATTGAAAATTTCTCTAAAACCAACCTTTATCCAATTTTATGAGTGAAGTTCTTCAATTTATATCCATTTATAAAACATATGGCCATTTGGTACCATTTTAATTTGATTATGAACATTATATTATTTCAAGAAATGAATAAAAAATATAACTCTCTTGACTTTAATAGCTTAATTTTTTTTACCAAAGGATAAGAAGAAGATAATTTTGGATGTAAATGTTTACTTTATAGATATTTTAATTATTTTATTATATTAATTTTTTTAATTTTTAGTGATTTAATAATTTCCTGTAATTCTTATAAAACACCAACATATTATTTATTCAATTACTAGAAAAACAAAATAAATAAGATTTAAAATATAAAAACTAATAATAGCTGAATTATTATGTTCTATAGATTTTTAATATAAATTACATATTATATATATTTTAAATGTTTATATTTTAATTAAATAAATATCTTGATGAATTTAAAGTCAAAGTAAATGAATAATTAAAAAAAATGAAATTACTGATATTATATAATTAATTATATATTATTTAATGATTTAATTTTTTCAAAAATAATATATTGATCCAATTTAATGGAATATGATTGAATATATCATCCATGGTACAAATATGTTTTAATTTTCCTTTTATGGTAACATAATTAACCATTAAATAGTAGAAACCTTTTAGGATGAGGAAAATATCAAAAGGACTAACGAGGAGTTAAGAATAATAGTTAATGGTTAAAAAAATAAACTTGTTTAAATATTAAATTATGTGAGGATTTATAATTATACTAATTTTTTATTCTAAATATTTCAATCTTGATTTACTTGATTATAAAAAATAATTTATATTAATTTATTATTTTATGAAATTCCAAGAGTTCCCCTCTCCTCAGTTATAAATGGGAACCTCCTCTTCCCTCATCCTCGCACCTTTTTATACTTATAGATTAAAAAATACCTACCATAATACATTTATTTATTCCCTAAAAACATCATAGATCTCATGTTCTAGAAAAAATACCATCCCCATTCAGGATTAAGGTGTAATCCAAAAGTGGTTTCTCAACGAAGTGGTATAATTCTTAACCAAGTATTTTCAATTTTATTTCTTCTTATGCCTCATATAAATACATGGTATCAATTATAAAATAATTAATTAAGTATATGAAATATACTTAACATTTATTATATTGTTTTAACAACCAATATATAGCTTCATTCCATCTAATGAAAAGAAATAATATCACTCATGCATACATATGGCCAATCATCTCCACATAATGTTGTGATGTTTTTCCAACACCACTTTACTTGGATGGTAATAATGATGGATATGATAAATAAATATTTTATTTATGATATTATTTTGAATATTTAAAGGTGAATTATTATTTATCTTATTTCCATATCATCTATCAGAAAATGGAAACAACATTCATGCAAAGGCACTACATATCGTCTTTCTGAACGGTGAAATTCATTTTTATATATCTATATTTTATGAACGTTTATAAATATTTATATAATGAATATATATCATACTTATATCATTTATAAAATTTTAAATATAATAAAACCATGATAAAATAATAAGGGCTGAAACTGTACAACCAAAACTTCCATAAAAAACAAAATAGTTAGAAATTGCGATTTTAATAAATATTTATTATCAAGTGGGTGTAAAAATTTATAAGTAGATAATATTTGATATTATAATCATGTAAATGAATATTTTATATAATTATAATAAATTTAAATTTATTATATAAGAGTTTAAATCACTTTTGAAGTAAGTCGATCTTGAGGTGAGAGTTAATTTCTCAATCTCATCCTTATTTGGGATTGTTTAGGTTTTGTGTTTCTATTTATAGAATTATAGGAAATTTATATCTCGAAACCCATTAATTATTCTTATCCTATGGTTATTTTAGATAATTAAAAAATTTTCCTGTCATTTTCCACTCTTAATTAATCAATATAGAGAAATAACATTTTTAAAGAAAATAAACATTGTTTTTCATTCGGTCGGGATTTTTTTTATTCTTTTTCTATATTTTTTTAAAATATTTTAAAGAATATAATTAATATTATATTATAATTTATAATGTCATATTTAACCATTTTTGTCTTTTTTATAAAAAAGTTTAAAAGGAATATTCCTATCATTTTCCAAATAAGGCAACTTTTACTAAAAGTTTGAACGTGAACATTATTTAACATATACCACACATATGACTTTTCCAATATCTTGAATAATTTTTTATTTGAATATTCCTATAAAATTTTCCAATATTATTATATAACAAAAAATTTCCTTAATATTTTACAAATTCTTAGATTTTAAATAAGTGATTTCTGAATGAAAAGGGTATTTTTCTCAATATGTATTCTAGTAATCTTCTAAAATTATTTTTATCTATGCAAATATAATTTGTTTAATATTATAATTTTCTAAGGATAAAATCAAATGATTCCACCCATTATATTTTTCTTTGGAAATTTTATGATTATTTTGATAGTGTTATTTTTTTTTAAATTTCGTATGCAAGTTCTTCCAATATGGATGATTATTGATTGTTAAAAATATTAAATAAGTTTTTTTATTTATATAAATAATTCATTGGAATTATTAAGTGATGGGTGGGGATTATAAATACATAACCTCTAAATTAATAAATAGGTCTCATGAGATAAAAATTTTGGGTATTTGATGAAGACCTTACCTATTTAAGAAAGTTGCTTTGTTTTTAGGCTCAAAGGTAAGTTCAAGATGTCTAGAATTACGAAATCCATAATTGTTAAATAATTTATTGAAGTATATATTTATATTTGAAACGTTTTTATATCCATGGATATGTTTTATGAATATTTTATTATTTATATGGAATTATTTATCGTTATTTATTCCTCATATATTATTCTTCATACCCATGTTATTGATTAAATTGAATGTGTTTTCAGTCAATTATCATTCCATATTTACTATGACTTATTTACTGAAGATATATTCAAATTTAAATAACCCTTATTTATCATTTTATATCACACATATTTTGTTTCCTTTCACTAGGATGTCAGGAAGTGAATTTATATGTAAGGATATTCAAGAGCGAATAATGATGTTCTCAAGGAAAATACTTTTTTATTTGTGTTTTAAGTTTTCAAATTTTTGTGATATTAAATATTGTATCTATTTACCAATACTATAAAATATTCAGTCCTTTATGATTTAGTCTCTTATAACAATTTTGAGGTTTTATGTTATTTGATTTTTACATAATTAAGGATATTTTATGATACATTTATGGAAATGAAACCCTTTGGTTTAGTAAATATTTTATAGTTAAGGTTATTTGTGGAATAATTAATTTATATTTTTAGGCATAAGTATAAAGTTATTGATTACCTTTATGATTAATATGATCATTGATGTTAATGTAAAAATATTTAATTAAAATTATTAGTTTGTGTAATGAAAAATAGACTGAATAGATATCATTAGTTGTTAAAAAGTGATGTGGTCATTAATATTAATTTTGATGATGTTCATCATATTTTTGGGGATTTTATAAGAATTACATTAATATAGTTTTAGAAAATGAATAGCCCATAGGCAAGAAAACCACCCCTTTAATTTAACAAGGCAATGAGTCTTTAACCTATAACCGAATGGGGAAAAGGATACCGTTATTAATAATAGATTATATGATGTCCTGGTTAGTATGAATATTTCTATTTTATATTATTTAATGGATAAAGTTTCAGTTATTTTTGGGAAGAATATTATAAGAAAAAATATTTCTGTTGTTCTGGTATTTTTATGTGAATAATGTTATTTTTGGAGTCATTTTATTAGGTTGAGGTATATATAACCTTTATGTTTAATATATAGGACACTTTGGGAAGAGTAATATTATGTTTTTAGAGATATACAATGAATGGTATGATATAACATTTGAGGTTAAACCTTTTTATAATGTTGAGTCAATTTAGGTTATTTGGGATATAAGGTTATTTATTCATGGAATGATCTATGTGAAACCTTTGGTTTTATTATTGAATTTTAGATATCAATGTATTATTTATTCATATGAAGGTATATTTTCTTTTGGTATTATATTTAATTATTCGAACCATTTTCATTTTAGTAAATATAGAATGAAAATATTTTTATTATTTTGCGGATTATTTAATCTATTAGAAGTTGATTTTAGTTCTTCAAGGGGAAACATTCATCTTGAATACTCATCATTTGGATAAAAAGAAGAGAATATAGTGGAAATTTATTATAGGATGAAATACTACATTTCAAGTAAGTATATTTCATTAATTAATTAGTATATATGGTAAATAAAATCCTTTAATTAATGAAAATTAACTTGAAATGGAAATTTTATCCTTTTAACTTTATTTCTAATGAATTTATGGTCTTTTCAGCCCTCACTGATGTATGGTTTTGTTGTCCTTTACTCTATCATGACTATATCATCTACCACTCTATATTAGTCAGTTGTGGTTAGTTTTATACCCCATGTATATATTTTAAATTCCCACCAATTTTCTCTTTATATGGTAACCCAAATATGTGATATTTCGGGTAACATTTGTGTTTCTCACTTTTCCTTTCCAAAATAAGTTTTATTATCCTTATGTACAATGTTGTTTTTCAATAAAGGTTGAACGATTGTTGATCTAGGAAAAATTATGAGCATTATATTCATTTATGTGGGGGGGTATAATGTAACAAATAAGGGTTTAATTTTTTTATTTCCCTTAAAATAGTTTAATTTCTTTAATAGTTTTCTTTACACGCAACATTTAGTTTAAATGAACCACAATATATTATTAAAATACCATAATTTAATGGGGGAGTTATTATATAGACATTTAATTTAAAAATATGAATAACACTATCGAAATTATGAAAAAATATGGTTCAAACATTTATAAAACGAACTTATTGGAAATCAATTGATTAGAAATGAAAATAACAAAATTTCAAAGTAAAATATTTTTTTATGAATACCAAATTTTAAGCGCATAATGTTTTTTATATTAATAAATTAAAATAATCACTATTGATGAATGGTTTTAATTAATTTTATATATTTTATATTCAATAGTATTTTTTTAATAATCAAATAATGTTTTTTACTGTGTATGTATTAAGAATCAATCAAATTTTATGTTCAAATATGAATTTTTCTAAAAATTATTTTTTTTCATTTTTTAAACTTTTAAAAAATGAATTTATTCCAATATTATTATGATGTAATCATGAATTAATAATTTTATGGTAATATTTTGATTGACCTAATATATGTTGAAGTATTTAAATAATATATGTTAAAACATTATTTTTGATTTTGAACCCATGCTTTACTTTTTTGAACATAAGTTATATTTTATTCAAATAAAAATTTATTTTTGAGACATTTTAATTAATGGCATGGTTGGAAGATTTTATTTAGTTTTTGATAGATCCGAAAGTATAAAAAAATCTATTTATTATTATTTAAAAAAATAAAATCATGGAAACTAATTTTTTACATTATATCAAGGTAAATTGATTTTTACTCATACATCTTGTATTTCCCAAAAAACTATTTTTCTTTGTGTTTTCAACATTTATATTAAAATTAATTTATAATACTTATAAAAATTGAATCTTAAAAATTAGACCCCATAGTTTGAATTTTGAGGTTCATATTGGGTAAATATGTCACTATTATTTTTAGTCATTATGATTAATAACATTGGTAATTATTTGTTACCTCGGTAAGGGAAAACAAATAAAATAGGGATAAATCTTCATGACAAGGCTTTAAAATTGGCC
This sequence comes from Viscum album, assembly GCA_963277665.1. Classification (NCBI taxonomy): domain Eukaryota; kingdom Viridiplantae; phylum Streptophyta; class Magnoliopsida; order Santalales; family Viscaceae; genus Viscum; species Viscum album. Next base: position 1,715,325,667 of record OY728125.1, read on the forward strand.
GAACACTTGAATATATGCAATTGGATGAGTTTATTTCATCCATTTTCATCCAAGACTCAAAAATATTGTCACTTGGTATTATTTTTATTTTATTTTGATCATAATATTATTTAATGAAAAGAATAAATAAAAAATGTCACTCTCTTGACTTTAATATATCTAAAATATTTAAATAATTTTAAGAAGATGATAAACTAATTTACAAATGTATATTTTATTTTTAAATTATTTTTTATCATTGTATTTTTTTTTAATTTTCAGTGATTTAGTAATTACATTAAATTATTACACAACATTGACAAAATATTTATTCAATTAATAGAGAATTAAAGTAAATAATTTTAAAAATACTAAAAGCAATAATATTTATATTAATTATTATGTTATATGATTTCTTTAGATAAATTTATCATATTGAGAATGTTTTAATGGTTTATATTCAAATTTATTAACTATCTTGATGGCTTTAAAGTCAATTTAAATGATTAGTTCCAAAAATGATATCAATGATATTTTATAATAAAAAATATTTTATTAAATTAATAAAATTTAATAAAAATATCATCATATAATTGACTTATATATGGTTTTAAATATCAATCCAGGTCCATTTGTGTGTCACCTTTCCTTTTATGGTAAAATCATAGACACTTAAATAATAGAAAACTTTGATATTGCGATAATTGTCAAAAGGATTAACGAGGGTTAAAAATGAGAGATAAGTGTTATAATATCACATAAACATATATAAATTTTATTATTTGAGATTATTTCTAGTTATCATCATACAATATTGTAAATATATTAATTTCAAGTAACTTTATTATAAAAATTAATATATATTAATTTCATTATTTATATAATACCAAGAGTGCCCCTCCTCTCACTTATATAATGGAACCGCCTCTCCTCTATTACTCACACATGTTGAACCTTATGTGATGGATATATTATAAAATAATTATTCACTAGGTTCTTTTACAAAATCCCAAAGCTTCTGTTCTTGGAAAAAGGTCACCCCATTAAGGATAAATGTGTAAGACAAAAGTGGTTTCTCATTGAAGAGATGTAACTCTTATTTAAGAGTTTTCAATTTTATTTCTTCTCATAAATCCCCTAAATCCATGGAATAAATTAAAAAAATATTTAATTAAGTACTTTTAACATACTAAATTGTGATTATGATGATGTAACAACCATTTCAGATCTTTTTTTCACCACATGGAAGGTGAAAACATCACTCATGTATACGTACGACTTACCATCTCCACAAAGAGGTGTAATTAATTTCTCATAACCAATTTACATGGATGGTTATAATGATGGATTTAATAAATATATTTGTAATTTATGATATTATTATGATTATGTAAGAGTGGATTATTATTTACCTTTCTTTTATTTCAGCCATCGAAAAATGGGAATAACATTCATGCGTACGTACGACATAACATCTCCATGAATGATGTAATTAAAATATGTATATAATGAATATATATGACATTAATCTAATATTTAAAATTATATATATGATGGAACCAAGATCAAATTATAATTACCGGAACTGCGGAACCAAATATTTCATGAAATACAAAACATTTAACACATAGAAATAATGATTTTAATAAATTATTATTAATAAATGGGTTTTGAAATGTTATAATAGGGTTATATATGATACTATATGTATTAAAAATTTTATGGTATAGAATTATAATAAATAAATAATAATTTATACAGGAGGTTTGAGAACTTTCTTAGAAAACTGAGATCGAGGTAACAATTTATTTCGCAATATCATCCTTATTCAAGATTGTTTATGTTTTATGTTTCCATTGAGGTGATTATTTGATATTTTATCATAAAACCATTTAATTTTTCTTCTACTATTTTTATTCCTAAAAATTTCAAAATTTCATTACATTTTCTTCTCTTTTGTACCCAAGATACTATAATAATGATTTTAAAAAAAACCAACATTGTTTTCCATTCAGTTAGGAATATTTTTCTTCAATATTCATTTATAATTTAAAATGTTTCCAGGAAGGTTTTTACTATTCTAAATTGATTTGTTAAATTATTTTTTTCCATGTTTGAATTTTTATAAATATGTTGAGCCGTTTTGTCATTTTATAAATGTGGAATATTTGTCTAAATGTGTGAACAAACTATTTGTTTTAACATAAACCAAACGAATTTATTTTCTCAACATCATGAATAATATTTTATTTAAAATCTTCCTTTCAATTATTACAAATTTATTATTATGAAAAATCATTTCATTAATTTCTTTAAAATTTTATATTTTAAATTAGTGATTTCAAAATGAAAAAGTTATTTTCCTCAAGAAATCTTCTAGTGATATTTTTAAATTTTATTCTCTATTTCAACATAATTTTATTAATATTATTAATTAATGAAGATATAATCTAATTATACCATACAAAATATTTCTTTGGATGGTTTATAATCTGTTTGACTAGGTAAATTATTGAAATTGTGTGTGATAGTTCTTCCAATATAGATGATTATTGATTGCAAATGAATATTGATTATGTTGTTCATTAATATGAAGAATTCCTTGGACTTATTAAGTTGTGGTTGTGGAATTGAATTACATAGCCCTCAATTAAATTATAGGTCTCATGGGAAAACTTTTGTTGGTTATTTGGAAGATTCCATACCCATTTAAAAAGATTTTTTTTTGGCATGAGGCCACAACGATAATATTAAGATGTTTAGAATTATTTATTCCATCACTATGAAATAAATTATTGATGTCCATGTGATTATTTGAATAGTTACGATATCTATGGATAAGATTCATTATCATGTTATTATTTATAAACAATTATTTGATCATCATTTATTTTGGATATATTATTCTTCATGCTGATGTCTTGGATTAAATGGAATGTGTTTTCAATTATTTATCTTTACATATTTATTATTCTTATTTACTGAAAATATATTCCATTATATGTAACACTTAATGAGCATTTGATATCACCCTTATTTTGATTCCATTCCTCAAGATGTTAAGAAGTGTAGTGTGACTGACAAGAAATGAAATTATAGAGAGAATACTGATGTTCTAATTAAAAATACATTGTTTTGTTCTATGTTTTCAAATATATGTGACATTAAAGTGTGTATCTAGTTTACAAAGACTAATAAACTGTTTTTTCCTTTGGGATGTGATCATTGGTATCAAGTTATTGTTCCCTTGGATGTATTTACCCCCAAGAGGGTAGGGGTGAATCAATGTTTTATTTTTATGAATTATTTTTCTTTTGAATTAAATATAATGAACTTGTTATGATTCTCGATCCACTCAATGATATATATCAATATAAATTCATGTGAAATGGTAGTAATATAGAGATAAACCAAAAATATGAATAATGTTTTGTATAATGACATACTCCTTGTCATGTTAGTTATTCCATCTAACATGGATTCTCAACTATAATCTTCTTATCAATTAAAATGGTTGATACGATGTCACACTATATCTCTCCTGAATCTACACATGAGGTTCTTCATACAGTATCCTATTGTGTTACTAGAATCCACAATGAACTTATCCACCAGATACTTCTACTCCTAATTCAAATAAGAGGCTTCTCTTACTACCAGGTCCAACTGAGAGGCATACTCCTTTATTAAATTTTTGATCTACTTTAGGTTGGTCTATTAATATTCATCCAAGATATTTCAAGATCATACATTCTTGTATACACTTCAAGAACCATTAAAACTTTCTAGTATTTCTCACAAATCATTGAACACCTATATTTGATTAGTTTCCTTAGTTGAACAGTGTTATAGATATAATTCCTTCTGATGATGAAGTCCCAACCCGACTTGAATGTGTAAAAGTTTTTCATATAACTTCTTTATTATATGATGAAAGATTAATAATTTCAAAACATAATTCAATATCTTCTTGAATCATCCATTTATGTACACTTTATGTAAGGATTTTATAGAATCCAAAACCATTGAAAAAATATTTTTTAATCTTCATTATTATGTTCACCCAAATTATGTTTCAGGTATGTTTTCACATGAATGTGTATTTATTATCACATGCATAGAAAGGAATACATTCTTCCCATTCCTCTTCATTTTTCTTTTCAAAAACACATTATCCACTTTTTTTCTAAATGTATGTATAAGTTCACTACCTCTTTCACATAAACATTATGCAAAATATAATAATGGATATTTAGGTACTTCATAGAAGGGTTAATACACTATCTTGATGTGTGCGTGAAATTTTTATTTCTCAAAGTACACATTGTCTACTTCTTTTCATACTTCCTTCAAAAAATAGTATTTATATACTTTATAAATTAACTATGTAATCCTTTAATGAAAATGGAACTGATCCTTTATTAAATATAATGTGTGTGAAAATGTATCACTATATCTTAATTAAATTCATGCAATGTATGAAGATAACACATGAGAGTATCATGTAAACTCAAGTGTCTTCAGATAACTTGTTCATCATAAATACTTTGAGTGTGTTTGACACAAGTTGAAAGACTTGAAGAATATCCCTTTCTCCCTCATGTAACATTATCATGGTGAGGGATTCTCCCATCTTGCAAGCAAGAGATGTATAATGGATCTATTTTCTTTGAAAAAAAAATAGGGCACTCTTAAGATAATAGGTAGACTATATCAGTCTTGATTATTATCATTTTATAGGAAGCTATCCACCACTATTGATCTAATAAAATTCAATGTTAGATCACTATTTTTTATGTCATGTCAGTCAACATTTTTAATTCTTACACATATTGAATTATTTTAATTTTTATGCGAACTAGGTCATGATGAAAATCAAGTCACCTATTCTTATGTGACAAGGATTTCTTCCCATTTTCAAGAGCATTATTATAATCTAATGATTCTTATTTAGATGATAGAACACAACTATGTATATCTTAGTCTTTATACAATGAAATTTTCAATCATCAAAATATTCATCTTTCTAAATAATCGTATGCATGAAAGAGGTAGAATTCATTCATTATAATCCTTCATCTCATAATTTATGAATATTGGTCTCAAAAAATTCATGACAACTGTGGATTCAATCAGTGGTGGTATTGGAATCTCCTTCATTACAATGGATCTCTAAATAAGGTAGAGGTAGTAGATGACAAGAGGCAATGATTGGATGGATTATATGGAGAAAATAAGATGGCTCCCTAAATGTATGTAACATTATAAAAATGGGATCAGTAACCAATGATTGTTTATCCCACACCATAAATTCTTCTAATTTAGGCTTTAGGTTACTAGAAAATCAATGCCATAACACACTTGAGATGGATATGTGGGATAATCCCCCATCACAACTTCACAGACCACTGGATTCAGCCAAGTGGGCTTCTCGCCTAACCTATGCATGGCTCATTCAAAGAATGCTTCCAATAGGCCATATACATGGGCCCGACTACACTATATGGGAACTATTCTTTCCCACCCTTCTCTACAAGCCATGTGCTTTCCCAAGTTGGATCCCTTGGGAATGGTTGACATTTGAGTCCCATAGATCCATATCTAATCCTAACTAGTGTCTTGGACCCTATTTTTTTTAATAATATCACAAATTATATATAATACATAGAAATATCTATGTAAAAATATAAGTGTCATTCCATTCTAAAATTTACTGCTCAAGTCTTAATCCTCATGCAATAAGATATATTTCGTGGTCTTATTCTTCTAAAATATTGTACTAAACAATGTGCCCTCTATGAAAAATGTATTTGAAATTAAGGCCAGTGCAATCAATCATCACGTTTAACATGGGAAATTTATTAAGCATGAAATCCAGTGAAGTAATGTGAATCAAGAATTTTTTCCAATGAATCACCGCTCCATCCAAACTCACAAAACACATATAGAAACATTATTGAAAACAAATGCAACATTGGGTCTAACAATCTTCTCCATTGTACTTTATTGTTGATATATCTTCACATATTTGAAAGTAAATATGGGTTCTCAAACTTTCTCCCCCTTAATGGAAATAAACTTAAAAGGGTAACTAGGGGTATTATAATCAAATTTTTCTTTAAAAAACATGTAATTCAAGATTACAAGAAAAAAATCCTTTTTCACTTCTAAAAGATGGCTAATTTTATATTGTTTTAGTAGAAAATGCCTTAATTTAATCAACAATAAGACTACATAGGATAAACTGCTATAGAAAAAAAGATAGTTACAACAAAGGTTTACTATGTGTACTATAGAAATCCATAATGGTTAAAATGTGATTTGGTAATTAAAAATATTTTTTTGGATGTTCATCATATTTTTTGTGATTGTTCATGTAATTAAATTAATATAGTTCTTAAAAAAAGGACAACCCATTGGCTAGGAAACAACCCATCGAATCTCGCAAGGCCATGGGATTCAACCCATAACTCAGGGGCAACAAGGGTGCAGTTCCAACCACTAACTTACATTATGTCCTCTGAATCATGAAATTGTTTATTTTAATTGTTTTTTTGGATAAATATTAAGTTAATTTTCCAAGATATATTATCAGATCAAATCATTCTGATTTTTTTAGATTTTGATTTGATTAATGATATTTTGAGAGGCATTTTATTAGGTTGATGTACATATAAACATTAGTTTTGAATTGGAGGATTATTTGAGAAGAATACTATTATATTTTTGGAGAAGTAATATGAAGGGTATGATATAAATTTTGAGGTTAAAACATTCATTAATTTCGAGGCTATTGAGATTATTTGGGAAATAAGGTTATTTATTTACCGAACGATCTATGTTAAATCATTGGGTTTTTTATATAATTTTAGATATTAATGTATTATTTATTTATATAAAGGTTTATTAATTTTGGGTATCATCTTATATTGTGAAAAAAATTCTTTAAATAAAGATATGAATAATAGTTTTTTATTATTTTGTGGATTATATGATCAATTAGAAGATGATTTTAGTTATTATAGTATGAAAAATTCATCTTGAATACTCATCGTTTTGAAAAAATGAATATATTGTAGAGAAAATTGAATAAATAATGAAATTTTATTTTTCTTGCAATAATATTTACTAATGTTCTTAATTTTAATGGTAAATAAACTCCTCAACTTTAGGAAAAGGATCTTGAAATAATAATGTTATCATTTTACCTTTATTTCTAATTAACAGATTTTATTTTTACCCCTCCCTAATTTATGGTTTTGTGGTCATTAAACTTATCATGACTAGGTTATCTATCACACTGTATTATTACATTAAAATTAGTGTTCTCCCATATTTATATATTTTAACTCAACACTAATTTTATCCTTGTTTGGTATCCCAAATTTGAGATATTTCAGGTTACCTTTATGTTTCTCACTTTTCATTTTCAATATTAGTTTTGTTATCCTTATGTACTATGTGGGTTTTTAACAAAGGTTGAACCTTTGATGAATGAGATAATATTTTGAGGGTAAAATTTGTTTAAGGTGGTATAATGTAACACACAAGGATTTTATGCTACATTTCTCATCAAATAATTTAATTTATTTGATCATTTTCTTTATGGGAAGAATTATGTTTAAACAAACCTTGATATACTTTTAAAATACTATTATTTAATGGGGAGTTTTTTGATAGTCAATGTATTGAAGGATATAAATAAGACTAACTAAACTATTAAAAAAATGATTTAAAATTGTATAAAATTAATTTATTCATTAAAAAATGATTATAAATGAAATTAAAATCATTTTAAATTAAAATGGAAGTTATTCTGAAAAAATATTTTTATGCATGTAGTGTTTTTTATCATAATAAATTGAATTAAAAACTATTGTTCGGAGTGAGTACCACATGAACGGGTGAATTGTGTTCCCAATAAAAATTTCTATTGAACATGGATTAATTTGAAATACCCTGATTAATTTAAAACAATGTAGTTAATCATTATAGAAGATTGTAATATGTTATAATCTTTCAAAAGGTTTCTTAACTATTTATTATCTCTTAGGTAAGTAATATGAAATATTAATTAGTTCTTTGAAATAAATTTACTTAATTAAAAAATTATAAAAATACTAATAAATATTGAATATCAAAGTTTTAGTTTTTGTTTGGTTAAAATAGTTTCAGTTTTAAAAGTGGAAGGAAAGTAAAAAAAACAAAGTAGAAATTTAAAACAAGACGTTCAGTCTTAGGATGAGACATATTCCTCTTTACATTGTGATCACTATCCACCATGAAGTTTATATAAAATAAAATTTTTTATTCACAACCTATAATGGGTTTTACAACAATTTACAAACTGTCTAGGTCACACACAACCTCTTCCACTGTTATACATTGGAGTAAAAACAAACAGGTCACACATGGACCCCTACCACTATTATCTATGCGAGTAAATGTGTAAAACTATTTAAAATAATATTTCATTTATCTTATTGTTCAGTATAAGAGATAGTGTGCACATGATAAAAAAATATCATGCACACACACTGCTCAATATATAGAGAAAACAAATAGAACTGAGCAATGTAAACGTGTAAGGAAATAAATTATTGGTCTATTGAAGTTTATATTTTTACTCTTTGATTTGATTCAATGTAAATCCAAAATTGGGTTATCTTGAAATATTTTTAAGAATAAAGAGTCAGAGACTCTTATTGTTGATTGGAGGAAAGAAGCAGATTTGTTTGAGATTTTGGCTTCCTCAGTCGAGTGATTGCAGGATGTAGCAGATCGACTCTTCAATTATATGTTAGTTCTGTAAGGTTGGCCTTTAATATTTTTATATAATTCTCATCATCATAAGATTCTACACTTTTTTTATAAGGTAGTTTTCTTCTCTTTTTATTAGCAGTATCCGGAATATTCAGATCCTCTATGCTTCCTTATATTGCATGTATGAAATCTTTTTCAATGAGTTTTGTTTTGAATATAAGAGAAAATAATTAAAATATAAATTGGAATTAAATAAAATAGTATAACACATAGAAAAATTTTAAATGAAAAGGTTAAGTTTAGAAATACTGGCGGTGAGTCTTAGAATGACGACTCAATACTGGCGATCTCTCAGATTCTAGATAAGACATGTTTAGCGGTGTCTCAGGCTGATGGTCTCTCATCATGGTGGTATGAAATTGTTGGTGTCTTATAATTTGACAATATTTCATGTCTGATTAGTGGTAGATAAAATTTCATGTCTTACTATTTGTGTCTCATCAAACTGTAGGTCAATCTGGCAGTGTCTCACACTTTTCCAAATTTATGTCATCGGGACATGACATCCTTGTGGTGAGATATATTGGTGGGTTCTCATAGTTAATAAGATTTTATTGATGACTATGAGTCATAGAAAATTGTGATTCATGTGGAACAGTTTCAGTGTCAATAGCATGTCAACATAGCGGTGAGTCAGTCTTAATAGTGAGAGTCTGGGAGTGACTCGATTTGGAAGTGCCTCAACATCAATGAAAACTTATCCTTAACCAATTTTATCACCTATCTCAAAATATAAAATATTTTTATACAACATGAAATTCATTAATATCATTAGAATTGTGTTTTCTTAATCATTAAAAGAATAAGTTCAACAATGTCTACCCTTTTTATGACCACAATGCATGGAATCAAAGGTATCGCAAATATAAAACACGACATCAATGGTAAGATCAAAAAATAAAAAACTTGGTATATAATTCATAGTATATTCAGATGGTATCAAAGTTAAATTATAAGAAAATAAAGGTAATTACTAATTATCCAAGGTAAAAAAGGTTAAAAACAAAAAATATCAAAGGCAACACATACCAATCATTGTAAAAAAAGAAATTACATAGGTTTCTACCACTTTTAGGATTATACAAAAATTAGAACATAAGGAGATGTAAAAATAGGAATTGGGAAAAGACTAAATATATATAATAGAATAATATTCAGACAAGGAATTTAGATAAGCCTTTAAAAAAATTTATTATAAAACAAGTCCCATAAAAATGGAAAAATATAAATTCAAAAACATCATAAAGGCTTATGGGAAGGATCCATAGGTTCTTTTCCTTTTCTTTTTTCATTCTCTGGATTAGAAGAAGAAGTATTATAAGGTACTATAAGAAAAGTAGATGGAACACTGGTGGGGAGTATAGCTATGTCCCGAGGACGATCTTCTATAATAATAACTAGACAATGTTTCCTCATATCTTGTGAATGTGGTATAGGGAAAGGTTGGAATATTGTAGGTAAAGGAACACAAGGATCCCTGGTAACTCCTAGTCTAAAATATAGATGTGGAGTTACTAGAATGTGTTCCTGAGAAACAACTATAATTCCATGAATATGAAGAAACAACTTCATCAGATTGATGAAATCCACAATGATCTAGGAACCAATTTCAATTGAACAAAAGAATTATCATTTTTCCTTTAAAAACCAATTGATCACTAGGGTCATTTTTTTCAATTGATACACTAGTTCCATGAATGCCTAGGTAACTGATGACATTCTCAAATTTTCTATTATGAACTTAAAATTAGGTTCATTGATTTCTTTTTATAAATCCAAGAGAGATAATATCTTATGGACCTGGTAATTGACACCCTATCATATTTCATATCATTATCATATGAGGTAATAAACATTTTAGCATGGTCCATGTTATATCTTACTCGAATAAAATTTACTTTGTGTTGGTCAAGCATGAAACTTGAAGCACTGGTTAAGGTAGGTCTGAACACGCCTCTAACAATAGATCTTATCACCTCAACATCAAACCCTAGAGAGGTAGGATTAGATACAAATTTATCACATGATACATATTCATGACTCTTAATAGTCATATCAAAATTTGATTTAAAAGTATACTTTATCTCCTCAATGAAATATTTGATAGAATGAATATCAATTATTACCCTTTCATTTTCAATATCTATCTTCTAGATTTGATGAATCATTTTAGGTTGAATGTGTTGAATTACCAACTAAAATTGATATCTTGAATCATTTTCAATAATCATGGTCAAGGAAAGAGATTAATTATTCATAAATTTATCAAAATAAGATAATAAAATTTTAAAAAAATCACCTAATTCACTCTATATGACTATATAAACTTTTAGAATGGGATCAACAGGGTCAGGTATATGATCTATAATTGAGGATTATTTTAAAAAACCCATAAAAATAAACTTGAGATATCACATTTCCCTTAGGATATTCTTTATTTAGAACCTCAGTTCCACCAACCTTTGGTGGAAACCTTACTCCACGTGAGAACTTATCCCACTCTTCATACATTTAATCAAACCAACTTTATAATGTTTTAGAAATAGGTGTTTAAGATACAATAAGTAAAAAAACTACACATAAGAATGTAGGAGGGATAACACTAGGGTTCTCAACATCCTGAATAGAAATATTATTTTCACCAAACAATAATTCAATAATTGAAGGTTCCTCTTCCTTCTGCTAATCAATTTTCTATATAATAAGTTTATTCCCAACAATAGTATGTGCAACTACCACATAGATGTGAACATGAGTCTCTTCAGTATCTATATAATCCAATTATACCTCACTAACTAACTCAAAATATGGAATCTCTTTCTTACTTTGATCAGCCACATATTGTTTCACAGTATAAATCAAAAACATCTATTCCACAATAGTAAAGTCATAAACATCTTGTTCATCCCCAACTGACCTCATTTCTGATCCATCAAAAGTTATAATTTCTTGAAATATTATCATAGAAGAAGATTTATCCCCCTCAAAAAATAAATCTTTCTTTTTAATCCTTGGGTGCACTTCTCCAGTAAAATATGGTTTCTCTACAGGAACACTTTGTGAAAAAAGAAACTCCAGATTAATCTCTACATCTATCCTCTTTTTTTCCAACTGATTCACCAGGGTCAGAATCATCATCATCATCTTCACTTTCATGACCATTTTTATCATATCCATTCCCATTAACACTTTAATTTCCATTTCCATTCTTATCCTCATCATCATCATCACCACTATCATATTCATCATCAAACATTGAGCTACATTTAAATTGATCTTCCCCAAAACCTCTCTTTCTTTAACATCACTATCCAAAATCATTTTTCTTTTTAGAAGCCTCCTAGGTGGTCTAAGAGCCCCATATGTAATTTGGGATAACATGAGAGACAAATTAGGGTCACTCCATTCATCAACAGAGATTTCCTTCTCTAATTAATATTTTTAGTTGATTCTACTTCATTATATGAAAAAACAAAAATATTATCAAGCTCTGAAACTAGATCAACAATATCTATTGATCTTGTTGGATGGTCTACCAAATTAAAATTAAAATACAACTTATCACTATCTCCATCCCACCATCTACTCCAGTGGTTCCATCTATTATTTATTCTTGAGAAATTCTTTTTTCAGTGAAAAAACCACTAAAATATGTAAGCATTTCATCTTCCTCAGTAACTAGGCCATTTTCCTTTAACAATTAAAAAATCATATTTGGATAAATCAAGGAGATAGATATGGTGGAGGCTTTATCATATCTGATAGATGAATCATAATATATATATATATTGATATTAAGACCTCTTAGTATAAGAATAAAAATTATTATTTTTATTATAGAAACACTTTGAAGGAAATGTGAGAAACCCATGGTAACACACCTAGAAATGAAAAACCATGGGACAAAAATCAAACCTAGAAATCATCCGCATACATAACTTTCGAACCATCATGATTTATCTCAGAGTCGAGCACTAAATTAATAGATAAAATACCTGATTGATGGATGATGGAGTAAGTATGTATCCTACCCAGCTAGCCTTCCATCTTCTATCTGCTAATGACTGTAGGAGAAACACCCATATTTAATAGATCTGTTTCCCCCCCCACATTTTTTGCTCCTTTTTGGGTGATTGTCTCTTCCAAAAATATAAAACTGGTTGTGGGTGACCACAGGGGAATCCGGTTCACATTGAACCCCCATAGAATCCATCATCCCTACATTTTTGAAGCACTTTAAACACCAACAAATTACATGGTAACAACCATTTTGATTCAACTTCCCTTTATACTACTACAACTTCATTTGCAAGCTTGGGATGCAATAGTTCAACTAGAGTTGGAAAAATCAAATTGATCTTCTGTTTCTTATCTAGTATCAATCCTTATAGATACTTCATTGAAGGAAGATTCATTCATGGAATATAAACTTGTTTGAAAAGCTCAATCGAGGGTAAGAATAAGTTTTAGAAGTTTGAATTTCAGAAAAAGGAAGGTCGCACAGGTCTTGAGAGAGAAAGGGGAGAGAATAGAGATGCTTTTGGAAATATAAAAATGTTTCTTTTTTATCATTTGGGATTTAGGTATATTGAAAAATAGATGTAGAAATGATAACGAAAAATTAAAATTGAAATTAGTATCATGAAAATATATGTACCAGGTTACAAAAATAACATAATTCTGGATAAAAACAAACTATAAGATAGAAAACATTAAAAGTAGAATAATTCACAAAGGCATATACCTAATTGTGTGAAAATCCAATGGTGTGTTGACAAAGATGGTGAGACAATTAAATGGTGAGACAACAACAATGGTGAGACAACAACAATGGTGAGACAAATAAAATGGTGAGACAATAATGACAACAAGACAACAACAATGAGACAACCTAAAATTGTGTCATACCTAATGGTGTATCACTCAATGGTGTTTCATTAACAATAGTGTGTCACACAATGGTATTTCATACCCAAAAATGTGTCTCTAAAAAATAAACATAACCAAAATTAATCATTCCTAATTCATATTTGATATCATCCATTCTCTTAGAATTTAATGGCTTTGTAAAAATATCATCTAATTGATGTTCTGTATCAATTTATTCAAGAGTTATATCAATCTTTTGAAAATGGTATCTCAAAAAGTGATGACTTATATCAATTTTAATTATTATATAATGTGATACTCGAATCTTATAAATATTTATATGACTTGTATTTTCATAATTTATGGGTAAATGTCATAATTAATATCCATAGTCTATTAAAGTTTGTTCCATCCCCAAAATATGTGCACAACAACTACCTGTCTCTTTGTATTTAGATTTAGTTGTGGATAATAAAAAATAATTTTGTTTCTTACTACACAATAAAAGTAGATAATTTCTTAAAAAGTGACATGTTCCAGAGGTTATTTTTCTATCTAACGTGCATCCACCAAAATAAAAATTAGAATAACTCACTTGAACAAATGATTTTCCCCTAGGGTAAAACAAATAATAAATTGGTAGTATATCTAAGATATTTAAAAATTATTTTAACAATATTTTTGTGTGAGTATTGTGTATTAGCATGAAAAGGAGAACAAAAAAATACATTAAACATTATATCTGGTGCAATAGCAGTTAAGTAGAGAATAATTTCAAATGAACCTCTGTAAGTGGCATGATCATCTGGTTTCCCATATTCATCAAGATCCAACTTACATGTTGTACTCATAGTTTTATCACTAATCATAGAATGTTAAAATGTTTTAAAATGTCAATTTCATATTTAATTTTATCTTAAGTAATTCTTTATTCATTTTGAAAGATTTGAAATCAAAGAAATAATTTTATTTCACCCATTAAACTTATTTCAAACTCACTTTTCAATATTTTGGATAAATTATTACAAAGATAATTTCTTGATGATATAAAAATAATATCACCAATATAGATTTATATTACTAATAAATCATTTGAAATTCATTCTATGAAAAGAGTAGGATAATATATTACTTTTTAAAAACAACATGAAATAAAAAAATTGTTGAGCCTATCATACCAAGCTCTAGGAGCCTATTTAAAACCGTATAAAGCTTTAGTTAATTTGAAAACTTGATTTAAAATATGAGGATCATCAAAAGTAGGGGTTGTTCAAAAAAATATCCTCAATTATAAAACCATTTGAGAATTAAATATTGAAATCCATTTGATAATTTTGGAAATATAGATGAGTTTCATTGGAAATAAGTATTCCTACAACTTCATGTATATATATAGTTGCGATGGTTTTCTTATAGTCAATTACTTCTTATTGAATATAACAAAGTGTAACATGTTTAGCCTTATTTCTAACTATAATTCCAAACTCATCAACCATATTCATAAACACCCATTTAGTTCCAATAGTTAATAAGTAACTAGGTCTATCTATTAGTTCGTACACTTTTATTCTTTCAAAGTGATTCAACTATTCTATCAATTTTATCACCCAGAATTCATCTTTAATAGCTTCATTGATGTTATAAGGTTCTAGTTGAGATAAGAATGGATGATTTTCACCCAAATTTTATAGAGATTCTCTAGTTTTTGTACCTATATCTAGATATCCTATAATATAATATAATATAAGGGATGATACTTAAGAGTTATAAAAACATTATAAAAATAAGGGATGGTCACTTCAGGTTGTAATGTTAAGGTTTTAGAAGATCTAAAAATTCTTCAATACTGGATTATTTTTATGACTGTTCAACTAAAGAATTTAAAGGTTTATAATTAATGTTCAAAGTTGAAATATTATCATCAAGGTTTAGTAAGGATTTATTAGGTTCATGTGGATCTATTTCTTCAAAATTTACACGGATATATTCTTCCCCAATTTTGTTCATTTTATTGAAATCTCTATAGGATTTACTAGAGGTTGAATAACAAGGGAAAATTACATCATCAATTTTGGAGGAAAATTTCACTAAATTATAGTTCACATTAAAGATAATGTATCTAAAACTAAAAACTCTAAATAAATTAACCTTTTTTTCTATTGTTCTAGAGTTCATAAGGGGTCTTCTTTAGGATAGGTCTGATCAAGACTCTATTAATAATATAACAGTCTATATTAATAGATTTTATCAAAAAACAAATAGGTTGGACATACTCATTTAACATGGTCCATGCTATCATTTATAAGGTTCTATTTTAACTTTCAATAACACCATTCAACTAAGGGGTCCCAGGAGAAGATATGTTATGAGTGTAGCCATTTTTTTGAAAAAAGCGTCAAAATATTGATTCTCAAATTCACGGTCATGGTCACTCTTTATGGTTTTAATTCTATGTCCACTTAAGTTCTCTATAGATCTCGCATACTTGATGAAATAAGAACTAGATTCACTTTTTTGAGTTAAAAAGAATACCCAAGTATACTTAGGGAAATCATCTATAATAACATAGACATAGTGTTTACCATTTAAACTATAAATTTTATATAGTCCATATAAATCCATGTGAACCAACATAAGAGGATGATAAGTTTGAAAATTCTTTCTTCAATTTATATGAAACTCTGTTCTGTTTCTATTTTTCAAAGGGGTTATAGACATTATCTGTTGGGAACTGAAGCTTATTTAAATTTATAACTATACCTTTCCTAGGTAGCTTCATAAGTGAGTGGATATTTTAAAGACACAGTCTCTTTTTCAAAAGACAATATTCTTTGCGAAAGGAACTTAAGAAGGAAACATTTTGAGAAAATAATGAATTTAAATCAACTACTTAAAGATTATAATTTCTCAAAGTAGTAAAAACATAATTATTTTTAGAATCATAAAATTTTCAAGCACCATTATAAAACATAATATAAAAACCATCATCACATAACTAATAAATACTAATCATATTTTATTTTAAACCATAAAAAAATAATACTTTAAAAATAAAAACTGAATTTTGTTACCGATTTGGCTAAGTCGCATGATTTTTACATTAGAATTGTCACTAAATGTGACATGACCCCACATTAACCATACTATGTCACTTGAATCATTCAAAATCCCTTGTCTTATATATTGGAAAAACACTATCAAAGTTCCATACACTCTTAAAGTAGTTCTTCAAATAGTTAACCTACAAAAAACATTTGTTACAATAAATGACATTGGTACCCAGATCTATTTGGGCACAGAGATGTTAACCATTAAGACTTTGGGAACCAACATTTTCTTAATGGGTTTACTATAAATAGATTGTAAACTTTTGGAAATAATAATTTGGTTAGTTACTTTAGATAAATAATTTGTTTTTTAAATTTATGGCATTGAATTAGGTATAAAACTATTAGTTGTCACTCCTTAATGTCCAAGTTGATATCTTTTTTATGTTACATAATTAGGTGTAACATGATTAACTAAAATTTAAGTAATATTTTTTCTACCATTTGTAAACATTATATGTCTTTAATTAACTTCTCATTTGAATGTTAGGTTTTTTATTTTCTCTTAACATTTGATAATTTTTCTCTTTTTCAAAAGAAAAAATAGATTTAATAATTATAGTTAGAGCATGATGTCTTTTGAGAACATTGAAATGATCCTTAACAAATTAATGATGTCTTCCATCATACTAAAATATTCAAACATATCTTCCTGATACATGTCGTCATTATTTTCATTTTTATAAATATCATCATTATTCATAAATAAAATACTAGAAACAGTAAGTACCACACTGAATATTTTCATTAAGAAAATGTCAGCTCAACTAGTATTTTCCACATGTAATTAGTCAAAATCACTTGAGCTATCCTCTAAATCACTCCATGTAGCTTTCATTAATTTATTATACATTCAATCCCTGTCATCATATATCTTTTTATACATAATATTTGGATAGTCTAATTTTATATGTCCTTTTTTTATATTCATAGTAGACAAATTATTTTGGATCATCATCCCTTTTATACTTTTTCTTCCACCTTCCTATTGAATCATATTTCATTTTGAATTTTGTATTCATGAAAAATTTATTTTTCCTATAAAAAGTATTAAATATTTTAGTTAGGTGTGCCATCTCCTCATCACCATATGGTGAAGATTCACTGTCACTTGAACTCACATCTCAGAATTTCTCTTTTCTCATTTTCTTTTTCATACGATTTAGATATAATAGTCTTGAAGGATACATATATTATTTTAGGCTCTTTATATTGTTCTAGGATTAATTTTACCTCTTCTTCACACATGATAAACTTACCAATCATCTACATGATTCAAAATTTTCTAATATGACAGTATTCTCTAATTGATAAAGATGTGCATCTATATCTTTTTAAAAGGCATCTCAACAATCTCATAATCCATTCCTTGTTAGATATAGTTTTTCAATATGATCTCATGGTATTAAAAATTTCATTAAACCTGAGGTACATTTCATAAATAGGTTTATCAAGATTCATCTTAAAATAATAATACTAATTGTCTTGGTATTAAGCCTCATCTCATTAATATTATAAGTTCCCTCATATGAAACCCATAAAGTTTCCCAAATTTCATGTACTGTTTTACATGTAAATATTTTGTTAAATTATTCATCTCCTAGTTCATGGTAAATGGAATTAATTTATTTGTAACTATTTTAATAATAAATTGTTGTAGCTTCATCCTATGTAGCTCTATCAGTTGCAAGTAGTTCATATTTATCTTCAATTGCAGACGATATCCCAAAACCCATACTTTCTATATGCATTTTAATTTTAATATTCCATTTGGATTGATACCATGGAAAAAATAAGGTCTATTGGTAGCTGAACCTTATTATATATTATCCATTTAAAGAGATAAATTTAGAAATGAAAAAAATTTATGATTTCTAAAGCTTAACTAAAATTGTAGTTATACCGATTTGAAAATTTTAATACCAAAGAAAACAAACCTATGATACCAAATATTTTTCTATGTGAGTATCTCCATAGGTGGTGGGGGTGAATTTAGTACCCAATAAAAATTTATGTACAAAATGGATTAATTTAAATTACAAAAAAAATTAAAATGGCCATGTTAATCAATAAAGTAGATTGTTATAAGTTGTAATCTTTCAAAATGTTTCTTAAATATTGATTAGTTCTTGGGTAAGAAATATAAAATATTACTGAGTCATTTGAAATCAATTTAGTTAATTAAAATCTTATAAAAACACTAATGTTGATTAACTGTCAAAGTATTAGTTTTTATTTGGTTAAAAAAATTTCAGTTTTAAAATTAGAAATAAAGTAAAAAAAACACATAGTAGAAAGTAACAACAAAAGTTTTGGTCTCAAGCTAAGACTTAGTCCTATGCACATGGTGATTACCTATCATTAAGTAATTTATATTATATAAAAAGTTGATATAACACCTTGATTATGTTTAAATATAGTTTAAAAACTTTCTAGGTCACACATGAACTCTTCCACAATTATACGTGGGAGTATAACCAAGCATGTCACAAAGGGACCTCTAACACTTTTATCAGTGGGAGTATATATGTAAGAAGATTTAAGAGAAGATATCAAGTATCTTCTAGTTCAGCACAAGATACAATGTTCATGAGATAAAATAGAAAATGCACACAAATTGATCAATAAGTAATAATAAATAAATAGAACTAAACAATCTAAAAGTGTAAAGAATGAAAATCTTGGTATGTTGAAGTTTAGCTTGTGACACTTTGATTTAATTCATAGTAAAGTTCAAGTAAGTTTTTCTTGAAATTTTATGAAGAATAGAGTGTCTAAGAATCATGTTCTTTAATGGAGGGCAGGAGAATTTGTGTTTGAGATTTTAGTTTCCTCAGTCAAGTGATTGTAGGATATAATAGTAGAGATCTTTATCTCTATGTGTGTTCTATAACTGTGATATCTCATCTTCTTATCTACTTCACATGACCATTCACTTATACTATTATTACAAGAGGGAGTCTAATTCTCTCTCTAATAGCAGCATCAAGAATATACGAATCCTCTCTACTTCCTTATAATGTATGTATGACATCATTTTCAATGTGTTCTATCGAGTATTTAAGACACTATCATTAAAATGTGAATCGACAATAATTTCAATAATATAGTCATAAGTAAATATTTAAATGAAATGTTTTTGTTAAGAAATGGTTGGAATAATTCCTAGAACAGTTACTTAAAACTGGAGGTGTCTCAGAGTCTGATGACGTCTCGTTCTAGCAGTGTCTTAGGTTTATGATGTCTCATATTGACGGTATAAAAACATTAGTGTCTTATATGTAGCCAAAATTTCATGTCTAGCTGGTGATGTCTCGTCTAAAACTAGTTCAGTTTGGGGATGTGTAAATCTACATCTGATGGAATGACATCCTCCAATGGCCTGAAGGCCTTCATTTTTTTGTTGAATTTGATAATCCACATTTCAAGGGGTGAGGTGAAACCCTTACAAGGCCCATAGGAATAATTATTACATGGATCATAGGACATGGAAGAATTCATTTCCCATAGGCTTCAAAAATTATATATAACCCAGACTAACTACTTGGAACAGCTCCTCCCCAACATCTTCCTCATGAAATCAGCTCTCCACCTTCACATGGTTTTTCGGCTAGGCTTTCCCATGCATGCACACTCTTGTCCCGATGGTAAGTGCCATGACCTCTAATTCTTGCAATCCATTTAGCTTCTTCTATGTTGAAAGATCCTTGCTCCTCCTCCTTGTGATGTTTATTCCTTTGTAGGTTATCTAGTTTGCATCTGAACTTAGGTGGCCTGAAGGCCATGAGGTGGCCCGAAGGCCTTACTAACCTAAAGGTCTGGGTGCTCCGAAGACCTTAAAGGACTCGGGGACCAAATCAGTGGCCCGAAGGCCCAAACGGGGGAATATTCTTGGCTGATACAATTCCAAATAGTTCCAGCTACAGTTCCCACTATAGTACCTGCTACAGTTCTGCATAGTTCCTACTATAGTGATGCTACAGTGCTATTACAGTACTGCTACATTACGGTTATAGTTCCCTGGAAAATAGCCTCTGACTGGATTTGATCCCTGGTCCCCTAGATGCACTTAAAAGGAGTCCTCACCAACTAGGCTGAGGCTCATGTGTCTATGTCATGAAATCCAAATGGTTATATATCTTGGAAATTTCTCATACTTAGCAATATTTTTGTACTGATAGTTTGTCATGGACAATAGTGACTCATATGCAATGGTGCGAGTATCAATAGTTTATCAGCTTGGCGGTGATCTAGTCTTGATAGTGTGAGTCTGGCGGTGACTCGATCGGACAGTGTCTCTACTTCAATGGTGACTTATCCTTATCAAATTTTATCACCTATCTTACAATATAGAATACTTATAGAAAACATGAAATTCATTAATATCATTATAATCATGATTTTGTGAGAAATAAAATTAATAGTTCAATAATAACTATTGATGAATGATTTTAATAAAGTCTATATATTATATATACTCAGTTATATATTTTAATATTCATCTAAGGTTTATTATTAGGCATGTGTTAAGAATAAATCTAATTTCTTATTCAAATATTCATTTTACTAAAAACGGTTTTGTTCTATTTTGTGCACTTTTTTTAATTTTAATTCAACTAATTTTAATAATTTTAATTCATAAAATTGATTTAATGTATTTATTAATTATATAAAATCTATCTTGGAGTTATTTTTTGAGTTTTTTTTAAAAAGATTATTTTTTGGTGAATGGGGAAAATAATTTTTTTTTTCAAATACCCATATTTTTCTGAAATTAATATAATCTAGGAATGAATTAATAAATAGTGATAAAATTTATCTTGACTAAATATATGTTATATTAGTTAGATAATGTATTGTAAAACATTATATTGAATTTGAAACCCAGGGTTGACTTTTTTGAATAGAAAATTTACTTTATTCTAATCAAAAACCATTTTTGAGATATTACAATAAATGGAAAGGTTGGAAGATGAAATTAAATATTGGCTTATTCCAAAATTATAAAAACATTAATTTTCATTATTATTGAACCAAACAATCTAATTTAAACCAATTTATTACTTTAATTCAATATAAACTAATTTTTTACTCTTAAATCATGTATTTCCCTAAAAAACTATTTTTCTTTGCATTTTAAAAATTTATATTAAAATTTATTTCAAACAGTTATAGAAATTATATCTTGAAAAAATTGATCCCATATTGAAATAAGTTGGTTCAAATTGGGTAAATATAACGACCCATACTTTACATACATTGTTAATACTTCAAAATTGAAGCACACTTATTACAACATATGACAAAACCACAAAGGACCGTATAGGTATAGTGTCCTTAGAAACTGGGAAACATAAACAACTGGTTCATAAATCTTCTACAGTGTCTCCCATTTATTTCATCATATCTAGGGTCCCTTTTAGCATATTCTACTTAATATCCATCTTCCTGACCTGGGGAAAAGAAAACATAAAAGGGTGAGCTCAAATGCTCAGCAAGGGCAAATAAAGGAAATAAAAATCATATCATATCTTTTTGAAAATCAAAACCTGCAAAAGAGATCATAATATCTTAACATGGAATAAATCATAGAAGTGAAAATGAGATCCCCAAAATCATAACATAAAACTTGAAACTTTGTGGCATGCACACATAATCATGGAAAATCATTTCTTGTTAGTCATGACTCATTGCCAAGACTATCTTAGTGGACAAAGTCCCTTTCTGAACCGAGTTCACTCCTCGTTTCAGTCCTGTATCACTGAACCGAAATAACCTTCCGTTCCAACCATGTCTATCTCATGAGATATAAAATCTTTACCCAATGCATTGGAGGGAGATATAGGTCCCACCCATCTTATAATGAATCCTTTCTTATGTGTGCCACATAATCATAAAACATACATCATCGCATAACACATGTAACAAAAATGGGATTCTTGAAACATCATGACATCATAAATCAATTCATATAAGATAATGGAATTCATAAAAATAATTCCATCACAACATGATCAAATCAATGTAATAATAGGGATAAAAACAGAACCCTTTATTATCTTAGATGGAAAATAATTTTGATAAAACACTTGAACTCCATTCTTGAGGAAAATATCCTTTCTTCTTCAAAAACATTTTTTCCTTTCTTAACATGTCATACAACTTTAAACTAAAATATGTTGATTAAAAATAAACTTGAAAACTTGTAAAGGATGCTTCTTAGAAATAATATTTTAAAAATCCATTCATGCCGTATAAGTTAAAAAAAACATTCTTCGTACTTTTGTCGGAAAAGTCAAAAAGTACCTCGTACGAAAAACGACAAAAGATTCCTTTCATACATATTACTAAAAACTCACCGAAGGGTAAAAATGGATTTAAACAATTGTAGGTGGATGGAAATAATATTACATATTGATGAAACATGGATGTGGATGATAAAATACACCCCAGTAATTACCAAAGTAAAAACAATCTCGGATAAAAGTGAGATTGCGATATTTCCCTTACCTTAGGTCCGATTAGCTTTGTACGTGTCCGAAGCTCCTGTATAATGGTTTAAATAATGTTATTGACTTATTCCAGAATCATACATATTTATATGATATCATATATGGTCATATTATTAGCTTCTTGTTAGTTATATTTCATTGTTACTTGTTACTCGGGTCTTTATAACTTTTTGTTCTTATGCGTGTTTTGTCGAATAAATTCTTATTCTTATCTTTAGGTTATAGATAATTCATTTCCAGAATGGTATTAGTGTAGTATATACCATATTCATTTATTCAATTCATTTATATAATCATTATGAAATGAAGATCATGTAGAACGAGTCGCATCACATCGTGGAGACGGTATTCCGTACGTACGCACGAGTGATGATATCGTTCCTATGATCGTGGAATTGTATTGGAGTATACATATATTATTTCAGTATCAATATTACTTCATAATAATCATATATAGTTACTCATTACACCATTATACCCATCCTTGTATGGTGATGGTGGAAAATAGATTACACCACAGCGTGGAGACGGTATTCCGTACGTACGCACGCGCGGTGATTTCATTTTTCCGTAGGATGGATAGAAGGTGAATTAGGGTTGTTTCATATTTATAATAACATATCAGTATATGAGTAATACTGATGTTATTACTTCATAATGAAACAACCTAAGAAGAAGAAGTGGAAGAAGAAATAAAGATGAAAGAATTGGTAACGGTAATTACCTCTTCTTTGAAGCGCCTCTTTGAGACCTCCTCTTAGGGCACTAAAATTGGTCTTTGAGGAAGACCAGAACCTCTAGGATGTTTCTAGGGAAGTGTAGAAGGGAAAATGGCAGGGGTTGGCCGAGCTTGAGTGCTCAAATTGGTGTGAGGAGGAGGGGGAGGAGGTGCCCTTTTATAAGGGAGGAGAGGGGCACCTTAGGAATATCTCAAAATATTATTTTATATTAAAGTCAAAATCGGTTTATAATGGATCTAAAGGGTCTTATTTCGAATATAAGGTGGGGATGGGCCGAAATCCTATCAACCAATAGGATTTAGACAAGTTTAGGGTATTACTTTAACCTTATCAATTAGATTTAACTCTAAGTTAAATAATTTAACTTTTACCATGTCTTTTTGTTTTCTTTCACTATATGGTTAATAAACTTACTATAACATGCCAAACGAACCCCAAATTGTTTATTATTAATATATATATCCTTATCTAAGTCATTTGGCCGAACCTTAGATTTTTAGGAATAAAATAACAATTAATAATATAATATTTGATTTAAAAACTATTTTGTGTCAATTTTGACACTATTTGATATATGATTTTTTTGAAAGTCATAACAGAATTATATGTTCGAACAAAGTTGATTAAATCAACATTAATATATCATAGTAACCTATAAAATTAGTGGAATTCATAAAAAGTCTCAAATTGCATTTATTTTGGTGTTTATAACATCAATTATGTCAATATTTCATTAATAAGATAATTACTGCATCATCATTATGTCATAAATAAATTACATTATTTAATGTATAAAAATTACAAATAAAATATCATCATGTAGGAAATCTTATTAGATTTCTAATGAATATTTACAATTGAATTTATCTTATGTATAACCCCATATTAAAAATGATTTACTTATTAAACTTTGATTTTAACTATTTTAACCCTTCTTTAAATAAATTAATAATAAATGTCCTAATCTAATCCAAGTGGGCCTAAATGGTCATATTTTATTCCAAAGTTTGTTTTTGGTCGAATTACACTTGTCCAATAGAATTAGGACATGTGTTAGGGTAATATTAATATCATATTTACCCTTAGTTACCCAATTTACTATTAACTACGGTAAAAAAAGTAAAAAGTTACTATTCACCAAAAAATTATTTTCATCTCATTGAACCACATTTTAGTCCTTGATATTAACCGTGTCTCTCGGATTTTCGAAATTCCATTCACAGAAGCGGTAAAATTAAGTTTTATGCAAAATTCAGTTTTTAACCTACCACTTAGTGGTTTCACTATTCATCAAAAATTGAAAGTTTTCAGAAAAATACCAAAATTTCACCCTAGGCTAATTTCGATATTCTGTGTCCAAAAATGAAGTCCATTTTGAAAAATAAAATTTATAAAATTTCAAAAAGTGATTATTACTATTCATAACGGCTAGTTTTAATAGCATATTGTTGTTTAGTGAAACTCGGTATTGCGTACGACGCAAGCTATCGAGGAAGGTCGCGATTGCGTGTAAAGCAAGTCAAGCAAGTGTTGTGTAGAAAAATATTCCTTTGATAATTTATATAACATAAAAGTCTCGGGTGTTACATTCTACCCCCCTTAAAAAGAATTTCGCCCTCGAAATTCGTCACTTTGTAACAAACAGATGAGGATACTTCTCCCTCATCATATCCTCAAGCTCCCATGTAGCTTCTTCAAGTTGGTGGTTCCTCCATAAAACTTTCACCAAGCGAGTGGTCTTGTTTCGTAGGACTTTTTTGCTACGATCCAGAATCTCTATCGGCTGTTCTTCATAAGAAAGATCTTGCTCCAGCGGTACAACTTCTGAGCTGAGTACATGTGAAGGATCTGGTATGTACTTTCTCAGGAGAGATACATGGAACACATCGTGAACTTGAGAGAGATTCGGTGGAAGCGCCAATCGGTAAGCTACCTTCCCAACACGATCCAGTATTTCGAAAGGACCGATATATCTAGGGCTCAACTTCCCCTTCTTTCCAAACCTCATAACCCTCTTCCAGGGAGATATTCGTAAGAACACTTTATCACCCACTTCAAACTCTAGGTCTTTTCTTCGGTTGTCGGCATAACTTTTCTGTCGACTCTGAGCTGCTCTTATGTGTTGTTGAATAGATCAGACCTTTTCTGCCATTTCATCAACGAGATCAGGTCCTAATAGCTTTCTTTCCCCAACTTCATCCCAGCAAGTTGGAGTCCTGCATTTCTTTCCATAGAGAGCTTCATAAGGAGCCATCT
The DNA here is from genome assembly GCA_963277665.1 of Viscum album. Taxonomy (NCBI): domain Eukaryota; kingdom Viridiplantae; phylum Streptophyta; class Magnoliopsida; order Santalales; family Viscaceae; genus Viscum; species Viscum album. The sequence goes on from OY728125.1 coordinate 1,715,351,953, forward strand.
GAATACTGGAGTGAAAGCTATTATTATAAGAAAATTCCACCAAAGGTAGGTGTTGATCCCAACCTCCTTTGAAATCCATAGAGCAAGCTCTCAACATATCTTCTAGGGTTTGAATTGTTCTCTCAGACTGACCGTCTGTCTGGGGATGATAAGCAGTGCTGAAACTCAACTCTGTATCCAGAGTATTCTGAAGACTTCGCCAGAACTTCGAGGTAAATCTCGGATCTCGATCAGATATAATAGAAAGTGGTACTCCATGCAATCTTACCACTTCCTTTACATATATACTGGCAAGCTGATCTAGAGAGAAATCCTCTCTAATAGCAATGAAGTGTGCAGACTTTGTAAGACGATCAACTATGACCCAGATAGCATTATTGCCTTTGGATGTTTTAGGAAGTCCTGTGATAAAGTCCATAGTGATGTTTTCCCATTTCCATTCGGGTATGGGTAATGGTTGTAACATCCCCTTAGACTTCTGTCTCTCAGCTTTAACTTGTTGACAAACCAAGCATCGAGAGACATATTCAGAAACATCTCTTTTCATGCCATCCCACCAGAAGTACTCTTTCAGGTCCCTATACATCTTCGTGCTTCCAGGATGAATAGAGAATGATGAACTATGAGCCTCATCCAGCAGCTCATTCTTTAATTCGGGGATGGGAGGAACGCAAACCCGATTCCTGAACTTTATTATCCCATCACAATCAAGGTTGAATTCAGGAACATTTCTCACCTTCTTTTGTAACTCGACATCTTCTTTCTGTGCCTCTTTAATCTTCACATGTATAGATGGTTGAACATTCATTTGAGAAAGATAAGATTTTTCCCCTTCAATTATAATTCCAAGATCCATCCTTTGTAAATCCATAAATATTGGATCTTTCGTGATCCTCATCATGGATAAACTAGCATGGTCTTGTCGACTTAATGCATCCGCCACCTTGTTTGCTTTCCCAGGGTGGTAATGGATTGAGCAGTCATAATCCTTAATCAGTTCCAACCATCTTCTTTGATGCATATTCAGCTCCTTTTGTGTGAAAATATACTTTAAACTTTTATGATCAGTATAAATATCACACCTTTCACCATAAAGGTAATGCCTCCAAATCTTTAATGCAAAGATTACCGCCGCCAACTCCAAATCATGTGTTGGGTAATTTTTCTCATGGATTTTCAACTGTCGTGAGGCATAAGCTATCACCATATCATTTTGCATAAGAACACACCCCAATCCCTTCTTGGATGCATCACTGTAGATCACAAACCTTTCTCCACTACAAGGCAGTGTGCGCACAGGTGCACTGGATAACCTTCTTTTCAACTCCTTGAAATTCTCTTCACATTCCTCTGTCCAGACAAACTTAACTCCTTTCCGAGTCAACTTGGTGAGTGGATTAGATAATCGTGAAAAATCTTTTACAAAACGTCGATAATATCCAGCCAAACCAAGAAAACTTCGGATCTCAGTTACTGTGGTTGGTCTCGACCATCTTTCGATAACCTCTGTTTTTGCTGGATCCACATATATCCCCTCTTTTGAGATTATATGACCCAAAAATGCAACTTTTTGAAGCCAAAATTCACACTTGGTAAATTTGGCATAAAGCTTCTCCTTTCTCAGGGTCTTCAATATAATTCTCAAGTGATCTTCATGCTCTTCCTTTCTCTTTGAATAGACAAGAATATCGTCTATAAAGACTACCACAAAGTGATCAAGATAGTCTCTAAAGACTCTATTCATTAGATCCATGAAGATAGCAGGGGCATTAGTAAGACCAAATGGCATCACTATAAATTCATAGTGTCCATACCTTGTACGGAAAGCCGTCTTTGGTATATCCTCCCTTTTGACCCTTAATTGATGATACCCTGAACGAAGATCAATCTTGGAAAAGTATTGAGCTCCGCGTAGTTGGTCAAATAAGTCATCAATGCGTGGGAGAGGATATTTGTTCTTGATAGTGATCTTGTTAAGTTCTCGATAATCAATGCAGAGTCTCATTGATCCATCTTTCTTCTTAACAAATAGAACAGGTGCTCCCCAAGGTGACGCACTAGGGCGTATGAATCCCTTATCAAGATTCTCTTGGAGTTTCTTCTTCAATTCCTGCAACTCAATTGGGGCCATTCTATAAGGTGTCTTTGAAATTGGCAAAGCGCCCGGTACGAGTTCTATTGAAAACTCAACTTCACGATTTGGTGGAAGACCCGGTAATTCCTCCGGAAAGACATCATCAAACTCCCGTACAATGGGCATATTCTTAATCGTGAGTTTCTCACCAACCATTTGAGATAAATAACCTTCATTTAGTGGAATCAATACCCATAAGATGGAAGAAATTTCCACTGGAAGGTTATGTTCATCCTTGCATTGATATACGATCGTAGATTGATCTGGAATATGAAATGTGACTTCCCTTCTTTGGAAATTGATATGAGCTCCATGTAGAGAAATCCAATCCATGCCAAGAATCACATCAAATTCCACTAAAGGAAGGATCACAAGATTTGCAGGAAGCACTTTCCCACAAACTTCGATCGGAGAAGAATTATAAACTTTTGATGCGATTGATGTGCCATTAGGTGTTGTCACGGCTAACTCAACATCTAATTGTTGAGGTAAAACGGTGATACCCTTAGAAAAGTCTTCAGAAATAAAAGAGTGGGTGGATCCAGAATCAAATAAAACATTTGCTACTTTAGAGTGGATGGTAAGTGTACCTTTCACCACATCGTTATCGTACTCCGCATCGCTGATAGAAATTTCATGTGACTTTCCTTTGTCTTTAGCCTTAAGATTTTGTTGACGTCGACCATCATCATCAACCCTTGGATTTGGGCATTGATTGGTATAATGCCCCATCTCCTTGCACTTGAAACATTGAAGTGTAGTAGGTTCATTCTGTGTATCCCTTCCTTTGTTTGCATCATTAGACATCTTCTTCCCATTATCACGGCATTAAAATGCCCGATGACCTTCCTTTCCACATTTAAAACATTTACTTGTCCCTTTAAGACAACTCCCTCCATGTTTCTTTCCACACTTTGAGCATAATGGAAAGTTCATCTTCTTTTCAGTGTGCTCTTTAGAGTTTCCTTTGAATTCCATCTTCCTCTTCTTATCAAACCCATGTGACTGATGGGTTACTCCAATCTCCATCTCGACTTTGAGAGCACATCGAACAATTTCCTCATAGCTATTGAAGTCCCTTATTGCTAACGCCCTTCGAAGACTTGGTTTTAAGCCACTAAAGAATCGATCGATCTTACTCTCAGGTTTGATAATAATACCAGAAGCGTACCTTGCAAGTCTTGTAAAATTTGCTTCATAGGTACTAACAGATTCATCATCCCTTTGCTTCAGTTCAAGAAACTCTTTCTCCATCTTTGTTCGGAGAATACGAGGGAAGTACTTATTGAAAAATAAGTTCTTGAACTCGTTCCATTCCATAGACTCAATTTCATCCCTTTGCCTCGTATTCTTAACAAGATTCCACCATTGATCAGCATCTCCTTCAAAACGGTACACTGCTAGGATGACTTTATCATGTTCAGAACATTGAAGGACTGAAAATATCTTTTCAGTAGTACTAATCCATTGTTCAGCAACTAATGGATCAGTAGACCCGCTGAAAGAAGGTGGACGCTGCCTCATGAAGGATTCAACAGAATGTTGCTCCCTCCTTTGCTCGTTTGGAAATCCTGCATGATTCATAGCTTGAGAAAGTTGTGTGAGCATGGCTACAAGATTTTTCATTCCAGCTCCCATATCGTTTGGTTGCTCAGGGGGACAATCATTGCATTTCCCATCGCATTCCGCATTAACACGGTTCCTTCGGGTTCCACCCATTGACTAAAACCAAGAAGAATAGTGTGAGCAACACTAATTATAATAGGAAACCACATAATTCAAGAATAAAATTTTCATGCTTATGGTCTTATCCTAGGTTATTCATGGCCATTTCTAAGATTGTGTTCTATGCTTAGACTTATCCTTAGGGTTCTTACTAAGGCTTTCACATCCTAGTTTCCAAAGGTTGACTATACCTTTCCTCTGATACCAACTATAACGACCCATACTTTACATACATTGTTAATACTTCAAAATTGAAGCACACTTATTACAACATATGACAAAACCACAAAGGACCGTATAGGTATAGTGTCTTTAGAAACTGGGAAACATAAACAACTGGTTCATAAATCTTCTACAGTGTCTCCCATTTATTTCATCATATCTGGGGTCCCTTTTAGCATATTCTACTTAATATCCATCTTCCTAACCTGGGGAAAAGAAAACATAAAAGGGTGAGCTCAAATGCTCAGCAAGGGCAAATAAAGGAAATAAAAATCATATCATATCTTTTTGAAAATCAAAACCTGCAAAAGAGATCATAATATCTTAACATGGAATAAATCATAGAAGTGAAAATGAGATCCCCAAAATCATAACATAAAACTTGAAACTTTGTGGCATGCACACATAATCATGTAAAATCATTTCTTGTTAGTCATTACTCATTGCCAAGATTATCTTAGTGGACAAAGTCCCTTTCTGAACCGAGTTCACTCCTCGTTTCAGTCCTGTATCACTGAACCGAAATAACCTTCCGTTCCAGCCATGTCTATCTCATGAGATATAAAATCTTTACCCAATGCATTGGAGGGAGATATAGGTCCCACCCATCTTATAATGAATCCTTTCTTATGTGTGCCACATAATCATAAAACATACATCATCGCATAACACATGTAACAAAAATGGGATTCTTGAAACATCATGACATCATAAATCAATTCATATAAGATAATGGAATTCATAAAAATAATTCCATCACAACATGATCAAATCAATGTAATAATAGGGATAAAAACAGAACCCTTTATTATCTTAGATGGAAAATAATTTTGATAAAACACTTGAACTCCATTCTTGAGGAAAATATCCTTTCTTCTTCAAAAACATTTTTTCCTTTCTTAACATGTCATACAACTTTAAACTAAAATATGTTGATTAAAAATAAACTTGAAAACTTGTAAAGGATGCTTCTTAGACATAATGTTTTAAAAATCCATTCATGCCGTATAAGTTAAAAAAAACATTCTTCGTACTTTTATCGGAAAAGTCAAAAAGTACCTCGTACGAAAAACGACAAAAGATTCCTTTCATACATATTACTAAAAACTCACCGAAGGGTAAAAATGGATTTAAACAATTGTAGGTGGATGGAAATAATATTACATATTGATGAAACATGTATGTGAATGATAAAATACACCCCAGTAATTACCAAAGTAAAAACAATCTCGGATAAAAGTGAGATTGTGATATTTCCCTTACCTTAGGTCTGATTAGCTTTGTACGTGTCCGAAGCTCCTGTATAATGGTTTAAATAATGTTATTGACTTATTCCAGAATCATACATATTTATATGATATCATATATGGTCATATTATTAGCTTCTTGTTAGTTATATTTCATTTTTACTTGTTACTCGGGTCTTTATAACTTTTTGTTCTTATGCGTGTTTTGTCGAATAAATTCTTATTCTTATCTTTAGGTTATAGATAATTCATTTCCAGAATGGTATTAGTGTAGTATATACCATATTCATTTATTCAATTCATTTATATAATCATTATGAAATGAAGATCATGTAGAACGAGTCACATCACATCGTGGAGACGGTATTCCGTACGTACGCACGAGTGATGATATCGTTCCTATGATCGTGGAATTTTATTGGAGTATATATATATTATTTCAGTATCAATATTACTTCATAATAATCATATATAGTTACTCATTACACCATTATACCCATCCTTGTATGGTGATGGTGGAAAATAGATTACACCACGGCGTGGAGACGGTATTCCATACGTACGCACGCGCGGTGATTTCATTTTTCCGTAGGATGGATAGAAGGTGAATTAGGGTTGTTTCATATTTATAATAACATATCAGTATATGAGTAATACTGATGTTATTACTTCATAATGAAACAACCTAAGAAGAAGAAGTGGAAGAAGAAATAAAGATGAAAGAATTGGTAACGGTAATTACCTCTTCTTTGAAGCGCCTCTTTGAGACCTCCTCTTAGGGCACTAAAATTGGTCTTTGAGGAAGACCAGAACCTCTAGGATGTTTCTAGGGAAGTGGAGAAGGGAAAATGGCAGGGGTTGGCCGAGCTTGAGTGCTCAAATTGGTGTGAGGAGGAGGGGGAGGAGGTGCCCTTTTATAAGGGAGGAGAGGGGCACCTTAGGAATATCTCAAAATATTATTTTATATTAAAGTCAAAATCGGTTTATAATGGCTCTAAAGGGTCTTATTTCGAAGATAAGGTGGGGATGGGCCGAAATCCTATCAACCAATAGGATTTAGACAAGTTTAGGGTATTATTTTAACCTTATCAATTAGATTTAACTCTAAGTTAAATAATTTAACTTTTACCATGTCTTTTTGTTTTCTTTCACTATATGGTTAATAAACTTACTATAACATGCCAAACGAACCCCAAATTGTTTATTATTAATATATATATCCTTATCTAAGTCATTTGGCCGAACCTTAGATTTTTAGGAATAAAATAACAATTAATAATATAATATTTGATTTAAAAACTATTTTGTGTCAATTTTGACACTATTTGATATATGATTTTTTTGAAAGTCATAACAGAATTATATGTTCGAACCAAGTTGATTAAATCAACATTAATATATCATAGTAACCTATAAAATTAGTTGAATTCATAAAAAGTCTCAAATTGCATTTATTTTGGTGTTTATAACATCAATTATGTCAATATTTCATTAATAAGATAATTACTGCATCATCATTATGTCATAAATAAATTACATTATTTAATGTCTAAAAATTACAAATAAAATATCGTCATGTAGGAAATCTTATTAGCTTTCTAATGAATATTTACAATTTAATTTATCTTATGTATAACCCCATATTAAAAATGATTTACTTATTAAACTTTGATTTTAACTATTTTAACCCTTCTTTAAATAAATTAATAATAAATGTCCTAATCTAATCCAAGTGGGCCTAAATGGTCATATTTTATTCCTAAGTTTGTTTTTGGTCGAATTACACTTGTCCAATAGAATTAGGACATGTGTTAGGGTAATATTAATATCATATTTACCCTTAGTTACCCAATTTACTATTAACCGCATTAAAAAAAGTAAAAAGTTACTATTCACCAAAAAATTATTTTCATCTCATTGAACCACATTTTAGTCCTTGATATTAACCGTGTCTCTCTGATTTTCGAAATTCCATTCACAGAAGAGGTAAAATTAAGTTTTATGCAAAATTCAGTTTTTAACCTACCACTTAGTGGTTTCACTATTCATCAAAAATTGAAAGTTTTCAGAAAAATACCAAAATTTCACCCTAGGCTAATTTCGATATTCTGAGTCCAAAAATGAAGTCCATTTTGAAAAATAAAATTTATAAAATTTCAAAAAGTGATTATTACTATTCATAACGGCTAGTTTTAATAGCATATTGTTGTTTAGTGAAACTCGGTATTGCGTACGACGCAAGCTATCGAGGAAGGTCGCGATTGCGTGTAAAGCAAGTCAAGCAAGTGTTGTGTAGAAAAAGATTCCTTTGATAATTTATATAACATAAAATTCTCGGGTGTTACAGTAAATATGTTACCATTATTTTTGGATTATATGAATAATATTATTTATAAACACTTGTCAACTCAGAAAGGGTAAAACAGGTAAAATAAGGATAAAACTTTGGGAAAAGTTTTTGAAATTTCCATAAAATATGCCTCTATGATATTAGATGAGTTTACTTCATTAACTTTCATCTAATACACGAATATATGGTCACTTGGTTATATTTTTCTTTCATTATGATCATTATATTATTTAAATAAGGGAATAAATACAAAATATAACTCTCTTGAGTTTAATAAATATATTATATTTACAAAAGGATAAGAAGAATATAAATAAGTTATAAATATTTATCAGATAAACAAATTAAATTTTTAAACCATTTAATTTATTTATAATTTTTATTTATTTAATAATTACCTTAAATGATTACGCAAAACTAATACAATATTTATTCAATTAATAGAAAATAATATAAAATATTTTAAAAATATCAAATGTAATAATATTTTGAAGAATTATTGTGGTCCATGAATTTTATAGATAAATATTACATACAATGAATGTGATAATGGTATATATTTTAATTTCATAACTATATTTATGACATTAAATTCAATGTAAATGAATTTCTCCAAAAATAAAATTAATAATATTTTATAATAATAAATATTTTATTAAATTATTTTAAATTAATGAAAATATTATCCTTATACAAGTGAATTAGGTATGGTTTAAAATATCAACCATGGTCCATTTATGGGTCACCTTTCCTTTTATGGTAACATTCTAGACCCTTAAATAGTAGAAAACTTTTATACTACTGTAATTTTCAAAAGGATTAATGTGCTTTAAAATTATGAGATTAGGGTTAAAACACCACTTAAATATGTAAAACTTTTATTGGACAAGAGTATTTATACTTATCTAAATACTAAATTATATACATGTTAATTTGGAGTTATTTTATTATAAAAATTAATTTATATTAATTTAATACTTCATATAATTCCAAGAGTGCCCCTCTCCTCACTTATATAAGGGAACCTGGTCTCCTCTCTTCCTGACACATTTTGAGCCTTATATCATTGAAAATTAATAAAATAATACTTTACCAGATTCTTTAAAATCATTCTAATGCTCCTAGTCATGGAAAAAGACCATCCCTTTATGGATTAATGTGTTAGACAAAAGAGGTTTCTCAACGATGTGGTATAACTCTTAACCGAGTATTTTCAGTTTTATTTATGCCATATATATCCTATAAATACATGGTACCTATTATAAAATATTGAATTTATAATTTTAATATAGTTATTTTTTATTTTCATTATCTAACAACCATTATTCACATTCTTTCCATCCCATGGAAAGCGAAAACAACGCTCATGTGTACGTACGACTTACAGTCACTACATAGTGGTGTCATTCATTTTTTATAACCACTTTTCATGGATGGTGATAACGATGGATTTAATATTCATATATTTTATTTATGAAATTATTATGATTATGAAAAGTTTAATTATTATTTACCTTTTTTCACCCTTCAAAAAACAGAAATAGAGTTCAAGCGTACGAACGACCAACCATCTCCAGGAATTGTGTAAATAATTTTCTAACTCTACCTTTTATGAGTGACTATAAATGAGTATGTAATGAATATATATTACACTTATATCAGGTTTTAAATTTTAAATATGATGGAACCGTGATTTATGTATATTTTCCACCACTACATAATCAAATATTCCATGAAAAACGAAAAAATTAACACATGTAAATGACAATTTAAATAAAGAAGTATTAATAAATTTGTATTGAAATGTTATAAGTGGATCATATATTATATTATATGTATTTAAATTATTATGTTATATAATTATAAGAAATAAAAATTTATTTTATAAGAAGTTATAGTTCTTTCTATGAAAGTCAATCTTGAGGTAGTATTTTATTTCACAATCTCATCCATATTTAGGATTTTTATGTTTTTAGTTTCCATTCAGCGAATTATATGATATTTTTATCTTAAAACCATATATCTTTTCTTCTAATCTGGTTATTTATTAAAAATTAAAAATTTCCATTCCTTTTCCCTCTTATATTCCCATGATACTGGAATAATGTTTTTTAGTAAAATCGGCCTTGTTTTCATTAGGATGTGAATATTTTTATTCAATGACCACATTTTGTTTTATGTTTTTAAATAATAGTTTTAATATTATCTACTGATTTATTAAATAAATTTATTCTGATTCTTGACTTTTTAAAAAGTATAAAAATGAATCTTCTTTTAAGTTTTCCAACATTATGCATTATATCATTATGAAATCAATTTATGATGTCTATGTGTATATTTTAACAATTATGAAATCCATGGATAAGTTTAATGCCGACATGATTATTTATATAAAATTATTTTATCATCAATTATTTGGGAAATATTATTATTCATAATCAAGTTGTTGAATAAATGGAATATGTTTTCATTTATTTATCATTCCAAATTGATCATGCCTTATTTCTTGAAGATAGATTCTATTGTACATAACACTTGCTATGATATTGAGCTCACCCTTATTTTTTTTCCATTCCCTTGGATTTCAAGAAGTTTACTCTGATTAATATCTAAGTATATTCATGAGATAATAATGATGTTGTCATTGAAAATAATTTATTTTTTTACACGTTTTCAAATGTATATAATATTGAAGTATGTATCTATCTCAAGTTATTGTTCCCCAAGTCAGATTGACTATTCGGAGGGGAGGGGTGAACCAGTGGTCCCTTTTAAGAATTATTTATCATTTCAACTAAATATATTAAACCTTTTGGGGTTCTCATTCCACTCAATGATATCTATAAATCTCACTTTATGTGTAGTGGTAGTAATAGAGGGAGAGGAACATAGTATTTACAAGGTTAGGTAGAAAGACCTAATCCTTACCATGATGATTATTCCACCCAACATGGATTCTATAATATATTATTATTATCAAATACAATGGTCGATAAAGAGTCACATTGTATCTCTCTTGAATCCACATAGGGGGTTCTTTATACTACATCCCACAGTGTTATAAAAATCCACACTTGCTTGCTCTAGAATCCACACAAGAGTGTTTTGATCCAAAATCACCAAAGGTACTTCTCCTTATCCCAAGTACAACATACATGATTTCTATTTTATTTAAGGTTCAATCCATTGTAGGTAGGTTGGTTGATAATCCTCCATGAAATTGTTATATCCAATTTATTGTATACACTTTAAGAACCTTTGTAGCGTGTTTCTCTTTCTTAAAAATATTTGATCGCTTTTATTTCTTAGTTCAATAATGCCCAGGCTATGATTCCTTCTACTAATGTAATCCATGACTCAATTGAATGTGTGAAAGTTGTGAAAAAAAGTTTCTAAATATATTTTTTAATAGTAATACTAGAACAAACTAATTCTCTATCTTATTGAATTACAAATTTAAGTACACTTCGTGCATGGAGTTTATGGAATTCCAAACCTTAGCACACTCATTTATGATATTCATTTTTATGTGCTTCCCAATTATGTTTCAGGTATCTTTTCACATGAATGTGTATTGATGATTACATGCATGTTGGTCCATGCATCCTCTACTGTCCTCTTCTTTGATTCCTCTTACACACACACTTCACACTTTTGTTTTTAATTGTCTTTATAGGTTCACTGACTCCTTCACATAAACTTAATGAATACAATAATCATGGATTTATAGGTTCTTCACACATGTATTAGTGTACTATATCAATGTATACATTAAATATACTCCACTCAATGCACACTCTATACACTTATTCTCAGAATTCCTTCATGAAAACAATATATATGTACCACATACATTAACTGTGTAATCACTACATGAATATGGAACTAATCCTTCATGAAATACATTGTGGGTGAAACTGTATCACAATATCTCAATTAAATTCATGAAAACAGGGAGGATAACACGACATAGATTTGAATAAAATCAATTGGATATGTAGAACCAGTTCCTCACGAATTATCTGAGTGTGTTAAACACAATTTAAAATACACATATTATTTCCTCTTTATATTTACGTAGTATTATCAAAAAGAGGGATTCTCTCTTCACAGAAGCACGATCTGCATAGTGGATCTGCTTTCCTTGAAAAAATTAGTGATCTATTAGGATAATAAGTAGACTCTCACATTATTTATTATCACCCTTTTATAAAAATATCTACACCACCACTGATTTTAGAATAATTATATTTCAGATATTTAGTTTTTATTCCATATCAATCATCTAATTAGAATGCCTTACGATCTTATGTTCTTTTTATATTTATGAGATCTAGGTGAAGTCAAAAATCCAGAAGCCACCTCTTACATGACTAGGTATCATTTTTAAATGCATGTTCAAGCATAAACTAGTATGATACTAATTTATAAGCTCAAACACATCTATGTATATCAGTGGCCTTCTAGAACATTGTTTTCATTTGGTTTAATACTCATCCTTCAAAATAATCACATGCATGAATGATGTAGATTTAATGCATGGTAATTATTCATATCCCCATTTAAAAATATTAGTATCAAAAAATACATGATGATCATGGATTCAATTTATGATGGTATATCCATCTCCTTTGGTTCTATACATATTTGAATAACCTTGAGGTTGAAGATAATGGGTGGGGATGAACATAAAACATAGATGAAGTAGATTAGATGACTCCCAAAATGTTTGTAACATTTTAAATATGGTATATTCACCCATTCTCTCTTGTCACACATCATAAATTTATTTCTCTTGTCTTTAGTTTATTTTTAAATCCATTTCACAACACTTCTGATAAGGCTATGGGGGATCATCATCTATCACATTTTAACAAACCGCAGGTTTCGACCCAGTGGGATTCTGGCCCATCCTATCCACAACACCTTCCAAGTGTTCTCTTTGTGAGCCTTATCCACTGGCCCACACTCATTAGGTAAAAACTATGCATTCCCATGATCCTTTTCCACACATGGGCATGCCCGAGTTGGCTCCATTGTCCATGGATGACATCTGGGTCCCATAGAGCCTTAGTCGAGCCTGGCTAGTGGGATGAAATCTATTTTTTTAATATAACCAACACTTATAAATTATACATAGAAATATATAAGTATACATATTATCTTCAAGAAATTATTAAATATACTCCTCAATTTCCCATCCTCCTAAAATAATAGATATTTCATGGTCTTCTTCTTCCCCAACATTGTACAAAACAATGTGTCATCCTTAACAGATGTCTTTATCATTAATATGAGTTAAATAAATCATTATATTTTATATCTAAAATCAATCAATAATGGAATCCAATGACATCAAGTGAATCTATAATAACTTTTCAAGAATCACAACTTAATCCAAACTCCCTAAATACATATTGACATATCATTAACAATAAATGCAACATTGGGACCAAAAATCTCATCTTTTTTATTTTGTTTTCAATATATACTAACTTTTTTAAATTTGAATATGTTTGATCAAAATTTCATACCGTTATTTGAAATATAATAAAAAGTTTATGTGGTGGTCTAACCATCAAATTTTTCTTCTGAAAAAATTATATTCTCCCTTATATGACAATTTCTTATTCACTTCTAAGAGGGGGATGATCTCACATGGTTTTTTAGCATAGTTACTTTATTTAGTAAACATTATGCCTACATGGTAAAACTTAGTGTATAATATAATAGAGACAAATCCAAGGTTCTCTATGTTGTCTATGAACAAACATCCCTATCAAATCATGATTAGAAATTCTCAAATCATCTTTTGGGGATAATATTTATCCATGAAATGCTAAATCATGCACACACTTCAACGAACTCATCTGAAAAGTTCAAGTGAAAAAGATATAGCTCCACCTATTTATCATCTTCACATTAATCAAGAACATAAAATTAATTGATATCATTAATAAAATTAAGAATAATGGATGAATGTTTTATTAGAATACCTCATATTCCAATCTTATAAAACTATTTAGAATTTACACATTCACTATGTAGTGATGATTAAAAAAACCATCTAATAAATTATCCCCATCAAGGGATGAATCCATCTCCTTAAATTATCTACGTGTTAGTAGACGAAAATTCATATATAAGGGAATAATTATAGAGATTATTTTTCATCAAGAGTAACATTTAGGCTACAAAATTCCTCCCAACATAGACCATTATTTTCTCCCCATCTCACTATGGGCATATTTCTTTGGACTCATATTAATATTTTGAGTCTCATCTACTTCATTATCTTCCTTATTCGCATGAAATTATTCTTTGTGTGAAATTGGTTTTTATGTTTTAGTCAATTGATCCCAAGGTGAATTAGGTGATTTCATTATATTTTATAAATTGTTCAATTCTTTTATGAATACATGTAAAAAATTCATTGGATGTATATCCTAGTATGTTTCACCTTTCATAGAAGATATTATCACTCTGTAGAATAGTTTTTTTCACCTCATTTTTTGTATCCTCTTAATTTACATTATCTTCAATAAGTTTTTTAGCTTATTTATATGATTATCCAATTTTAGATGATTTAGATAAAAAAATATGCATTCCTTTGTGACTTTTTTTGTATTCTTAGAATCTATAAAATACTTACCAATGTTTCTCTATTGAATCGTTTTCCATTTCACAACATAGAGAATATTTCCTGGCTATCTATTTATTAATTTCTCAACATTATGAACCTTTTACTTTTATAGACCACTTACTTATTTAAAGAATTCATATCTATTCTGAATTAACATCTTTGATGGATTTTTAGTCACAACATTATTTCTATGAAATCTTATTCTCATTTTTAACCATATATCCCTCTTGATTTATGCCTATTTTCTAGAATGAAATGTTTTCCCAATAAGAGTATGCATTGTTCCCATATATTTCATAGCTCCATAAAAAATTAGTAAACTGAGATCTTCCTCCTTAATATGTTTTTTTGTCCAGAAAAATTGTAAAGACCCGTAAATTTCGAGGGAAATTTTTTCTTAATTTTCTTTAATATTTTACAAGTACTCAGTTTCTGACGGCACCTGATTCTGAGGCCTGGTATGAACGGAATAATTTTCCAAAGTTTAGCTTGGGTACGTTCAGTGAACGAATGAGCGGGTTTTTTCTAACTTTTAAACCAGTGCTCGGAATCGAAATCTGAGGACACCGATTGAATCGCAGCGCCAGTAATTGATTATTAACACTTTTTCTAGAGTTTCATTTTCTCGGGTGAGGTTATTAAAAAATGGGTTAACTAAGGAATGAAATAAAATTTATGCAACAAATTTCATTTTCTATTCTAAGTAGTATAACCTATGAATGGTGGTTGGAGTGGGACCCACTAATATCCTAACTCCACAAGGTAGGATATTAGTGAAGTGGGGCCCACATGAGCCCCACCCCTTCAAATCCCTTAAAACCTCCCACGTGTATTTAATTTTGTAACTCACCCACAACTCCTTTTTTAATGGAAAGTCAACCCTCAAATTTAATTTGGATTATTAAATGATCTTCAACTAATTGAATTAATTGAATGAGTTTCTTTTTTAATTTCAAATTAATGGAATGCGCGTGTGATAATAAAATAAGAAATGACTTATTTTATTGGGGGGTTGATTTGTTGTGTGGAAAGAAGGAAAGGACTCTTGCGCTCTTGAGGAATATCTTCATCCTCCTCGAAGAACGCGAAGAATGCTGAGTCTATGATGAAGAAATCCATCACCGAAAGGGAATTGTTGTGTTGTCTTATTCCCTATCCGCGACCGGTGAGAGACGCCTTCTTTGAAGAATGACGACGCGCCGAATCCTTCATCGGGTGAACGCCGACGACGCTTAAGAAGCATCGATCCGCAACGTCGTTGTTCCACGATGACCATCCTTCGACAACTCCTTGAGGTAGGGGTTTGGAATTTTTTTCGTGAAATATTCTTTTCTGTTCTTCGTCTTTTATTTTGGGCCGCTTGTTATCTACTTAACGGGAGGAGGTCGGACCGCACGAACACGGTCGACCCTCCTCCCCCTTTCTTGTTGTGTTTGTTGCGGCTCGAAAGAAGGCGGCACGGTGCAACGACACTGCGCGGAAACATGGAGGAATGCAGCAAAGAAGCGCAGCGTCGTCGCGCCATGCCATTGAGGCCGAATGAAGCCGCGGCTGGAGTCGGGCCACGGTGAAGGGGCGCGGTGCCGTCGCATCGCGCCGGAGAACCGCGAAGAGGTCGCGGCCGGAGCGGGGCCACGGCGGAGGGGCGCGGTGCCGTCACACCGCGCCGTTCTGACCAAGGACACAACCTTTGGTCGTGGCAGAGCAGGGAGTGGTGGTCGGAACCACCGGCCTCCGGTGCCTCGGAGGAGCAGGACCGCGGGGTCCCGCGGTGGTGGCACCGGTCGGCCAGCCGGGCCGGCAGCTCGAAGGAGCCGGGGGTCGTATCCCCTGACTGGAAAAGGAGTGGCCCCCATGTAGGGGCCACAGTTTCTCAATCAGGGGGGCAGCACGCCCCCCCCCCTTTCCGTGACAGATCGGGTGGCCAAGCTGTCTGGCCACGCGGGTTGTGCCCGAGCCAGGCCAACCGGCCGCACTGAGCCGGGCCGCCCAAGCCGGGCCGGGTCGCGCCGGTAGGGCCGGGTCACGCCGGTGGGGCCGGTCTGCGCCCTCCGGGTAGGGCCACACACAAATGGGCCAGACCCGGACCCGTTTCGGGTTGACCTAGTTTGGGCCAACCCAGGGGGTCTTGGGCCGGGTCGGACCGGGCCGAAACCCCCTATTTTCAGACAGTTCCGTTCAAACACCCGTATCTTGGGCTACGGACCTCCGATCGATGTACCGTCTATTGCAATTAGATACTTGGATTGAGGCAGTCGTTTCAGTATATTACACTTAAGGTTTCGGAGAAATTTGGGTATGGATGGGTTGGTTCGAGCACGAAACCAACCGGGCCCTCGGAGCGGAAACGCTTATAACTTGAGCTCCGGACGTCCGATTGACGTTCCGTCGACTTTGCTAGATTCCTCTTAGTAAGACAGACCTTCGAGCTTATTCTGCTCAAGGTTTGGACATAGTTGGAGTGCGGTCGGGTTGGTTTTGACTTAAAAACCAACCGGGCCCCTGGAACGAAAAAGCCAATAACTCTTAGACCGGGCGTCCGATTGACGCGCCGTCTATTGCGTTGAGTTCCTTTTGTCGAGACAGAACTTTGAGATACATCAACTCTGGAATACATGTCATTTGATGTATCGACCCCTTGGATTGTGGAGAGGACCTTCCCAAAATCGAGTATGCTGTGTGCGGGAACCCTAGAGCTGGCTGTGACTGCGACGACGATGACGACTGCACTGAAATCCTCCGTGGGTTCGGCAGCAATGACAACTACACTGAAATCCTCCGTGGGTTCGGCAGGGATGACGACTGCACTGAAATCCTCTGTGGGTTCGGCAGTGATGACGATGGTACTGAAATCCTCCATGGGTTCGACAACGATGACGACCGTACTGAAATCCTCTGTGTGTTCGACAACGATGGCTACTGTTCTTGTATCCTATGTGGGTCTGGCAGTGTTTGACTCTGTCCTTGTATCCTACATGGGTCTGGCAAAGTAGCTGGTCTGTATCCTATGTGGGTCCGTCAGCTTAGCTGGTTTAGTATCCTACGTGGGTCCCAGCTTAGATGAATCATTGGCTACGTCTGATCATCTCTATCACCTTATGAAGAAGTATACATGTGTGAGCTGAGTCTTGACTTTAAATCATTATCTTCGATATAATTGACTTGCTTTTTTGTGTGGATTGGGTTGTGTTTTCCTGTGTGGATTGGGTAGTACTATCCTGTGTGGATGTGATTAATCTTTGGCTCGGATGTTGGAGCCGAACTGGAATTGATGACTTAGGTATATGTATGAGCATATACCTAAGTAGTGTTGGATGTTACATCGTGATTGTATCTCTATTTTGTGGATTTTCCTTTGTCGATTCTGGGAAACCTTCAGGGGTCTCGAGGTCCCTACTGAGTAGCGTATACTCCCCCCTGCACGGGCTATGCCCGAACTATGTTGTGTTGGATGCAGACGACGGACAACACTGATCATGGTTGGGGCTTGTGGAGCAAGTCGGTACCTGGAGGCGGACCACTGGGCGGGACGTACACGGAGCAGATGGCTGGAACCAAGGATCTGAGGAGGCTATCTGTACCCACCCTTCAAGTGGGACTTCCTGTGGACAGCTCGACGTTGCTGCTTTACTTTCAGTTGTTGTACTTTCTTTCCAGTTGTTCGTTACTTTCATATTGGGTTTGTATTCTGGCCCATTTACTTTCTGCACTTTCTATTGTACCCAGTTTTACTTAGTGTTTACTTCTACGTGCTTACTCTTTAGTGTTTGTTTACTTATAAAGGCAATAGCTTCCCCTTTTGTTCGGCTTTTACACCTTGGTTCTAGTCGCCAGCCCCTGGCCTATGGGAGGCGGGCTTGGGGTAGTCACGACACGGGTCCCGAGGACGGGTCGTGACAAATTGGTATCAGAGGAGTTCGGTTCTACCGCAGAACTCCGGACTCTGATCTTTCTTCTATGTGAAGAAATAGTGTTAAGGGTATTGAGTGTGGTAATCAGTCCAGGGAGTCTAGTGTCGGTGCGGCTGCCGACGTATCCGTACACCAGGACCCTGACTTCTGATTTCCGACTCAATGCACAAAAACATTGATTGCATGTGTGTTTCAAAAGTTTTCTTTGTGATTACTTTGTGTCATCTTAACAGGTATACTGTTTGACTATGGCGCACATGTTTCTTTTCCAGATGGCCCCATGATGACAAACAGCTAGGGTTCTAAGCTTTGTGCGAGACGACAGCCCACCGAGCGATGAGGCCTCGGTGCAGGACCCGTATTCAGTGGAGGCACCGACGATACCTCTACCTGCTGAGCCACCGATGCCACCTACCCGAGCCGCTGAGAGTGCACGTCACCTTAGTGCACTTCATTAGTTTCAGCGTCCGAGATGGCCCAGATTTCATTGGGAGATGGACCCTCATGCAGCCAAGGACTAGCTGGAGGCGGTTGTGCGAGTTTTCCGGTTAGTGGGGACACAAGCTGACCTCATGGTGATCCTTGAAGCGAGCCTCCTGCATGCAGCAGCAGGTAGATGGTGGATCTTGATGCTCCATGTGCACGACGAGGCATCACTCTTATAGACGGACTTTGAGAGACTCTTCCGCTCGGAGCTAGTCCTAGCCACCCTTCATGCGGTGCGCATCCAGGAGCTACTACAGTTGCAGCAGGGCAGCATGATGGTCGCCCAGTACTCAGCGAGGTTTACCGATCTCTCGCGCTATTCGACGGACATGGTACAAGACCCATTCTTCCGGGCCCGGAACTTCGAGCAGGGATTGAGGCATGAGATCAGGGCATCAATGATCTCCCTCAGCATTCCGACATAGGCAGGAGTACTGGAGCGAACTCTTCTCCTAGAGAGATTTCTTGCTGAGCCTACACCCGCAGCGAGACCTACTGTAGGGCGGCACGTAGCTGAGTCATCTACAGCTGGCAGTCGACGGACGTCACATGGGTCCAAGCAGACCAGACCATCATGCGAAAGACCTCAGGACATTGGGTCAGGGGTTTGGGACACACGGTGTAGATCCAGCCTTCTGAGGAGCAGACAGTGCTACACTTGCGGTGGGTAGGGCCACCTGGCCCATGACTGCCCGACCCGCCATGCAAAGGAGCATCGGACGGTTGAGGGGCCACCCAGGCAGAGGCAGAGGGTCGACCATGGTGGTCCGCGGAGAGCAAGCGGATGAGGCAGGGGAGTTGGCCGAGCAACAGGTGGTGGGAGATGCTTTGAGGCTTTACAACCACCACCACCCGGAGGTCCACCCCAACCACAGGGAGCTGGCGGGCAGAGGCAGGCTCAGCTTCAGGAAGCGGAGGCCTACGACCACAGCACACCAGAGATGATTCGAGGTACTATCTGTGTCTACTCCACCCTTGCTGCAATTCTTATAGAGACCAGAGGGAGTCATTATTTTATTGCCACTGCCCTTTTTCGGAGCTCGGAGATTCTGATGGAGTCGTTATCTCGATCCATACGTCAAGAGACTCCTACGGGAGCAGACTCTATAATTACGCACTGGTTCCGGCAGTGTGAGCTTACTCTAGGAGGCGAGAGCTTCGGCTGGTATCTTCTTGTTGCGGTGTCGAGGCCTTACAACGTCATCTTGGGCATGGATTGGTTTTCCACAGTCCATGCTCAGATCATCTGTATTAGGCGCAAGGTGCGGTGTGTTCACACCGATGGGAGTAGGTTCACCTTCACCAGTGAGAAGGGAGCCTTTGCAGCATAGGATGGACTGACGCAGAGGAGAGGACATCCCATCAATCATCAATTGGCTAGCCTCATCCTAGGAGAAGTTGATGTGCGAAGTCTGAGTTTTCTTATAGTGGTGGATCGGTATGCGGACGTTTTCCCTGACAACGTTCCAGGACTACCTCCTCGTAGAGAGGTATACTTTTATATTGACCTGTACCCCGGGAGAGCCCTGATATCCACACCAGCATATCGGACGGCTCCCGAAGATCTTCGAGAGCTACGGGTACAGATGGAGGACTTACAGGGCAAGGGATTCATCTGACCCAGTGTTTCACACTGGGCTTCCCCGATATTGTTTGCCAAGAAGGCGGACGGGACCTTGCGACTGTGTGTCGACTATTGTCACCTGAACCAGGTGACCGTGAGGAACAAGTATCTACTACTGAGGATTGACGACCTCTTAGATCATCTCAAGGGAGCACGGTGGTTCTCGAAAATAGACCTCAGGTAAGGCTATCATCAGCTCAGAGTTCGAGAGGAGGACGTGTAGAATACGACCTTCAGATGTCGGTACGGCCACTATGAGTTCTTGGTTATTCCTTTCGGTGTAAACAACGCTCCAACAGTGATCATGAGTCTCATTAATAGGATATTTCAGCCATACCTCAATCGATTTGTCGTGGTCTTCATCGATGACATTTTGATATACTCAGCCACTGAGGAGGAGCACGCCTACCACTTGCGGTTTGTACTGGACACACTCCGAGAGCACCAGATTTATGGTAAGCTCTCGAAGTGTCAGTTCTGGTTACGTAAGGTCCACTTCTTGGGACACGTCATCTCTGAGGCAGGAGTTGCGGTGGATCCTGCGAAGGCCGAGGCAGTGCTAGCTTGGGAGCCACCCAGGAGTGTGACAGAGGTGCGGAGTTTCTTGGGTCTAGCTGGGTACTACCGAAGATTTGTGCCAGACTTTTCCAGAGTTGTAGCACCACTCTCATCTTTGACAAAGAAGGAAAAACCCTTCGTGTGGTCAGACAGATGTCATCAGAGCTTCTAGGAGCTGAGACAGATATTGAATGGTGCACTTATCTTGAGGCTACTGGAGGAGGGAGTAGGGTACGTAGTCTACTGCGATGCATCAGGGACCAGACTCAGATGTGTCCTGATAAAAGAGCAGGCATTGATCGCCTATGGATCATGTCAGTTGAGGTATCATGAGTAGAACTATGCTACCCATGACCTGGAGTTAGCAGCAGTGGTCTTCGCTCTGAAGATGTGGCGACACTATATGATGTGCGAGTGATTTAAAGTCTACTCTGACCACCAGAGTCTCAGGTACATCTTCTCGCAGAAGGACCTGAACTTGATACAGCGGTGATGGCTCTAGTTCCTCCAAGACTATGACTTTGAGGTAGTCTATATTCCTGGAAAGGGTAACGTAGTAGCCGATGCTCTCAGTAGGTGGACGGGTATTCAACTACTTGGGGAGGCGACAGAGCAGCTAGCCACTTTACAGATATCCTTTGTGGATAGAGATGGAGCAGCCTTTCTTCAGTCACTCACAGTCACTCATCCACTTCTACAGTGGGTCAAAGAGGCACAACGTGGGGATGTTGACTGTGAGACGCGGCATGCGCATATATCCTTAGGACAGACACCTGATACATTCTCTATAGGAGTAGAGCATGATGTCCTTTTTAGAGGAAGTACCATGGTACCAGTTGATTTACATGAGGAGGTGGTGAGGGAGTTTCACACTTCCCCTTTAGTGGTACATCCAAGAGTGGCGAATATGTACGAGGATCTCAGACGACAACACTGGTGCCCGGGTATGAAGAAGGCTGTAGCTGAGTTCGTTTCTCGATGCCTCACCTGTTAGCAGGTGAAGGCGGAGCACCAGGTACCAGCTGGCTTGGTACAGCCCTTGGAGGTCTCAGAGTGGAAGTGGGATGGGATATCTATGTACTTCGTTACTGGACTTCCACATACTTCCAGAGGTCACGACTCCATTTGGGTGATTGTCGACCGACTCACCAAGTCGGTCCACTTCTTACCCATTAGAGAGCAGGGCTCAGTGGGGAGCTTGGGACACCTCTACGTTCAGGAGATTGTATGGCTTTATGGTGTTCCATCATCTATCATCTCTGATCGAGATGCTCGCTTTACTTCCCGGCTTTGGAAGGGGTTGCAGGAGGCGTTCGGGACATAGCTACGACTGAGCACCGCCTTTCACCCTCAGACGGATGGTCAGACAGAGAGGACCATTCAGACTCTCGAGGACATGATCCGTACATGTGTCCTCGACTTTGGTCGCAGCTCAGAGGACCACCTACCCTTGGTGGAGTTCACGTACAACAACAGCTACCACTCCACCATCAGGATGGAATCATACGAGGCATTGTACGGCCGACCGTGCAGATCACCTCTGTGCTGGACAAACCCAGGGGAGTCAGCACTTGTGGGACCAGAGATGGTTCAGGCCATGACAGAGATGGTCCAGGTCATCCTGGAGCAGATGACGACAGCTCAGAGCCGGAAGAAGTCTTATGCTGATAGGAGGTCGAGGCCACTAGAGTTCGAGGATGGCGACCACGTTTTCTTGCGAGTCTCACCTCGATGTGGATTACAGAGATTTGGCCGAGGTGGCAAGTTATCTCTATGCTTCATCAGACCGTTCCAGGTTCTGAGTAGGATAGGAGAGGTGGCTTATCGCATGGCTCTACCACCTCAGTTGCATCGGTTTCACAACGTCTTCCACATATCTCATCTGAGGAGATACGTGCAAGACCAGATGCATATCATCGACCATGGGGAGCTAGACCTTGATAATGGGGTGACTTTTGTAGAGGTCTCGGTGGAGATCAAGGATCGACAGGAGTGGGTCCTATGTGGGCGGTCTATTCCTCTAGTGCGAATCAGATGGTAGCATGGGAACCTCCTGGAGAGCACTTGGGAGCGGGAGGCTAAGATGCGTGCTCAATACCCTCATTTGTTCCCCCTAGTTTGTGATGTATCTTTACAGGGACGTAAATCCCTGAGTAGGGAGTTATGTAAAGACCCGTAAATTTCAATGGAAATTATTTATTAATTTTCTTTGGGATTTTACTAGTATGCAGTTTCTGACGGTACCTGATTCCGAGGCCCGGTGTTCCCTGAATCATTTTCCGAAGTTTAGCTTGGGTATGTTCAGTGAACGAACAAGTGGGTTTTTCTAACTTCTAAATTGGTTCTTGGAATCAAAATACAAGGACACCGATGGAATCAAAGCACTGGTAATTTCTTAGGAACACCTTTTCTGGAGTTTCTTTTGCTCAGGTGAGGTTATTAAAAAAATTGGATAACTAAGGAATGAAATAAAAATTTGTGCAAAAAATTTTATTTTATATTCTAAGTAGTATAACCTATGCATAGTGGTTGGAGTGGGACCCAATAATATCATTACTCCACTAGGTAGGATATTAGTGAAGTGGGGTTCACACGAGCACCACCCCTTAAAATCCCTTAAAACCTCCCACGTGCATTTAATTTTGTAACTCACCCGCAACCCCTTTTTAAATGGCAAGTCAACCCTCGAATTTAATTTGGATTAATAAACGCTCTTCAATTAAGTGAATTAATTGAATGAGCTTCTTTTTGAATTTCAAATTAATGGAATGTGTGTGTGATAATAAAATAAGACATGACTTATTTAATAGGGGGGTTGATTCATTGTGCGGAAAGAAGGAAAGGAATCTTTCGCTCTTGAGGAATATCTTCATCCTCATCGAAGAACGTGAAGAACGCCGAGTCTATGACAAAGAACTACACCACTGTAAGGGAATCACCATGCCGTCTTCTTCCCTCTCAGCGGCCGGTGAGAGACGCCTTCTTCGAAGAATGATGATGCCCCGAATCCTTCATTGGGCGAACGCCGACGACACTTATAAAGCATCGATCCACAATGTCGTTGTTCCGCGACGACCATCGTTCGACAACTCCTTGAGGTAGGGGTTTGGAATTCTGTTCATGAAATATTCTTTCCGGTTCTTCATCTTTTATTTTGAGCCGCATGTTATCAACTTAACGGGAGGAGGTTGGACCGAACGAACATGGCCGACCCTCCTCCCCCTTTGTTGTTATATTTTTTCAGCTCAAAAGAAGGCGGCGTGGTACAATGATAATGCGCGGAAACATGGAGGAATGCAGCGAAGAAGCGAGGCGCCATCGCGACGTGCCGTTGAGGCCGAATGAAGCCACTACTGGAGTAGGGCCGCGGTGAAGGGGTGTGGCGCCGTCGCGGCGTGCCGGAGAACCATGAAAAGGTCGTGGCTAGAGTGGGGCCGCGGCGGAGGGGCGCGGTTCCATCGCGCCGCGCCGGTCGGACCAAGGCCGTGGTTTTCGGCCACAGCGGAGAAGGGAGTGGCGAATAGAACCGCCAACCGCCGGCGCCTCGGAGGAGCGGGACTGTGGGGTCCCGCGGCGGCATCACTGGCCGGCCAACCGGGCCGATCGATCGGAGGAGCCGAGGGTCGTAACCCCCGGCTGAAAAAGGAGCGGCCCCCACGTGGAGGTCGCATTTTCTCAGTCAGGGGGGCATTACGCCCCCAGTTTCCGCGACAGCTCGGGTGGCCGAGTTGTTTGGCCACGTGGGCCGCGCCCGCGTGAGGCCAACCGGCTGCCTAGGCCGAACCGGCCGCACCGGGCCGAGCTACCCAGGCTGGGCCAGGCCTCACATTCGGGGCCGGGTCGCACCGGTTAGACCGGGCCGCGCCCTAAAGGGTTGGACCCAGACCCGGTTCGGGCCAACCAAGGGGGTCTTGGGCCGGGTCGGACCGGGCCCAAAACCCCCTATTTTCATACAGTTCCGTTCAAACGCTCATATCATGGGCTACAGACCTCCGATCGATGCACCGTCAGTTGTGATGCGATCCTTGGATCGTGATGGGCGTTTCGGTATATTACACTCAAGGTTTTGGAGAACTTTGTGTATGTCCGGGTTGGTTCGAGCACAAAACCAACCGGGCCGTCGGAGCGGAAATGCTTATAACCTCATCTCCGAACGTCCGATTGACGTGCCGTCGACTTTGTTGGATTCCTCTTAGTGATAAAGACATTTTGGATTACTACTCTTGTGTTTTTGACGTAGTTGGAGTGCGGTAGGGTTGGTTTTGACTTAAAAACCAACCGGGCCCCTAGAACAAAAAAGCCGATAACTCTCAGACCAGGCGTCCGATTGACGCGCCGTCTTTCACGCTGAGTTCCTTTTGTCGAGACGGAAATTTGGGATACATAAACTCCGGACTACGTGTCAGTTGATGTATCGACCCCTTGGCTCATGGGGCGGACCTTCTTGGAACCGAGCATGCTGTGTGCGGGAACCATAGAGCTGGCTGTGACTGCGACGGCGATGATGACTGCACTAAAATCCTCTATGGGTTCAGCAGCGATGACGACTGCACTGAAATCCTCCGTGGGTTCAGCAGGGATGACGAATGCACGGAAATCCTCCATGGGTTTGGCAGTTGTGACGACTGCACTGAAATCCTCCGTGGATTCGGCAGCGATGACGACCGTACTGAAATCCTCCATGGGTTCGACGACGATGACTACTGTTCTTGTATCCTACGTGGGTCTGGCAGTGTTTGACTCTGTCCTTGTATCCTACGTGGGTCTGGCAGAGTAGCTGGTCTATATCCTATGTGGGTCCGACAACTTAGCTGGTTTAGTATCCTATGTGGGTACCAGCTTAGACGAATCAGTGGCTACATCTAATCATCTGTATCACCTTACGAAGAAGTATACATGTGTGAGCTGAGTCTTGACTTTCAATCATTATCTTCGATATGATTGAATTTCTTTCCTAGGTGGATTGGGTTGTGTTTTCCTGTGTGGATTGGGTTGTAATATCCTGTGTGGACGTGATTAAACTTGGGCTCAGATGTTGGATCCGAACAAGAATTGATGACTTAGGTATATGTATGGGCATATACCTAAGTAGTGTTGGATGTTATTTCGTGATTGTATCTTTCCTTTGTGTATTTTACTTTGTGGATTATGAGAGACCTTCGGGGGTCTCGGGGTCCCTACTGAGTAGCATATACTCACCCCTTCATGGGCTATCCCCACACTACGTTGTGATGGAGGCAGACGACGGACACCGCTGATCGTGGTTGAGGCTTGTGGAGCAAGTCGGTACCTGGAGGCGGACCACTGGGCGGGACGTACACGAAGCGAATGGCTAGACCCGAGGAGCTGAGTAGGCTATATGTACCCACCCTTCAGGTGGGACTTCCAGTGGATGGCTCGACGTTGCTGTTTTACTTTCAGTTGATGTACTTTCTTTCCAGTTGTACTTTACTTTCAAATTGGGTTTGTATTCTGGCCCATTTACTTTCCGCACTTACTATTGTACCAAATTTTACTTAGTGTTTACTTCTTCTTGCTTACTCTTTGGTATTTGTTTACCTCTAAAGGAAATGCCTTCCCCATTTTGTCAGGTTTTATGCCTTGCTTCTAGTCGCCAGCCCCTGGCCTATGGGAGGTGGGGTTGGGATAGTCACGGCACGAGCCCCGAGGATGGGTCGTGACACACATGTTGTTGTTGTAATTATTAAAACTTAGAATTTTTTCATAGGGGGTAGTGAGTTTCTTGATTCATTTATTTCCCCCTTTGATATAATAGAATATCACTCATTGTTATTCTTAGTGATAGTTAATTTAGTAATCTAATTGTTTTGTTCATATCTAAAAATTGAATTTCTACCATCTTTTATTATCCAACACCCCTTTTCTATTTCCTTCTCTTCACATTATTAGATGATTTTTTATTATATGTACTTACATGAACTATTCATAATAGTGACCATTTCTACTACAGCACTCACAAAAATATTCAAAGTATTCAAACATATTATTTACAGATAGAATAATTTTTTTTAAGTTTTACTTCTCTAGTGCAGGTATTCTCTTTTCTTTATATTTTCTCCCCTAAATGTAGTCTTTCTATTATATTCATGTTTTTTCATGTTTTTCTAACATTACAATGCTTCATGCCAAAACATCCAATAACACCAACAATATATTATAAACCTTATTCTTTTTTTGGGTATAATATCTACAGTTTTCATAGATTCTAAACTTTTTTAATTTTGAGTGGAACCAATGTAACACCCCTAGATTTTATATTATGTCTACTTTTATATAAAATATCTTCTATAACTTATGTTACACAGAACATCGAGCTTAAATAAATAGTTAAATATTATTATTGGGAGAGTTATTAGCTAGCCATTGGAATAATGAGAATGACTGAGAATATCTAAATTATGAAAACATAGATTACGCATGTTATAAAATAAATTAATTTTGATACCAAATAATTATAAATTAAAATAAAAACGCATTGAACATAAAGGATGTGTTATTATAAAATAACTATTTTCATGCCTATAAATGAAATTTATATTAATAAATTAAAATAATCTATATCATTGAAATATAATAATGAAATTTATATTTTATATATTCTATATTTTTCTAAATTCATCCAATAAGTCTTATATGTTAAATAAAATATTAAATCCAATTTTAAATATAAAAAAACTATATTTTTTAAAAGTTAATTTCTAGCCTTTTCATTGAGATCCAATTTTAAATATAAAATTTGAATCTTTATTAAATTTTATTTGAAAAAATAAAATTCATTTATTAAATAGTAATATCCAAATTAGAATAGGGTGAAATTTTGCTATTTTTCAGAGAAGTCTCATTTATTGATGAATAGTGAAAAAACTGAATTTTAATTGTGAACTGCTTTTTCTTATAACTTACTAATATTGTTAAATTATATTTTAAATTGGATTTAAAAAATTATTAGTTAAATTATAAAAAAATAAATCCAATTTGGGTAATTAGAATAATTTTTACTTTGAAATTGGATATGATATCATTTGAAACAGTTGAACTTTTTCAATTTAAAAACTTGTTTTCCCATTATATCTGTGAGATTAATTTAAAAAATAGTTTTTTCCCATTAGGTGAATTTAATTAGTTAATATGGATTCCATTTTGAAATCATAATATTCAAATTAATTTTTAATGTCATATTTATTTATAGACATAAAAAATTTAACATGGTAAAAAATTATTTACCGCAGTATTAGTAAAATGATGAAAAATGTTTAAGTTAAAAGGTAAAGGCCAAAAATTACTAAACAATATTACATTACATGGGGGTTTTTAGGTATTTAATGAACCTAATCATCATTTAAAAAATTAATTTTTATCCAAATTCTTGTAAATTAATTCTACATAAATGTGGTTGGCTTTGAACAAAAAATAATCATTATTTAATCACTTAAACCAACCTCTCCTCAAGTATGAATACCACCCATCACCACCCCATTACCACTAAAAAACCATTTAGAACCTAGAATATCTACCAAAACCTCTCCTCATTACTCTCCCAATGTTCAAGTGATACTGGTATAACTAAAATAACAAATCCAAGGTCCTCTAGGGGTCCTCAATGGAGGTGATATTTGAGAGGTAATTTTCTCAAAAACCCTCTCTTAATTTCTTTTCCTTCCCTACTTTAATCTCACCTAATTTATCCATAAAAACTTGATAAATAAATAATCTTATTTATAATTTATTATTAATAATAATAATCGAATATATTATATCCAAAAATTTTATTTCCCCCACTTATTCAATGAAATGAAACCATTTTCTATGTTATGCTGGTTAACCATCTCTATGAATAATGATTTTGTTCATTTTCCATTACCTCCTACATTGATGGTCATAATACTATTATTATAGATAAATAATTTTTTAATAGTTATATTATAACATTTTTCATGTTTTTTAAATATAATATGATAATAATAACAAATTAAATGAAACTAGTTCGAGATGTTTGGAAAAACTGCTAAAATTAACTAAACAATTATCATTAACATTTTATAAAATTAATCATACTCATAAAAGAAAGAAAAATGATATATGGGATAATTTGAACTTATTTAAATGAATTAATACTATTTAATTCCACTTATGGAGTTACAATATAATTTTACTAGAACATCCGTAAATATTCACAAATAAACCGATCATGAAACCCTGAAACAAACACACCTAAAACCATGGAAATAATGAAATATTATTGGTGAAGGGATAATAAGATGATATAAAATCATCTCATAAGGTATTATAAATGCTAATATAGTTCTTTAATTAGTTAATAACATTATTTAATATCTTATAAATGATCTAAATGTATGCACCAATAAAGTGAGGCATGAAGTAAGGGTTTCTCATATCACTTTTACTTCGATGAGATATATGCCTTATTCACCACTTATTTCTCATGTGTGGTATATATATAATTCCCTATTTTAAATAATATCATGAGTATATATTTTTAATTGTATTTATTATTTTCTTAAATTTTATTCATTCACGAGTAATATGATTCGACTGATTGCAAATGGGTAATGAATTCCGTATTAATTTAAATTATATTTAGAATTTTTTGTTTTTATGAACAAGTTAACTCTTATGTGGTGTATATAATATCCATTTGACATGTAATATCATTATTTATTCATTAATTATCATATTTTATGTCTCAATTTAAATTATTTCATCCAAACAGATTTGAATTTAAAATTACTATGTGATAAAAGTTATTGGAAAATATCACTCTCTTTTGTGATTATCAACTTTCTCTTGAGAAAATCACTTTATTATAATAATTATTCATTGGAAATTATATTTAAATTAAATATCCATTTTATTTCATTATGGATATTATTATAGTCTAAACCGTATTCCATTTTTACATATGGTGTTTCTTTTGAATTTTATTTGATAAATTTTGGAAATATTATTAAATATATATCTATTATTCAATACGGATATTTGATGATAAAGAATAGTGTTTATTAATTAAATTGATTATTTGATACATAAGATATTATTTGTTCAATTAGACATGGGTTGGGATTGGTTATAGGTAGCCCTTTGATACATGAGTTGAATTATGGGACTAATTAGTTAATCTAGTATTAAATGAGTTTTAACTGTAGATTAAACCATATTGGGAAAGGTCATAATGACAGTGGTTCATTTTATAGATACATGAATTCCAATAATTAAGCCTTTCCTAAATTCCAAATTATATTATTATTATCCAGATTATTTTCACTACGAAAAAATATATGGATGCATTTCATTCTTATTTTATTGATTAAATTACATGTGTTTTAAGTTATTTACCTTTTCAAATTGATTGTTATCTTGGATTCAGTATTGGATGAACTGTATTTAACCCTAATTTATTATTTAAGATTACTCATATTTTGTTTAATTTCCCCTATTTATGAAGAAGATATATTTGAATGAGTATTTGAGGATGGAGTTTATTATCTTTGGTTATGTATTATGTTTTATTTTCTCTTCCAAATGTAAAATAGATATTATATATGCTATCTTTCTTTTATAAATCTACAAAACTATTCAGTCCTTTGGGATTTGAATCTTGTATCTATGTAAATTTAATAAGGTAAGGAATTGGATCTAAGCTACTGGGGTTGGGGTCATTATAGTTGGTATTAGAGGATGTTTAGTAGAAACCTTGGGAACTAGATTTAGAAAAACATATATTCGGGAATATGAACCTATGTTTGACTTTGAGGATAAGTCTAAGTATTAGATATCATCCTAAATATTTGAAATGATAATGAATAAACTCTACTAAACTTAAGGGTTCACAGATTGATAAAATAACATTATTTATGCATCCTATAAATGATTCTTCATGATTATATCACTCTGAATAGTGTTTCTCACACTGTGCTCTTAATTTTGTTAATGGATGGAAACAAAAAGAACTGTGTTAATTATTAATATGATAGGATATATTTTGATGAGAAAATAAATGTGATAATTTCTAGAGTGAAGAATATTGTGATTATAATATATGATTAAAAACATTCAAATTATACAACTCTAGGAATCACCAAATAAGAGAAGGATAGAGTTCACTAAGAACTCAAGTGGTAGAAAGCATAGATGAAAAGATTTTTTGGTTTCTTATATGTTTAGAATGTGTCAAGAAACAAACAAGTGAATTTCTTATCGAAAATATAATAAGTTTTGGGTAGATAAAATAAGGATATAAATTAAATAATTTCTAAGAAAAAAATAAAATGTTTGGAATAATGGTCTCCCTGAGGTATTACTGATGGTTGAATGTTTTAAATGTGGACATTATGGTAATTTTTCAAATCAATTTCCTATGGGAAAAAATAATGAATATTACTAGATATTTTATACCAGTAATTGTTATACTTCTAATGATGAGGAGACTAAAAATGAAAAATAAAAGGTATGAGGTGTTAAGGAATAAGATAATGAAATATAGATAATGGTTTAATAATGAAGTTGAATGATTAATGTTTTTTATTTGGATTAAATAATTATTTTACAAATTATTGTATACATATAATAATCATGATATATATAAGGACTGCACTATAGTACTTTTTTAAGGATTTGGAAGCATGTGAGGGATATCACCAATATGTAAGAGAAGTGATTCTATTTCAATTTTAACTTTTGGAATTCACATAATTGAGGGAATATAACCCTTAATATATGATTGATGTTGATATAATAATGAAAAAGAAATGTTTATGGGATAATATTGGTGACTATGTAACTATTTAGTGATTTTATGGTTATCTTTACAGGGTACGCTACATGTTTGGATTTAAGAAATATACCTGATATTTTATTAGTTGAAGCATGTATGTTTTCATTAAGGTTTAAATGTGATCAAGGTATTCATATATATGGTATGTGAAAATAAGAGCAATACTATGTTGTTTTTGGAAAATCTAATGTTAAGTTTATTATATAAATTTACTGTCCTTCCTTAATTTTTTTGTCTTTAAATTTGGACAGACATATTTTGGATGAGTCTTAAAATTAACTAATTATTGAATGGATTAGGTTGAATATTGGATATTATTGATTAAAATTAAACTACGATTTATTATATTGGATATAATGTGGAAACCATTTATGTATCAGTAATAATTTAATGTCTAAATGAATGACATGTGGATCTTATGATTCATTAAATTTATTTAGGAATAAAAAAAATTCGTCATGAATATTAATTTCCTATCCCAATAAGTGAAAATATATCATAGAACCCCTAAATGATAAGAATATACTTTTGGAATGGACATGAATTAGGTAGGTTTATTTTCCCAATTTCTTTATATGTATTATAAAAGAATTCATCAACTCTAAGAAAAATGATTTTTGAATTAATTCTCTATTCAATTAAGTTTCTTAGAGAGAAATAAGTGGCCTTTTTTACTCATCACATATTTATGCATTTATGATGGTAGAAATTATAATGACCATATTTTCAATATCTATCCATCAGGAAATTATAGTTATATTTGTCTTCAATGTATTAGTTTTCACTTCACTCTAATTTTATTCTTGGAAAAGATGTTTGTCTTGATATTCCATCCGAACCAAAGAGTGGATGTCGACGATAATACACTTAGAGGAGGACACTCTGAGTGTTTTAAATCCAATGTCTATAGAAGTATAATGGATCCATTTTAGACTCAGTCACTGAAGACATGTTGGATGAGGTTATGATAGCCTTCAGTTTGATACATGCTCAAAATGAGCCCTGGGTTTCATTGGCTAAGGAAATTCTATTTGGGGCAGTGTGTATATGGTGGATATTATTCCTCAATGATGGTGAGGATTTGGCAGACTCATGGGAGAAGTTATGAGACCATTTTTGAGAATATTTTCATTTTTGACCACGAAAGTGAATATTCTCTAAGATCTTCTTATCCTTTGATAAGGGAGTTCTATTGTTTAAAATTTTTGAATTTATTTTAGGACCCTTCTTAGTTATTCTGAATAACTGTTTCCAAATGATTAGGTTATGGTGAGGCATTTTTGGAGCCTTTATGTCCAAATATCTAGCTCTATGTTACAATGTTTAGGTTGAATACATATCTTAAGGTGATGGTTAGAGTAGAGGATATTGAGATGATTCTTTCCAGAACCGGATCATCATGAGATGGGAGTTGTTAGGATTCCTTATAAAGAAGTACTATTCACTGTGGTTCCCATTTTTTTGGTAAAAATATCTTTTAGTTATTCGAAGGTACATCCCATCCATCATTATATCATTTCTATAAGGAAAGCATGTCATGGATTTTTAACAATTTATTAGATATATCTTTTTCTTATAGTGGGTGAGGTCATTAGTAGAGAGAGTGCCTGATCTATTTGAGTAGCTAGTGTACATTATGTGTTCCCCTTTATGATCCTCCATTGATGTAGTTTTAACTAGGGAATCAGAGGTTGGGTGTTTCAGTTTGGTATTAGCCTAGAGGTGATGGGGTAGCCTGAGGATAATCTCAAGATGCTTCTCACCCTCAGAGAGCAGATTATGTCAGTATAAGTGATTTTTAGTAGGGTCATAGAGGCCATGAATCATGTCATGGTTAGCATCATGATCTATCATTTCCAGCTCCAGGTGATCCTGAGATAGTTTGAGTTACCCTTTACTTGTTTTCTACAAGGTTGCATGATTTTTTTATTCAATATTTGTGTACTCCTTCATATCACCTACCCTTTTCCATGCTTTGGGGCTTGAGGTGGAGAGGTTCCATGTACCCTTAGAATGGACTATGTTGGTTCAAGGCCAATCTGACAAGGATAAAGTATGTAGAAATTGTGAAATATTGTTGGATTTTAAGATAACTTTAGGAGACTTCATATGTTTATAGATACTGCTATATGACATCTTCCCTAGTATGGATTGGATACAAATAGAGAAGGATATGGTGGATTTCTTCTGGAGATAGGTTGAGTTCTATGAGGCTGATGGAGATCCAGTGGTCTTCATTGGTGAGTAGGACCCTATGATGGGTTAGAGGCATGTTTTTTCATGTCTTATATGACGATTTAGTTGAGGATATGTTCATTATAGGTTCAAATGATGGTGTTTCCCAGGGTTATGGAAGAGTACCCTGATGTCTTTCCAAAGGAGGTTATAATGTTACCAACTCATATAGAGATTGTGTTTGGGTTTGAGCTATAACCAGGCGTGCCACCCATCTCAATGTTTCCATATAGGACGTTACTTTATGAGTTTCAAGATCTAAAAGTCCAACTTGAATATATATTTTAGTAAGGTTTGACTCAGCCGAGTGTGTCACCTTGTGGTGCACCAGTTTTGTTCATGAAAAAGGATGATAGACATTTGTAAATTTTTATGAATTGTTATTTATTTAACTTGGTGATATTAAAGAAAAAATATCTTATTTCTAAGAATTTATGATTTATTTGATCAACTACAAGGAGCAAGTTGGATCTCGAAGATCGATCAACAATTAGAATATTATCAGATACTGGTGAAGGATGACTTAATTCTAAAAATTTATTTTTTAATTCATCAAGGACATTATGAATTCATTTTGATTTTTTTGGTTTGAAAAAAATCCAACCATGATCATTGGTTTTATGAACACAATATTAATAAGGTTTCTTGATAAGTTCATTTTGTTTTCATTGATGACATCCTTGTGTACTCCACATCTGAGGAGGAGTTTACATAGCATATGCATGCTATTTTGGTAGTTATTTTTCATCATCATCATCAATTTGGGATGTTTTCAATTTGTGAGTTTTGGGATCATGAAGTTCATTTATTTGGGCATGTCATGTACTAGTAGGGAGTAGTTTTGGATACTTCCAATATTGATAAAATTATTTATTATGTAGCCCCATGACTGTTGCAGATATCAGAAGTTTCCTAGGTCTTTGAGGCTATTATAGGATATTCATTGTTAATTTTTATTAGGTTTCAACTCATTTTATATCCTTGACCAGAA
The DNA here is from genome assembly GCA_963277665.1 of Viscum album. Lineage (NCBI taxonomy): Eukaryota > Viridiplantae > Streptophyta > Magnoliopsida > Santalales > Viscaceae > Viscum > Viscum album. The sequence continues at coordinate 1,715,386,892 of OY728125.1, forward strand.
ATTATCAGGTTTTATTTTGGACCGACTAGTGTTAGGAAGATTTTATGTATATAAAGGAGAAGTTGGTTAGCACTATAGTCTACTTTTTTCTAGTATAGGGAGTTCATTTTTGATTTTATATGTAACTTCATTTCTTAGGTTGGGTTGTGTTATAATGAAGTTGAGATTGATTGTTTCTTATAGGTTTCCACAATTACATCCCCATTATTCTCACTATGCCACCCATGATCTTGAATTTTTAGAAATTGTGTTTTCCTAGAAGTTGTGGTTACATTATATTATCTCTTATAATTTTGTGATTTTTATAGATCATAAGAGCCTAAGTTATGTCTTCTCTTAGTGTGACTTGAACATGATGTAGTGGAGGTAGATGGAATTCTTGTAGGTTTACAACTTTGAGATTTTATACACACCATGAAAGGTAAATATTGTGGCTGATGCATTGAGTAGGATGTCACATTGTGTTTCCCTATGTGGGACTAGATATTCCAGGAAAATTATAGAAGATCTCTTAGAAATTAAAATTTATATGGGAGAGGTTTGAGTTAGAAGTTATATTTTTTTAGATTATATTTGAGTCATCAGTGGTGAAGTTCGTAGAGGAGTCCTAGTTGGTGGATTTTGAGGTAAATTTCTTGAGGGATAGAGTTGTCTTCACTGATTCCCATGATGGTTGTTCTGAGGATTCTTAGCATTATGTGTGGTTTTAGGGAAGGTTTTTTTCTATCTGGTGATGTGTATGATTGTTTTCTATGAATTCCATAGGTCATCAATAGAAGTACATCTTGGTGTGACAGTGATGTACTAATATTTAAGAGGTCAGTTTTAGTGTTCTGGTTTGAAGCTTGTAGTTTCTAAGTTTTTATATTAATGTTTTATATTCCAAAAGTTTAAGGTTGAGTTTTGTGTTCCCAATGGTTTTCACCATCCATTATATGTTCCCTAGTGGAAGAGGTAGGACATCTCGATGGGCATTATTACTAGTTCAACTCAAGCTCAGGGAGGCTATAATAATACATGGGTGATAATGGACCATTTTATGAAATCAACCCACTTTATAGTGATCGAGGTTTTGATATTAGTGGAGGTTTTATTTAAAAAATATTTTGGGAGGGGGTGAGAGTCTGTATAGTCCCATGTAGGATCATCTCTAATCAAGGTCCTCGTTTTACCTCCCAGGTGAAGAGGGGTCTCTGAATTTTTTTTGGTTCACAATTATTCCTTTACGATTCATTTCCTCTATAGATAGATGACTAAAAAGAGTAGATCATACTGACCCTTGATGATATGTTTCATTCATGTGTCCTGGATTTTGGAGGATTGTGGATGAGGTGTCTTACTTTGGTCGAGTTCACTTGAAATAATATTTTTCACTCCACCATTGGAAAGAAACCACTTTATGATTTTTACAATAGACGTTTTCATTCTAAATTGTGATAGATAGGGGTTAGAGAGACCAAAATTATTAGGATAGTATTTCTAAAGAATATGGCAGAGATGGTTTAAGTGATATGCAAGAGGATGAAAGTAGCACTTGATCTTTATAAATATTTTGTTGGTCATAAAAGGGGACCACTGGTGTTTGATGTTAGAGAGAATATGTTCCTAAAAGTGACTCCTATTCATGGTTTTGGAAGGATAAGTCATTAGAGTAGACTTTCTCCCTGGTTTGTTAGACCTTGGAAGGTGTTGGCTCATGTTGGATCTGTCTGGTATCATATATCAATTCCCCCCATATATGATCTAGATACATGATGTTTTTCACATATTATAACTATTTTATTATATTTATAATGACTCTCACATCATTTATTTGGGTGATATCAATGTGGAACATGATGCAACCTTGAAGGAGCGGCCTACGGAGATCAAAGATTTATAGGAGAAGGTGTTGTGTGGGAATTCTATTCCCTTTATTTTTTTCTTATGGTGAAGTAGAGGTGTGGAGGGAAGTACTTGGGAACAAGAGTTACTGATACATGCTTGTTACCCCAGACCATTTGATTACTATCTAATTTATTATAACATTGTTCGGTTAGTAGATGTTAGACTTTTGGGTTGTGAGATTATTTTCACTTATTTCATGTTGTTGTATTACACTTGTTTGGGAGGTATCTTCCCTTTAGTATGTTTTAGTATCTTTTTTTTCTATTGTGAGGTTTCACACATTTTCCTCTAATAAGGTGATTGGGATCCTTTAATGGTGAGATCCTTGAGAGGTATCTCTTTGGGAGACTATTCAGACAATCACATTTTTCCTTCTTTCTCTCTGAGTCTGGTTTTGAATTCTGGGGGATGATATTTTTTTTGAAAGGTATATAATATAAGGTATCAGATCCCATATGAATTTTCCTTTGTTCTTTTGGGTGTTGGAGGAACCAAGAGAATGATCCAAGGTTTTTTAATGAAAATAAGAGTTCTACAACCAAAAATGGAATGGTTGTGGCATGGAGGGGTACACTGAGTTGTTGTTTTGGTAGTTGCAGTGTAGTGGATCCATTCCAAAACATAAAGGAGCTTGTAGTGGATTTCAACAACACTGTATTTTAAGGAATAGATACATAGTTGGATGTATTCTGCAGCGTGGTCCCTTTATTAGTGGGAGTGGATCTACGAAATGGTTCTTAAGGTCACACTATAACCCCTAGATCAAATTTAATTAGATTTGGTTAGAGATCTAGGGTGGATTTTTCAAGAGTTTCGTGGTGTAGTTTACGTATATTATGCAGTATAATACCCCATGTCATCCAAATACATTTGATTGAGTTGTGTTGATTCGTGTTTAATGGTTTCTATAAATACACTAAGAACCCAAAACCCATTATTTTCTACTATTTACACTAAATACAATGGAAATAAGAGGTTATTTTTGAATTATTTGAATCCCCTTTTGGTAGTTATTGATCCTAGTCTCCTTAAGAACCATAGGTGGTGATCCAAGGTGAGTTATAACACATTTTTATCTAGTGGTTTCTCTTAGAATGATCTTGTTGTAACACCCTGACCCCATTTACCCAGAGTCGGTGCATTATTTTAATACATTTTTATGATTACAAGGAATCAAGTCCCGAATTACAGATCAGTTTAGGAGTCTTGGAAAATAGATTACATACATGAATGTTACATTACACTTTATATCATTCAAAACAACATAAATAATCCTTTATGAACTCCATTATTCCCTTGGCTTAACCCTGCATATAAATAACAATACATTTCTTAGAATCCTGGGTAAAATAAAACAAAGAAAAGGGTGAGGTAAAATGCTCAGTAAGGGTAAGCAATACAGTATAAAATTTCATAAATAAGCATTAACATTTAAGGCAATGTATAACTAAAACAAATGCCTTTTAAACTTGAAATTCAGAATAATATAGAAAAAATAAAATGAAATAATTCCATTTACTTATTCACATGGATATTCTACTAGTCGAATAATCACATGAAATATCAATAACCACTTTCACAATGATTGAATGCATAATACCAAACTATCACAACCACAGAGTCAAGGCCTTATGCCAAGACTACAAATAAAATTTTTTCAAGGCCTTGTTCCAAGACACTAGTTTGTCTAATGGGAACTACCGATCAATCGAGGAGCTATAGCGAGCTCCACCCGTCACTTATTAAGTCCAATGCATTCCTCATATGAACAGGTTTAAACATAACATAAACATTCGTATTAAAACTAGCATACGAAATGTCGATACTTTCTCCATAAACCATGAATGGTATAAAAATAAAACATCCATAGTCAAACATATCACAAAACCATCAATACAATATAGAAGTTTTTTATCATAATAAATCAACTTCAAATAAACTTAAAATCCATAAAAGGATGTTGACATAGATGAAATCAAATCTATTTGAGAGAAATATCTATTTTTTTTAATCATTTAAAAGTCACATAATTATAAAATAAAAAATTTACTTTGAAAATATTCTTATAATCTTGTAAGGGAAGCTTCCAAGAATTTATAATGGCCAAAAATAGCTAGACATGCCATATAAGTTAAAAAAAGACATTCTTACCTTAATTCTGTCGAAAAGGTTAAAAGGACCTTGTTTGGAAAACGACAGAAAGATTCCATTATAAAATTCTTATAAAAATTAAAAAAATGGAATAAATGACTTTAACCCATAGTCTGTAAAATTGTGAGAATTATTTGAAATAAATTTTTAAGAAACTTGGATGTGGATGATAAAGAGGTCCCAATCGATAATTACGTATAAACAACCTCGGATAATGAAGAGATTGTGAAATAAACCCTTACTAATTTTGTAACTTAAGAAACATACACACCATGAAAGAGGTACCATACAATGAATATGTAAATACACATAAATTAAAGTTTATTATGAAAAAAAATACAATTATGGGTAGTAAATACACCACACAAAAGATTATAGCGGCAATATGGAATGAATCTCATGGGAATAAGGAGTGAGATGAAAACCCCTTACCTTGCACTTTACTTTAGATGAGGGTAAATTTAACCTCTTGTATGAAGACTATAGTTTTTTATTAAATTATACCAGAACCATATTAATATTTATGATATCATACATTATTCATTAATGACTTTTTACTACTCATTCAATAATAATTTCCATGTTATAGTAATATTTCGGGTAATAATTGCTTTCTTTATCGTACGTGTTTTAACTTGTTACACTTGATTGTATCACTTAGATCATGATTTAAATACTTCCAGAATATAAAACATGATTATATATCATATGTATTTAGAATATAAATATGTATAATAGACATATATATGAAATGGAAACACCATTTATGTAGATGGTAGTTCGTACGTACGCATAAACGCTGTTTCCATTTTCATATAGTATTAAATGAAAATAAGTGAATAAGATATATACAAAGATATATATCTTCAGTAGAATTATTATTTCATATATTACATACTTATTAGAAATATATATTTTCATAATCGTTGATAAATGGTGAACTTGGAAACGAATCTCATCGCGTCGTGGAAACTGTAATCCGTACTTACGCACGAGAAAAAATATCATTCTTTTGATATTAAAATAATATATAATTTGATAATATATCATATATACAGAACCCTTATAATGTTATATTAATTATTTAAATCAAAGACACATCATTATTATACCCATCCAAATAATAATATATCGAATAACAATTACACCACGACGTGGAGACGGTAAGCCGTACGTACGCACGTATGGTGACATGTCATTCAAAGGATGGATAGAATACTGAATATGTTTGTACCATATTTATAATAAAATCACAGTATATATAATATACTGTATTTATTATTTTATAATGGAAAAAACAAAGAAAGAAGAAGTGGAATAAGAAAGGTACTTGAAAGAGGGTGGTGAAATCATTACCTCTTCTTCGGGTTCTTCCTTTTGATTTGATCAAAAGGGCTCCTAAGTATGACTTTATGATCAAACTAAGAACTATAGGTTTAAGTGAGGGAAGTTGGGAGGATATTTGGGAAGAGTTTGTAAAAGACAAAAGGCTTTGGAGGTGTGAATTTGAGAGAAGGGGAAGTTCTCTTTTATAAGAGGGGTGAGGGGCACATTTGAAAAAACTTAAAATATTTTTTTTTAATAAATTCATTTTTGATTTATAATGGATACAAAATAATTTTTTTAAAGGTTAAGGTGGGGATGGGTCTAAAACCTCTGAACCAATAGGTTTTAGACAGGTTTATGTCACTATATTAAACTTAACTTATAGATTTAACTCTTAGTTAAATAGTTTAACTTTTACCGTGTCTTCTTGTATTCTTAGTCTATATGGTTAATAAAATTACTCTAAACATCCAATAGAACCTCAAGTGTCTCATTAATGACATATATAATATTATTTAATCCGTTTGGCCAAAACTTACATTTTTAGGATTATTATATCAACCAATAATATATTATTTGTTTTAAAAATTAATTTATGTCATTTTTGAAACTATTTGGTATTTTGTTTTTTTGAAAGTCATCAAAACGTTATAACTTAGAAAAAATACATTTAATCATCCCTATCATGTTATATTAACCTAGAATTTTTTTTTAAAACTTTGAAATTATATTTATTTTAATATTTATAATACCATTTATTTGATTCTTTCATGAATAAGGCAATTACTGCATCATCATTGTGTCATAAATAAATTTATTTATTTAATGTCTAAAAATTATAAATAAAATACCATGACTTAGGAAATCGTTTTAGATTTATAATTAATATTTATAATCTAATTTATCTTATGAATAACCACATATTAAAAATGTTTTAGTTATTAAACATTGATTTTAACTCTTTTAACTCTTCTTTGAATTAAATAATAATAAATGTCCTAATATAATACAAGTAAACCTAAATGATAATATTTGATTCCTAAGGTTGTTTTTGGTTGATATACACTTATCCAATAGAATTACGACATATGTTAGGGTAATATTAATATCATTTTTACATTTAATTACCCTATTTACTTTTAACCGTGGTAAATAAAAGTAAAAATTTACTATTCACCAAAAATTATTTTCATCTTATTGAATCATATTTTACTCCTTGATATTAATCATGTCTCTTTGATTTTTTAAATTCAACTCACAGAAGTGGTAAAAGCATGTTTTATGTAAATTTGCAAATTCTCCTAGGAGGTGGGTAAAAGAGGGTGAAAAGTTCAATAAAATTTATATATATATAAAATTATTATAAACTGACTCCAATGAATAACATTGAACTTATATAGGTATTATGTATCTATTTTTACCTAATATAAATTTAAATAAAATAAATAATTATTTAAAGAAATTTTTTTTAAACAATAACACAGTGTTTTTTCACTATTCATCAAAAATTGAACATTTTCAGAAACATACCAAAAATTCACCCTAGGATAATTTTGATATTATGAATCCAAAAAAGAAGTCTATTTTATGAAATTCAAAACATACAATTTGCATTTATTAGTTTAAAATTAATTCCCGTTGTCAAAACCAAAAGGCATATTTTTAAGAAACAATATCTATCAAAAGATTGACACTTCTTTATGTATAATCTCAAAGTGCAATTACTTAAAATTTCCAGCATTGGATTAAAGTGTAAAAATATAATCTATTTAAACTTCCAAACCATTAAAATTTATAATTTAACACTATAAATTATTTTGATTAAAAATGTTGTTTTCAGTTAAAATATAGTATTTTTCACTATTCACCAAAATATGAAAGTTATTAGAAAGACACCATAAATTTATTGAAACTAAATTCTTATGTCTTGATTCTAAAGAAGATGTTTATTTTGTTAAATTGAATATATAAAAGTTTCAAATATTGTATTTAAAAAGGGTTTACCATTAAAAGGCGGTAAAAGTGCATTTTTTTTAAAATACTTCTTTTATCTGAAAAAAATGAATTAGTTCTTACATTTTGTCTAAGAAACTCATAATATGGATTCAAAAATTATATTGATTATATATAGTTCAAAATTTAGTTAATACTATTCATAACTGCTTTTGAACGGCTAGTTTGGTAAATTGTGGTGCACTTGAACTCGGTGTTGCGTGCAGTGCAAGTTATTGAATTATTTTGCAGAAATAACATACTTTGAAATATTGGGGTGTTACAATTGTTTCCTCCAATTTTTATCAAAATGATCAATATTCACCTTATCATATTCTACATCCATCATTCAATTTGATAATCTGAACTCAACATTTTATACCATTTGGTTTGAAAATTACAGGAGTCACAGTGATATAACATGTTTTTAGTTGAAGAAAAGATGGAATAAAACTATGAGAAATTAAATAGGAGAATATCTCATAGGACACAAAGATTGAAATGGTTGATGAATAATCCCTATGTCCATGAAGATGTATAATTTAAAAATGATTCAGTAGCACAAATGTAGAGATAATATTAGAGTTTCACAATATATAATCCCTAGCTTGAAATGAGATAATAAATAAGATGATGCAATGTTCCACTAACTATATAGTTTGTCCACTATTCTACACTAATCTATGGTTAAAACTATGTTCTACTATTGTGGTGTTAACACCCAATTCCAAGATCTATAATGGATAGTGGAAAGATACCCATTTAACTATATTACTATTGTCTCCAAATTATGATCTACTATAGAAACTATGCCAAAGTATGCACTAATAGATTTCCCTATTGGGGTTAGATGGAAAACTTTTTTATGGGAGGTCAAAATTTATACTTTTCCCCAAAAATTGGGTAGGGGGACTTCGACCACTAGACCTTCAGTGTAGGGGCATGTTTCCCCCTAGAAACCCCTAATATGATCACTAAGAAGCTTGACCCACGAGAGTTGTGGCCTGCTGTGTAGTATGGACTATAAGCACTCACCCCAACATTATCCCAAAGGATTGTGATACACTAATAAAACATCATTAACATCCAAAAAACTTATTTTTTTAATTCCAGTTATGCCCATAATACTCAATCACTTTAACCTTATCCACTAAAAATTGATTGAAAACAAACACAACACAAATATACAGCCTTGATCACCTTGGTTATAACAATCACCTCCATTGGGATGGTTGGAAATCCAAAGTGAAATCAATTCCATACACACAATTTACTACTAAAAGAAGATAATAAAATATGTCATTTTTAATAACCTGGCATGATTATTTCTTAATGTAGAAAACATTATTTAAAGAGTGATTTCTATTCCTCTCTTCATTCATCTTTACATAACTACCCCATCCTAAATATCATTAAAATTTCCTTCCCCATAGATTATATTATCCCTAGAATTTCATACCATGTGACCCCCTTCATTTGAGAATCTTATCACTAAAACCAATTTTTATAAAATAAAGTCATTCCTTACTGCTTTCCATAAAATTTCATCATTAACATCAATCATTAGAAAAAAATTGCATTCTCCACTATTTCCATTGGATTTTAATACAACTATTCTCCCCCTTTAACAAAAAATCCTAAGTGAAAACTAATTTTTAAACTGCTAAAAATATATAATCCAAAATATTTATAATTGGGAGAGGGAAATATCTAAACCTTTTCAAGTCGAGAGATGTGGTTGAACACTATGATTAACCATTGTTTCTCAAATGATGAATATGACAAAAACTTAGTCATGATGTCTTCCACTTACTGATTAGTTCCCACATGGTCCATTTTTATCACTCCCAACTTTTACTTTTCTTCAGAAAACTTATATTAGATCTCAATTAGTTTGGTATAAGAGTGTTTTATGAGATTTTTGGAGAGCTAAATAAAACTTTTTTTAACAATAAATGATCTCGATATCTTCCTTAACTACATCATGAATATTGTTTAAATTTTTTTTCATCCATATATGTTTAGTGCAAGCCTTCGTTTTTGAGATATATTTTACTTCTTTCATACTCAAATATATTCTTTCTTAATTTTTACTCAAATATAATACACACTTATTTTCACTGAAGAGTGAACCTTCACAAGTATAATTTAAGTTCAACAAATAACCAGCCTAGTCTACATCATAAAATTTAGACGATTCATCATCCCTTCATACATTAAATAAAAAAAATTGATTGTATCTTTGATGTAACTTATGAGTTTTTCCCTATTGAGAGATACTCCTTTCAATTAATTTGGAAATAGACCATTAAAATGTGGAAAAAATATTATCTGAACATTTAGTATTCCTCCTATAAAGGATATGATCTATAGATTTTTTTAATCTTCATATATTTCTTATATCCATGGTTTCTAATATTTGTTTCATAAATTTTGTTGTAATCATGTATATGAAATTTATTTAAAATTTTCTCTAACATGAAAATCTTACGTGATAAAATTATATTTCATTTTTAAACCACTTGAATACAAAAAAAATAATTGAGTTCACCAATCATAGACATTTCAAATTTTGACCTCCAAAGTATAGAAAACTCATATATTGATATTTTCATGACTCCATGAATTATTATATAATACACATAAAAAATACTATGATTTTTTTATTCCTTATATGTTTTATCATAGATATTGTGATAATCACTAGTTATTTTGAATTCCATCTTCTTTAAGTATGATTCTAATCATTCATACTACACTTGTGGTGTTGGATTTAGAGTGTAAAAGGATTTAATTTGTTGACACACATTGGTTTCATCATTTCTAATCAACAAGACCACTATCCTTGTAAGAAAAACCTCCTCATGTGGTACACCATTCAATAATTTCATTTTAATATACATGTATTAAATTATGAAACCTTTTCTAAACACCATCACAAAGAATAACCTGACCGAATAATTTCGATCCATTAGAGAAAAATTTATTTAACATCCATACCTTAATTTTTTTCATTGAATTTATAGAATAAACACACATTATTTCTAATCACATTATCTTGATCATGAAATTTATTATTAAAGGAAATTTTTTTTCCAATAACATTATGATATTTAGGCTTCTTCACAATTTACCATGTTTGATTATTTTGAATTTTATCTAATTACCCATTCATTTATCTAACCCATGATTCATCTTATGATGATTCTCCAAATGATATTGTTTACTCCGTCGACAAAATAGAAAAATACTCTATATTTCTTATCCCTCATGTCAATGATAGAGTGGTTCTTTCTTCAATTATATTAGACCATTTAACCCCCATTCTCCTACTTTTCCACTATAGTGTAGACTATGTCCCTTCACTAATATTATCTTCCTCTGATTCATCCTTAAAATACTCACCATTTAGAGAAAAATTTATAACAAAATGATTTGTATCAACTTTATCCTATTCTCTTCACAATTCATCAATGTTATAAATTTGAGGGTACTTCCCAATATTCACCACAATGAATTTTCCATCATTATTTTACAAAAAATTATTTAGTATTTTTTCATACCATTTTTAGGACTTACCATTTTTCATGTATCCTATAAATTATCCAATTAAAATATCACTATACTTTCCTTGATTTCCCTATTTATTCCGAATGTAAAATCTTCTTCTAAATACACTAAATGTTTTAAAGATGGGTTCTTTAAATTAAAAATTTCATAAGGTGTTACATCCTCCCTAGGGGCTATAATTTCTTGAATTTAAGTATACATCACAAATTTTACTACTTCCTTACAATAGTGGTGAGTGACACAACTCTTAACGAGAAATGTTTTAGATGTATTATTCAACAACGGATTTTATAATTCATCAACTCCATTCTATTTTGGATTTTTTAGTGATGATACCTAATGTTTGATTTAATTTTTATAAATAAGTTTTGTAATTTAATAGATGTTTATTATTTTCCATTATTATATTGAAAAAAAATTTATTGTGTATCTGGTCATATTTTGAACTCTCCTCTGATAACTATTCCTGCATTCCATGACATCTCTTTTTCATTGTATGAACATAAAAAATTACATTATACGATAATAAGAAACCAAAAATATGATGTAACTATCTCTAAATGTTCTAGTTTGTTTTATTAGACCACAAACATCAGTGTGAACCCCATCAATGATATAGGATAACTCTTTATCTTTTTTTATGACTTGACCCACCGGGGCCTGGCTGGCTGGTGTAAATCCATGTGTGACCACCCCAAGTCTTTCTTCAATATGAAAGGGGACATCGATTAATGTCGAGATACCATAAACTATAATGGGAGTCCTTAGACTAATTTACTTTTATACACGCACATAACTATCTCCATGAAATGGTGTATATGAATAATAATAGACTACAACATCTGGAGTATAACAATGCATGTAATAACCTATAAGAAATACATCAGGGTGTGATAATATATATCTAAAGAAAAAATTGTAAAAAAAACACTTGACCAGAAAAAGTCTCATCTAGATAACAACTAAAAAAAGGAAATCTAATGAGAGACCAACTCTTGATCTCCATGTTCATCCACCGTACAAGATCAATGTACTCAAGTACTACTATGCTCTACAGAAGGCACCCTTGATCCACATTTTATCTTAATAAGATGCGACATGTGCAGTTTAAAACCATGTAGAGGTGAGTATATACATACCCAATAGGATGCCTAAAAATCCATAAAGGGGTTAATTGAATGATACAAGAGAAGTTAGATCAACACAGAAACCTTCCTACAAGATTACCCACTATTCTGATGATCGACGGATTCTGGAAACGGAGAGGAAGATTAGGAAAACTAACCCAAATTACTGCTGATGGGGAGTCCCAATTCATATGAAAGTCATAAGTCCATCTGAGAAGGTAGAATCTGGCACCATTGCAGCTGCGAGGCACGCACGACCAGGCCTTGATCATGTCTTCCTCCGACGAGAAGTGTACCATTAAGTTCTTGTTTTCATGTAGACTAACAGTAGCCCTTTCCTGGAGACCCCACGAACCGAAGATGCATCTTTCGAACGAATCCGCTGATGGAATTCCCCATGAAAAGTGAGCAATCAAAGTCTGATTATGTAACGATGAAGCTTCATAGATTTCTGCGAGTGACAATAGAAGATTAGGGTTTCTCTTGTACAAATCGGGAACCTTCAGATGTAGAGAACATTCTAGAAATGAAGGAAGCAATTCGGTTTTGGAAAGGGGGGAAAAGGTAAACGATGTTCCCTTGGAGGCCGACGAAGGTCCCTCCCCAGTGGATGGGGGAGGGACCGACACAGATGATGTCTACTCTTCATTAAGTGAAACAATACATTTTTATAATGGAATTTTTACATTTTTATTATCTTCTCTTTCAATTTTTTATATTTTAAATGTATTTATTTTTAAGATTACATTATTGAGAATACTTATTTTGAAAATTTTATTTAAAATTCATTTTCTTCTTTTATTGAAAATATTAATTGAGATTTTCTCATTTTATGTTTTTATGAAAATGTTAACAAAAGTTATGAGATAAATTTTCATGACATATTTTTTGTTCACCTCTATTCTCATAAATATTATTTTTAAAATAATTTATTTATAATATTTATAATATTTGTTTAAATATTGTATTATTGAAGAGAATTTTATAATTATACCTATATTTTAAAATAAATTTTATTTAATTACTTCATTACTTGGTAAAAATTAACCTATTGTTTTTCTAAAACTTTTTCAGTTTATTATCTTCTTATGAAAGATTATTCATCAATGATAATAATCTTTTTGTATTTAACCCATTTAAAAAATACTTGTATTTTATTCGTTGGAATTGTATATTTATCAAAAATTATTACTATATCAAAATAATCCCACGACTCATTATCTAAGTTCTTATGAATATGAAATTTAGTGGAAATGAAATTCCTGTACGAGAAATGATCCATCATTTCATTTTTCTTACCACATCAGTACCTATTCAAAAAAATATCCTTTATACCAATGTCTTTACTTTCTGAATATGCGTACTTATTTATTCTAATTGAATGGTGTTCACCTTGATAGATATACATTCAATTAATTGGATAAATTATTTAATATACCATATTTCCATTTTATTATTAAGTGTAAATACATTATTATTTATTATATTTATTGAAGGGTATTTACCTTGAGAGTTATTTTATTTCATTGCATGGTTATTTTATTTCCATGGAAAATGATGTTATTATTTTTTGTAGTTTTATGATTTTTTTCATATTCACATGGAACACATATGAGTGATGTATTTTCATTTGAGGGGTTGAATAATAATTATATATCCCCTCAATCAAATGGGTAATGCTTTTATCTAATGAGATACTACGAATGGTGAATATATAGTGAACCTAACACATTATCTTATGATATCTTAAAAACAATCCTCAATTTTGTTTATGAAATGATTTATGGTTGTGACATATTCTTATGAGTCTCATAATTATCATTCTTATATAACACATTGAATCTTATTAAACAATTCAATGTGATGTTTTATGATCTGGTCTATGATTTATGATTATTTATCATGAATCATTATCACTTATTATGAGTTAATGATGTTACTCAATTAATCATACATTTATCACATGATGATGTCTCTCATTTTTTATGTTATATTGTCTAATTTAAAATGATTTTTCCTTTTTGATCATTTTTTATCACTCTTTTATTTTGTTTCCATCTTTACCTAGGAAATTATATGTTATAAAGAGAGTGTTATTGACTTATAATCGGTCTATGATGAAGGATTCATTTATATTTTTTGGGCATGGGGACATTTAACAAGGTATTTGATATTTAAAAAAATGATGCATTATAATTATATATCTCTTAATGTTGACATATATATTGGTATTTTAAAAATTTATATCAACTTCCAAATATATTATCTTAATTTAATTATTTCTTAATATATTTTATCTTTAAACCTATCACTATTTTTAATAATGTTATTAGAATAATTCTACTTTATTTATCATTATTTAACTATTATTTTATGTTTACTAACAATATTATTGTCATTATAGTGTAAAATTTGGATGTAAATAAGTCCTATAGGGCCAACGTATTCTAATTTACTACAATTATCGCGAATTCACTTATGAGTCTTTATTATTCATATTATTCCACTTGTTTTTTTTTGCTCCATTATAAGTAGTTAGTTTTAAAGATTATTTATCATGGGGTTTATTTTAACATTTTTATTGCATGGAAACTACCTTAAACATTATATGTTCATTTATTTTGAACATGATTTAATTTTATCTTCCTAAAGATACTTTAGTTTTATATTTTTAGAAAATTAATCAAAAATATTAAAATAAAAAAAAATTATATTACAAGTGGAAACTTCTTCATTGTATCCATTTTCTCTATAAAAACTCATTAGAATAAAACATATTTTATTTTCATGATAAATATTCACAGTTATTCTTGACCTCATATTTTTACCGAACATCCCTTTTACCACATGAAAAACATTTTAAAACTAGGGATGAGCATGAAAATCTCATTAAAGGACATAAAAAGAAAGAAAGAAATTTTCAGTTTGTAAATTATTATAAAAGTTCGCATCTTTCAATATAAAATTTTGGGCTCAAAATAAACATTTTATTACAAAATAAATCACCTTATATTCTCAAATTTTTCAGTAAAAAATTTCATTTTAAATCTTATAGTAAAATAGAAAACTCATAATGGTTTCATTAAAACATTCCACAAAGTTATAACTTTCATTCGCAGATCATAATATTTTTATCTTACCTTATGAGAAAATAAGTTTCATTTACCATTTATAGAATTAATAAATCGTGAAGGTAACTTGAGGAATTATTTTCATATAATTATTACATATTAGGTAGCTCTCACAGCTACACAGTGGGTAACTATCAAAGTTACATTTTAAAAAACAATCATTGTATATTCCCATAATCTCTTTGGAGAAACCTAATCATTTACCATTATAACTTTAACTAATGCATTTGACAGATATAATGGTCTCACCCACCCATAGTCTCTAACAAAAACACATATCCTTATAAAAAATTTCAAAGAACTATAATATAATCATAACACATAAATCTGGAAAAAAAATCTGACTTAAAATTATTTTTCCACTAAGAAATCACTATTGTTTTTATAAAAATATGTTCACTCATACATGAAAAAACTTTATTCAAAAATAAACATATAAAATTATAGTGTAAGATTAAATAAAATTATGTCTTAATGATGGTAAAAATACTTGTCAATCTGTAAAATTTAAAAAATTATTTCTTTTTTACTTTTTTAAAAAGGAATTAAAGAGTAACATTAAAATGGGATTTTTAAAATAACGTCCCTTACATAAAACATGAAAATAAATTCCTTTTTGATTTTTTAGAGAAATTTAGAAATTATATATTCAAAAAAATTAATTTCTGTATAAATAAATTCATAAAAATTATTTTAAAATCATGTACATGAAATATAAATATTTGGAAAATAAATCTTTACAACATTTTAAACAAGGTTTTAGTTAAAGCGTTTCTTACCTTGAGTCCAAATCGTCACATAAAATAATTTTTTTAATAAAACACATATGTTAATTTATACTTACATTATAACCATTTAAATTTTTATTATTCCTTTCATATCTCTTATTTTAATTTTACATAAAATTACTTAATTATTTAAGTTCATGTCAGATGTTTTGACGATATTTGGTTTCAAAGTCCAAAATGACATTGGTATGTTGACTATGGTCAAAGTGATCATTACTGCACTATATAAAGAATAATATTAATGAAATAATTATCACTTATATAGATAATTTATACTTTTAAATTCTATTATAACATATCATTATGAAAAATTAACTAGTTACAATCATGGAGATGGTAGCCAATACGTACGAATGGGTAACATTTTAAATTTTCAATGATCATTCTGGAAAGAAGGTAAGTATTATTTTATCTTTTTAGGATGATAGTGACATATTAAATATCATATTAATTAATTAAATATACTTATATATATCATCCATGTGATGTGGTGATTAAAAATGAATCACATAGCTTTGTGGAGGCGGTAGTCTACACATACGCATGAACGATATTATCATTTTTTTGGGTATAGAAAGGAAAGAACGCAAATGATATATTACCATTTAAGAATGATTATTTATTCAAGAATATTATTTATAAATTTTACTTCTAGATTTATAACTACTCTTTAGGGATGGTGATGTAGAATGAATTACATTAGTTCGCGATACTGTTATCCATTATACACTCGAATGATGACTTGCTTTCCCATTTCTTAGAAGTGGAGATTGATATGGGTCCTAAAACTAACATAATAACATCTAATTATATGAATAAAATTTAATTTTTTATTTTACCCTGATTTAATAATATTTATTGGTGGTGGAAACATAAATAGAATAAAAACAATTGATTAAAAAGGATATATCTTCTTCGAACTACCTCCTCTTCTTAACAAATTAAGATCACTAAGGTCGGTGTTATGACTAAAATAAGGACACTATAATGAGGGTATGGATTCAATAAAGGTATTTTGGTAGATATTTTCTAAAACAAATGAGTTTGGAAGTTTGAATAAATAAGAAGAATAAGTTCCTTTTTATTGGAGAGGGGAGAGGTACTCTTGGAATTTCTCAAAATACTAAATAAATATATATTATTTTTTAATTCCAAAGGGGTCAAAAATGATTTATTTTTAATATAATATTTTTATGGTTCGATATAATCAAATCAAATAATTTTTTTATTAGTTTTGGTTACTTTATTAACCCTATCATTTAGTTTTAACCCCTATTTAACCCATTTATCTCTTACCGTGTCAACATTAATTTTCACTATTTGAGGGTTAGTATTTTTACTATAAGATTCCAAATGACCATTTGTTGTATCATGGTTAATAATTTAGAAATTATCATAATTATTTGGATGAATTTAATATTTTTGATAATTTCATATCATTTATTAAAATATTATATATTTTAAAATATCATTAATGTCAATTTTGACACTATTCATTACATTGACTTCTAAAAATATCAATACAGCATAATCAGTTCACAAAAAATATTTTAATACATACTTAAAATTTCTAATTCAACTCTTAAATTGGTTTATTATTTTAATTATCTTGTATTATAATTAATTTTATATTATTTATATCATGTATTTGATTTTTCCGTTAATTAATTAATTATTGCGTCTGTGTTGGGAAAGTATTTAAGGTTTCTATTCATTCACTAAAAATTTAAAATATATTATCATGTCGATGAAAAATATATTATATTTAGATATTATATTTAACTTCAAATATATATTCTATATAACACTATATTAAAAACATTATACTTATTAAAAACAAAAGTGGGATATGTTTGACTTTTTTTTAAATAAAATATTATAAAGTTAATAATGTAATCAATAAATCCATAAATGGACATATAACTAAACCTCTGATTATAATGGTTGAATAATATTCATCTAAGAAAATTGGTTAATGTTTTGGGGTCATTTTTTAGTCCTTATTATTTTACTTTTACCCTTAATTACCAGATTTCACCCTTTACCGTAGTAATGAAGATTACTATGTTTACTATTTAAATTGTCTAAAAACAGAAGGGACCTATTAACCAAATTTTTATCCCAGGATTACCAATATGTAATACATTTTTCAAAATTTAAAACAATGATGTTTTAATATTTAATTAATAACCAAATAGAAAAATTCAATTGAAAAACTATTTTATATAAAAATTCTAATTTAAATATAAAATGTTTTTATAAAAAAAATTACGAATAAAATTCATTTAATAAAATAAAATGTGATTTTTTAATTAAAAAGTAAAAATGTGAATTTTAAAAATAATATAAAATATATTCGTAATTTATAAATACTTGAAAAGAAAATACAATTTTCAATAAAAATCACTATTTTTCATTATTCATTGAAAAATTAAAATTTACAGAAAATTATAACAATTTCACCATAGAATAATTTAGATATGATGATTTCAAAATTTATATTTATTTCATTAAATAAATTTTCTTACTTTTTAGTAAGTTAGTCATATTACTCTCTCAAAAAATCAAGAAAAATCATTCCTGAAGAAATTGTATTTAACGAATAAAATGACTTTTATAAAATTTAGTGCTTAATTTTGAAAGAATTAATTATAAAATAAAAATATGTTGGAACATTTAATATTTTATAAATTAGGAAATACTATTCATTCCCAATAATTTAATGCTAGGTTATAATAATCACATAATAATAGTATTTATTTGTTCATTTAATCTAGGTGTTGTGTCGCTTATATTCAATTGAACATAATTGTTTCCTTTTGGAATCATCTTCTGTATTTACATTCTAACCCATTTAGAAAATTGCATCATTGAAATTTTGAATTCGAGCTTGGAAACCATGTTTGGACTTTTCAAAATACCTTTACTGAAATCTCACATCAGAAAAGGAATTAATAAAAATTTCACTCAATTGTAGAGAAAATGGAAGTATAAAGGTTACCTGAGATGAGATAACACATACTAGAATTATATATAGAAACAAATGTACATATAAGATAAAATATAACATCGAATAACTTATAGAGAGTGATAGAGAACACAGTCATGACAATGAAAACCATCATAAAACTATAAATATGTGATGGGTAAAAAGGTCATTGATTTCTTGGTTAGAAGAGTAAACGTAAACACTTTTGTTTCAAAAATCCTTTTTATGGAGTTTAAGAATTTTTTTACTATCTAGACTAAGAATATAAGGAAATATACTTTCTTGAAAATTATAATACTATCCTTTAATATATTAACACTACAATCTCATAATTTTTCTATAAATAATGAGTTTTGAAGTCTCTTACCAAAGAGTATATACAAAAATCATGTAATATTCAAGATATTATAATTCTTTCCATACATCATAATGACACAAAAATATAATTCAACCTTTATTCCTAAAATAAAAATATCATATATTCTTTTAATCTAATTCCTATAATACTTCCAAAAATTATAGTGAACTCTTTCCAAAATAATAGTAATCACTTAATCACCAAATCAATTTTCAATCCCCCTATATTCAATATGATAATACATATTTCCCCAAAATCAACATATTCTCCATTCATAAAATTTTATAATTAAAAAAAATTCATACAAATCAGGACTTCACATTGGTTAGTGGTAGGTGTTACGCCCTTTCTTCCCTTCTATTGTGGGTTAAAGCCTCATGGACTTTCAAGATGAGATGGGTTGTTACCCGGTATTCTAGTTGTCCTTTTTGTAATATTATATAATTATTATATGATTCCCAAAAATATAATGAACACATTCCAAAATAAATTCATCCTTAGATAGAATTAGTTTTCCTTGAAGGTTATCTCTTACCATTCATTTTTTCATAGAAAATGTTAATAACCAATAATTACCTCAACTTCATAATTCATGATGTTTTTTATAACTCAAAAATTGATATTTAATCTCACTATGATTTAAATAAAATTGTTCTAAGATAAAATAAGTTCATACCATGATCATGTTGCCCACTTGATTTTATTTTCATTTTGTTCATGTAGACAGAGAACCCATGCATCACACCAATAATTTATAGCTTCTTCAAAGTACTTTAAAACCTTTTTCAAAAATTCACCTTGTACAATTTGTATTGTATATATGTTGTTATATAAATTTGTTGGGAAAATATTTTTTTATGACATATAATTTCAAAACATATGATAAAACAAGATTTTTATATAACATGTGGAATGAGTTTGTTTTGAAGCTGTCCATCAAGGGTCCTTTTGAAATACGATAAGTATGTGTCAATAAAATATAATTTAATACCCAATATAAATATGATGTTCAAGGGTTACCGTCATTGGTTTCCATATTAAACTATTAATATGCTTCAATGTCTTGGGATAAGGTAAAATATTTAGAAATTACTTGATGATAATTACTTTTCCTAAAAAAATTGAAAATTGGGAAATAAAGATTTGATTATGAAAATCCATGAACCATGATTCTATCAAGGTATAGAAGAGGTCTTTAATATTCTATATAACCATTTTCAAGAGATTTTTGTGTTATTTAAAGCTTCCAAATCATAAAAACAAGACATTTCAATTATTATTTCAAGTCATCGGGAAGAGATAGAAATATAGTTTGAGATTCTACTCATTCCATTTGTAACTAATTTTACTCAATCTGAAAATGTTACAAAATAATGATTTTACTGAAATAATATACATTGAAACATAACCTATGTTTATCCATTATTACTATTCTATAAAGTTCTATAAACCATTCTATGATACTAACTTAAGGACCCAACTTTAAAATTTATATATTCTTGTGATTTTAAACTGGAATTCATTTTATTTTCCCAAGGATCTTTTAGGTTTAGAGTTTTAGTGAATTGGGAAAAAAATCATAAAATGTAAACTTATATATTACAATTGGACAATACCTAAAAATATTCATTTTTTATATAAACAAAAGAGATTTGAATAAAAAATATTTTTCTTTCATGATTAATCATCACAATTTTTCTTGAACTCATCCTTATCCATAATATCACATAAACCCTATGAAAAAAAATTTATAATTTTTTATTAGAATAAAAAATCTGTGTAAGGGACATAAAAATAAATGATTAAATCAGTAGTCTATAAATTATTATAAAAATTTTTGTTTATAAAATAATCATAAGGGCTAGATATAAGAATTTTATTTCCCTGGAAAGAAACTTATTTCCCCTAATTTTCCATAAAACGTTTTATAAGAAATATTAAATTAAAATTAAAAACTAATAAAGGTTTTATGAAAACTTTTCACAAAGTTATAAATTTCATCCATAAATCAAAATCTTTATAGCTTACCATATGAAAACATATGTTTCTAATAAAACTGATAGTAATTATAAATAATAAAGGTAACTTGTGGAATAATGTTCATATCAATATTACATATTAGGTATCTCTCATAGATAAACATGGAGTAACAATCATATTTATTTTTCAAATAACCATCACACTATATTCCCATAATCTTTTAGGAGAAAACTAATTGGTTAACTCTGTAACTTTACCCAATGCATTGAAAAGCTATAATAGGATCACCAACCCACAGTTTATAACAGAACCACCCTTACTCGTAAATAGTTTCAAGAACCATAACATAATCATAACACATTAAAATTTCATAGAAAATCATTCTTTTGGAAAATAACTTTTCTATTTTTAAATCAATTTTTTTATAAAAAGCAGTGGATCCATAATAGAAAAAATATTATTTGAAAATAAATAGTAAAATTGTTGAGGAAGCTTCAAAACATCTAGGAATAATTATGATGGGAAGAACTGCTAATGTAACATAAGTAAAAACACATTCATTTTTACTCATCTAAATTTATATTAAAGAGTAGCTTTAAAAGAGGGGGTTTAAAAGAAAGACCTTCACAAAAAACCTAAAAAAGTCCTTTTTGAAAAAAATTTAGATAAATTAAAAATGTAATATTTAATAAATTCATGTCCATATAAATACATTAATAAAAATCATTCTAAAATTAGGTACATGAAAGATAAATATTTAGAAAATAAATCATTAAAACATTTAAAATGAGGATTTTTAGTTAAATGATCCCTTACCTTGAGTCTGAATTATCTTGTACAATATTTACTTTCATGAATAATAAAAATTTGCATAAATTTTTAATTTATTTAGATCCTTTCAAATTTTTATTATACCTTTCATATCAATTATTTCTATGTTATATAAAATCAATTAATTATTTAAGTTTTATATGAGACGTTTTGACGATATTTGGTTCATAAGTCCCAAAATGCATTCGGTGTGTCGACTATGGATAAAGTGATCATTACTCAACCATATCCAAAATAAAATTCCTGAAATAATTAACAATTATATATATAAATTATACATTTAAATCAAAACATTAAATATGTTTATGAAAAATAAACTACGATGCAATCATGGGGATGGTAGGTCGTACGTACACATGAGTAACATTTTCATTTTTCAGGGATCATAATAGAAAGAAGATAAATATAATTTTATAATTCCAACAAGACCATAATAACATAGATATCATATTAATTCATTAAATATACTTAAATATATCATCCATGTATGCGGTGACTAAAAATGAAAAACATGGCTTCGTGGAGGTGGTAGTCCAAACATAAGACCAAACGACGTTGTCATTTTTCAGTGCATGAGAAGATAAAAACATAAATAAGATATTATTTTTTCATAATGGTAAAAAAATAATTAATATCATATATAAAAATTATTTCTATTTTTATAAATGTTGTTTAGAGATGGTGAAAGATAACATATTAATCGATTCCTGAGGCAGTAGTTTATCAAACACATGAATGATGAATTCTTTTCCCATTTGATAGAATAAGAGAAGGATATGGGTCATGAAACTAACAAAATATCATTTAAGTATATAAAGGATACTGAATTTATTATTTTATCAAATTTTAATAATAATTTTAAGATGAGGAATATGAAATAAAACCCAAACACTAGATTGAAAATTATACATCTTCTTTGGTTAACCTCCTTTGCTTAACACCTGAAGACTACCAAGGTTTGTGTTTTAACTAAAATATGGAATATATAAATAGTAAATGTATTATAGGAAAGTATTTTGGAATATTTGGGTTGAATAAAATTAGTTTTTAAGTGTAAATAAATAAGAAGAGGTTCACTTTTATAGGAGTGCGTAGGGACACTCTTGGAATATCTCAAAATATTAATTTAATATAAATTAATATTCTATTAAAAATGTATAAATCGTGATTTATTTAGAATATAATATGAATATGGGTCATAATAATATCATAAAATAATTTCTATATATGTTTATGTCACATTATTACCCCAATGATTTACTTTTATCCCTTATTTAAGCCCTTTAACTCTTACCATGATAACATTATTTTTTACACTTGGAGGGTTACTATAAAACTCCAAAAATAACATTAATCCAATCATGGATGATATTTTAAAATTTATAATAATAATTTGGAATAATTTAAGGTTTTTGAAATTTTTTATCATTTAATAAAATATTATTTATTTTCAAATAACATTAATGTCAATTTTGATACTACTCATTACTTTGAATTTTAAAAATAACAATACAACAATATAAATTGAAAAAAAATATTTTAACACAAAAAATAATATGTAAAATAATATATAATTTTTTTATTACATTTTTTTCTCATATTATATTTATTTTAACCTTTTAATATCATTTAATTTATTTCCATTAATTAAATAATTAATGCATTATTTTTGTGAAATAATTTATGGTAATTATTTTTTCATAAAAAATTAAAAATAAATTACAGTGTTGAATATAAATATATTTGACTTAAAATACTATTTATACTATAAAATATCTTTAGAAACCACTATATTAAAAATATGACAATTATTAAAAATAAAATGTGTGACATGTTTGAATTTTTTTTATATAAAATATTATAAAGGCTCGAACAATATCCAAGGTTCCAAAAATGGTTATATATATAAAACTAGATTTCTTTTTGATGAATAATAATCATCCAATAAAATTTGTTCATGTTTTAGTGTCATTTTTCAGTCTATATATTTTAACTTTTATTCTTAATTACTCGATTTACACGTTATAATGACAATAAAAATTACAAAGGTTACTACTCATATTATCCAAAAATAAATGTGTCACATTGAGTAAATTTACAAATAATGATTAAAAATATGAAATCAACTTTTAAAAATTTAAAATTTAGTAGTTTTAGTATTTAATTAAAATTAAATCCAAAAAATGCAACAAAAAACAATTTTTCAAAAAAATGTAATTTCTAAACATTAAATGTTTTTATACTAAATTTAGGTATTAAATCATTTTTAAAGATAATAAATGGGTTATTTTAAATCTAAAGAAAGAAATTAAAATATAAAATTAAACAAAAATATAATTTTAATTTGTAAATAATTGAAAAAATAATAATTTTCAATAAAATATGTTTTTATCACTCTTTATTGAAAAATAATTATTTCCCGAAAATTCTCTAAATTTCACCATAAGATTGTAATGATATTATAATTTCAAAAATTATTATTATTCCATTAAATAAAATTTCTAACATTTCAAGATATTAATTAAATTATATGTTCTCAAAATTAATAATAATTTTTATTTAAGAAAGTGAATTTGTAGAATAAAATGACTTTGTAAAATTAAGTTCTTAATTTTATAATTATTAATTATTATAATATTAATGGATATTTATATTTTACATTTCATAATTTAGTTAATAATATCCATTCTCTATAATTTAATGTCTAGGTTATAACATTCACATAATAACAATATTTATTTTTTTGTTTATGCTCAATGTTTCATATCTTGTACACTTTCGAACATAGTGATTATTTTAAAAAAATCTCAGGTTGTAACAATTATGGTAATGTATGAATTATAAATATTCACAGTAAAATTTAAACACAATATATTATATATTTTATTAATATTAATAATTTTCTGAAACATTATTTTCTAACTTAATATTTTTTAAGGCCATTAAGAATGAAATATCAACGCCTTTTGTATAACCATTATTTTTCAAACAACTTAGAATGTATGATTCTACTAAACTTGCATAAAAAATGGAAATAAATCATTTTTTTCCTCTAGCTGAATGATTATTTAATTGTGTCTAGTCATAAATCATTTCACGAATCAGCATGAATCAATATTTTTCCTTATAATAAATACCATTTTTTGTTATTTTATGATTTAAAAGTGGTATTCCTTATAATCAGTGTATCTATAAACTCACAAAAAACAACCCATAATTTTATTGATCTTTTTTGGGAATAATAAATAATTTTAATCTTGTTGTATAATTAATTTCAACTAAACATTTTAATTTTAAGTATTATTATTGGTTTTCTTATTGTTATTTTTTAGTACACTGTTATAGTATATATTTTAATAACAAATTTTTTTAATTTATTGGTATGTTGATTTATTTGATTAAATTTTATATATTTTGTATTTATAATATTGTTTTTTAATAGTTCTATAAAAATTACTTGATAAAATTTTCCATTATAGTATCTTTTCAAGGATGGAATGACCTTCTATCGCTATAATTTAAATGGGTGAATTTCAAGCCATAATGTGTTTGGTTAGTTTATATTATAGTTTCTCAGCTAAAATTAAAGGATACTAAATTGGTAATTTCCTCTTGGGGGTCATAGTAATAGTATATATAAATAACTAAATATATCATAATTGATATTATTCACTGCTTTTTTAAACTATACTATTATACTGAATAATTATACATTTATAGTTATTACTACTTGAACATTAGAAATATTTATTTGATAGGGAGAAGATAACTATGTGTCCTTGTAAGAAATATTAGTGTAACAACATTTGTTCAAACACATTTTTATATCAACAAGAGATACTTAATGTTTCAAAATATTTATTATACTAATGTGTTGTTTGTTATGATATTTATTTTCTTGTTGAAAATTGGATTAAATAGTTACCATTTCTGAAGGCATTATTTAATAAAATTTATTTGAATTTCATATATCAATGATATAATGAGACTATATTCAATAAGTTTTATTATAAAATTTAATTAGTTGTATTGAAAAATAGTTATAATAGTTATCATTCTAATCAGCTTTAAAAACACTCATTGAAATTTCTTATAGCACTTCTACAATTAGTGTATATTAAAATTGGTTGCTTATAAAATTTTTGTGAATATATTGAATAAAAATCTAAAATATTTATCATTATAGATAGTTTTACTTGACAATAAAATTAAAATTTCTTATAAAACTGATATAATTGTCTATTCATACAGGTTTCTTATGAAATTTAAGTGATTTTTTTCTATGAAATAAAATTTACACCCTTTTTTATTCAAATCTCATAAGTTGAAAGAATTTAAAATATTTTTGATTAAGTGTTGTCTAATGAATATTATTTTTTATATATTATGTGATTTTATTTTTTGTTTTTGTTTTTTCATGGTGTTTTAGTTGTAATGGTTATGTTAATAAGAATATTTTATTTTCTTTGTGTGTGGTGATTTGGTTATAGATATGTTGTGCACAAAGATAAAAAAATTTAAGTTAGGGAAGTGTTTTTTATTGTTTTTATGTAATTCTTAGGTTTTGTGGAAACAGATGACATATCTAAAGGATGAATAAAATTGTATGTTTTCTAGGTTGTTTAGTTGAAATAATTACATCTTGGGATGTAATGGACGATTAATTTTATATTGTTTTATACTGTTTAATTTGAACTTAAAAATTTTTCCCACAAATGTTAGTGGTATATTATTAAGTTGACTGGAATTATGATATTGGTGAGTTTTGAATCCCTCTACAACAACTTATGAATCAGAAACATTACCACTATCCTAAGTTATTATTTTTATTAAATAATGGTATATTTATATATTCACAAATATTTATATATTTTCATATACATATATATATATATATATATTTACATATTTTTATACTTATATATTTTAATATATATTTTTTTCAAAAATGTGTTTTTGTGTCTCTATATAAATATATTTTTGTATTATTGTTCCAAAATGTGTGTATATATATTTATATATTTTTTCAAAATGCATAAATAAATATTTTTAATATATTTATATAAAAAATGTGTATATATAAGGAGGCTCATGAAGATACTAGGTAGAGGTATTTCTTAGTATGTAGTTTGTGTTTTACCTAATTGATAATACCCCTCATAATCCTACATCAAGACCTGAGTTCAAAACTGAGTTCTGAAGAATTTATGTGGAATAATAGCAGTACTATCACACTATAGTAGATATTATTACATGAACTATAGTAAGAATAATATTCATATTCATTTTGAATTTAGATCATATATCTAGGTATTGGGCCACCAGGCCTCTAGGCCATCCATGCGAGACCTCTGGGATTTGTATGGGTGTAGCTTCAAGTCTATTGTAGTGAAAGATGGTGTAATAATGGTAATCAATGTGAATATAGTTGGATATGGAAGGGATATCATAGGAGAATATAATCTCTCACAATGTCAATAGTCCCCACATGGGATAATAATGGAAAACCAAAAACTCTCATCAAGATTATATTAAGGAGATAGAGGAATAGTCAAATGATAAAATGAGAGTCCAACTAGAATTGGATTTAGATTCTAAAGATAGGGCTTCATATGATCATTAAATTCTTTTGAAATAGTTTATAATTTGGAAAATATCATGATTACCATGTGTTTGTGGAAGTTTTTAGGCCTATCATAATATGATTATTCTATCTCAAGATATGTTTTTAGGGAAACATCTACTTGATTAAAGATAGTTGTTCGAATCATTTAAATGTTTCCTTGTTGTTTTGTATTCTTAGTTTTGGAGGAATTTATATATTAGTTAAAAGTTTGTAATATTGAACTTGATTAATGTTATTATGAGATTTTATTTACTATTTTTTCTCTTTAAATGAGATTAGTAATGAAATGTCTGCCCTCTTTCCCTTTACGACTCTTGTTTTTTACTTTTCTTAATAATGGGAATTGATCTCAGATTATTTCAATATTATATATATACATAATATTTATTACAAATGTATTCATAATTGAAGATTCAAGAAATTTCTATTTATTTTAAAATTATATATATAAACTTATAAATATGTATGTATATATATATATATATTATATAGATGAGATTAAAAACCTAAAATACTCATGCACTTAGGCACTCCAGTGGTTCAAGCATCATCCATCCCCATAAGGAATGAAAGGCACCCACTAGATATAATTTATTATACACAGTGGATTAAAGGCCCAATTTTAGGATTGGCCAAATTTCTTATAGAGTTTTTACCAAAATCACTAGAATGATATGAACATAAGTCCCAAATAAGAAGCAGGAATCATACCATTACACATGTTTAATATCATGTTTCCCTTCCAGAAATCAACACAATATATCACCATTCCAATTTTCATGATGCCCCTTACCAAGAGACATCGTGTCATGATTCCATTTTTTATGCAATGGAAGGTAATCCCACTATGCCACTTCATAAATCCATGTGATAATAGGTTCATGTTATAGGTGATAATGTACTCTTTACTCTTTTGTGTCACCTACCTAGTGATGTTTTCATGGTTCCTCACCACACCACCTAAAAACAATATGTCATGACATCCCTTAAGTTTCACGATAAAGAGTGACATATTTTAGGGATACCCAATATCCCAAATTTTAAAAATGTGTTGGTAAAGGGTTGAATGATAAGCTCCAATAAATCTATCACAATTTTAAGACAACATCTACATAATCGTTTGTGTTCCCTGCTCACAGCTTACCTATCACATCATGAAATTTATATGGTGGTACTATGATGCTCGATAGCCTACTTCTGTATATCAACCTTGTACTTTCCAATATTTTTGGGCTCCTTTAATGCTTTAAATAGACAACATAATCCCCCATGAAAAAGATAATATGATTCAAACCCTGGCCCCTCATTTGGTATATTGAGGTCGTGGGTTAGATTCACACTCATTGTCTGATCTGATCATAATTTCATAACTATTGCTTAATATTCCATTATAATAGGGGTCAAAACATGGAAATAGTTGTACCTAGTTCAACCTCATAAATACATATGATACTTAATGAACATTCTATGGGAAAAATACCTCTTAATGGGGATTTTGGGGTGATTGAATTTTTTGATAAGGTTCGATGTTGTAAAAAATGGATGGCTTTAAAAGGAGGAGTGAAGAGTTTACAAGAATGTCTTATAGGATCCCAAAAATAATGAATGTTCTAATGGATCATGTAGATCATACATTTACAAAATGATCATTTGAAGGGATCAAAAAAATGATCACACAAAGGGATTACGTGATCACATGAAGTACCAACTGATCTCGTAAAGGGATCACATGATTGAATATTTCTAAACCAAACTTTTGATGAGATAATTTGAATCATATGAAGAAGAAGAGGATTTAAATGATGTAGATAACTCATGGTTACATGAAATCATGAGACCACATGATTTATAAGGGGTCTCTTGAAGAGGTCACTAGAAGCACTAAAGAAATGTTTTTATCAACATGATTTTCACTAGATCTCATGATGAGATCATGTGAAGAAGCCATGATTATCTCTTTATATTGTGACTAGATGAAACAAAATGATGGATGAAAATGAAGTTTATGACCACATGATTTTTATTGGATCTCATGATGGTATCATGCGAAGAAACCAAGATTTTTTTTCGATCTCATGATTAGATAAAAAAAATTGGATGATAATAAAACTTATCACCATATGATTGTATTTGGATCTCATTATGTGGTCATGATAAGTGTGTAATGGTATATTATGAGGTCTTGGAACAAATTAATAATCCTGATTTGCAGAGTTAAGGTGGTGTCTTTTTTCCTATAAATATCCATTAAACCATTATTAAGAAAATGAGAAGAATTCTTATGTGGGTTGTTCTGTAGAAATCTATTTTGGATGAGAAGAAAAAATTATTTAATAATAATCATGTGATCCAAATAAATAGAATATATTATTTCATCATAATATAGAAATCCATGAGTAAAGAACAAATTCTCAAAAAGTGGTCCTTTAAAGGGGTCACATGAAAGAGTCTCAAAAATGTATCTTGCAAAGGGATATATGTGATGAGTATAGAAAAACATATTGTTTTCTCATGATATACCTAAAATGAACAAAGTTTCACACTAGAGTTACATAATTTTCATGAATAAAAGAATATAACATAGAGGATTCTCACATGGTGGTCTCATAGAGGGATATTTTACATGGATCTCATGTAGGTGTCTCACAGAGGGGTCTCACAGAGGGGTCCTACAAATTTATTTTTCACTTGGGTAACCCCATTGTAAAAGTATCATGAAAATGTGGGTTTCATATAATTTATGAAATTAAATAATAAATACACACACAAGTTTGATTCAAATCATAAATTATTGTCATAAGTTTCTACTAGAGTAGCAATGAATTCACTTATGAGAGAGGGAGAATAGAACATCTAATTATGAATGGTTGTAAGTCAGGATGGATTGTGAGTCCTCTTTAAGCCTTGTAATTATGTATACTTTAGTAGATTTGGTACATCATTACATTGACTTTGAATGATACTGGGAAATTTCCCAGTGAGGGTGAAACATGTAAAATTGTTGTGTCCCATGCATGTTTTAATTTCCATTAATTATATTCTATTGGAAGGTTAAGGTATATAGTTTTATTTAGAAAAGAAAAAATATCCAAAGTATAAATATTATTAATCATTAATATCCCAATTCACATACATCTTAGGGTATTTATCCTAATTGGGTCAGCAATTGGTATTAGAGGTAAGGGTTAAAGCATACGTTTCTCTCCTGGTAGAAGTAATGAATGATTTTAATAGACAAGGGATTTCGATATTTGATGGAATCAATTTCATCAATAGAATAATATGATGATAAACTACATATGATCTATAGTCAAGGATTTTTACAGTGTAAATTCTTTTTACTTCAGCTAACATGGATAGTAGATCATTTTCATAAGAATATCAAAGAAAATTAGATACTGATGCTAGAGGAATCAATGCCATAGGAAGAGAATTATCCCACATAATGTAAAGAATGAGTATATCATGTAAGTAATTAAATGAAATTTTAAAAAATACTCTAAATAGTTATGAAATAAATTCAAAAGTTTGAGAAGATAAATTATAGGTTCTATGGAACAAATATGAGGACCTAAGAATACGCCACAATGAGTCCGTTGATTCATTATTTGACAGGGTGAATGTTATCATGGAAGATATTTGTGGCCTCAAATAGATTCTAGATGATGTAAATATTGTTGTTCTCATGTTGAGAAGATATATACATTAGTTCAATCTGAATGTTTCTATGCTGGAAGACAGAGATCCAATGAAGCTGTAATTAGATAGCTTACATAGTTCTATTGTTGCATACTAGACGAATAATTATGATAAAGAGTATGTGGGAAAATGGAAGTCAAAAGAGGTGGAATTCGAGTCCGTAGAGATGCTCACTATAGAAGATGGTTTGGAATAAGATATTTTGGATGATGTTATTTTATTCATTTCATCAAATATTCAAAGGGGAAAAGAAATTTTTAAAGGGGAACATCCCATTACATGATTTAAATGCGAAATGTTTGGAAATATTGAAGAAACGTTTCCTAAGAATTTTCAAGATGATAAAGATGAAAATCCAAAGATGAAGTCTTCATCTAGAGTAAATGGAAATAAAAATACTAAAGTAAAAATATTTAGAATGAATAATTTTCTTTCACAAGAAAATGGTAGTTTAAAAGAATATATGGTGGAAGAGATGGAATATTATAATGAACATGGATAAATTGCTATGGTTTTAATTTTGATAAATTACCAATCAAGGTAAGAAATAGACATTGATGAAGGGTAAGTTAAAGGAGGATATGATAACCCTATTTAATTAGATGCAACCCTTGAGGAGATGGACATTTAGAGAACCAAAATAATGAAATACAATAGGGTGGTTCATAATTCCAAACTCATTATGAAATAGTATGAAGAAGATAAGTTTCAGAGAAGCATGAAATTGAAAAGATCATATCAAAAAATCCAAAATATAATTGAAATCAATTGAGTTCAAGATCTGGGATTAAGAATATACCAAGGTTATAGTAAGATTTATTGAAACAATAAAATATAAACTCATAAATATTGAATAACCTAAGGAGAACGTTATCGGTCTATGAAAAAAGGTAAAAGATAAAGGGAAACTCTGGAATCCTAAAATGATATCGAGAAAGAAGGTTGTGCAATACACATAAAAAGTAAAATTATTGTTCGTAGGTCCAACACAAAATTCAATGGAATATCTATAGAATAAAATAACACACCATAATGATATAGTTGGTATAGGAAATTATTGAAAATAGAAAGAAGTAATGGTTGATTTTATACAATAAGCTCCCATTGCATGGATGAATATTGATTTAAGTATGAATTAGATTTTGAATATTTATAGACCCCAATGGAGAAGTAGTGGTGAAAGAATGATGAAATAAATACACCTTGTAATAGGTGTTATTTATACAAAAAAATGGTGTATTCTCAAAATGTATACTCCATATCTAAGTGGTTTTATTGATCATAAGAGAAAAAAAAGCAAAATAGAGTTTAGTTTTCTTGTAATGCATTTGATGGTCACTGTATTTGGTTTGAAGTATTTGGACACATGTTGATATATTTCTTATAGACAATATAGAAGAATGTACTATAGCATACAATAAGTGGTTGCAAGTAGCAACTCAATGAATCATTGAACAAGCTGAGAACACAAAATCAATTTTTATATTTCCAAGATGAGTCTGGACCATCATACTCCAAGGAGGATCAATTCAAGTATGATGTCAATTATATGGTTCAAAAAGAAAATAGTTGAGCTATCTTTGGTTATAGATATTCCCTAAAAACGTCAGATCACTTTAAAAATGGATCATTGAAAATGGATTCACCTCCTGTAAGAGAGGAAATGATAATTTGATGATAGGAAATAGGTATGACAAGGAAGATGTCATAAGATCTGTTAATGATTAATACCTAATGATTATGGGCTTGAGAAAACCCATGTTTAAAGGTAAAGACACGAGACATAAAAATGCCTTGGTTTTTATAGTTTTTTCCCCAAATTTTTTAGTTTTATTCTACTTTGTGACTCATGAATTTCTATAAGATTTACCAAGAAGTTGTGCATCATCAAGGGTTTTCATCAACCATTGAAAATTTTATCTGCATAGAAAAAAGGTTTTTCATCATCAAGGGTTTTCATCAACCCATGAATTTCTATAAGATTTACCATGAGATGTAAAATAACTGAATTTTTATCAAAATAAGTCAGAGGGTTCTACATGAATATTTATAGAGGGATAGTGTTTTAGGAGTTCATTGGGGACCTAAAGGAAGACTAAAGAGACTCCAATTTTAAATGTTTTGTCCAAGGAACATAAATAATTATCTAACTACAATATGGAGTTCCATAATGTGAAGAATAAGGAAAAAATAGGCCATGCTTCCCAAACATGCATAATATATAAAAGAGTTTGAAAATAAAATATCTAACCCATATCTCATATTAAATTATACAGTCTTATGTGGGGAATTTCCTCAAGAACAAACACTTCAAGCTGATCAATTGAATGGAGTGGACTTAACATTTGAATCTCGTCGTTTTTATTTGACACTATTATCAAATCTGATTCACTACCATCCATTTTATTTTATGGAATCAATA
This sequence comes from Viscum album, assembly GCA_963277665.1. Taxonomy (NCBI): domain Eukaryota; kingdom Viridiplantae; phylum Streptophyta; class Magnoliopsida; order Santalales; family Viscaceae; genus Viscum; species Viscum album. The sequence continues at coordinate 1,715,420,769 of OY728125.1, forward strand.
CCAATTACATTCTTATAGAGTTATAGTGAAGTGAATGAAGTGTCTATCATCGAGGAAATTATGTTTTTGAATTTGAAGAAGAATAATAACTTGAGGGGATAAAAGTGTTGGAATTTGAAGAAGAAGAATAAAAAGGTGATTATAATGTGGTGATGATATGAACTCTTATTTATAAATATCCATATTACTTAGAGGAGGACAGCCTGATAGTTGAAATGGAACAACCCTATATTATTTTCTATTTCCCTCTACACCTGAAATGCTAAATTTACTCTCTTCTAGGGGTTGAGAAGCTATTTTATTTTATATGGGGGTTACCACTTGTGTAATCAACTTATAGACATTGGAATAAATAATATGTGATTATTTTTAAGCAATATACTCATCCTCTATCATATTGGGGATAAAGTGAAAGAACTTCCCAATTAGAGGTAGTAAAAAACCAAGTGCCAACGTGGAAGTCCAGCCCAAGTTCTATCCCATTTATTCTTTCCTTTTATTTTCATTTTTATTTACTTTAGATTCAATGATGATATTATGTATTTTTTTTCTTGATTCATTAAAATTTTGATGTGGCATTAGATAGGAGCTGAATACAAGGGTGCTACTAATAAAATAAATTCAAGTGTATATTTCCTTCTTTTTTGTTTTAATGCCATTACACTTTTATTTTTTTCAAGAATAAATGAATAGTAGTTAAATTTAAGTATTGGGGGAGTGTCAAAGTAATTAATATTTTTTTACTTTATTTATGATGATTTTTTAAAACATTGAGATATAATGGATATTAATTTTCTCACTTGAATTTATTTTGTGGTATTTTTCTTTATTTTGAATAAAATGGATTTTAAATGATTTTTGATATGGAAATATTTTCATAGAATATTTATTGTGTGCATTTTTATCCGTTTGTCTGATTTTTGAAATCCATGTACATGAAATAATGACTGAAATTATATTTCCCATCTTGTGAGATATTCTTAACTATTTTGATATGTTCTTCCCAATATCCTCACATTCTTCAAAGAAACATGGGTTTTGTTAGTAGACTGGAACTATTGATTAATCTTATTCAAATATTTTAAGTTCATGAAATATTTTTTATATAATAGAGGGATTTATTTGGAAAGACACATTTTTATCTTTATGCCTACCTTTTAAAAAAATCCTCATCAGACCTGAGAAGCCAAAAATTTCTACATAGTTTCAATATAGATTTGAAGATATTTTTTTCACTCGTACCATAGCACTTTATAGTTTTGAAAGAATATTTAATGTTTTAGTATGGGAGAAGGGTCCATTTATGTGTTTTCGTTGAGATGAAATTAGTTTTTTTGTGGGTTGTGAGGAATGTGTCATTATTCTAGTCATTTTAAGAATTGGAATGAGTTAATTTCATTTATTGTTTTTAATTTTCATGTACTAATTATCAGAAAAAATATATATAATCAAAAAATTGTGAAGATATTTAATTATTATATGTTCTGACAATTCTCACTCATGAACCTCGAAAAAAATAAAGGACATTATTGTCATTATTTCATTGTATTTTCTTCCGGTCTCGTCTTCTATAAAAAAAATTGGTCGTATATAGGGAGTATAAAAATTAATTCTCACTATACCGATGATCTTTTCATCATTTTTTGTTAGGTGGTGGATGTGATATTTTTCTTAAGATAAATTTTAAAAACAAAAAAAATAAAAAATAAAAGATAAAATTGAAAAGGTTAAAATTGGTATTAAATCTTTCATTATATTCCATTTTTGAATCATGTACCATTTTTAAATGGTTTTTTGGTTTACATGTATTAGTAATTGAGTGAGATATATTTCAAGTGTTTCTACTTGAATATTCATGCATTTGTATTAATGAGTTCAACCTCCTCATTCCAACTTTTGAATTTTTAAATGATATTACACACCAAAGAAAAATATCAGAGTCATTTGAACCTTAATGAAAAGTACTCAAAATTGAATATATTCATTTTATGTCTCATAGTGTGGAGGGATGATAATTATCACAAGCCTATGGCGACAGATGCACTTTCCATGTATACGAAGAACTCCAGATTCAATTTTTTTAACTGAAGAGTGAAATGAATTTCAATGTGTGGTTGGTGTGATTAGACCGTGGATTAATTTTTGAGGATAAATCTATTTTAATTTGAGAGAATAAAATGAAAAGTAATTAGTTTCCATAGGTGGGGCCTGATGAAATTCCATTTTTGAAAAGATCTTAAATTTTTTTACATTTTTGTTTTTTGGGGTAGCTTTTGATACAGATATTTGATTTTTTGAGGAGTAAAATGTTTAATTATTATTGAATGGTGAAACTTATAATATCAGATATATTATTTTTTAATTAAAAGTTTCAATCCAAAAAACTCAATATATTATTGGTCATTATCATTTTATATTTTTTCAAAAAAAAATATGAGTTTAATTTAAGAAATTTAAGAAAATTTATTCTTTAAAATTTTTTACTCTACTGTATTATTTTTATTATAAAATATTATCTGTGATGAATATAGTTGTGAAATTTTGGGGTTGGATGTAAAAAATAATTTTTATGCAATTTTCATTTATTCAATGAAATATAGATACACCATTTGATGGGTGAGAGATGGATATGAAATCAATGATGATGTGTATCTGACTAGATGAATCCCACCACTAAAATTCATCCAAAAGATTATTACCGTTATCATGATTATCCATAAAATTTGAAAAAAGTTATAAAACATTATTTTTATCATTTAGTACAATATTATTAATTTTTTGGGGTTTATCATGGAAATAGACTTATATGAATTCAATACATCGAGATTGAATAAATCTTACAGGATAGAAGTATTTTCCTAAATCATACAACCATATCCCCATAAATATGCTTCCAATAGGCCTGATATTTTGTGTGTTGATATGAAAGTAATTTTGGAACACGATCACAGAATAAAATATTCTAATAATATGACATCAAATTATCCAAAAACTAATGGAAATTTTATGCATTGAATCTGGTCAATTTTTATGAAAAAATTATTTTCATCAATTTTTCAGCCATAACATATTTAATACTTAGACAAGGAATATATAATTTTGGGAGAGAGAATAATATAAATATAAAAAATAATTCCATGAATACCACCTTCAAATTTTATACTTTCTATTTTGTCTTCTGTGTGTAAATTTATGGATGACAAGTTGGAATAAATATTTTCTACCCACTTATCTGTAAATTTGTAGCTTATCTCCCACTAAAAAATATAGAAATTGTATTAATCTATTAAGTCTGATTTTTTTCTCATTTTTTATGATATAACAAATCTTATTTTTATTTTTATATATTAGTTTATATCTTCTTCACCCCTATTATATTTTATTTATTTTATCTTTTGTTTTCTCCTATCAAACACCTTCTAAACTCTATAAAAATGGATGAGTAACCTCATCACATGTTTGAGGGGAGATAAATAGATATATATGTTCATTATGATTTTTTTTATTTAATTCTAATAATTTTAATATTAGTTAAAACATATTTTTTGTAGGGTTCATCCATCTTTTTCTATTATTGGATTCTTCTTCTTGTTAATATTTATTCTTCTCCTTCGTTCTCATAATGCTACATGTATAAGGTTGGTGCAGTGTTGTGTTGATGAAGTGAGGGAGATCATCATTCATGTATAGGGTCGATGATGGGTAATAAAATAAGGGAGGTATTTGAGTGATAGGGTTTATCTTAACTATGAGTAAATTATAATGAAATAATACTTTTTATGAATAATAATCGAGTCATCATGATCTCCTAAGAATGAAGGATTATTTATTATTCAATTCACTCATCAATTTTGGTTTTATTTTTGTTTTTTAACACATACACACACACATATATATATATATATATTGAATTTACAAACATCAATTAATTTATTACATAATTTAATTTTCTATTATTTTGTTTTTAAATTGTAATAATATAAAATTGATGTGTGTGAGTGGCCTACTTGAGTAATCAACCCTAGGATATCACTATACTACATTACTATATATATTTAATTATTTAATTGGTATTTATTAAAAAATACAACCTATCAATTTAGAACCATTTTTGGGGACATACAACTCTTTCACAACATTTTCTCTATAAAAATAAAAAATATCACAAATTTTATAAATTAAAAAATGAAATTCATTGATGATGAACCCTACATTTCATTTAGTGAAACTAATTAATTTCTATAAAAAATGGTTATAGGGTTTTATAGGTCTACTTTTAGGTAGGAGGTGTTTCAATATTTCATTGGGGACATCGAGGAAGTCCTTGGGCCATAAATTTTAAAATCCTTTTCGTAGAAGATTATATAATTCCCACCCTATATTAAAGAGTTTAATCAAGTGGGGACTGAGGGATTAAAAGAGCTCATAAATCCTAATTTTTATTTATATTTTATGGAGGTGGAAATTAAAATAAGAAATAATTCTCTCATACATAATTTTACAATCCTGAATAGGTACTTTCAAGAAGAATCATCAGTTTTAGTTGATAAATTGAATGGACTGTACTTAACAATGAATTCTATTATTTTTTATTTTTCACTATTAATAAATCCAATTCACCACCGTTATTTTTATTTTATATAATCATCCAAATAAATTCCTTGGGGAGAGATGATTATGTTGAGTAATTATCAATCATTGAGGAGAATTTTGTGTTAGAATTTGAAGAAGATTAATTGAAGTAGAAGACGATGTTATAATTTAAAGAATAAGAAAACATTTAGGAGAATGTGGTTATGTGATGACCTCCTCTAAATAAATATCCATTTCACAAGGGGGGGGACACTGTGATAGTTTATAGGGAGTAAATTTATAATCCTTTTTATTCCCCTTTACCCCTCAAATACTCTCTTTCTTATCTTTTTGGGATTGAGAAATGTTTTTATTTTCTATAGGGGTTCCCACTCTTGGAATCCACATATTGATACTAGAAAAAATAACATGTTATTTCTAATACAAATACCATATCGACAATTATATTGGTGATAATGTTCCAAAATATCCCAACTAGAGGTAGTAAAAAAACCAATTTCTACTTTGGGGTCCATAAAAAGTTCTATTAATTTTTTTCTAGAATTTTATTTTCATTTTTATTTACTTTACATTCATTAAAGATCATATATTCTTTTTTCCTACTTCTTTGTAGTTTTTTAGTGTTAGTATCTATGATGTTAAATGAAGTATACAACTAAAAAAATAAATTAATGTGATGACATTCATTCTCTTTGAGTTTTTTTCCGTACCCATTTATTTTGTGGAGAATAAATGATGGGTTAAATTAAATGGGTGTGGATATTCAACCCACTTAAGAGTCCTTGTTTCTTTATTTTAATTTTATTTGAACTTTGGGATTTAATGAATATTAATTTTCATTTTTCAAACATGAATTTATTTTTAAGTAGTTTTCCAGATTTCAAACAAAATGGAATTTAAATTATTACGGATGTTAAAATATTTTCATGGATTTTAATCTTCAATCATTTTTATGGGTTTGACAATTTTTTAAATCGATTTACATAAAACACTTAAAAAATTATTTTTCTTGGCTCGTCGGTTATTTTAAACCCTTTTGATATGATGTTCCATATAAACAAACTTTATTGAGAGAAAAATATATTTTTTGTACAATATATAACTTATTATTATTATTTTTCTAATATTTGGGGTTCATGAAATGTTTTTAATGTGATTAACGAATTTCATTGGAAAGACACATTTTTATTATTAGGCATAGATTTTACATCAATACCCATTAAACTTTATAATAAATTAATTTCCTTATAGGTTTAATGCACATTACAAGCTAATATTTCATTTCCTATCTCAAATATTTATATTTTTTCATTGAATTTTCGTGTTTCGATACGGGATAAGGGGTTTTTTAACATTGGGGTGAAATTAATTTTTTATGGTGAGTTTCATTATTATTAGAAATTTTGTAATTGAAATGAGTCAATTTCATTATTATTTTCTCATTTCCATCATCATATTCTGCCAAAAAAATAAAAAAACCATATATATAGAAGAAAAAAATTGTTTTCAAATTGAATTATTAATTATTCTTACTTTTATGGAACTTGAACCTCTCAAAAGAAATTCCATGGTTCTTGTTATTTCATTGTATTCTATTTTATCTCATACTCTATACAAAATGTAAAAATGGGTTGTTTTTTGAGGGAATAAAAATAATCATCACTAGATTGATGATCTTTTGATCATATGCAGTTAGATTGTGGATGTAATATTTTTGAGGAAAAAAATTGAAATAAAAAAATCAAGAAGGAAAATAAATTATAAGGGAAAAATTGAGATGAAATCATTAATTGTATTCACTTTTTGATTTATGTCCCATCTCAAAGTGGGTGTTGTGTTTTATACGTAATGAGAATTTAGTGAGATATATTTAATTGTTTTTCACTTGAATATTCATGCATTTGTATTTAAGATTTGAACCTCCTATTTTCAGGATTTATGTTTTAAATAATATTACCCATCAACGTGAAGCCACCGGTTTATTTGATATTTAATAAAAATCAATCATGATTGAATTTTTTTATGTCTCATAGCGTGGATGGATATTAATTTTCACAAAACTATGGTGATAGATGCACATTCCATGTATGATAATAACTTTAGATTTAATTTCTCTTCAACAAAGAGTAGCATGGATTTCAAATTGTGGTCGGTGTGATTGGACCATGGATGTATATTTAGGATAAATTAATTTTAATTTGAGAGAATAAAATGAAAAGGAATAAATTCCCATATATGATTCAAGATGAATCCCATTTTGGAGAAGATCTTTAAAAAAATTTCTCTTTTTATTTTTGGTGTTGATTTTGATTTATATATTTGAAAACTTCCTAGAGTTAAATGTTTGAGTGTGGGTGAATTATGAAACTCATAATTTCATATATTTTATTTTTTAGTTAAATACTTCCACCCAAAAATTTAATATTTTATTGGTAATTATCATTTTTTAGGTTTTCAAAATAATGAGTTTAATTTTAGAATTTGAATAAAAATTTAGCCTTTAAATTTTAACTTCAAAGTTTTATTTTTATCTTAAACTATTATATAAGATGAATATTTCCAAGAAATGTTTTGGTAATATTATGAACTAATTTTTCTTCGTTTTTTATTGAGACAATGAAAGATGTATCCATAGTTTGTGGGTGAGAAATGGCCAAGAAGTCAATGATGATGTGGATCAAACTTGATGGATCCCACCTCAATAATTCAGTTATAAAAAATGTACTATTTTCTTAACATAATTCTTTTTAAAAAAGTTAGAAAAAATGATATGTATCATTTAATTCAGTGAGAGAAACATTGGGATCATGGTTTATCATGGTCAAACACATTTTTGAATTGTATACATCTTGATTCAATGAATTTTCCAGCCTGGAAACATTTTGATGAATCATATTCATATATCTCTATAAATATGCATCCAATAGACCAAATATTTTATGGGTAGGTAATAAATACATATTTAATAATGTTCCCAAAATAAAAAATTCCATTATTTACAGAATAAATTATCCAAAAACACATGGAAATTTGAAGTATTGAATCCGATATGTTTTTATTGACCGAATTATTTTATTCATTGATTAGGCCATAAATTATTTAATACATGGACAATAAAGATAAAAATTTTTGGGAGGAAAGTGGATATATGAAAGAACACCATTAATGAAGATTTAATTATGAGATTCTATATTTTATTGGTTAAATTAGGTATGAATTTAAAAAGGAAACAATTGGAATAAATATTTTCCACTCCATTACCGATAAATATGTACCCCCCTAAAAAATATGGAATCAGTAGAGATCTATTTTTAATGAATTATGTGATTTTTATGATTCAATAGTTCTTATAGTATTATTTATATATTAGTTTCTTTCTACTTCCTTCCAATTATTTTATATTTATTTTTCCTTTTCGGTTCTCTTGTCATTCCTTTTCTTAACTCCATGAAAATGGAGAACTAACCTCATCACTTGTTCGAGGGGGGGGGGGGTGATTGGGTTTATTGTGAATAAAAGTTTTTATTATTATATTATTTTTTTCAATTTAAATAGTTGTAAAACTGAATTTATTGTAGGCTTGACCCCACTTTTTCTATAATTGTTTTCATCTTCTAATTAATCCTTAGTCATCTCCTTCATTATCCTAATTCTATATATGGTGGTTTAGTGTAACATTATGTTAATAGGTTGAGGGAGATTATTCATTATGAAGTTGGTTATTTTGGGGTAATAAAAAAATATTGGTGGGTGTTGAGTAATATGGTTTATCTCAACACTGAGTAAATTGTAATGAAATAATAATTTTAAGGAACAATGATAGACAAATCATGAACAACTTAGAATAATAACATTTTTATTGTTCAATTCTTTTTTCATGTTTTGTTTTCTTTTTTTCCTTTATATATTTATATATCTATATTAATAATTTAAAAACCCCCATAAATATATTATATATTTTAGTTTTAGATAAGTTAGTTTGTAAATTATGATAATAGAAAATTGGTGTGAGTGAGTGACCTCATTGAGAGATAAAACCTCAGATTTCAGTCCACTACATCACTAGGTAAATATAATTATTGAAGTGTTATTTGTAATAAAATTAAACCCATATATTTGGTGTCATTGTTAGAGAGGTTCATTGATTAGACATAAGGGTAACGTATACAAATAGAAAAATATCAAAATTTCATAAATTTCAAACCAACCAACAATATTTATTTTTTATTTTCAAATAATCTTAAGGGGAAAGTGAGAACCCACACATCCCCAGATTAAACACCGAATGAAAAAAACATTTATTGAAGAAGAGATTGAGCTGACTGGAATCAATCTCCCTAAACAATAAACAAGGAATAGAATTTACTTGGGATTCAGGGTAGCCCTTTAAGATGCCTTTATACTGATGTGCCCTGTTATCCCAAGCTATCCTGTATTCCTCCATGTTAATCTTCCATATATTTAATCCTCTTATAAAAATACGGTCTTGGTTTTCAATAAGCTTTCCTTGCTACTTAGTGGTGTTTATAGAAAGGGTTCTTCCCATATTCTTTGATGCTTTCATATTCAAAGCTTCCTCTACCATTTCATCATCCATGTGCATAAGTAGATCCATGTATTCCAGCATTGAGCCTATCTGAAGACGAGGGTCTCTAGTGGTACTTGTCTCATGCTTCTTCCCAAGATCTATCATATCTGTACCACTAAAGGGAGTGGTTGGGAAAATAACCTCACATCTGAAAGACATCATGTCCCTAGAGGTTTCAGCCACTGCATGCTTCACAAGCCTTTTCACCTTATCATGGGGGTGTTTTCTATTGTAATAAGAGATTTCATGGGAAGCATTCCCTTACCTACAGATCTAGTTATATGAGGATTAAGTAGGTTAAAATAATCCTTCCTACATAATGCTCTTTAATTATTCTTAATAAAGACATCAGAATCTATATTAGTGTACATTCCCATTCGTGAGGTGGATATATGATAGTCCTCTACAATAAATAAATTCTTAGACTTTGTAAGGGAGTATGAAGCATTGTCCATCTCTAATTGAGAATCTTCCACATCTTCTGGTGGGTCCTCTCCATGGGTAACCAATATCCAATTTATTTCTCCACTAGCATGGCAGTACTCTTCTCCCAACACTGCAAATTGTTTTTGAGAGTTTAAATTCGGTCCTCTGAATTTAACCTTCTCAGAATAAGAGAGTTTCACCTGCCTAACCAGCTCTAGAAAATAGAAGACTCTTACCCATTGAAAGCATCATCCCATACGTTGTAATTTCATTTAGGTTTACTCTAGTGAAAGACACCGGGAATTATCACCAGTGTCTTATTCCTCACAGACTCCCTCAATCACCATGGGTTTTTTCCCTGCATTTGGAGGAACAATCTAGATGACCATGGTAGCCTCTAGGTGGACCTCCTTTACTCGGTCGTTGATACCTCTATTTGAGAAAACCTCTAATATCATGCATAAGTCATTACCCTCCTATTCACTGTGACCTAAATCTACAATATGTTTGGGTACCACCATGTCATCAATTCTAGCACCCATGTCTACTGTACTATTTTTTATCAGCCCTTCCTCTAGGATGACCACCCCAGGTCCCACTTCAATATGTCAAACACATTAGATACTCTTAGATTTGTAGGGGGGCCAGTATTTTACATAATTTGTCATGTGCTGCAAGATCAGAACATGACCCTAACGCCTCCTTCACCTATTTCTCACCTTCTCTAGGCCAACTATTTGTGCACACTATCTATACTTATAGTGTATTACCGCTTCATTCACCCATACCCAACCCTTTTCTATAGTCTTCTGGACCCAAAACCTTCTGAGGAGTAAGTTCCTTCCTCCCATGTCTACCGGCCTCCATGGGATGAACTAGTTTCTTATAGGAAATACATAAGTCTAACAAAGTTTTATAAACTTCATGTTTTTTGTGGCGAAACACTCCCCCTATATAACACACAAAAACTTAGGAATAATTTTTGAGACATTAAGTTCCACATAGATATAGTGATAAACCAAATGACAGAACTCCCATGTTCTCGAATTAGAACACAAGAATCTACCAATAAGGTTCCCTAACATTCTCAAAATCATGGGATTCTGAAACTATAAATGATGTTTTCGAAAAATAACCCAAACCATAACTATAGGGGAGTCACAGTGCAAGTGTAAATCATATGGCCAACAAAAGATTTATAACTGAATACAATCACAGCTGCGTGGTGCACTAGACCATACTTTAACCAGATCCTCCTCTAATGAAAATCAAATCTAAATATGTATGGAACAAGTAAACCACCATTTCACTATCCTATAAACCCATGCCCTAATGATGTACATGTCAAATTAATCCTATAAAGGATTTTGAGGCTTTAAACATAAAATTTTGGAGAGATTCACTAGACTCGAAGCCACATTGAATTCTAAGGTCGAGATCAAAAGGATCGGAAGGCCATTTATCAAATCCACGAATTTAGGGAAAAGTTAAATATGAGGAAAGGGGGGATGAAAATCAGGGTTTGAGAAAGGGGAGAAGGATGGAGCTGCTCCCATGAAGGATGTTAGAGGTCTCTCCCTCTATGTGGGTGGATGGACAGGCTCAGACACTGCTTCCATCACCAAAGGGGTAAGGCATCATAATCCTTATCTTCTGCAACCCATCTCTGTTTTCATAATTTTTTTAAAATGAAATTGTTTGATGATAATCCTTTTATTTCAATAAGAGAAAAATTTGAATTTTAATGAAAATGAGTAAGAGGTTTCTAAAATTATACTTTTATGGAGGTTATTTTTCAAGAGCTAATTGTGGACCTCAAGGGATACCTTGAGCCACCAATTTTAAAATTGTTATCCAAAGATATTAATAAATTCTTGTAATACATATTGGAGTTCCATCAAGAGTGTACTGAGTCATAAAAAGATTCAATCCATCCTACTTTTGAATAATATTTCAAGGAGGTAGAACTAAATTACACAACACATCCCTCATTAAAAATTATAAAATCTTCTAGAGGGACATTCAAGATGAACCAACACTTCATGTTGAACAATAGAAGGGAGTGGACTTAAATATAGATTATCTTTTTTTTATTTTCCAATGTTATCAAACTCATTTCACTACCCTCATTTATCTTTTATATAACTGAGAAAAAAAATTTCCCTAGAAAGTGATAATGACATGGATGATGTTTCCATCACCGGGGAGAAGAATTTGAATTAGAAGAAGAAGTTAAGGAGAAGATGGTGGTATAATTTAAATAATAATAAAAGATAAATAGAATCTGGTGATGTGATGACCTCTTCTATATCATCATTCATATCATGTGGGAGAGGACACCATTATAGTTAATAGAGATAAACCCTATAATATTTTTCATCCCCTTCTACACCTCAAAATTCTATCTTTCTTATCTTCTTGGGGTTTTGAAACATTTTTATTTTCTATGTGCATTCCCACTCTATGAATCTGATTATATATGTTAGTAGAGATATCATGTGGTGGTTTCTAACCAAGATACCTTATTCAACATCATATTGAGTATAAACTGTTGTAACTACTCAATTGTAGGTATTTAAACAAAATAATGCACTTGGGGGTCCATACCAAGTAATATCCCTTTTTTATTTTGTTTTATTAATTTTTATTTACTTTAAATTCAATAATGATCTATGTTATTTTTTTCCTTCTTCCTTATTGTTTTGAAATGTAAATAAATACTCTCTTAACTGAAGGATTATACTAAAAAAACTTCATGTGGTATATTTCCTTCTATTTGGTATTTGGGCCCTTACCCTTCTATTTTTATGAGCATAAAGTGTAGCTAAATTTATGTGTGGGAAGAGACTAAGTACTCTTAGGAGTATATGTGTTTTTATTTCTTTTAATTTAATTTAGAACACTTGTAACGTCCTGGATCCAGGTGCCACACAACGGGTTCCCCAAACCCGATTGGTCACATGACCTCAAGCGCATTTCCTCAAACGCCAGAGGCTGCCGACTTGCAATGAGGACCTAGGAATGATAGTGGGGAAACTATACCCTCATTTTTCAATGTGTATCATAGTGGAAAACAATATAAACATACAAAAGCGGAAGCAGTGAACAATATAAACATGAAATAGACAATGGAACTGATGTAAAAGATAACCAATAGTCATATATATGATGATGCTACATGTATCTAATTCTAAGAAAGTAGCCAAAACAGGATACACTACAATGTAATACAATACAACAAAAGGTAAAAAGTATAGAAAAACAAAACCAAAATAGTGAAATAGTAATTCAATAGCATCGCAAGCCGAATCTCGGTCCCATGCTCACCTACTCTTCTACAACAGTCATGTACCTATGTAGGGACCCTTTCCCTTATCGACACCTATGGAAATATAATCTATTTGGGCCCAAGAGATGACCCAAACAGGGTATCAGAAATAAATCATAGTAGGCAACCACCAAAGGCCCAGGCCCAACTGTCTGTGAAAATGTGCAGCACATGTGTGTAATAATGAAATGTTGTAAACTAGGAAGTACTCAAAAGTAACCATCCTACCAGTTATATTGTCATTTTAATAATTATCTAAGAATTCAATATAATTGAATTCCGAGTTTTCCCAAGACTCGTCCTTGACCGATAATCTCATATACCAGTGCCACAACAAAAAATACAACAACCTTTCCAATAAGTGAAAGATAATAATATTACCAAGCCTATGCTTTATCTTGGAAGGTACAACATAAGAAATCACCACAATGAATATTTAAAGTAAACATTGTCCTCATACATGCAAATACTTACCCTCAGGAAAGAAGAAACAAAACCCTCAGGTGACTGCCCTCAGGCATAATGAATATTGCCCTCAGGCATATGAGATATTTCCCTTAGGTACGGAAGCTACTTCCCTCAAGCATAAGAAACATTACCCTCAGGCTAAACAAAACCTTTCCCTCAGTCTAAACAGACAATGACCTCAGGTATTACATAGGAAAAGCAAGTAACCAGGATGATCCCAATGCATAAGAAAGAAATTTATATATGTTTCCTCTCAAGAAACCCAAACAGGCTATAATAACGGCATACCCATGGGTATCCTAGCCAAATGGATAAACAAGGGGAACACACCCTCGGGGTGGCCCCAGATCCAAGAAACGATCTCAAACAACAGTTTATAGGTATTCATTTTATTACCTATGCAATTATAGGTATAATGACCCATACTTTACATACATGGTTATTACATCAAAATTGAAGCATACTTATTACAAAATATAACAAAACCTTGAAAGGACCATATAGGTATAGTGTCTTTAGAAACTGGGAAACATAAACAACTGGTTCATAAATCATCTACGTTGTCTCCCATTTATTTCATCATATCTAGAGTCCCTTTTTGGAATATCCTACTTAATATGTTTCTTTCTATCCTGGGGAAAAGAAAACATACAAAATGGGGAGCTCAAATACTCAATAAGGGTAAACAAAAGAAATATCAATCACATCATATTCATAAGAACATATCATTTTGGAAATCTTAACCTGCAAATGAGATCATAATTTCATAACATGGGATAAATTATAGTAGTGAAATGTAATCTCAATAATCATAACTTATAACATGAAACTTTGTGTCATAAACACAAAATCATAGAGAATCATTTCTTAGTAGTCAAGACTCATAGCCAAGACTATCTTAGCGGACAAAGTCCATTTCTGAACCGAGTTCACTCCTCATTTCAGTCTTGTTTCATTGAACCGGTTTAACATGCCATTCCAGCGATGTCTATCTCATGAGATATAAATCTTTACTTAATTTATTGGAGGGAGATATAGGTCCCACCCATCTCATAATTAAACCATTATTATGTGTTCCACAAAATCATAATTCATACATCATAGCATAACCCATTTAATAAAAATTGGATTCTTAAACATCATGTCAGCATAACATAAATCATATTAGATAAAAGGACTTCATAAAAATAATTTCATCATAACATAATCAAATCAATGTAAAAATAGGGATAGAAACAGAACCCTATATTATCTTATATGGAAAATAATTTTGATAAAACCCTTGAACTCCATTCTTGAAGAAAATATCCTTTCTAATTCAAAAACATTTTCCTTTATTAAAATGTCATAAAATTTTAAACTAAAAAAAGTTGATTAAAAATAATCATGAAAACATATAAAGGAAGCTTCATGGAAATAATTTTCTAAAATTCCATTCAGGCTGTATAAGTTTAAAAAAAGATTCTTCTCGTACTTTGGCCGGAAAAGTAAAAAAGTACCTCGTATGAAAAACGACAAAAGATTCATTTCATGTCTTTTACTAAAAACTCACCAATGGGTAAAATTGGATTTTAAAAATTGTAGGAGGATATAAATAATATTACATATTGAGGAAACCTAGAAGTGGATGATAAAGATTCCCCAGTAAATTCTGAAGTATAAACAATCTCAGATAAAAATTGAGATTGCGATATTTTCCCTTACCATAGGTCCGATTTTCTTTGTAAGTGTCCGAACCTCCTGTAAAATGATTAAAATAATGTCATTTACTTATTACAGAATCATAATTATTTTTATGATTTCATAAATGGTCATATTATTAGCTTATTATTAGTGAGATTTCATTGCTACTTGTTATTCAGGTGTTTATTACTTTTTGTTCTTATGCATGTTTTGTCGAATAAATTCTTATTCTTCTTTTTAGGTTATAAAGAAATAATTTCCAGAATGTTTTTAGTGTAATATATATCATATTAATTCATTCAATTCATTTATATAATCATTATTAAATGAATATCATGTAGAACGAGTCACATCACATCGTGGAGACGGTATTCCGTACGTACGCACGTGTGATGATATCGTTCCCATGATCATGGAATTGCATTGGAGTGTATGTATACTATTTCATAATCAATATAACTTTACAATAATAATATATAGTTATTCTTTACACCATTATACCCATCCAAGTAAGGTGGTGGTGGAAAATAGATTACAACACGGCGTGGAGACGGTATTCCGTACGTACGCACGTGCGGTGATTTCGTTTTCTGTAGGATGGATAGATGGTGAAATAGGGTTGTTTCATACATATAATAACATATCAGTATATGAGTGATACTGATGTTATTAATTCATAATGAAACAGCTAATGAAGAATAAGTGGAAGAAGAAATAAAGTTGAAAGAATCGGTAACGGACATTGCCTCTTCTTTGAAGTGCCTCATTGAGACCTCCTTTTAGGGAACTAAAATTGGTATTTGAATAAGATAATGACCTCTAAGATGTTTCTAGGGAAGTGGAAAGGATAAATTGGTAGGGTTTGTCCAATCTTGAAGGCTCAAAGTGGTGTGAGGAGGAGAGGACGGAAGTGCCCTTTTATAAGGGAGGAGAGGGGTACCTTAGGAAAAACTAAAAATATTATTTTATAATAAAGTCATATTTGGTTTTTAATTGCTCCAAATTGATTTATTTATAATCTAAGGTGGTGATGGGTCGAAATACTCTCATAAAATAGAATTTAGACAAATTTAGGTTTCTATTTTAACCTTATCATTTAGATTTAACTTTAAGCTAGATAATTTAAGTTTTACCATGTCTTTTTTTTTTCTTACACTATAAGGTTAATAAACGTACTATAACAAGACAAACGAACCCCAAGTTGTTTATTATTAATATATATAACCTTATATAAGTCATTTGGAAGAAATGTATATTTTTAGTAATAAAATAACAATTAATAATATAATAATTGTTTTAAAAACTATTTTATGTAAATTTTGACAGTATTTGGTAATTGATTTTTGTGAAAATCAACAAAGAATGATTAGTTCCAAAAAAGTTATTTAAATCAATAATAACATGTCATATTAACATATAAAATTATTTTAATTCATAAAAAGTCTCAAATTTCATTTATTTGGGTATTTATAACATCAATTATGTCAATATTTCATTAATAAGATAATTACTGCATCATCATTGCGTCATAAATAAATTACATTATTTAATGTCTAAAAATTACAAATAAAATACCATTATGTAGGAAATATTTTTATCTTTCTAATTAATATTTATAGTTGAATTTATCTTATGTATAACTGTATATTAAAAATGATTTAGTTATTAAACTTCGATTTTAACTATTTTAACCCTTCTTTAAATAAATTAATAATAAATGTCCTAATCTAATCCAAGTGGCCATAAATGGTCATATTTTATTCCTAAGGTTGTTTTTGGTCGAATTACACTTATCCAACAGAGTTAGGAAATGTGTTAGGGTAATAATAATAACATTTTTACCCTTAATTACCCTATTTACTTTTAACCGTGGTAAAAAAAAGTAAAAAGTTACTATTCACCAAAAATTATTTTCATCTCATTGAACCATATTTTAGTCCTTGATATTAACCATGTCTCTCAAATTTTCAAAATTCCACTCGCAGAAGCAGAAAAATTATGTTTTATGTAAATTTTCAAATTCTCCTAGGAGGTGGGTAAAAGACGGGGAAAAGTTAGATAAAATTTTTATATATATTAAATTATTATAAAATTACTCCAATGAATTGCATTGAACTTATATGGGTATTAAGTATCAATTTTGACCAAAAATAAATTTAAAAAAAATAAATAATTATTTAAATAAAAAGTCGGTTTTTAAATAGTAACCTAGTGTTTTCACTATTCATCAAAAATTGAATGTTTTCAGACAAATACCAAAATTTCACCCGATGCTAATTTCGATATTCCGAATCCAAAAATAAAGTCCATTTTGAAAAATAAATTTTACAAAATTTCAAAAAACGGGTATTACTATTCCTAACGACTAGTTTTAATGATATTTTAATAGCATATTGTTGTTTAGTGAAACTCGGTATTACGTACGACGTAAGCTATCGAGGAAGGTCGTGATTGCGTGTAAAGCAAGCCAAGCTAGTGTTGTGTGTAGTGAAATATTACTTTGATGATGTATATAACATAAAAACAAAATATTTCTCATAAAAGTCTCAGGTGTTACATTCTACCCCCCTTAAAAATAATTTCGCCCTCAAAATTCGTCAGATTGTAACAAACAGATGAGGATACCTCTCCCTCATTATATCCACAAGCTCCCATGTAGCTTCTTCTAGTTGGTGGTTCCTCTATAAAACTTTCACCAAGCGAGTGGTCTTGTTCTGTAGGAATTTTTTGCTATGATCCAGAATCTCTATCGGCTGTTCTTCATAAGAAAGCTCTTGCTCCAGTGGTACAACTTCTGAGCTGAGTACATGTGAAGGATCAGGTATGTACTTTCTCCGGAGAGATACATGAAACACATATTGAACTTGGGAGAGATTCGGTGGAACCTCCAATCGGTAAGCTACCTTCCCAACACGATCTAGTATTTCTAAAGGAACGATATATCTAGGGATCAGCTTTCCCTTCTTTCCAAATCTCATTACTCTCTTCCAAGGAGATATTTGTAAGAACACTTTATCACCCACTTCAAACTCTAGGTCTTTTCTTCGATTTTCAGAATAACTTTTTTGTCGACTCTGAGTAGCTCTAATGTGTTGTTGAATAGATCTGACCTTTTCTTTCATCTCATCAACAAGATTAGGTCCTAATAGATTTCTTTCCCCAACTTCATCCCAACAAGTTGGAGTCCTGCATTTATTTCCATAGAGAGCTTCATAAGGATCCATATGAATACTGGAGTTAAAGCTATTATTATAAGAAAATTCCACCAAAGGTAGGTGTTGATCCCAACCACCTTTGAAATCCATAGAGCAAGCTCTCAACATATCTTCTAGAGTTTGAATAGTCCTCTCAAACTGACAGTCTGTCTGAGGATAATATGTAGTGTTGAAACTCAACTCTGTATCTAGAGCATGCTGAATAATTCGCCAGAATTTCGAGGTAAACCTCGGATCCCAATCAGATATAATGGAAATTGGTACTCCATGCAATCTTACCACTTCCTTTACATATATCCTGTCAAGATAATCAAGAGAAAAATCTTCTCTAATAGCAATGAAGTGTTCCGACTTCGTAAGACGATCAACTATAACCTAGATAACATTATTGCCTTTGGATGTTTTAGGAAGTCCAGTGACAAATTCCATAGTGATGTTTTTCCATTTCCATTCTGGTAAGGGTAATGGTTGTAACATCCCCTTAGACTTTTGTCTCTCAGCTTTAACTTGCTGACAAACCAAGCATCGAGAGACATATTCAGCAACATATCTTTTCATGCCATCCCACTAGAAGTACTCTTTCAGGTCCATATACATTTTTGTGCTTCCAAGATGAATAGATAATGAAGAACTATGAGCCTCATCCAGCAGCTCCTTCTTTAATTCGGGGATGCGAAGAACACAAACACGATTCCTGAACTTTATTATCCCATCAAAATCAAGGTTGAATTCAGGAACATTTCCCACCTTCTTTTGTAACTCTAAATCTTTTTTCTGTGCCTCTTTAGTCTTCACATGTATAGATGGTTGAACATTCATTTGATAAAGATAAGATTTTCCCCTTCCATTATAATTCCAATATCCATCCCTTGTAAATCCATAAATATTGGATCTTTTGTGATCCTCATCATGGACAAGCTAGCATGGTCTTGTCGACTTAATGCATCTGCCACCTTGTTTGCTTTCCCAGTGTGGTAATGAATTGAGCAGTCATAATCTTTAATCAGCTCCAACCATCTTCTTTGGAGCATATTCATCTCATTTGTGTGAAAATATACTTTAAACTTTTATGATCAGTATAAATATCTCACCTTTCTCCATAAAGATAATGCCTCCAAATCTTTAATGCAAAGATTACCGCAGCTAACTCCAAATCATGAGTTGGTTAATTTTTCTCATGGATTTTCAACTGTCGTGAGGCATAAGCTATCACCATATCATTTTGCATAAGAACACACCCTAGCCCCTTCTTGGATTGCATCACTGTAGATCACAACCTTTCTCCACTACAAGGAAGTGTCAGTACAGGTGCACTGGATAACCTTCTTTTCAACTCCTTGAAATTCTCTTCACATTCCTCCTTCCACACGAACATAACTCCTTTTCGAGTCAACCTGGTGAGTGGATTAGATAATCATGAAAAATCTTTCACAAAACGTCGATAATATCCAGCCAAACCAAGAAAACTTCGGATCTGGGTTACTGTTGTTGGTCTCGACCATCTTTCAATAACCTCTATTTTTGCTGGATCCATAGATATCCCCTCTTTTGAGATTATGTGACCCAAAAATGAAACTTTTTGAAGCCAAAATTCACACTTGGTTAATTTGGCATAAAGCTTCTCCTTTCTCAGGGTCTTCAATATAATTCTCAAGTGATATTCATGTTCTTCCTTTCTCTTTGAATAGACAATAATATTGTCTATAAAGACTACCACAAACTGATCAAGATAGTCTCTAAAGACTCTATTAATCAGATCCATGAAGATATCAGGGGAATTAGTAAGACCAAATGGCATCACTATAAATTAATAGTGTCCATACCTTGTACGGAAAGCCGTATTTGGTATATCCTCCCTTTTGACCCTTAATTGATGATACCCTGAAAGAAGATCAATCTTGGAAAAGTATTGAGATCTGTGTAGTTGTTTAAATAAGTCATCAATGCGTGGGAGAGGATATTTGTTCTTGATAGTGATATTGTTAAGTTCTCGATAATCAAAGAAGAGTATCATTGATCCATCTTTCTTCTTAACAAACAGAACTGGTTCTCCCCAAGGTGACGCACTTGGGAATATGAATCCCTTATCAAGATTCTCTTGGATTTGCTTCTTCAATTCCTACAACTCAATTGGGGCCATTCTATAAGGTGTCTTTGAAATAGGCAAAGCACCCGGTACGAGTTCTATTGAAAACTCTACATCACGATTTGGTGGAAGACCCTAAAATTCCACCGTAAAGACATCGTCAAACTCCCATACAATAGGAATATTCTTAATGGTGAGTTTCTCACCAACCATTTGAGATAAATAACCTTCATTTAGTGGAATCTAGACCCATAAGATGGAAGAAATTTCCACTGGAAGGTTATGTTCATCCTTCCATCGATAGATGATCATAGATTGATCTGGAATATGAAATGTGAATTCCCTTCTTTGGAAATTTATATGAGATCCATATAAAGAAAGCAAATCCATGCTAAGAATCACATCAAATTCCACTATAGTAAGGATCACAAGATTTGCAGAAAGCACTTTCCCACAAACTTTAATCGGAGAATAAATATAAACTTTTGATGTGACTGTTGTTCCATTAGGGGTTGTCACAGCTAACTCAACATCTAATTGTTGAGGTAATACGGCGATACACTTAGAAAATTATTCAGAAATAAAAGAGTGTGTGGATACAGAATCAAATAAAACATTTGATACTTTAGAGTGGATGGTAAGTGTACCTTTCACCACTTCGTTATCGTACTCCACATCGCTGATAAAAATTGCATGTGACTTTTCTTTGTCTTTAGACTTAAGAGCTTGTTGACATCGATCATCATCAACAATACTTGGATTAGGGCATTGATTAGCATTATGCCCCATTTCTTTGCACCAGTAACATTGAAGTGTAGGAGGTGCACTCTGTGTAGCCTTTTCTTTGTTCGCATCACTAGACATCTTCTTCCCATCATTGCGGCAGTCAAATGCCCGATGACCTTCCTTTCTAAATTTGAAACATTTACATATCCATTTAAGTCAACTCCCTCCATGTTTCTTTCCACACTTTGAGCAGAAGGGAAAACTCATATTCTTTTCAGTGTGTTCTTTAGATTTTCCTTTGAATTCCAATTTCCTCTTCTTATCAAACCCATATGACTAATGGGTTACTCCAATCTCCATCTCAAACTTGAGAGCACATCGAACAATTTCCTCTTAACTATTGAAGTCCCTTATGGCTAACGACCTTCGAAGACATGGTTTTAAGCCACTAAATAATCGATCGATCTTACTCTCAGGTTGGATAATAATACCAGAAGCGTACCTTGCAAGTCTTGTAAAATTTGCTTCATAGGTACCAACAGATTCATTATCCTTTTGCATCAGTTCAAGAAACTCCTTCTCCATCTTTGTTCGAAGAATATGAGGGAAGTACTTATTGAAAAAATATGTTCCCGAACTCATCCCATTCCATGGACTCAATTTCATCCCTTTGACTTGTATTCTTAATAAGATTCCACCATTGTTCAGCATCACCTTCCAAACGATATACTGTTAAGATGACTTTATCATGTTTAGAACACTAAAGAACTGAAAATATCTTTTCAGTGGTACTGATCCATTGTTCATCCACTAATGGATCAGAAGACCCACTGAATGAAGGTGGACGCTGCCTCATGAAGGATTCAATAGAATGTTTGTCCCTCTTATGCTGGTTTGGAAGTCCTGCATGATTCATAGCTTGAAAACGTTGTGTGAGCATGGCTACAAGATTTTTTTATTCCAGCTCCCATAACATCTGGTTGCTCAGGGGGACTATCGTTGCATTGCCCGCCACATTCCGCATTAACACGGTTCCTTCGGGTTCTAGCCATTGACTAAAACCAAGAAGAATAGTGTGAGTAACACTAATTATAATAGGAAAACCACATAATCAAGAATAAAATTTCACACTTAAGGTCTTATCATAGGTTGTTCATGGACAATTCTAAAACACTAAGATTGTTTTCTATGCTTAGACATATCCTTAGGTTTCTAACTAAGGCTTTCACATCCTAGTTTCCAAAGGTTGAGTATACCTTTCCTCTAATACCAACTATAACGACCCATACATTACATACATGGTTATTACTTCAAAATCGAAGCATACTTATTAAACATTTAACAAAACCATGAAAGGACCGTATTGGTATAGTGTCTTTAGAAACTGGGAAACATAAACAACTGGTTCATAAATCATCTATGTTGTCTCCCATTTATTTCATCATATCTAGAGTCCCCTTTTGGCATATCCTACTTAATATCCTTCTTCCAGTCTTGGGGAAAAGAAAAAATACAAATGGGTGTGCTCAAATGCTCAGTAAGGGTAAACAAAAGAAATATCAATCACATCATACTCATAAGAACATATCATTTCGGAAATCTTAACCTATAAAAGAGATCATAATTTCATAACATGGGATAAATCATAGTAGTGAAATGTAATCCCAATTATCATAACTTAAACATGAAACTTTGTGGCATACACACATAATCATGGAGAATCATTTATTAGTAGTCAATACTCATAGCCAAGACTATCTTAGTGGACAAAGTCCATTTCTAAACCGAGTTCACTTCTCATTTTAGTCCTATTTCACTGAACTAGTTTAACCTGCCGTTCCAGCCATGTCTATCTCATGAGATATAAATCTTTACCCAATACATTTGAGGGATATATAGGTCCCACCCATCTCATAATGAAACCATTATTATGTGTTCCACAAAATCATAAATCATACATCATAGCATAACCCATGTAATAAAAATGGGATTCTTAAACATCATGCCATCATAAAATAAATCATATAAGATAAAAGGACTTCATAAAAATAATTCCATTATAACATAATCAAATAAATGTAAAAATGGGGATAGAAATAGTACCCTATATTATCTTATATGGAAAATAATTTTGATAAAACACTTGAACTCCATTCTTGAGGAAAATATCCTTTCTACTTCAAAAACATTTTCCTTTATTAAAATGTTATACAATTTTAAACTAAAAGAAGTTGATTAAAAATAAACATGAAAACATGTAATAGAAGCTTCATGTAAATAATGTTCTAAAATTCCATTCATTCCATATAAGTTAAAAAAACATTCTTCTCGTACTTTGGCTGGAAAAGTCAAAAAGTACCTTGTACGAAAAACGACAAAATATTCCTTCCATATCTTTTACTAAAAACTCACCGAAGGGTAAAATTGGATTTAAAAAATTGTAGTAGGATATAAATAATATTACATATTGAGGAATCATGGATGTGGATGATAAATATTCCCCAGTAAATTCTGAAATATAAACAATCTCGGATAAAAATTGAGATTGTGAGATTTTCCCTTACCTTAGGTTCGATTTTATTAATAAGTGTCGGAACCCCCTGTGTAATGATTTAAATAATGTCATTGACTTATTACAGAATCATACTTATTTTTATGATATCATATATGGTCATATTCTTAGCTTCTTATTAGTAATATTTCATTGGTACTTGTTATTCCGGTGTTTATTACTTTTTGTTCTTATGCGTGTTTTGTCGAATAAATTCTTATTCTTATTTTTAGGTTATAGATACCTCATTTCCAGAATGGTATTAGTGTAATATATATAAAATTAATTCATTCAATTCATTTATATAATCATTATTCAATTAAGATCATGTAGAACGAGTCGCATCACATCGTGGAGACGGTATTCCGTACGTACGCACGAGCGATGATATCATTACCATGATCGTGGAATTGTATTGGAGTGTATTTAAACTATTTTAGAATAAATATCACTTTAAAAATAATCATATATAGTTATTATTTACACCATTATACCCATCCAAGTAAGGTGGTGGTGGAAAATAGATTACACTACGACGTGGAGACGGTATTCCGTACGTACGCACGCGCGGTGATTTCGTTTTCCGTAGGATGGATAGATGGTGAAATAGGGTTGTTTAATACTTATAATAACATATAATTATATGAGTGATACTAATTTTATTACTTCATAATGAAACAACTAAATAAGGATAAGTGGAAGAAGAAATAAAGTTGAAAGAATCGGTAACGGACATTACCTCTTCTTTGAAGCGCCTCTTTGAAACCTCCTTTTAGGGCACTAAAATTGGTCTTTGAAGAAGACCAGGACCACTAGAATGTTTCTAGGGAAGTGGAGAGGATAAATTGGTAGGGTTTGGCTGAGCTTGAAGGCTCAAAGTGGTGTGAGGAGGAGAGGAAGGAGGTACCCTTTTATATGGGAGGAGAGGGGCACCTTAGGAAAAACTAAAAATATTATTTTATTATAAGTCATATTCGGTTATTAATAGCTCCAAATTGATTTATTTAGAATATAAGGTGGGTATGGGTCGAAATAATCTCATCCAATAGAATTTAGACAAGTTTAGGTTTCTATTTTAACCTTATCATTTAGATTTAACTTTAAGTTAGATAATTTAACTTTTACCATGTCTTCTTTTTTTTTTCTTACACTATAAGGTTAACACACTTACTATAAAAATCCAAACAAACCCCAAGTTGTTTATTATTAATATATATAACCTTATATAAGTCATTTGGCAGAACCTTATATTTTTATGAATAAACTAACAATTAATAATATAATATTTGTTTTAAAAACTATTTTATGTCAATTTTGACACTATTTGGTAATTGATTTTTGTGAAAATCAACACCGAAAGATTAGTTCAAAAACAGTTAATTAAATAAATAATAACATATCATATTAATATATAAAATTATTTTCATTCATAAAAAGTTTCAAATTACATTTATTTGGGTATTTATAACACCAATTATGTCAATATTTCATTAATAAGATAATTACTGCATCATCTTTTCATCCTAAATAAAATAAATTATTTAATGTCTAAAAATTACAAATAAAAAACCATTATGTAGGAAATGTTTTTATATTTCTAATGAATATTTATAGTCAAAATTATCTAATTTATATCCCTATATTAAATATGATTTAGTTATTAAACTTTGATTTTACCTATTTTAACCCTTCTTTAAATAAATTAATAATAAATGTCCTGATCTAATCCAAGTGGGCCTAAATGGTCATATTTTATTCCTAAGGTTGTTTTTGGTCGAATTTAACTTATCCAATAGAATTAGGATATGTTTTAGGGTAATAATAATAACTTTTTTACCCTTAATTACCCTATTTACTTTTAATCGTGGTAAAAAATGTAAAAAGTTACTATTTACCAAAAATTATTTTCATCTCGTTGAACCACATTTAGTCCTTGATATTAATCGTGTCTCTCAGATTTTCAAAATTCCACTCACAGAAGCAATAAAATCAAGTTTTATGTAAATTTGCAAATTCTCCTAGGAGGTGGGTAAAAGACGGTGAAAAGTTCGATAAAATTTTTATATATCTAAAATTATTATAAAATGACTCCAATGAATTGCATTGAACTTATATAGGTATTATGTATCAATTTTGACCTAAAATAAATTTAAATAAAATAAATAATTATTTAAATAAAAAGTCGGTTTTTAAATAGTAACCCAGTATTTTCACTATTCATCAAAAATTGAAAGTTTTCTGAAAAATACCAAAATTTCACCATAGGCTAATTTCTATATTCCGAATCCAAAAATGAAGTCCATTTTGAAAAATAAAATTTACAAAATTTCCGAAAGTGGGTATTTGTCACGTCCCGTCCTCAGGGCCCGTGCTGTGACTACCCCAAACCCGCCTTCCATAGGCCAGGGGCTGGCGACTAGCACCAAAGGTATAAATCCCGATAACTGGGAAGGCATTGCCTTTATAAAAGTAAAAAAACACCAAAAAGTACAATCGGAAGTAAACAATAAGTACAAAGAGAAGTGATGAAAGGAAAAATGGGCCAGAATACAAACCCAAAAGAAAGTACAACTAAAATTGAACAAAGTACAACAGAAAAAGACAACAGCTGGAGGGACGGAAGCGGCTCCTGGGTCGTCCTCCTCAGATCCTACCTGAAGGGTAGGTACAGATGGCATAGCACTTGGATCGTCCACCACGAATCCTACATGAAGGGTAGGTACAGATATCATTCTCAACACTCTCGCCCGTCAACCTCCTTCGAGTGTTGTCTCGCCGTGAAGTCCACCTCCGGATACAGACTCGTCGTGTAGTCCACCTCCGGGTACCGTGAAGTCCTCGAACACTCGGCCTCCGTCAGCACTGCCCGTCATCTGCAACCAACACAACGAGGTGCGGGCATAGCCTGTGTAGGGGTGAGTATAACGATACTCAGTAGGGACCCTGAGACCCTCAAGGTCTCACTAAAACCAACAAGGATAACCACATAGAAGATCTCAAGAGATAACCTCTACTTAGGTATATGCCTATACATATACCTAAGTTATCAAGTAACTCATCTCAATCATGAGGAAACACAAGGATCATGAAATCAACGGATAACCACTACCCAGGTATATGCCCATACATATACCTAAGTTATCAAGTGACCCATCTCAATCATGAGGTAATCACAAAGGTCAAAAGTCTCAGCTCAAACCAGGATTTTCATTATCAAAACCGTAACTGATGAAGAGCTCCGTCTTTGGAGTGTACAGTGGTCCTGTCACGACTTCGAGGTACTGCCCACTAACCTAAGACTGCTCAATTACTCTTCCTGTCGAGTATCGCGGGTCAGCCACCCAGACACAGTAGTGCTTCCCGCCGAGGTATGTCACCCAAACACAGTAGTGCACACCCCCTAGTAGCCTGCTGAGGTACTCTCCAGACGAGTACCGCGGGTCTGCACCGTCACACAGGTAGTGCTCCGTCCTCCATGGGTCTGCACCTCATAAAGTAGTGCTTCGTCCACTAGGCTAGTCGACTCACTCCAAGTCGAGTCGGTCAAGCAGTCGTCAGGTCTCAGCCAGATACACGGTCTCCGTACTCCGTACGCTCGTCTCTAGGAGGGTCCGCTCCACGAGCTACAGGTCGATACTCCAAGTATCTCAAAGTCCCATGAAGAAGTATCTAAAAGGACCGCCTCGTCGTAGGGGTCTCAACGCAACAGACGGTGCGTCAATTGGACGCCCGGTCTGTGAGTTACTAGCCTTTTCATCCCAGGGGCCCGGTTGGTTTCGTGAGAAAACCAAATCCAGCCATTTCTCAACTGTACCCCGAACTCTCATAGGGTATACTCATATGGACCTTTTCCAACATGATCACCAACACCGCTGACAGTTCGTCAAACATAAGTCTAGTCTAAAAGATATCAGCTTTTCCGTTCCAAGGTCCCGGTTGGATTTCGGGTGAGATCCAACCCGGCCACTATCCAACTGCATCCAAAACTCGGGCGAAGTATGCCAAAAGTTCCGTCTCATCAAAAGGAATAAAACGAGACAGACGGCGCGTCAATCGGACGCTCAGTCTGTGAGTTATTGGCTTTTTCGTTCCAGGGGCCCAGTTGGTTTCGTGAGCGAACCTACCCGACCACACTCCAATGGCATCCAAACCTCAAGCGGAGTAAGCCAAAAGATCCGTCTCACATAGAAGAATCCATCAAAGTTGATGGCACGTCAATCAGACGTCCGGAGCTCATGATATAAGTGTTTCTGCTCTGAGGGCCCGGTTGGTTTCGTATCCGAACCAACTCGGATGATCCCAAAGTAATCCGAAACCTTGAGTGCGATATACCGAAACGACCATATCGATCCAAGGATCGCGTTTCCGTCGATGGCGAGTCATTTGGATTCGCGTAGCCCAAGTTACGGGCATTTGACCGAATGTGGTCCGAAACCAGGGGGTCTGGGACCGGGCCGACCCGGCCCGACCCCCCCTGGGTCGGCCGAACCGGGTGGACCCGGCCCGGGCGGCGACTTGGCCTGGCTCGGAAAATCCGGCCCGGCCGGCGGCGCGGCCTGGGCACTGCATGTGTGCTGCGCGCGGGGGGCAAAGCCCCCCCTTTTGTTTCAAAAGGGCGGCGCAGCAAGCTGTCGCGCCTTGAGGGAACCCCCACCCCCCCCCCCACATGGGGGGCCGCTGCTTGGACGCCGTACGGGGGGGGGGGGGGGGGGCAAGCCCCCCACTGTTCCTTCGAAACCGCGGCCCCTTAATGGGGCCGCTTGCTCCCATCCGGACGGGGGAATTAATTCCCCCGGTTCTCCAAGTCCGGCTGGCCCGCCATGGCCGGACGATTCCTACACCACGGGACTGGTGACGGCCGGTCCCCTTCCTACACCGACGCCGGCAGCCCGATGCCGGCCGCCGGTCACCCTGCTCCGCCGTGGCCCGGAACCGGTTGCAGCCCTTGTCGTCCGGTGTGGTGCGACGGCACCACACCCCACTGTCGTAGCCCTGCTCTGGCCATGGTATTTTCCGGGTATCTCCGACCCGGCGCGACGAAGTCGCGTTCTTTGTTCTTCATTTCACGGCGTGGCGCGACGGCGCAGCGCATTTTCTTGTCGCAAGGTTCCGCATAGTGCGACGGCACCTTGTCTTCCCGTACCGAACCACAAAGAACCAACACAAAAAAAGGAGGAGGGTCGGCCGTGTTCGTGCGGTCCGGCCCCCTCACGTTATTCGTTATCATTTGGTTTTAATACCACATGGTTCAAGTTTTATGACAAATGGTTTTAAACCACGAAGAATCATCAAGTCGTAATTCTCAAACAAATATAAACAATTGAAACAAACCCCTACCTCATAATTGTCGTTCGTTGACGATCTCAAAAAAAGGGCGGATATCGATTCCTCGGTTGTCGTCTTCGTCACACACTCCCAATTCTCACGCTCATGCGTCGGAAAGGAAGAAGGGTACTCATCGTTGGTGGATGAGCGTTCGGAGGTGATTTCATCGTTGACGACATTCTTCACAGGCGACGTCTTCTCCTTTGATGCGGATGAAGGTCATTGGAGATGTCGCGGGCTTCACTTCCCTTTCCTTGCCTCAGTTGAAGAACATTGAAGAAGATGGCGTCGTCGTGCTTCAGTGGCAGAAGAGACGTTCTTCGTGTTCTTCATAATAGAGAAATAAGGACTTAGGATTTCCTATGCTTTTTCTCCAAAGGATCCCAATCAACTAAACTCCAACCCAAATAAAATAAGTTCTAAACATATTTTATTAACACAACAAAGAATTTGAAATTAAATTGTTTGAATTACAAAAACCTAAATGTAACTCACCAAATTAATTACAACAAGTTGTAAAATATTAAAGAAGGTGAGTTTATGGGGAGTTGGAATGTGAGGGGTTAAGAGGGTTAGGGAAGTGAGGGGTTAAGAGGGTTAGGGAGTTTAAGGAATTTGAAAAGGTGTGTGGTACGTGTGGGCCCCACCCTTTCAAATATCCACACATGGGAAGTTGGATGGATGTGGGACCACCACCAACTTCCCATGGGAGAAGTTAACCACACAGCATGAAATAAAATTGATTCAACAATTTTAATCACTTTATTTAATTAATCCCCAAAAATTAACTTCTTCTCCCGCACAAACGCAACTACGGTAAAGGTTACCTTAAGCGATTACTGGCGTTGCGACTTCATCGGTGCCATCAGATTTCGATTCCGAGCACCAGTTCAAAAGTTAGAAAAACCCACTCGTTCATTCACTGAACGTACCCGATCCAAACTTTGGAAATTGATTCCGTGCACACCGGGCATCGGAATCAGGTGTCGTCAGAAACTGCGTTCTTGTAAAATTCCAAAGAAAATTAAGAAAAAAATTTCCTTGAAATTTCTGGGTCTTTACATTACTCCCACCTCAGGGCTTTACGTCCCCGTAAAGCTTCAACACAAACTAGGGTCACAAAAGCGGTACAGAGCACGCATCTGAGCCTTCCACTCCCATGTTCTCATCTGGAGGTTCTCGTACTTCTAGATAATGTGCAACCAAGGAATCGATCGTGCTCGTAGGATCCGCTCCAGTCGATCCTCAATCCCCACTGGAACCTCCGTGAAAGACACCCATCGCCATCGTCCTCCTCTTCATGGTCGATCATAAGCGAAGGGTCGAGCACGTATCTCTTCAGTTGAGATACGTGGAAGTCGTCGTGCACCTGGTGCAACTGAGGTGGATGGGTCAAGCGATAAACCACCACGCCTACCCAGCTGAGAACCTAGAAAGGTCCGTTGAACCTCGGAGATAAATTGTCACCTTGGCCATATCTCCATAATCTTCGTCGAGGTGAGACCTGTATAAGGACGTGACCATCATCCTCGAACTCTTGAGGTCTCCAATTCCTGTTAGAACTGGAACTCGAAACGACTGCCGCCACAAGGGTAAGGTTGGCCGACTCAAGAGTGATCGGTCGCACCCTTCCGTGTATGAGTTTAACTTGTGCTGCCCAGGGTTTCCTTTTTCGCCAACCAAGGAAAACTAATCCCGATGTTTGCCTAAAACCGTCAATTTGAGTATGAACAGTTATTGCCCATTCCATACTCAAACTAACATCATAAGGCCTCGACGCTGCCACCAAGAGATTTCCAACCAGAACTCTCGCCTCGAGGGTCTAACCACACCGTCAGCGTAAGTGTGATTATCAAGTCTCCTCCCAAGGTATCTCCAGACGTGAAGGGCAAGTCCACGGCTTACCGGAAACTCTAGGTCTGGAACAAGATTTGGGAAAGTAAGGAATTATTCATATCGACGTCCATTACTACAACAGCAAGTAGTGGACACAGACTATCCCTTGAATCATTTCTAGAACCATTGGGTCACAGTCCTTGACCGCATGCAGCCGCACTCTTCCTCCGCCCTCCAGCTCCCTGAGCCTGGTGGGAATAACTAAGGCGGGTGGTTGTAGCATGTTAAGATGTACACCACCTCATACTGCTCTCCTAGCTCTGCCTCCACGTCTGCTGCTTCACAGACTCATCTATCCTTAACGCTTCCACTTCTTGAAACATTTAACACGCCCGAGTCTCTAAGACTGGCACCGGTTTCCTGTTTCTTACTGCACTGTGCAGTCTTCATCTACTCTTGGATGATCTGGACCTTCTTTAGTCTCACAAGAGCTTCTATGATTTCTTCTTTGCCGATAAGAGAAATCTGGTCTCATCCCCTGGATGAACCACATTCGCTGCCTAATACAGTCAATCCCAACATGAATGATGCATTCATGCCATCGATGACGTCGAAAGTCCTCGACGTAACTACCAAGAGATCCAACTGTCACTCTCGCCTACAAGGGTAGAGTCACGCTGTCGGCATCAGTGTGAGGTCACTAGATCTCCTCCAGTAGAAATCTCGAAAGTGAGGGTCAAGTCAACAGTCTTAACCAGGACCACTCAGTATCAACCAACCAAAAAGGACAGGAAAGAAAACATCACAAGATAAGTGTCTTTTTAATATTGCAGCTCATAGCTCATAGTAAAAAGACACAAATACAAAAGCAACATGGATCTAGAAGTACAAAGGACATATCCACTAGTTCCTCTCCTGTCCACCTGCTCTCGTAGCTCTACTGCCTTGTCCACTGCTCGGCTGTTTCTCAATCACTCGTCGCTACTTCTGCCTTGGTGTCTCCTCCAATGCCTGCGGATCAACAGTACGAGGAGTCGGACAGTCACGTGCCAGGTGACCCTTTCCACCGCAGGAGTAACACAGCCTGTTTCTGGCACACCTGGCTCTGACCCCACCCCGGGTGCCCCGCACCACCGGTCCTAAAACTCGAGATCGTCCAACTACTGGTCTGGTCCTCCTGGACCACTGCATCATTTGTCTACTTCCCACAGATGACTCGGCTACTGATTGAAAAACACGCAGCAAAGGAAAAATCTCCTGTACACGCTCGGGGTGTAGAGCTACTGGCACAAACTCCACCCTGAAGAAGGTCTCGAAGTCTTCCCATGCGAAGGTCATCCCGTCGCAAAACTGGAACAAATGGATCCACCACCTGCCAGTTGCTACCTGAAGAAGGCTAGCAGCAAAGATAACCATGAAGTCTGTCGGCATCCCCACTAGCCTGAAAACTCTCACCACAGCCTCCTGCCAATCCTCATCTTCCTACGGGTCCGTCTCTCCCCGGAACCTGGGTGGCCTCTGGTGCTGGAAATCGTGCAGCGCACTCAAGTGGCGTGCATCGCCTACTGCTGGGACTGGTGGCATCGGTGGCCCAACGTATGGTAGTACCGCTGGTGCCTCCGCTGGTGCCTCAACTGCAAGAGAGCCCTGTACTGAAGCCTCATCGCTCGACAGGCTGTCAGCACACACATCCCTCTAGGCTCTAGCTGGTCGTCCGTGAAAAGGCATCCTGAAAGAAACATCATGACACGGTCAAACGTTTATACCTGGTGAGCTGACCTGGTTTGAGCTGTTTTATGGGAAAACCTTTGAAAACAAACATGCAATCAGTGTTTTCGTGCACAAAGTCGGAAATCAGTTGTCAGGGTCCTGGTGTATGGATAAGTCGGCCACCCACACCAACATTGGACTCCCTGAACTGAAAACCACACTCGGTACTCTTAACACTATTTCTTCACAGAAAGAAAATATCAGAGTTATAAGTTCTGCAGTAGAACCGACTCCTCTGATACCAATTTGTCACGACCCGTCCTCGGGGCCCGTGTCGTGACTACCCCAAGCCCGCCTTCCATAGGCCAGGGGCTGGCGACTAGCACCAAAGGTATAAATCCAGATAACTGGGAAGGCATTTCCTTTATAAAAGTAAACAAAAACCACAAAGTACAAGCGGAAGTAAACACTAAGTACAAAGAGAAGTGGTGAAAGGAAAAATGGGCCAGAATACAAACCCAAAAGAAAGTACAACTACAACTAAACAAAGTACAACAGAAAAAGACAACAGCTGGAGGGACGGAAGCGGCTCCTGGGTCGTCCTCCTCGGATCCTACCTGAAGGGTAGGTACAGATGGCGCAGCTCCTGGATCGTCCACCACGGATCATACCTGAAGGGTAGGTACAGATATCCTTCTCAACGCTCTCGCCCGCCAACCTCCTCCGAGTGTCGTCTCACCGTGAAGTCCACCTCCGGATACTAACTCGTCGTGTAGTCCACCTCCGGGTACCGTCCAGTCCTCGAACACTCGGCCTCTGTCAGCACTGCCCATCGTCTGCAACCAACACAACAAGGTGCGGGCATAGCCTGTGCAGGGGTGAGTATAACGATACTTAGTAGGGACCCCGAGACCCTCATGGTCTCACTAAAACCAACAAGGATAACCACATAGAATATCTCAACAGATAACCTCTACTTAGGTATATGCCTATACATATACATAAGTTATCAAGTAACTCATCTCAATCATGAGGAAACACAAGGATCATGAAATCAATGGATAACCACTACCCAGGTATATGCCCATACATATACCTAAGTTATCAAGCGACCCATCTCAATCATGAGGTAATCACAAAGGTCAAAAGTCTCAGCTCAAACTAGGATTTTCATTATCGAAACCGTAACTGCTGAAGAGCTCCGTCTCTGGAGTGTACAGTGGTCCTGTCACGACTCCGAGGTACTGCTCACTAACCTAAGACTGCTGAAGTACTTCTCCTATCGAGTACCGCAGGTCAGCCACCCAGACACAGTAGTGCTTCCCGCCGAGGTATGTCACCCAAACACAGTAGTGCACACCCCCTAGTAGCTCGCTGAGGTACTCTCCGGACGAGTACCGCGGGTCTGCACTTTCACACAGGTAGTGCTCCGTCCGCCATGGGTCTGCACCTCTGAAAGTAGTGCTCCGTCCACTGGGCTAGTTGAATCACTCCAAGTCTAGTCGGTCAAGTAGTCGTCAGGTCTCAGCCAGCTACACGGTCTTCGTACTCCACACGCTTGTCTCTAGGAGGATCCGCTCCACGATCTATAGGTCGATACTCCAATTATCTCAAAGTTCCACAAAGAAGTATCTCAAAGGACCGCCTCATAATAGGGGTCTCAACGCAACAGACGGCGCGTCAATCAGACGCCCGGTATGTGGGTTACTAGCCTTTTCGTCCCAGGGGCCCGGTTGGTTTCGTGAGCGAACCAAATCCGGCCGTATCTCAAATGGACCCCAAACTCTCATAGGGTATACTCATAGGGACCGTTTCTCAATGTGATCACCAACACCGCTGATGGTTCGTCAAATGGACGTCCAGTCTGAAAGATATCATCTTTTCCATTCCAAGGCCCTGGTTGGATTTCGGGTGCGATCCAACTAGGCCACTATCCAATTGCATCCAAAACTCGGGCGAAGTATGCCAAAAGTTCCGTATCATCAAGAGAAATACAACGAGACAAATGGCGCGTCAATCGGACGCCCGGTCTGTAAGTTATTGGCTTTTTCGTTCCAAGGGCCCGTTTGGTTTCGTGAGCGAACCAACCCGACCGCACTCCGACGACATCCAAACCTCGAGAGGAGTAAGCCAAAAGATCCGTCTCACTTAGAGGAATCCATCAAAGTCGATGGAACGTCAATCGGACGTCTGGAGCTCAAGATATAAGCGTTTCCGCCCTGAGGGCCCGGTTGGTTTCGTATCCGAACCAACCCGGCCGAACCCAAAGTATTCCGAAACCTTGAGTGCGATATACCAAAATGATCGTCTCGATCCAAGGATCGTGTTTCTGCTGACGGCGAGTCGTTTGTAGGCCCATAGCCCAAGTTACAGGTATTTGACCAAAAGTGGTCCGAAACCGGGGGGTCTGGGCCCGGGCCGACCCGGACAGACCCCCCCTAGGTCGGCCGAACTGGGTCGACCCGGCCCGGGCGGCGAACTGGCCCAACGACCCGGCCCGGCTCTGAAAATCTGGCCCGGCCGGCGGCGCGGCAGTGCGGGCCGGCGCGGCCTGGGCGCCGCATGGGCACCGCGCGCGGGGGGCAAAGCCCCCCCTTTTGTTTCGAAAGGGCGGCGCGGCAAGCTGCCACACCTTGAGGGAAACGCCCCCCCCCCCCCCCCCACCCACATGGGGGCCGCTTCTTGGATGCCGCACGGGGGGGGGGGGGGCAAGCCCCCCTCGGTTCCTTCGAAACCGCGGCCCCATAATGGGGCCGCTTGCTGCCAGCCGGCCGGGGGAATTAATTCCCCCGGTTCTCCAAGTCTGGCTGGCCCGCCATGGCCGGACAGTTCCTGCACCACGGGACCGGCGATGGCCAGTCCCCTTCCTGCACCGACGTTGGTGGCCCGATGCCGGCCGCCGGTCACCCTACTCCGCCGCGGCCCGGAACCGGCCGCGGCCCTTGTCGTCCGGCGTGGTGCGACAGCACCGCTCCCCTCTGCCGCGGCCCTGCTCTGGCCATGGTATTTTTCAGGTATCTCTGACGCGGCGCGACGACGTCGCGTTCTTTGTTCTTCATTTCACGGTGCGACGCGACGGCGCCGCACATTTTCTTGTCGCAAGGTTCCCCATAGTGCGGAGGCACCTTGTCTTCCCGTACCGAACCACAAAGAACCAACACGAAAAAAGGAGGAGGGTCGGCCGTGTTCGTGCGGTCCGGCCCCCTCACGTTATTCGTTATCATTTGGTTTTAATACCACAAGGTTCAAATTCGATAACAAATGGTTTTAAACCACAAAGAATCATCAAGTCGGAATTCTCGAACAAATATAAACAATTGAAACAAACCCCTACCTCGTAATTGTCGTTCGTTGACGATCTCGAAAAAGGGCGGATATCGATTCCTCGATTGTCGTCTTCGTCACACACTCCCAATTCTCACGCTCATGTGTTGGAAAGGAAGAAGGGTACTCATCGTTGGTGGACGAGCGTTCGGAGGTGAAATCGTTGTTGACGACGTTCTTCGCAGGCGACGTCTCCTCCTTTGAAGCGGATGAAGGTCGTTGGAGATGTCGCGGGCGTCACTTCCCTTTCCTTGCCTCAGTTGAAGAACATTGAAGAAGATGGCGTCGTCGTGCTTCAGTGGCGGAAGAGACGTTCTTCGTGTTCTTCATCGTAGAGAAAGAAGGACTCAGGATTTCCTATGCTTTTTCTCCAAAGGCTCCCAATCAACTAAACTCTAACCCAAATAAAATAAGTTCTAAACTTATTTTATTAACACAACAAAGAATTTGAAATTCAATTGTTTGAATTTCAAAAACCTACATGTAACTCACCAAATTAATTAAACAAGTTGTCAAATATTAAAGAAGGTGAGTTAATGGGGAGTTGGAATGTGACGGGTTAAGAGGGTTAGGTAAGTGAGGGGTTAAGAGGGTTAGGGAGTTTAAGGAATTTGAAAAGTTGGGGGGCTCGTGTGGGCCCCACCCTTTCAAATATCCACACATGGGAAGTTGGATGGATGTGGGCCCACCACCAACTTCCCATGGGAGAAGTTAACCACACAACATGAAATAAAATTGATTCAACAATTTTTTTCACTTTATTTAATTAATCCCTAAAAATTAACTTCTTCTCCCGCACAAACGCAACTACGGTAAAGGTTCCCTTTAGTGATTACCGGCATTGCGAGTTCATCGGTGCCATCAGATTTCGATTCCGAGCACCAGTTCAAAAGTTAGAAAAACCCACTCGTTCATTCACTGAACGTACCCAAGCCAAACTTTGGAAATTGATTCCGGGCACACCGGGCCTCGGAATCAGGTGCCGTCAGAAACTGCGTTCTTGTAAAATTCCAAAGAAAATTAAGAAAAAATTTTCCTTGAAATTTTCGGGTCTTTACAGTATTAATATTTATAACAGCTAGTTTTAATAATATTTTAGTAGCATATCGTTGTTTAGTGAAACTTGGTATTGCGTACGACGCAAGATATCGAGGAAGGTTGCGATTGTGTGTAAAGCAAGCCAAGATAGTGTTGGGTGTAGTGAAAGATTCCTTTGATGATGTATATAACATAAAAACAAAATATTTCTCATAAAAGTATCGGGTGTTACAATAGGCATCTCAAAAGTCAAGGCATCAGCCATACGACACCCTAATCAAGGGCATGTGGCACAATGGTACACAAAATCAACTCGACAATTGGAATTAAACACAATACCACCTACCTCGATCTCCTATGATTGATATAAATTAAAGGCACCTCCTGAAAAGACTAAGAAAGTCATAGATCTGAGATGAACGATTACCCTTTAAAACATAAATAACATACCTTAGGGAAATAATTGGAAGGAAAGACTCAAGGATAGGGAATACCTTACCCTCACGGTTCAAACAAGATCAACGATGGAAGAATTGGAGTCTCGATGAGCGATTGAGAGCTACTCTAAGTTTCGACCTCCTATCCCATAGCTCCTGGTGAGTTTTCTGCACCCTCTGCTGAATGAGGATTCTACTTCCTGTTTTTAACAAAAAAACATAACTACACAGTGTGTACACTCAAGTAAACTTCATGTACTTTCCTTTTAAACTGTTCTTCTGGAGGCTACTTTCCACCGCCTCACTATTCATCTGCCAACTTGATTACACGATGTGTATTAATAAGTACATGGCGTGTAGTTAGTTTTTACACCCTTAATCACCAACAAGCCTACACACCATGTATTCTCATCCCACACGGCCAAAGTACACAGAATGTGTACAAAACTACATGGCGTGTACCCGTAAATTTGGGATTTTTCCCATATTTCCCTTGTTTTCTCAAAAACACTTACTGAAAAAGGAAAACAAGATACTCGTTCCTCAAGAATAAGAACCGAGTTCTTATAAACTTCCCCCCTTAAAGAAATTCATCCATAAATTTCCCTTACAAGGGTGGTGAAGAAAAATCTGAGAACAACTCTGGCCACTAAGCACATACGTTGGTCTCCCGCTCCCAAGTTTTATCATACACTCGGCCATGCTGCCATAACACATATACGAGAGGAAATGACCGGCCTCAGAGAACCTTTGTGCTCCTATCAACAATACAAATCAGATGATCCTCAATGGATGTATCAACCTGAAGTTCAACCTCCTCAGGGTGAAAAATGTGAGACAGGTCTGAGTGATAACGGCATAGCTGAGATACGTGGAAGACATCATGCATGGCCTGATACCTCTATGGTAACTACAACCGATAAGCAACCGGCCCAACTCTCTCTAGAATCTCAAACTAACCTACATACCTTGGTTAAATTCCACCCTGTCTCTCGATCCTCCTGTGTCCCAACCTCGGTGAAACATGCAAGAAAACACAATCCCCAACCATGAACACCAAGGGTCATATGTGGCGATCAACATAATATTTCTAATGAGACTATGCAGTAGTCATCCGCTTCTAACTCAACTGGACCTTCTATGAAGAATCCTGCACGATATGTGGTCCCAGTAAAGCTACCTCACCTGCCTCCTACCAGCACAATGGTGATTGGCAAGGCCTACCACATAAAGCCTCATAAGGTGTCATCTCAATAGTTCCCTGAAAACTATTATTGTAGGAAAAAATGATCAGAGGTATGTGCTTCTCCCAAGAGCCCCCAATGTTCATAACACATGCACACAACATTTCATCTAGAACTTGTATTGTACACTCTGTCTAGCCCTGGGTCGGAGGGTGGTAAGCTATTCTGAGAAGCACCTGTGTACCATGTTCCCTCTGAAAACCCTGCCAGAAACAAGACGTAAAACAGGTGTGCCTATCTAAAATGATAGAACAAGGGACTCCATGAAGACATACTACCTCTCGAATATACAACTTCCTGAGCTCATCAACACTGAAGGTCTACTTGATTGGAGAAAAGTGAGCTACCTTCATATGACTTTCCATAACAACCCATATGGCATCATTTCGTCAAGGTGACCTCAGAAAAACTGGTCACAAAGTCCATAGAGACATTATCCTGTATCCACTATATAATGGGTAACTATTGTAACAGCCTGGCTGGCCTCTGATGCTCCACCTTCACCTGCTAATAGGTGGAATATCTCATAACAAAACCATATACCTCTCTTTTCATACCCAACCACCAATACTGACATCTAAAGTCATGGTACATTTTGGTAACTCCAGGATGCACTGCCCAAACTGAAGCATGAAATTCCCACATCAAATCCTCGCATATATCCCCTGGAAACCACACTTGTCCATGGATACATAATAACTCTTCATCTCCTTTCTTCCAACCAGGAGGAGACCCATCATTTTCCACTGACTCCCGTAGAACTTGGACTCCTGAATTTGATAGTTGTCTCATCCTCACACTATCCAAGTGGGTAGAAGTCCCTACTAAGGATGAATGATAGGTTGTCCCATGACAATCGTGAACCTCCAAATTAATCTTAGAGAACAAATCCATAAGATACCACTCACCACTAGCCTCCTGCACTACCTGTATCTTATTCCTCCTACACAGTGCATTAGCTACTACATAACACTTACCAGGTGTATAGGCAAGCTCAAAGTCAAAGGACTGAAGGTATTCAACCCACCTTCGCTGTCTCAAATTCATGTCACGCTGGGTAAAGATGTATTTAAGAATTTTGTGTTTCGTAAACACCAAAAAATGGTCTCCCAAGAGATAATGTCTCCAAAAACGTAACAAATGTACAACTGCAGCCTACTCAAGATCATGCTTCGGGTAATTTCTCTCACGTGGCCTTAACTGCCGAGACCTGTATCCATCTACTCGATCACCCTACATCAACACGATTCTATCACAATACCTAATGCATCACATTAAACTTTATAGATCTTCCCTTGCTCTGGAAGTATTAGGACTGGTTCTAATTTCAACCATACCTTCAGCTCTTCAAAGGCTATCTTGAATTATTCTAACAAAACGAACTTCATACCCGTCTTAGTCAAACCCATCAACGACGCTGCTAAGAGGAAGAAGTCTTGTATAAAGCTCCTGTAGTAACTAGCCTTCCCCAAGACACTTCTTATTTCAATCATGTTCTTAGGATTCTCCCAGGAAGCTATTGCTCTCACATTTCATGATTCTACTGCAACTCCTACCTCTGAGATAATATGACATAGGAATTGAATCTGGTCCATCCAAAAGTATCACTTTGAGAGCTTAGCATATAACTAATGCTCTCTCAATGTACTCAGTACTATATCAAGATGGGTGGCATGGTCGTGTTGTGTGTGAGAGTACACAAAGATATCATCCAAAAAGACTACCACAAAAGAATCTAGATATAGGTGGAACACACGATTCATCCGAGCCATGAAAACGGCTGGCGCATTTGTGAGTCCGAATGGCATGACCAAGTACTCGTATAGACCATATCTGCTCCGAAAATCTATAAGTGGTATGTTCGATGTTCTAACATGTATATACACGAAGCTTGCTATACATGGACATTACATTACTTTTGCGGAATACTTAGTACATAACAAAAACACACACACAAGGATCGTAATAGTTTAGTGTCTTTGGAAACTCGGAATATAATCTTCTAATCGTGGTGAAAGATCTTCAACATCTCCCATAAAGATCTTCCTTTTTTTTAACCTAAAACCTTTCTTTATATCCTCGGGAAAAGAAAACATAAAATGGTGAGCTCAAATGCTCAGTAAGGGTAAACAAAAGAAATATCAATCACATCATATTCATAAGAACATAACATTTTGGAAATCTTAACCTACAAAAGAGAGCATAATTTCATAACATGGGATAAATCATAGTAGTGAAATGAAATCCCAATAATCATAACTTAAAACATGAAACTTTGTGGCATACACACATAATAATAGAGAATAATATCTTATTAGTCAAGACTCATTGCCAAGACTATCTTAGTGGACAAAGTCCATTTCTGAACCGAGTCACCCTCGTTTCAGTCCTGTTTCACTGAACTGGTATAACCTACCATTCCAGCCATGTCTATCTCATGAGATATAAAATCATTACCCAATGCATTGGAGGGAGATATAGGTCCCACCCATCTCATAATGATACCATTCTTATGTGTGCCCCAAAATCATAAATCATACATCATTGCATAATCCATGTAGTAAAAATGGGATTCTTAAACAACATGACATCATAAAACAATTCATATAAGATAAAGGAATTCATAAAAATATTCGCATCACATACTAATCAAATCCATGTAATAATAGGGATAGAAACATAACCCTATATTATCTTAGATGGAAAATAATTTTGATAAAACACTTGAACTCCATTCTTGAGGAAAATATCCTTTCTACTTCAAAAACATTTTCCTTTCTTAACATGTCATACAATTTTAAACTAAAAGAAGTTGATTAAAAATAAACTTGAAAACTTGTAAAGGAATATTCTTGGAAATATTTTTTTAAAAATCCATTCATGCCTTATAAGTTAAAAAACATTCTTCTCGTACTTTTGTCAGAAAAGTCAAAAAAGTACCTCGTACGAAAAACGACAAAAGATTCCTTTAATATCTTTTACAAAAAACTCACTGAAGGGTAAAATAGGATTTAAACAATTGTAGGTGAATGGAAATAATATTACATATTGAGGAAACATGGATGTGGATGATAAAATACACCCCAGTAAATTCCAAAGTATAAACAATCTCGGATAAAAATGAGATTGTGATATTTCTCTTACCTTAGGTCTGATTTGCTTCGTAAGTGTCTGAACCTCCTATATAATGATTTAAATAATGTCATTGACATATTACAGAATCATATTCATTGTTATTATATCATATATGGTTCACTTATGACTTTATATTACCCATTCTTTTGTAAATTCATGTTAAAGTAGCGTTTTGGGTAAAATCGTCTCATTTGTTGTTCGTGTTTTAACTTGTAATTATTCATATGATTACCTAGATCATGATTACTTAATTCCAGAATATAAAACATGATTTATATATAATATATATTCAGAATATACATATATATAATGGATCGATAAATGGAAAGAAATACACCGTTCATGGAGACGGTAGGCCGTACGTACGCACGAACGCTATTTTCGTTTCCTTATTGAATTGAGTGGAATTAAGTAGATGACATAAATATATATATACATAAATCCAGTAGTATTATTATGTCATATATTTTATGACTACTTATTAGAAATACTTTATAATCATTCATGAATGGTTAACGTGGAGAATGAATCTCATCGCGTCGTGGAGACGGTAGTCCGTACGTACGCACGAGCGATGATATCGTTCTCATGATCGTTGAATTGTATTTTAGTGTATGTATAATATTTAAAAATAAATATCACTTTACAATAATCATATATAGTTATTATTTACACCATTATACCCATCCAAGTAAGGTGGTGGTGGAAAATAGATTACACCACGGCGTGG
The DNA here is from genome assembly GCA_963277665.1 of Viscum album. Taxonomy (NCBI): domain Eukaryota; kingdom Viridiplantae; phylum Streptophyta; class Magnoliopsida; order Santalales; family Viscaceae; genus Viscum; species Viscum album. The sequence continues at coordinate 1,715,463,212 of OY728125.1, forward strand.
AGACGGTATTCCGTACGTACGCACGCGCGGTGATTTCTTTTTCCATAGGATGGATAGATGGCGAAATAAGGTTGTTTAATAATTATAATAACATGTCAGTATATAAGTGATACTGATGTTATTACTTCATAATGAAACAACTAAAGAAGAAGAATTGGAAGAAGAAATAAAGATGAAAGAATCGGTAACAGACATTACCTCTTCTTTGAAGTGCTTCTTTGAGACCTCCTTTTAGGGCACTAAAATTGGTCTTTGAAGAAGACCAGGACCTCTAAGATGTCTCTAGAGAAGTGGATAGGATAATTTTTCAGGGTTTGGACGAGCTTGAAGGCTCAAATTGGTGTGAGGAAGAGAGGTAGGAGGTTCCCTTTTAAAAGGGAGGAGAGGGGCACCTTTGGAATAACTAAAAATATTATTTTATTATAAAGAAAAATTCGGTTTTAAATAGCCCCAAATTGATTTATTTCTAAGATAAGGTGGGGATGGGTCGAAATAATTTCATCCAATAGAATTTAGACAAGTTTAGGTTCCTATTTTAACCTTATCATTTATATTTAACTTTAAGTTAGATAATTTTACTTTTACCGTGTCTTCTTGTTTTCTTAAACTATAAGGTTAATAAACTTACTATATCAAGCCAAACGAACCCCAAGTTGTTTATAATTAATATATATAACCTTATCTAAGTCATTTGGACTAAACTTAGATTTTTAGGAATAAAATAACAATTAATAATATAATATTTGTTTTAAAACTATTTTATGTCAATTTTGACACTATTTAGTAATTTATTTTTTTGAAAATAATAACAGAATGATTAGTTCAAATAAATTTTATTAAATCAATACTAACATGTCATATTAACCTATAAAATTAGTTTAATTCATAAAAAGTCTTAAATTACATTTTTTGGGTATTTATAACATCAATTATTTCAATATTTCATTAATAAGACAATTACTCCATCATCTTTGTGTCATAATAAATGATAATTATTTAATCCCTAAAAATTCTAAATAAATTCCTATGATGTAGATAATTGTATTAGATTTCTGTAGAATATTCATTTTTGAAGTTTCATGAAGTGTATCACTGAATTAAAATTATTATACTTATAATATTTAAGAAAGTGACATGTTGTCACATTCTTTGGTTTTAATAATAATTAAATTATTTTCATGGTCAAAAGTCCATTAAATGAATCTAATCCAACCCTTAGGTGATATGGGTCGCCTTTTAGTCATCCAATAGGATTTTAACATGTGTTAGGGTAATTTTATAATATTACATGTACCCTTAATTACCCGATTTACCTTTAACTATGGTAAATAAAATTTACCGTAGTTACTATTCATAATTCCCAAAAATAAAAAGTAGCTTATTAACATAATTTGGATCCACGGATTCCAAATATGGAATCCATTTTTCCAAATTCAATACAAAAAAGTTGAAGAAATTAAATTAAAATTAATCCCGTTGTCGAAAGAAAACGGGTTTTTCTTTAAAACATTGCAAAAGATTGAATTGATTTATCCTACGAATTCAAGGTAGAATCAATGCTAATGACATAAATTATATTAAATGGTAAACATATATTCGATTTATACTTTAAAACCATTAAATATTATAATTTAACCATATAAATTATTGCGACGAAAAAAGTTGTTTTTAATTAAAATATAGCGTGTTTTTACTATTCATCAAAATATGAAAGTTACCAGAATAATATGAAAAATTTATCCAAAGTAAATTTTTATTTCATGATTCCAAAGAAGAAGTTTATTTTGTCAAATTGAACTTATAAACATGTCAAAAACTATATTTAAAGTGGGTGCGCCATCAAAAGGCGGCAAAACTGTATTTTTTGAAAAATACTTATTTTACCCGAAAAATTTATTTTGTTCTTATACCATGTTTTAGAAAATGTGTAAGACGAATAATAATGTTATAAGATTCAAAATTTAGTTAATACTATTCATAAAGGCGAGTTCATAATAATATTATAATAATATATCGTTGTTTAGAAAAACCCGGTATTGCGTACAACACACGCTATCAAGGAAGGTCGCGATGCATGTAATGCAAGCCAAGTCAGGCTTGCGTGCTGTGCAAGAATCCTTCGTTGTTTCTTATATCATAATCCAAACATATTTCATTTATACATTGAATATATATATATATATTCAATGTTGCGTAGAATAACTATTATCAAAATTATGTGTAACACGATCCAAAATAGTGTTGCGTATACTGCAAGCTAATACGGTGTTGCGTATAGTGCAAGGTAATCTTGGTGTTGCATACAACACAAGACATTAATGAAATTAAAAGAATATTTTTCATAAAATCTCGGGGTGTTACATTCTACCCCCTTAAAATGAATTTCACCCTCAAAATTTTTCGGGGTTATAAATGGTTTACTATTCGAAAGTTTCTTTAATAGAAACCCACATCGTAAAAAGGAATAGCAAAACCAATCTTTAAAAAAAAAGTATGAAATGTAACGGTTACCCAAATAAACTAATCATTGGGTTTCCACATAGGTGAAAATATGGATATGGAAGAGAAATCTAACCATCATGTTCTGATAGAGAGTGGTAGAGAACATGGCTATGGAAAAGCCAGCAATCACAAAGCCATAAATTTGTGATGATCAAGGTACCATCTGATTCATCAGATATAAGAGCACTAGGACAACATTTTTGGTTTTCAAAATCATTTCCCTAAAGTTGATGAAATTGTAATTATAATAAATACTTTCGTGATTTTGGTATAGTCTCACCGTTTTTCGTTCTTTGGACAATTTCCACTTCATCTCTTAAAGAAATGAAGTTGAATTTGTCATTCGTGATGTGTTAGCAGATCATGTGATAGAATGATGGGTCATTCCATCTGTCTCAAAAAAAAGGTTAGAAAAGTTATCAAAAAATACATAAGTCCATCTATAGTGAGATTAATCATATATGGTTCCTAAAATGAACTTATACTTCATATATCATACCGCTTAATAAAATAAAACTAGCTTCTACTAACCAGGGACTTCCTTTAGGCCAGTGGTAGGTGATAAAGGCCAGTCGCACTTCGGTTGTGGGTTTGATTCCTACGACCTTGTCCGACGTGATGGGTTGTTGCCCGTCTTGCAGGTTGTCCTTTTTCTAAAACTATATTACTATAACATCCCATCAATAATATCGAAAAAAACTTCTATCCTTAAACAATACTAACTTATGTCCAACATAATCCATTCCAATCTTTAGGATTATCCATAATACTGCAGTCCATTCTCATAATATAGTGAAAACGATTACCAGAGATTTAATACCATCGTTTATCCCCATATATCATAAGATATGTCTTGTTGGTCACATTCCAACCATTCAAAGGCCTTATTCATGTATTCTCTTGAATACCCATTGAACCTTAGTGAAAACATGAATGTAGTTAAAAGTTAACACTTTACACATACCAAAATCCTCAAAACTCTATATACTGAAACCTTGATATCACTTAGTCTTTATATCAATCATGAGCTCATGAATACTATCAAACATATTAGATTCTCTTTATTCCTTCATTATGTGCATATCATCTACTTTCCAAAAATATTTCAATCACTTTTCATGGTTACCGATGCCATAAAATTATTGGAAACAACAATAGACCAAAACATAAATATTCCAATATTCCACGATACTATATACAACATTATTTGGAATCCCATTACATAAACACTTAATCATTCCACCACATCGTTATCATATTCAACATCGCCAATGGTGATCTCATGTGACTTCCCTTTGTCCTTTGCCTTAAGTGGTTTCTCATGTCGATCATCACTAACCCTTGGATTAGGGATTTTATTAGCATAATGCCCCATTTCCTTGCACTTGAAGCATTGAAGTGTAGTAGGTTCATTCTGTGTATCCCTTCCTTTGTTTGCATCATTAGACATCTTCTTCCCATCATTGTGGTATTCAACTGCCCGATGACCCTCCTTTCCACATTTGAAACATTTACTTGTCCCTTTAAGACAATCTCCACCATGCTTCTTTCCACACTTTGAGCATAATGAAACATTCATCTTCATTTCACCATTATTCTGAGATTTCTCCTTGAACTCCATCTTTCGTTTCTTGTCAAAACTATGAGATGGAAAAGTAACACCAACTTCCATTTCTACCTTGATAGTACAACGCACAATTTCGTCATAGCTACTGAAGTCTCTTATAGCTAATTCCCTTCGAAGATTTGGTTTTAAGACACTGAAGAACCGATCAACTTTACTTTCAGGTTCGATGATAAATCCAGATGAATACCTTGTAAGACTTGTAAAATTTTCTTCGTTTATACCAACAGATTCATCATCCTTTTACTTTATTTCAAGAAGCTCCTTCTCCATCTTTGTTTGAAGAATACGAGGGAAGTACTTATTGAAAAATAAGTTCTTGAACTCGTCCCATTCCATGGACTCAATTTCATCTCTTTGCCTCATATTCTTGATAAGATTCCACCATTTATCAGCTTCACCTTCCAAACGATATACTAATAAGATGACTTTATCATGTTCAGAACATTGATGAACTGAAAATATCTTTTCAGTGGTACTGATCCATTGTTCAGCAACAAGTGGATCAGAAGACCCACTGAAATAAGGTGGACGTTGCCTCATGAAGGACTCAATAGAATATTGTTCCCTTATCTGCTCATTTGGAAGTCCAGAATGATTCATAGCTTGAGTAAGTATAGAAATAAGATTTTTCACTCCATCTCCCATAACATTTGTTTGTTCAGGAGGAAAATCATTGCATTGTCCATTGCATTGATCAACAAGGTTCCTTCAGGTTCCAGCCATCGTCTAAAACCCAAAAAGAATAGTGTGAGAGGCAAAAATCATGATAGGGAAAACAACATAATAAAGGGGTAGTACCTTCAATATCTAAAATCTTAGGTTTAATTCTATGATCGTTAGAATAATTCTATTACTATAACCTATACGTATACTTAACTTTAGGGACATCCCTAGACATACCTTAGAAATATCTCTAGGGATCTCACTAACATTTTTGCATCCTAGTTTCCAAAGGTTGACTAAACATTTCCTCTGATACCAACTGTAGAGACCCGAAACTTGACGTACATGGACATTACATTACTTTTGCTGAATACTTAGTATATAACAAAAACACACACACAAGGATTGTAATAGTTTAGTGTCTTTGGAAACTCAGAATATAATCTTCTAATCGTGGTGAAAGATCTTCAACATCTCCCATAAAGATCTTCCTTTTTTACCTAAAACCTTTATTTATATCCTGGGGAAAAGAAAACATAAAAGGGTGAGCTCAAATGCTCAGTAAGGGTAAACAAAAGAAATATCAATCACATCATATTCATAAGAACAAAACATTTTGGAAATCTTAACCTGCAAAAGAGAGCATAATTTCATAACATGGGATAAATCATAGTAGTGAAATGAAATCCCAATAATCATAACTTAAAACATGAAACTTTGTGGCATACACACATAGTCATAGAGAATCATATCTTATTAGTCAAGACTCATTTCCTAGACTATCTTAGTAGACAAAGTCCATTTCTGAACCGAGTCACCCTCGTTTCAATCCTGTTTCACTGAACCGGTATAACCTACCGTTCCAGCCATGTCTATCTCATGAGATATAAAATCATTAACCAATGCATTGGAGGGAGATATAGGTCCCACCCATCTCATAATGATACTATTCTTATGTGTGCCACAAAATCATAAATCATACATCATTGCATAACCCATGTAGTAAAAATGGGATTCTTAAACAACATGACATCATAAAACAATTCATATAAGATAAAGGAATTCATAAAAATATTTCCATCACAACATAATCAAATCCATGTAATAATAGGGATAGAAACAGAACCCTATATTATCTTAGATGGAAAATAATTTTGATAAAACACATGAACTCCATTCTTGAGGAAAATATCCTTTCTACTTCAAAAACATTTTTCCTTTCTTAACATGTCATACAATTTTAAACTAAAAGAATTTGATTCAAAATAAACTTCAAAACATTTAAAGGAAGATTCTTGGAAATATTGTTTTAAAAATCCATTCATGCCGTATAAGTTAAAAAAACATTCTTCTCGTACATTTGTCGGAAAAGTCAAAAAAGTACCTCGTAAGAAAAAACGACAAAAGATTCCTTTCATATCTTTTACTAAAAACTCACAAAAGGGTAAAATAGTATTTAAAAAATTGTAGGTTAATGGAAATAATATTAAATATTGTGGAATCATGGATGTGGATGATAAAATACACCCCAGTAAATTCCAAAGTATAAACAATCTCGGATAAAAATGAGATTGTGATATTTCCCTTACCTTAGGTCTGATTTGCTTCATAAGTGTCCGAACCTCCTGTATAATGATTTTAATAATTTCATTGACATATTACAGAATCATATTCATTGTTATTATATCATATATGGTTCACTTATGACTTTATATTACCCGTTCTTTTGTAAATTCATGTTAAAGTAGCATTTTGGGTAAAATCGTCTCATTTGTCGTTCGTGTTTTAACTTGTAATTATTCATATGATTACTAAGATCATGATTACTTAATTCCAGAATATAAAACATTATTGATATATAATATATATTCATAATATACATATATATAATGGATCAATTAATGGAAAGAAATATACCGTTCATGGAGACGGTAGGTCGTATGTACGCATGAACGCTGTTTTTGTTTCCTTATTGAATTGAGTGGAATTAAGTAGATGACATAAATATATATATATATATACATAAATCCAGTAGTATTATTATTTCATATATTTCATTAATACTTATTATATATAATTTATAATCACTCATGAATGGTTAACGTGGAGAATGAATCTCATCGCGTCGTGGAGACGGTAGTCCGTACGTACGCACGAGCGATGATATCATTCTAATGATTGTTGAATTTTATTTTAGTTTATGTATACTATTTAAGAATAAATATCACTTTACAATAATCATATATAGTTATTATTTACACCATTATACCCATCCAAGTAAGGTGGTGGTGGAAAATAGATTACACCACGGCGTGGAGACGGTATTCCGTACGTACGAACGCACAGTGATTTATTTTTCCGTAAGATGGATAAATGGTGAAATAGGGTTGTTTCATACTTATAATAAGATATAAATATATTAGTGATACTGATGTTATTACTTCATAATGAAACAACTAAAGAAGAAGAAGTGGAAGAATAAATAAAGATGAAAGAATCGGTAACAGACATTACCTCTTCTTTGAAGTGCTTCCTTGAGACCTCATTTTAGGGAACTAAAATTGGTCTTTGAAGAATACCAGGACCTCTAGGATGTCTCTAGGGAAGTGGAGAGGAGAAAGTGGGAGGGTTTGTCCGAGCTTGAAGGCTCAAAGTGGTGTGAGGAAGAGAGGGAGGAGATGCCCTTTTATAAGGGAGGAGAGGGGCACCTTTGGAATAACTAAAAATATTATTTTATTATAAAGCCAAATTCGGTTTAAATAGCTCCAAATTCATTTATTTCTAAGATAATGTGGGTATGGGTCTAAAGCCTTTCATACAACAGAATTTAGACAAGTTTAGGTTCCTATTTTAACCTTATAATTTATATTTAACTTTAAGTTAGATAATTTTATTTTTACCGTGTCTTCTTGTTTTCTTAGACTATAAGGTTAATAAATTTACTATATCAAGCCAAACGAACCCCAAGTTGTTTATAATTAATATATATAACCTTATATAAGTCATTCAGCCAAATCTTAGATTTTTAGGAATAAAATAACAATTAATAATATAATATTTGTTTTAAAAACTATTTTATGTCAATTTTGACACTATTTAGTAATTGATTTTTGTGAAAATCATAACAGAATTATTAGTTCGAAAAAAATTAATTAAATCAATAATAACATGTCCTATTAACCTATAAAATTAGTGGAATTCATAAAAAGTCTAAAATTACATTTATTTGGGTATTTATAACATCAATTATGTTAATATTTCATTAATAAGACAATTACTGCATCATCTTTGTGTCATAATAAATGATAATTATTTAATCCCTAAAAATTCTAAATATATTCCTATGATGTAGATAATTGTATTATATTTCTGGATAATATTCATGTTCTAATTTTCATGAAGTGTATCACTGAATTAAAATTATTATACTTATAAGATTTAAGAAAGTGACATGTTGTCACATTCTTTGGTTTTAATAATAATTAAATTATTTTCATGGTCAAAACTCCATTAAATGAATATAATACGACCTTTATGTGATATAGGCCTACTTTTAGTCATCCAATAGGATTTTTACATGTGTTAGGATAATTTTATAATATTACATTTACCCTTAATCACCCGATTTACCTTTAACTATGGTAAGTAAAATTTACCGTAGTTACTATTCATAATTCCCAAAAATAAAAAGTATCTTATTAACATAATTTGGATCCACTTATTCCAAATATGGAATCAATTTTTCCAAATTCAATACAAAAAAGTTTCAGAAATTAAATTAAAATTAATCCCGTTGTCGAAAGAAAACGGGTTTTTCTTTAAAACATTGCAAAAGATTGAATTGATTTATCCTATGAATTCAAGGTAGAATCAATGCTAATGATGTAAATTATATTAAATGGTAAAAATATATTCTATTTATACTTTAAAACCATTCAATATTATAATTTAACCATATAAATTATTGCGATGCAAAAAGTTGTTTTTAATTAAAATATAGCGTGTTTTTACTATTCATCAAAATATGAAAGTTACCAGAATAATATGAAAAATTTATCCAAAGTAAATTTTTATTTCATGATTCCAAAGAAGAAGTTTATTTTATCAAATTTAACTTATAAACATGTCAAAAACTAGATTAAAAGTGGGTGCGCCATTAAAAGGCGGCAAAACTACATTTGTTGAAAAATACTTATTTTACCCGAAAAAATAATTTTGTTCTTAAACCATGTTTTAGAAAATGTGTAAGACGAATAATAATGTTATAAGATTCAAAATTTAGTTAATACTATTCATAATGGATAGTTCATAATAATATTATAATAATATATCGTTTTTTAGTAAAACGCGGTATTGCATACAACACACGCTATCTAGGAAGGTCGCGATTGCGTGTAATGCAAGCCAAGTCAGGGTTGCATGTTGTGCAAGAATCCTTCATTGTTTCGTATATCATAATCCTACCATATTTCATTTATACATTGAATATATATATATATATACTCAATGTTGCGTAGAATAACTTTTATCAAAATTGTGTGTAACACGATCCAAGAATAGTGTTGCGTATACTGCAAGCTAATACGGTGTTGCGTATAGCGCAAGGTAATCTCGGTGTAGCATACAACATAAGACATTAATGAAATTAAAAGAATATTTTTTATAAAATCTTGGGGTGTTATATAACGTGCAACTGATGATATCCATATCTCAATTCAATCTTTGAGAACACTCATTCTCCTCAAAGTTGATCAAAGAGATCCTCATTCCTCGACAAGGGATATCAGTTCATGACTGTCAACTGGTTCAGCTTTCGATAATCCACACAATGTCTGAGGGTATCGTCCACCTTTTTTGCAAACAGGATAGGTGAACCCCAAAATATGTACTGGGTTGGATGAAAACCTTTCCCTACAACTCATCCAACTACTTCTTGAGCTCCTGCAATTTTGGTGTAACCATCATATAAGGAGGAATTGATACCAGTGCTGCTCCTGGCCCAAGATCAATAGAGAAATCCACGTCTCGCTTTAGATGTAGTCCTGAAAAGTCGTTAGGGAATACATCCATAAAATTATTAACCAATGGAGGGAAATCCTTCTGAAACATTACCTGGTCATCCAGATATAAACTCACAATCTGGGTCGTCACTCAACCTCTCCCACGATGCTCGGGTCCATCTCTGCTTGCCTGGACATACCATTCACCCTTGTATAGAAACTCTCCACCCTCTGGTGACGTGAAAATCACCCTATGATGATAGTAATCTATAAAGGCTTAGAAGGGAACAAATCGTCCATCCCGATAATGAAATCACAGCCCGTCATCTCAATGACATAGATGTCCCATAGGAAGTGACACCCACCAACCTCTAGGGGGAACTCCTTGCATTGATGCACACCTATCATTCTAGTTCCCAATGGAGTGTCTAGCATCATGATATCAAAAGATGAAGAAACACAGAGCCCGAGCCTCTCCACAATGGGCATAGATATAAAGCTATGCGTAGCAACAGTATCGAAAATTACCGAAGATAAAACAGAAGAAACTAGAATATTACCTATGACAATGGAAGTTCTAGGATCTTGGTCCTATTGGGTCTGTTTCACTGCATATGTCTACCTAGTGTCGTGGCCCTATGACATAGCCTGCCAACACTAAGCCGACCCGCCCTACTGTCTTTGAGATCTTGGTGTCTGGCTACCACGTCCACAACCACCACCTCGACCTGAACGTCCTGACATATTCCAATTCCTTAATTGGTAAGAAGTTGTTGGCCCTACTCCTGCACGCAGAGTCTATACAGAACCCCTATCACTAGTCACTAGTGGAAACTCCCTACAAAAACACTGAATATGACCCATCTTTCTGCAAGATCGGCACTCCACTGTGTCACGTGGACACTATGGTCTCTTGTGTCCTTCTTTAATGAACTCGTAGCACATAACATGGCCACTTGAAAAAAATTTCAAGCTAGTACTACCACCGTGTGAAAAATCCATCTGCCTCTTCATCTTGACAGTATAAATTGTACTAGAGACCGGTACCGAACCACCCTAATTTGCACCACAAGATTCCTGCAGGTTCTTATCAGTAATCAATGCCTAGTTCACAATAGCATGCACTGTAGTCAAACTAAAAATGTTTACCAGTGTGATGATGTCATATCGACGACCATCCTCAAAGCGTCTAGCCCTCAATATCACATCACCCACCAGAACAGGTGAAAAATGTTATAGCTCAGTGAAGCTGGCAGAATAGTCCATCACCTACATGGCTCCCTACTACAGATTCATGAACTCTCGAACTTGATATTCTTTTAGCGTCTCCAGAAAGAAAAATTCATATAAGACTACCTGAAGATCCTCCCACACCATGTATCGTTGATGCTTAGTCTGGGTGGTAACATCCCTCATTCTCTTGGAGGAATCACGCAGCATGTAAGTAGTGAGATTGACCCTCCTCTGAGGAGGCATCTCCAGATGCTCAAAGATCGACTACATAGAACCAAGCCATGACTCAGCAACCTGTGGTCCTCCATCCCCTGAAAATGAAGCCAGATGTTGCTACTGGAATATATGTGTCAACTCTGCCATAGATGTGGCAATCGGCGGTGCTCCCTAGAAGGTCTGCATGAACCGCATGAAGCCTTCACGGAACTACGCATCAGAGCCTCTGTCCGGTGTAACGGCTAGTGCCACATCTGGCACATCTGGATGATCCATCGGTATCCCATGGCCTACCATCTCTGGAGTATAATCATCCCCACTCTCTTAGTGAGAAACTTGAGCTTGTCTCGATGGCATGACTTTACAAGGTCAAACACACACCTTAGATTAAGATCATCAAGGACTAAGAACTGTAAATGTGGAAAGGGAAAAGGAGAAATAAAACATTCATGTTTTACAAAACAAGACTACAAGGTATGTATAATAACTATACGGCATGTTACCTTAAGTCTTTCACATGGGCGTGTACTTTTTCCAGAACTGGTCATGTAACACCCCACACACGAGGTGTTGTCCTTACATACAACATGTACTTGAATTTTATTCCCTTGTCCGAGTCCTTCTATAGGGATAAGCCACACGGCTCCCCTTAGAACAAGGTTACACGGAGTGTTACACTCGCACACAGTATGTACACTACCCTATTTCCCCAGCCACATGGCCAAGTCCACACGATCTATCACTGTTCTAGACTACACGGTGTTTCCCATAGGTACACAACATGTACTATAAGAGCTTTACCGACCCGTTTTGTTCGAGACACGGCTGAATACACAGCTCACACTACACAGTGTGTTTTAGAAGGACACAGTGTGCACTTGAAAAGATAACATCGACCTGTGTTGTTAGCTACATGGACAGATCCCAAGATTACACTACATGGAATGTTTGGAATTGACACGGCATGTATAAGCTACGATTTCTCCATCCGTGTTGTTAGTCACAATATCAGACACATGGTCAACCCTACACACCATGTAAAACTGGTACAAGGAGTGTTCCCACAAGAACTTCCCTATCCCATGTCTCTTCCCACACGACCTATGACACAGTTAGAGATTACACGTCGTGTACATAATGTACACAGTGTGTACTTAGAAATTTTTCATTTCTTCCCAAATAGAAGAGTACACGGCATGTATTAAAATGTACACGACATGTATTCTAGGGTTTTCTAGATATTAATCCTCAAAAATTACTCTGGATCCCCCTTTACTTTAATTTCAAGAGTAGGTATGCCAAATTCTGATCTGTGGGTGCCCATACTCCCCGCAAACCAAATTTTATCACCCAACCATTCACATTATAGTATAGAATGCAACAAAAGGCTGGATCATGATCCACCAAATTCCAGAAAAAGGGAACCCATACTTCTCAGGAACCAAAGTTTGGCATCCATAAACCCAATCATAACTTGTACCCATACCCTATCAACAGTAGGAATATCTATCAAGGAACCTATCACAACAACATCCATTTTCTAGCACAACATCTATCACAACCACATGAAATTTCTAATGCACATACATGGCATAGAAACTATAAATGACATGTTATTCTAACATGTGCCTAAATGATGCATGATATGGCATAACCCCATCTCATCAAGTTGCAAATAAATAGAACCCATGTATAAAAATATAAATAGTACACCACAAGTGCATCACCATTTGGTGAATATCAAATAAAATATAATAATCTTAAATAGAAAATCACAATTTAATTCGAGGAAATCAGGACATTATCTATACACAGGGTAGCTACTCCAGGGAACAGTTTATTACCAAATCCCTTAACAATCTATCTCTTTCCTTTGTCATAAAATAATAAAATATCCAAGATAAAATAAAACATTTGATACGACTTTGTAACATCCCTGATCTGGGTGCCACACAATGGGTGCCCCTAACCCGGTTGGTCACATGACCTCAAGAGCATTTCCCCAAACGCTAGAGGCTGGCGACAAGCAATGAGGGCCTATGACTGATAGTGGGGAAACTATGCCCCCATTTTTCAAAGTGTAGCGTAGTGGAAAATAATATAAACATACAAAATAAGTAGCATTAAACAATATAATCCTGAAATAGACAATGGAACTATCTTAAAAGATAACCAACAGTCATATATATAATGATTCAACATGTCTCTAACTCTAAGAAAGCAGAAAAAATAGGATACACAAAAATCTAATACAATACATCAAAAGGTACAAATTACAAAAAAAAAACCAAAGGAGTTCAATAGGAACTCAGCAGCATCGAAAGCCTAAGCTTAGTCCCATTCTCACCTACTCCTCTAGAAAAATCATGTACCTGTGTAGAGACCCTTTCCCTTATCGACACATATAGCAATATAATCTATTTGGGCCCAAGACATGACCAAAACAGGGTGTGAGAAATAAATCCCAGTATGCAACCACCTAAGGCCTATACACAACTGTTAGTGAAAATGTGAAACAACAGTGTGCAATAATGAAATGTAGTAAACATGGGAGTACTCAAAAGTAATTATACTACCAGTTATATTTCCATTTTAATAATTATTTAACAATTCAATATAATTAAATTCTGAGTTTTCTCGAGACTCGGCCTCGAACGACAATCTCTTATACCAGTGCCACAACAGAAACTACAACAGGATATCAAACAAGTGAATGATAATAATAATACCAAGCCTGTGCTTTAGCTTGGCAGGTACAACATATGAAATCACCACAGTGAATATTTAAAGTAAACATTGTCCTCAAAAATTCTAATCCTTACCCTCGGGCAAGCAAAAATGAAACCCTTAGGTGACTGCCCTTAGGCATAAAAAATATTTCCCTCAAGAGTATGAGATATTTCCCCCAGGAAAAGAAGCTACTACCCTCAGTCATAAGAAACATTGCCCTTAGGCTAAACAAAACCTTACCATTAGGCTAAACAAACACTGCCCTCAGGCATTCCATAGGAAAATCAAATAACCGGGCGGAGCCCAATGCATAAGTAATCAATTTATAAATGTTTACTCTCAAGACACTCCATCATGATATAATAATGGCATACCCATGGGTATCCTATCCAAATGGATAAACAAGGGGAACACACCATCAGGGTGTCCCCAGATCCAATCAATGATCTCAAGCAGCAGTTTATACTTACTTAATATATTACCTATTCAATTATATGTATCTCAATAGTTAAGGCATCAGCCATAAAAAACCCTGATCATGGGATTATGGCACAACAGTACACAAAATCAACTCGATAGTTGGAATTAAACACAAGACCACCTACCTTGATATCCTCTGATCAATATACGTGAAAGGCCCCTCCCGAAACAACCATGAACGACGTAGATATGAGATGAATGATTATAAATTCAAACCCAAAAAACTTACATTAGGGAAATAATTGGAAGGAAAGACTCAAGGAGAGGGAAGAACATACCCGCACGATTCAAACAAGATCAATAGCGGAAGAATCAGAGTCTCTGTGAGCGATTGGGAGCTCCTCCAAGTCTCAGCCTCCTCTCTCGTAGCTCTTGGTGAGTTTTATGCCTCCTCTGCTAAATGATGTGGCTACTACCTTTTTTTTTAAAAAAACATAACTACACAAAAAGTACTCTAAACTACACGGCATGTACTTTTATTTTAAACTATTTCTTTAGCGGCTACTTTCCACTGCCTCACTATTCATCTGCCGAATTTATTACACGACCTGTATTACTAAGTACATGGCGAGTACTATCATTCCTCTAGTGGCTAATTCCACTGCCTTACTATTCACCTACCAACTGATTACACGGTGTGTATTACTAAGTACATGGCATGTAGTTAGTTTTTACACCCGTAATCGCCAACAAGCCTACACACCCTCTATTCTCATCCCACATGGCCAAATTACATGGATTTTGTACAAAAGTATGTGGTATGTACTCATAAATTTGGT
Source organism: Viscum album (assembly GCA_963277665.1). Taxonomy (NCBI): domain Eukaryota; kingdom Viridiplantae; phylum Streptophyta; class Magnoliopsida; order Santalales; family Viscaceae; genus Viscum; species Viscum album. The sequence continues at coordinate 1,715,478,442 of OY728125.1, forward strand.
ATTTTCCCCACATTTCCCTTTTTTTCTCAAAAACACTTAAAGAAAAAGGAAAAGAAGAAACCCATACCTCAAGAATAAGAACTGAGTTCTTGCAACATTGATCTTTAATGAATATTCATTTTCATTTTTATCACTTGAATTATTTTTGAAGGAGTTTTCTTTATTTTGGATAAAAAATATTTTAAATGATTTTTTATGTCAAAAAAAATTATTTATTTTTAATATTCTATAATTTTTAAGAGTTGAACATCTTTATAAATCCATGTCCATTAAATACATACTCACATTATTTTTCCCATCTCATTAGGTATTCTGCTCTCTTTGGATATGTTCTTCCTAATACCCATAATTTCTTACTAGAAACCATGATTTTTTTTATTCAAACTAGATCTTATGATTATTAATTTTTCAATATTTGGAGTTCATTAAATGTTGTTTGATAAGATCAAGGAATTTAATTGGAAAGACACATTTTAATCTTGATACATACCTTTTACATAAATCTTTATTATCCATTAGAATCCATGAATTTTCATATTGGTTTAAGCCATGTTACAATATAATTATTATATACTTACCTTAACGCTTTATATTTTGTCATGGATATTTCATTTTTGAGTTCAAGGGAAGGGACTTTTGTATGTGTACATTGGGATGTGATTAATTCATGTGGTGTTTGTGGTGTGTGTCATTATTCTAGGAATTTTAAGAATGGAAATGAGTAAATATAAATAGGTTTTTTTTCATTTCCATCAACAAATTATCGAAAAAGATATAGAAAAAATATTGAAAAAGAAAAAAAAGTTATGAGATTAAATTATTCATTATACTTAAATTTTTGGCTCATGAGCCACATAAAAATAAAGGGAATAATTTTCATCAATTAATTGTATTTTTGTTTCATCTCATCCTCCATAAAAATTTTGAAAAATTGGGTGGTGTCTTAGGAGAATGAAAAATAATTATCACTAGATCAGTGATATATAAATGATATGTGTTTATGTAATGGATGTGATATTTTTCTTAAGGCCATATTTTTAAAAAGTAAAAATAAAATAAAAAGAAAAATAATATATTTTTAAATAAGAAATCTAGTATGAAATCATTCATTGTATTCACTTTCAGGATCATGTCCAAATTCAAAGTGGGTGTTATGTTTCACATGTAAAGGGAATTTCGTGACATATATTTTAGGTATTTTCACTTGAATATACATTCATTTGTATTTAAGATCATAACCTCCACCTTTTTTCCCTATATATCCCCCCAACCTGAAGACATGAAGCCATTTTATCTTTAATAAAAATTCATAATGATTGAAATTTTTTATGTCTCATGGTGTGGAGGAATGATAATTTTCACAAGCCTATGGGGATACATCTAATTTTCATGTGTGATCATAACTCCAAATTTAATTTCTCTTGAGTGAAAAGTGACATGAATTTTAATGTGAGGAAGGCATGATTGGGCCACGGATAAATTTTTCATGAAAAATGAATTTAAATATGAATTAATAAAATGAAAAAGGAAAATTTTCAATAGATGAAATATGATGATATTCTATTTTGGATAAGATCTTGGAAATTTTCTCTCTTGATTTTTTTGTGTACATTTTGATTGTGATATATGATGATTTCTTGATATTACAATTCGTGAGTGTGGGTGAATGAAGAAAATCATAATATATGTTATTTGAATTTTTAATTAAATTTTTTAATCCCACCAATTTAATAATTTATTTGTAATTATAATTTTTTAGTTTTTCAAAATAATATGAGTTGAATTTGTGAATTTGAAGAAAAATTAGGCTTTTTATATTTTTGATTATACTAAAGTATATTGATAATGAAATAGTATCTATGATGAATATTGTCATGAATGTTTTTGGGAGTATTCATGAATAATATTTCTATATTTTTATTTTATATAATTGAACTATAATCCATTGTTTAAGGGGAGATAAATGGCCATGAAATCAATGTTGATGTGGATTCAACTAGAAGGGTCCCACCATAATAATTCATCATTATGAATTTTAGAATTACCTAGATTGGGATAATTTTTTTATAAAAGTAATAAAATATTATTTGGATCATTTCATCCAACTAGATAAACTTCTTGTTTGGTGTTTATAATGGTAAAAAATGCATGCGAATTTGATCCATCCAGATTCAATGAATCTGTAACGAATGAAATATTTTCATAAATAGTCATTCAATTAATCCAACAAAATGTATCAAATTAACATGATATTTTTTGTGTCAAAATTAAAGGGAAATTTGGAAAATTTTATAGAATAAAACATTACAATATTTTGACATCAAATTAACAATAAATGCATGGATATTTAGTGTATTTAATATTTTCATTTTTAAGGACATAATTATTTTTATCCAACGAATAAACTATAATTTATTAAATTATTTTATATGACAGATAAAATTTTGAGTGATAAAATAGAATACATGGAAAAAACATTAATGAAGACAAAATTTAGATATTCTATAATTTATTGGTTAAACTAGGAATTAATTTGTCATGGAAAGAATTAAAAAAAATATTTTCTACCCCCTTTCTTATAAATTTGTTCCACATCTCCCCTTCAAAAATACAGAAATGGTAGTGATCCATTTTTAAAGATTTTTGTGTTTTTTTATGATGAAATATTTCATATTAATTTATTTATATATTATGTTATCTCATATTCAAACCTCTTCTATTTTATTTATTTTCTCTTTGGTGTTCTCTAACCTTTACCTTTATTAACTCCATGAAAATTCGGAACTATACACATCACATAATTGTGGGGGGAGAAATGGATTCTTGAGTTCATTTTCTTTAACATTTGTTTATTATTTTATTTTGAGAATTTTAACTATATTGAAACATGGTTTTCTTTTGGGTTTTCCTCGCTTTATAAATTATTGGGATCTTCTTTTCATTAACCATTTTTACACTACTTATTTGTCATAATGCCACTTACATAGGGCGTATGTAGCATTTTATTAATTAACTGAGGGAGATTATCCATCATGTATAGGGATGATGAGGTGTAGTAGAAAAATAATCGAGAGGGTGTCGATTGATATATTTGACCTAAATACTGAATAAAATGTTATGAACTAATACTTTTAATGAACAATGATAGTGTCATCATGAACTCTTAAGAAGAATGAATACATTATTATTCAACAAAATTTTCAGGTTTTTTATTTTTTTTCCTTTATATATGTATATATATTTAATTTCCAAACAACCAATTAAGTTATTATATAATTTAGATTTATATTATTCAGTTTTTAAATTGTGAAAACATAAAAATTTTGTGTATGAGTGGCCTCTTTGAGAGATCAACCATTGGTTTTCACTATAATACATTACAATATAAATATAATTATTGAAGTGGATTCATGAGAAAACACTACCCTTTAATTTTTCACCATTTTTGGGGAGGCACATAACTTTCACACATTGTTTTTATTTAGAAATAAATAAATTAATTAATATTCATAAATTTAAAAAATGAAATTTTTTGTTGATGAAAAGAACATTTCATTATGTAAAATAATTGAATGTCTATCAAAAATAGGTAAAAGAAATTTACAAACCTACTTGTTAGGATGAGGTGTTTCAAGAGTTAATTGGGGACCTGAAGGAATAAAATGATCCACCAATTTATAAAGGATTGGCTAAGGAGGTTAAAGAATTATCACAATACTTTATGTATTCCATCAAGAGGTGAATGGGTCACAAAAATAGATCATCCTTACTAATTTTTAGCAGTATTTCAAGGAGGTGGAAACCAAATTTCACAACACTTATCTCATAAAAAATTATAGAATTCTCCATATGTACATTCAAGATGAGAAAACACTTCAATATAATCAATTAAAGGGAGTGGAATTAACAATAGATTCTCTTATTTTTGATTTTACACTGTTATCAAATCCAACTCACTACCCTCTTTTTTCTTTTATAGAATCTGCAATGTTATTTTTCCTATGGATTGATAATGATGTAGATGAAGTATCCATAATTGAGGAAATGATGGTGTTTGAATTTTAAGAATAATAATTCAAGGATAATATGGATTTATAATTTAAATATGAAGAAATATTCAAGGAGAATGTGGTGATGAAACAACCTCCACAACATCAACATCCATATCACTTGTTGGAGGACACTATAATGGTTGATATGGAGAAAACCTATATTATTTTTGATCCCCATTATAAAAAAATTTATATATTTCTTCTATTATTGGGGTTGAGAAGATTTTTATTTTTGATGATAGTTCCCACTCTTGGCAGGTAATTATGGATGTTGTGATAAATAACATGTGGTGGATTCTAAGAAAGATACTTAATCCACCTTTAGATTGGGGATAATGTATTGCAACTACCAAACTGGAGGTCGTAAAAATACCCAATACCAACTTGGGTGTCCATACCAAGTTATATAACTATTATTAATTCCTTTCATTTTTATTTTTATTTAGTTTACATTAAATAATGATCTTATGGTCATTTTTTTCCTCCTTCCTTGTAGTTTTTAAGTTGAAATAAATAGGTTCTTAACATAAGGTCGATACTAAAAAAATCATGTTTTATATTTCATTATCCTTGAGTTTTCATCCCTTACCCTTTTATTTTATTTAATGTAAATTAAGGGAATTTAAATTTATGTTTTGGGGGAGTCTCAGCCGGTTTATTAGTCTTTCTGAATTTTTTTTGAACTTTCAACTTCAATTAATATTTATTTTCATTTTTCTCACATTAATTGATTTTGATGAATTTTTATTGATTTGTAAGAAAATGGATTTTAAATTATTGTTGATTCTGTAATATTTTCAATGATTATAATTTGGAATATTTTTTTTCATTTTGGCCAATATTAGAAATCCATGTATATGAAACAAGGACTCAAATTATTTTCCCATTCCATTAGGTATTATGATCTATTTTGATATAGTCTTACTAATGCCCATACATTATTGAGATAAAATTTTATTTTATATTCAAATTAGTACTTAAGAATATTATTTTTTTCAAAGATTTATAGTTCCTCAATTTTTATTCATATGATTGAAGAATTTCATTAGAAATATACATTTTGTCTTAAGGCCTAACTTTTATTTCAATCCATAATAGACCAAAAAATCCATGAATTGTATTATATTTTTTATCCACATTAAAATATAATTATTTATTACCTACATTAACTCTTTATATTTTTCATGGATATTTCTTGTCTGAGTATGGGGAAAGGTTCCTTTTGTCTTAGTCCTTTGGAATGAAATTAATTCTTTATGATGTGTAAGGTGTGTTTAATTATTATTGGAATTTTACGAATGGGAATGAATATTTTTTAATTCATTTCTTTATATTGAGCATCCATTTATCCAAAAAAATATGGAAAAAAATAAAGAAATTGGGAAAAACAATATGTTGAGATAGAATTAGTCATTGTGCTGATATTTATGGCTCATGGATCTCTCAAAAATAAAGCACATTCTTACCATTGTTTAATTATATTTTATTTCCATCCCATCCAATATAAAAAATGAAAAAATTTCTTGTGTCTTGGGAGAAAAGAAATCATCATCACTAGACCGATGATCTTTGTATCATATGTGGTTATGTGGTGGATGTTATAGATTTCCTAATCACAAAATTCAAAAAAGAAAAAAATATGAAAGAAAATAAACAAGTTATAAAGGAGGAAATTGAGATGAAATAATTCATTGTATTCGGTTTTTGAATCATTTCTAATGTAAAACAAGGTTTTTTGTTTCACAAGTAATGGGAATTAAGTGAGATATATTTATTTTTTTCACATGAATATTCATGAATTTGTATTTAAGAGTTTAACCTGCTATTTCTAGACTATGATTTTTTAAATGATATTACCCGAATACTAGAATCATCCATGTCATTTTATACTTAATTAAAATTACTCATGATTAAAAATATATATTTCTGTCTCACGGTGTGGAGGGATGATAATTTTACCAAGCCTATGGTGACACGTGCACTATTAATGTATAATCATACCTCAAGGTTTAATTTCTATTGAGTGAAAAGTAACATGAATTTCAATTTAAGATAGGTGTGACTGGACAATGGATTGATTTTTGAGGCTGTATTAGTTTTTTAATGAGATAATAAAAAGAAAATGATTTTTTTCATAGATGAGACATTATGAATTTCCAATTTGAAAAATATCTTGTAAATTTTATCTCTTTTGATTTTTACTTTAGATCTTGCTTCATATATTTAATAACTACCTGAGAGTGAAATGTTTGAGTGTTAAAGAATGATGAAACTCATAATTTTAGATATTTTATATTATAATTAATCATTTTAATTCCAAATTCTAATATTTTTTGGGTAATTATTATTTTTTGGGTTTTCAAAATAAAAGGAGTTGAATTTGTGAAATTGAATAAAAAATATAGTTTAAAATTTTCAACTCCACTGTAATATTTTTGTTATAAAATAATATATAGGATGAATTTTTTTGTTAAATTTTGTGGAAATGTTATTAATTAATTTTTCTACATTTTTTTATTTGTAAAATTAAATCTATATACACAATGTGAGGGGGGGGGGGGAATGGGCATGAAATCAATGCTGGCGTGGATCCGATAGGATGAGTCCCACCAAAATAATTTTTCTATAACACTTTTTTATGATACATTTATTAGTATAAATTTTGTTTTAAGGTTTAAAAAAATTATTTTAATCATTTCATCCAACTTTAGAGACTTCTGTTTTAGTGTTTATCGTGGTATGAAATGAATGTGAATTTGATGAATCTAGATTTAATGAATATGGAAAGATGAAAATATTTTAATGAATAATACACCTATATATCCATCATTATTGGTCCAATGGATCTGATATTTTGTGTGTCAAAATGAGTGACATTTTGGAAGAGTTTCATAGAATAAAATATTTCAATATTCACACATAAAATTATCCAAAAATGTAAGGAAAATTACATCACTTAATATGCTCTATTTTTTCAACAATGGATAATTTTATTCAATCATTTGGCCATACCTTATTCAATAATTTTACAAGGAAGTTGAAATTTTTAGAGGAGGAAGAGGAGATTTGGAAGAAAAACATTTATTAATAACACATTACATTATTCTAAATTTTATCAGCTCAAATAGATAAGAATTTGATATTGACATAACTAGAGTAAATATTTTCCACCCCCTGCCTATAAATATATACATCTTCTCTCCTTCAGAAAGATAGAATTTGTAGTGATCCATTTTTAATAATTTATGTGTTTTTTATGATTCAATAGTTCTTATTTGTTTTTATTCTTTATTAGTTTATGTCTACTACATCCCTATTCTATTTTCTTTATTTTTTCTTTTTTTTCTCCCCCAATTCCCTTTCGTAACTTCATGAAAATAGAGAACTAACATCATTACATATTCTAGGGGATAAATGGATTCTTGAGTGTTTTGTGCATCATTTTTTTTATAAAAATATTCCTTGAATATAAATATTAGTGAGACCTAATTTGGTGCTGGGATTACCCCTATTTTTCTATTATTGGGTTCTTCTTCTCATTAATCATTAATCCTCTCCTTGGTTATCATAATGCTACATGAAGATGGTTGGTGTAGCATTTTGTTGATGAAGTGAGGGAGATTAGGCTTCATGCTGAGGGTGAGTGAGGGGTAATAAAAAAATAAATTTGAGGGTATCAAATGAAAGGGTTGATTTGAATACTGAATAGAATATTATTAATAATACTTTTAAATAACAATGCTAGAATCACCGATAACTCTGAAGATCAAAGACTTATTTCTTATTCAATAAACTCTTCATTTTTGTTTTCTATGTGTTTTTTCTTCATGTATATTTTTAATTTCAAAATCCCTTATTTAATTATTGTATAAATTATTTTTATATTTGTTATTTTTTTAATTTTCACAGTATAAAATTAGTGTGTGTGAGTTCTCTCATAGAGATATCAGCCTATGGACTTCACTTTGGATCCAGGGACATCACAATACTACATTAATTGGTAAATAAAATAATGAAAGAGTGATTCATGACAAAATCTCATCCATCAATGGTAAATTCTAGCTTGGAAGCCAATGAATTTCATATCTATGAAAGAAACATGATTTCATTTCTTTGATCACATAAGAAGGTTTATAAATCTTCGACAATCAAGATTACACATAGTTACTATGGATGAATTAGTATCTTGAAGATATTGGTGTTGAGGTGAAGTATTCGATAAGAATCAATTGTGATAATTCATGTACAATAAATATTGTAAAAAATCTAGTCCATCAATGAATGTCAAAACACATTGAAATCAAATTTTACTTGATTAAAGAGAATGTGGAGCCTAACCTTATGAATATGGAGTATGTGCCTACATAATTGCAGGATGTATACATTCTAATGATGGACTTACATAGAGAATTATCTGGGTGACATCGACTATCTCTTAAAGTTTAGTTGACTCTCCACACATGAACAATGTGGATATGGAACCCACTCTCCCCATGGAAAGGTGTGTTTTTTGCCTATGTGATGTTTTTTATTCTTTACCATGTTTCAGACTACAAAGGATTGTCCTTTGGGTTCATTTACATAGGTGGGGAAAACTCCTTGATCAATATATGGGAGAATATGATAGTTAGAGTATATAAACATGGAGAGTTTTTAAATACAATAATCCAAAAGATATTCTTTTAATATAGAAGATGCATGATAAAGAGTAGCCTTTGGGTTTATGATGTGAGTAGTTGAAATGTGTAGGTTAAGGAACTCACTGATCACTACATGATGCTATATAAGGAAAATGGGTTTTCATTGTCATGTATTTTCGAAATGTTTATTGTTGAAGTTTTAAAGTGTTGTCAAAAAACACAAAGGGGGATACAATTGGGAAAACCCCACCTTGATGTTTCTTTTGGGTTGATTTTTTTTTATACGGATTGATGTTGTTGAAAATGGATGGTTTTCAAAGGAGGCATGAAGATGTGATGTGAATTTCTAAAGGATGAAATAAAACATGATTATCTTAAATTATCATGTGAAGTACGAATATCCAATATGATCATGTGAAGGAATTACATGATCGTATGAAGTACCAACAGATTATAATAAAGGATTATATGATTATATGAAGTACCAAATGATCCTATTAAGGGATCATGTGATCACATATTTTCATACTGATCTTGTGATGATATCACATGATTTATATTAATATAAAGAGGATGTAAATGAAGAAAATATCTCGCATTCGCTCGAAATCATGGGACCACATGATTGTCAAGGGATCTCACGAAGTGGATATGTGAAGAACTAAAAGTCAATGTCACTAACTACATGACTGTCATTGGATCTCATGATCGGATCACATTAAGCACCCATTTTTGTTTTTGGGTGTCATGAAGAGATCACCTGAAGTGATGGAGGAAAATGAAGATAACAACTACATGATTGTATATAGATCTCATGATGTGATCATGAAAAGTTCCCATGATTGTCTTTAGACCTCACGATGGGATCACATGAAGGGATATTAGAAAATGAAGATGAACAATTCATGATTACCTTTGTATCTCATGATGGGATCACACAATGCACATAATTTTGTTTTCTGAGGTGGTGGAATGAAAGGCCTACTGCGATTTATAGAGTTAATATAGTGTAATTATTCCTAGAGATACCTCTTAAAATTTACTTAAGAAAAAGGTATGTTTTTTAAGTGATTTGAACCAACGAAATATATTTCTGACGAGAATAAAAAAACATACCATGGAATCACACGATATTCATAAACATGAAAAAGTCTTGAACTAGAATCATGTGATTAGTATGAAAAGAAAAAAGTACTGCAAAGGGGCCTCACAAAGGGATCTCACAAAGGAGTCTTTTAAGGGTATCTTGCAAAGGGATATTTACATTGAGCATTGGTAGATCAGTCGGTGTCATATGATCTATGTAACCAAAATAATGTCTCGCACCAGTGTCATGAAACTCACGTGAATTGAGTATGGTCTTGCAAAGGAGTCTCGTAGAGAGATCTTGTAGTTGGATCTCATAGATGAGTCTTTTATATAGATTTCATAGAGGTATCCCATAGAGGAGTCTTGTGGAGGGTTTTTTAAGGGTCCCCCAAGTGGAAATTTATCATGTAAACGTGGTTTTAATCTCATTGATGAATCAAGAGTATTAAAAAACACCCAAGGGTGAATAAATTCAAAACTAATTATTTGTTATTATACTGGAGGAGTAGTGAATTAAATTTTGTAGAGAGTGTATTGATATTTAAAGTTGTGAATGGTTGTAAAAAAAGAGGGCCAGTGATTCCAATCCAAATTTTTTAAAAATAATAAATTTTATAGAATTTGGTACATTGTAACATTACCTCTGTATGCCTATTTGGTGTAGCCCAATGAGGGTGAACCAAGTAAAATTGTTGTGTCGGGTGAATATTTTAATTTCTATTTATTTTTTTCTATGAGAAAGAGATAGAAAAGAGTTTTAAAAAAAAGTTAAATGGGATCCTAAGGGAAAATATTTAAAATAATACATACCCAGATTAACCCCTCGTATTAGGGTATTAAGCCTTTTTGGGCTTACAGTTTAAAAAATTCTATGTATGAGGCCAAGTTAAGAAGTTTAAGGAATCTTATGGGACTTGGGTTTCTTTAAAAAATAATTATATTTATATTAAATGTAAATATTTATTATTTGTGTATGGTATTAAAATAAACTGAAAACACAAACACACATATACACTTATTAATACTAGTGGGCTAAGCCTCATCCCTCCCCCAAGAAATGGAAAACACCCACTAGTATTATTTTGTTAAAATACTTGAACTGAAGGACCATATACCTAGATTACATGGAACATGGTTAGAAATAAGTCCCATCATCTTAAAGTATGAGTACATGGTTTTCTCTTTCATTAGAATCATGAAACCTATCTCTCACAATTCATTAAGTATTACCCCGACTGGAGTTATTGCACCAATAGTACTATTCATGATTTCTGTGATTCCTCCTTCCAAAGCCAATGAATTATTCTAGTTTGATTCACCATGATAGGGAACCCCTATATCCCATAATTCCAGGTGGGGGGAATACCAGAATATAGGTTTCGTCACACCTCTCTCTCTTTTGATTCGCCCACCCATTGATGTTTGTGTAGAGATCCATTGTACTGCCAACATATTTATGCACAATATAAGACTAGTTACAATATAATAAGAGCCACATGGAAGAGATCCCATCCATCCCACACCATAGGTGTAATGATTGGATGATAAGTTTCAGTACACTCATCTTTCTTTGAAAGACTCCCACACAGCAGTGCCTATTTATTGCAATGCATGTATGGCTTTCCTAATGCACTAGGTTCTATCCTCATCCCACCATGTGTAAAATTTACTTGATATTAATGGCTTAAAGGACCTATATGAACTCATAGAGTCCCATGTGAACCAAAGTTTGATGAAATGACCGGAAATCCCACTAATGAATAACAACACAACGCCTACAATACTATTATAGTACTACTATAGTACTGTGTAAAATAATTACATATATAAAATCATGAGAATATTAAAGTTATATTAACATCTAATTAAATATATGTACACAGACATCTAAAATTGATAAATATATTTTTATATTTTAAAACATGATTCTATTTGTCATTTATAAATATAAATATATTTATTTTAATTTTAAATTAAAATTAGATTTGTTTTTTATTTATGTAAAATAAATAGTTATATATTTAAAATAATTATAATATTGTATACTAATTTTTTTAATATATAATTACATTTAAACATTATTTTTTCTAGTTAGCATGCAGTTGTAGTATTATAAATAAATAAATTAATATGGGATTCCTTTTAAGAGGCCAATATAAATTTGATTTTGTGAAATCTTGCTGACAGAAGTAGTAGAATAAATGTAACCCTACACAATGAGGACTAAAATCGGTAAATATATTTTACGGAAATCCAATAAATTATTTATTTTTTTACAAATATCAAAACAATGTTTTTTCTACATGAAAGAGGCTTTAAATATCTATGATATAAATATATATAGATAATTTCACATCCTCATACAAAATAGGTTCATTATAGCTCGAATTAATAAGAAGGGATCAACTCACGTAGGACATGCACAACAAAACAAATACACACATATTACACTAGTTTTAGTTCACATATGGATATTAGGATTCAATCCCAATATCCTCTATTGAATTGAAATGATTTTATTTCCTCCTATAATTGAAAAATAAAATTTTAATATATCACATCACAAATATTTGGCAATAGAGGAGTTCAAAGCTGATTAAAATTAGAAAAGGATTACTTTCAAATGATTGATTATAAAAAAAATTCTTAATGGAAAAATGAAACAGACTAAGGATTATTCAAGAATTTAAATAAATAAAATAAATTAATTTATATTGGTAAGAACAAAATATATTGGTTAAATATGTCAGGAAATATTATCACCTATGATTTTAATAATGCAACTATAAGTGTGATCCAGAAACTAGTGGAAGTTCGTATACTGGTCAAAAACATGAAAAAACTAAACATTTAAAAAATATTAATACCCTACACTAAGAATAATGAAATTAGGTATATTTTTCTCCTTAAAAACCACAAAATATTTTTATTTTACCACACATGAAATCCCATTAACATTCAAGGTATTCAAAATATATTTAAAAAAATACCATAAGTGAAATAACATAATAGATTAAAATATTTCAGAAAATATGTCCAACATGAACAGCTGAAACAGTGATACTAACTTTTATTATAATTAAAATATAGGATTAATATCACACAATCATAATTTTCTATGAATCTACCATCCACATACGTATTAAGTGTCAAACAACAAACCAATAATACCTACTCCCCTAAAATTAGGGATCATTAAATATCACCACCTGAACATGAAACCTAACATAGTGACCCTTCATCTTTACTAAAATTTCAAACCAATAATGTTCCAATATAACATCATAAAATGATGCAAGCTTCTGAATATATATTTTTTTTATGGAGAATGCATGATTCTTGTATCTGCATTCCAATTCTAACACCTTCCATTGACCAATTTCTTATAAATGAAATTATAATGACTTAAATTCTAGTTAACTGAAACAAGAAAAACCTACCAATATTCTCAAAATTGATGATTTGATTTTGGGAACCTTTATCAACCCTCTAATACTTAGAAAACTTAATCTTCAACAACAATAAATACTTCCACTTTTTCTCCTTCTAATTTCCCAAGACACATTAGGGCATGATTCAATCCCATACATTTATGATATATCACCTTGGTAAACCAGACTTATAGATCTTGGCATCCTACTATGTTTTTTATATCTAACTCCATATCCTCTAGAAATTTTGAATGAAATGATACTTCAGGTTAATGTTTTTTCCCTTACATGAAACACCAAATTTCTGGTTTAGTGGATTCCACATAGCTATCATAGAAAATAAATCCTCGTTTATGAAATATTATGAGATCCATATGAAACCCCATCAAGAAAATCATTTCCTTCCTAGATTCAATTGTATCAATATATTCATCTTCTGTTTTTCTTGGAGTAATGATGTATTGTAGCCTTGACTTTTAACTTACCATTGTACCTCAATAAGTTAATTAAAATCCCATTGTTCTTTTCCTTTTATTTAAATCACTAGTTATGTTAGCATCAATATATCCACCCAAGAGAACAACATTTCTATAGATCAAGGCTGTATCTTACACCCATTTGAAATATGAAAGGTTGAATTTGATATTATTCTAATTTTCCTTTCCCATATTTGAATTTCATTGACATACAATTTCCACTACATAGGAAATGTATGGTTGTGTGAAAATCGTTACATAAATCCGACCTCAAACCAGGGATTCTAATGAAATTTTCTCTATATATATGACATCTGCTTCTATTTTAGGAGATCTCCTTGGTCAGTTTGAACTGTATAGTCAAAGGATTTGAGACCAACATACATATTTACATTCAAAATATCTTAATGAACCATCAAATAAAATATATCTATGATAAAAAAAATCCATAACTCTGTTATCACTGTCAATTTTCATACCCAAAATCTTATATCCCACACAACCCTTTTATTTAAATTATTCAATCCAAGTCACATTTAATCTTCTAGATTATTCTATGTTTGGTCCATGAAAAAATATATAATTTACATATAAAATAAATATGATGAATGTTCCATCATCCCATTACATTAAGTACCAATAATGATATCTATTTCACTTTTTGAAACTGTAATTCCAAGATCCGATAAGCCCAAATCCAATGACATAATTTATTATATTGACGTGATTATAATGAACCGAATCTCAATAGAAATAATAGTTTATTAGTCTTGGTAAACTAGATACATACATGAAATCAATTTTACAATGGGAGTAGAAAATTAAACATAATACATAATAATATATACAGCATGGAATCAATGAAATTTATTCAATGAATTTATATTCGTATCCAATGGAAGGAAAACATAATAAGGTTGATATGAAATTTTCTTAAAGGGTTAAGTAAAGATGAAACTATATTGAGTCAATGTGAATAATAAATATGAAAATTTAAATACCTAAACACACATTCCATGTAATCAATATACTAATAATGAAATTAATCCCTAGATACTTTCATATTCAAAATCCTCTGGGTAATAATAATTAATTCATTAATGTAAGAAATTATTAATTATTGGACATAACAAATTTAAAACATGGACCAAAATACCATCAATAGAATTTAAAAATTATCTAAGGATGTTTAGAAGAGATATGGGAAGGTTTTGGTCGTGTTGTACGACTCCAATTGGTGTGAGGAAGTAAGGGTAGAGGGTCCATTTTATAAATGACATGAGGGGAATGTTCAAAAATAGTTAAAATATTAAAATATAATAAGTCTATTCTAGTTTTAAAGACATAAAAATGTCCTATAAATGAATTGGAGGAGGCATTTTAGATAATATATTATCCACTTTTTTATTATTTAACATTTTTGTGATTTTTAAATAATGTAATAACATATTAATTCAAAAAATAATAATTATTGTCAAATTTGATAATATTCAATTATTTTGACTTCAAAAACAACAAGATAAAGTATTAATTAGAATATAATACTTCAAAATCTCTAAAATATATCTTATAGATCTAATAAAATCATTAGAAAAACTAAAAACTCCCCAAAATATAAAAATTAATACTTTAAAAAAAAATTATATTATTTTTCTATTAATCAAATGAAAATCATTTTAGCATTGAAGAAAAATTTAATGAAATAATATAATTTATCAAAATTAAATATAAATTATTATAAATAAAATATTTTCACTAAGATAAAAATAGTCATTTAAGTTCATTCATATCTTGATTTTTCCCTTTGTGGACACATAAAATATATTAAATACGAAGAGAGTGATAATTTGTATCTTTATTTGATTTAAATAATATATATGTTATTTTCATGTAAATACTTCCATTAAACATTAAAATTATATCTTAAGGTGATAGGGGTAAAATAGTCTTCATCCAATAATTTTTATACATGTTTAGGGCACATTGATACCATTTTTTTGTTTTAACCCTTATATAATCATTTTAACTCGTACCCTGAAAACATGGATTTTTACTCTTTGATAGTCAACATTGTTACAATAAAATGAAAAATAAACCAAAAAAGAATAATGGATATATTTTTTTAACCTTATATCAATAATATTTCCAAATTTTTTATTTTGATCAATTTTATCTCATTAAAAAAATATTATTTATTTTAATATAACATAAAAGGTCAATTTTGACATTATTCATTACTTTTACTTTTTCAAAAATCATTAAAATAAGATATCTTGGAACCTAATATTTTAAAATAGCACTAACATATCAATGGTATCTACAAAATTCATCAATGAAATCAATTGTCTCAAATTATATTTATTTTAATATTTTTAAAAAAAAATTATTTGACATTTCCACCAGTTAAACAATTACTACACCATCACTATGAAAGACATTAAATACATTATGTATTCCATAAAATTAAAAATAAATTAACATGATGATGATAACTATTTTATCTTTTAGAAACTATTTATATTATAATAACCCCTAGGTAACACCATATTAAAATAATTAACTTGTTAAAAACAAAAGTACGACATCTTTGACTTTTCTTTAAAATAAAATGATATAATTGGATTATGTAGTCCATGTGGAACCAATAGATCATAAAATCATTCCAAGGATTTTTTTCTTAAATAACTCATAAAATAAAATTACTAAAACTTTTAGGGTAATTTTATAATATTTACATTATTATTTTTACCATTAATTACATGATTTTCCCTTAACTATAGTAATTAAATTTACCATGTTTACTATTCATGTTGTCTAAAAATAAAAGGAAACTATTAACTATATTTTCTCCTTATGATTCAAAATATGGAATACATATTTCAAAATTAAAAATAATGAAGTGGAAAAAATTAATTTAAAATTGAACCTGTATAAGGAGTGTGAACGTGGGATTTTAAAGTGAAAACGTGCAAAAAATTGAAATATTATTATATACAAATTTATTATAAAAACATATAATGAAATTAATTGTATTTTTAGGTGTATCATTGATCTAAATTTATATTAAAACCAATTCTAAATATAATTGAATATCATAAATTATTTAGATGAGAAGTCAGTTTTTTATTAAAATACAGTATTGGTTTACTATTCATCAAGAAATGGAACATATCAGAAAAATACCAAAAATAAAATAAATGTAAATTTTAATATTAAAATTTCAAAAATGAATTTTATTTTTTCAAATATAATTTATAAAAGAATAATTTTTTTTAAAATAAGTGCACAATCAAAAGGTAGAAAGCAGACTTTTCATATTTTATGCCAAAAAATAGATGTTCAAGATGTTATTTTTATGACTGAAGAACATTAATGAACTATAAGATCCAAAATTAATTCCATCAACCTTTAAATATTTGTTGAGTCCAAAATAGTTATCCCATGATATAAAATATATTAAATTACAATTAAACTGAAATAGTAATATCCAATTTTGAAATTAATCAATTCCATAAGTTAATAATTTTAAGAGTGATCCAAAATATGTCTGTCCAAATTCAAAGACTAAAAATTTATATGGAAGGTCACAAAATTTCCAAATTCAAATTAAAATTATATTTTCCCAAAATTACATATTTTATCTCCTATTTTCACACACCAAATATATTAATACCTTGATCACCTTAATACTTTAATGAAAATGTTCATGCTTCCAAAAAATAAAAACTTAGGTTTATAAATATATTCCTTAAATAAAAACATCTATTAAACGTAACCAAGATAACCTATACTATCAAATTAATAACCACTTTCATGGCCACTAATACTATCCCATAAGCACCTTTCTATTATTATTATCAAAATATTAAAAATATATTAAGGTTTATATTCCCTCAATATTGTGTTTTCAAAATGATCAACTTTCCATTAAATCACTTCTCTTGGTTATCAGTACTACTCATCATGTCCTTCCAAGTCATTAATGAATAAGTACTGTAGTAAAATCCTTATATATCTCATGATTATTATAAATTTAATATCCTTAATAAAATACTTTAATAACATAATTCTTGAATCCAAATATTGGAATATTAATCATTCCTATTCATTTGTGGTAGTAGCATAAGCCTGACCATGATCCATTATCCTCTTTTTCAGAATATTCAACTGATGATTGAGGCATTGATTTTTATAGTCTCCCATATCCTTGAAATTGAAGAATTGTACATTTCAAACCTTTTTCTTACCCTTAAAATCCCAAGAACTCTGGACTTTTCCCCACACTTGTAGAAAACTCCCATTCTTTTTAAGTAAGTACCATGGTGTTTCTTTCCAAAAATATCATATAAGGTAAAATAATTATTTCTCTTGTTTTCTCTATCTATATTTTTCTCTATTGTACTCTTTTTCTTATTCTTACCTCCAAAACCATAATACTTAAATTATTCTTTATTTATCCCAATTCTACATGATACTATTTTCTCATATGATGAGAATATTTGGGAGATTAATTCCCCTCTAAATATTTGATTAAATTCATAGGATAAATGATATTTTTTATTCTTTTGATTATGTGCATTAATTTAGTTCCCATTATTTCTTCTATATTCCATTTCTAAAAGATTAAATAGACTACATTAGATCATTAGATTATGAAAAAAAATGTATAATATAAGAACTAGTGAATCAAATAATCCAAATTGAAAATTTAGGTATAACTAATATTTAAATCCCAAGATTGGTATATTTTGGAATATTTCCAAAATTTTGTCAAAGGGTTTCATTAATAAATCTATGTTTTCCCAATTATAGTTCCCAAGGATTCTACTAATCTTCTTTTAATACCAACTGTAATGCCCCATCCCCAGAATTTTAGATCTGGTGACTTAATTTATTATATTTGCATTATTACAAGGAATTATATCCCGAAAGGCCAAATAGATTAGTAGTCTAGGTAAACTAGACAAATACATCAAACCTATTTTACATTTAGAATATAAAATGAAATATAATACATAGATAAATGAACTCCTTAATATCCATGAAATTTATTCCGAGAATTTATCATCATTTCACGGGCAAAGAAAAAATAGTAAGGGTGGGATGAAATTATTATTAAGGATTAGGTATAATCAAAACTATATTGAATCAATGAGCCTAATAAATATGAAAAGGTAAATAACTAAACACACATTCCATGTAATCAATATAATGAGAATCAAATAATCCATAGATTT
The DNA here is from genome assembly GCA_963277665.1 of Viscum album. NCBI lineage: Eukaryota > Viridiplantae > Streptophyta > Magnoliopsida > Santalales > Viscaceae > Viscum > Viscum album. Next base: position 1,715,497,367 of record OY728125.1, read on the forward strand.
TTTTCATAGTGAAAATAATATGGAAAATAATAACTAAATATTTAATACAAGAAATGGTTAATTATTTAATTTCATGTATCTGTCACAAGAAGTACAATATTGTCAAGACCATTCAAAAGATGTTTTTAGTTTATGGTTATAAACTCAGCTAATTCTGCTTGGAAACAAATGTGAAGGGTTTGTCGCCAAAATTTTTTCTCATGAGACCCATCATAACATCGAGGGGATTTCATTAACCATCCCCATTACATGGCCAAATTATTCATTATATATCAAATAATCATTTTTAAAAGATATTTTAAAATCAATGTGTCAAATAACACTTTGAAATATTTGATTCATAAACATCATAAAATAAAATACTTATCAGTTCAAACATTGAGTTACAGGGATATAAAGAGATTAAAAAATGATATATAATAGGGGAAGTGAACCACACAAAACAAACAAGCATTGAATAATTCATATCTCACATAAAAAAAATAGGGATGAGAAAGACCCTTTCCTTGCACTTTATTTTAGTTTAATGTGATTTCCCCTCCTCTTTTTCAGTGAAATTTCTTGAATATCTTTTTAAGTGATCTAGGGTGGGACTTTTAGAAGGATCAGTGTAATGAACCAAACTTCCATTAATGGAAATATCTCTTGATCTAATTAAATGTATTATTATGGTTATATAAAATGTGAACTTCATTGATTTTATGATTCTAGATTTTAAAATACCGTTATGAATTGTGACTATTTCTAATATAGCTGATGAATAGTGATCACATGATTATTATAAATATAGGTCTTTAACAAATCCAATTTACTCAGACAAAGGAAGCAATGGCCTCATCTAGTAGACTTTCCCCATACTAAACCCATTTGTCAGAGCTCAGAAAGGTGGTGGCGTCATTGGGCTTCACTCTTGACCATGCTCAAGCCAGCCGGAACACGATAAGCTTGAGAGGAACCAAATACTATAGAAGTAGAAGTTAATAGAGATTACCACCTGAGCGATGTTATCCGAGCCACCCCAAGAGTCCGTCACCATCGCACACCTTACCCTTTAGTCTTTTGCGGGTGTTATAAGGGGTTATGTAACAAGACCTAAGCACAATGACTATGTACATTATTCTTGTATAGCGAATATACATTCTTTTATTTGTTACCTTGTAAATATTTTTTAATGCACCAATAATATTTTTAGTTAATATTCAACTAAGAAATCCGTTTTGTTAAATTAATTTATTTTTTGAATTAAATATTTTTTTAATAAAATATTATTATTATTATTAACAAATTATTTTTATTAAATATTAATTATCGTATAATTTTATGAATGTAATTGTAATTTTTATTAAGGGTTGAAAGCTATTTTTGTCAAAACCCATGAATTTTTTATAAATGTCAAGTTTTATTTTAAAAGTAAAAATTCACATATTTATAAAATTAGTTAGATGAAATGAATATTATTTTTGGAACCAGGACATCAAAATTTTCCCATGGTGATTTTTTCAAAATTTTCCAAGACAGTCGAATTTTTGGGTAAAAATTAAATACTATTCAAATATATAATGTGTTTAATGACATCATAATGACCAAATAGTTATATAATAAAATACTATAAACATTATGTTCAGCCAATATATGTTTTAAAATTAAAATAATGTAATTTTATATTTTTTTTATTTATTTTACAAAGCTTTAATGGACCCTCCAAGACTTATTAAACATTTGGTCTTTTTAAATTATTTTCCTTGAGAGCGTGACTCACCTCCACATAAGCAACCCTATTGTTTTTAGAAGTTCGTCCATTGGACTTATAAAATATTTTTTTCTAATCCCGTTTTTCAAAAACCATGGGCAAAAACCATGGTCTTGTTTTTGGTATTCATTAGTTTAATGTGTGGTGACCCAAACCTAAATAATAGAGAATTCCATCTCCATATCTATATAAACCAACCTAAGATCCCACTTAGTCTTCACTCAAAGCATTTGGATTTCATCAAAACTCTTCCCTCCTCTCTCTATAATCCTCCCAAGATTCCCCAAGCCCCCATGAAGCCTCTCTAAATCCTCTCCCATGCTTTTGGGATCGCACTTCCAAGTAAGGGATTTCTTTCTTTCTCATTTTTGTCCAATTTTATTTAAGTTATTATTCCATTTTGTTCTCATTTACAAATGTTGGGGTATGATTTATCACCTGCCCCACAATTCCCTATTTATATTTGGATGATGGGAGACCCCTTTCTCTGTCATTAATGCCTCCCATGTACACCTATTACCAAGCTGAAATTCCATGAGCGATTTCTCTCTTTTCTTTTGCATCCAAGTAATTCGTTTGTATTATGCATCTAAATTCCACTATGCTTGTCAGGAAATGTATCTATAAGACCCCCTTACGGTCCATTTCATGTACATATGATGAGATATCCTTTTCTATCTCATCAACCATTTTCATGAATCCTTATGTCACAATGTTATGCTCATTGTGTAGTGAATACCATACCCATGTCTCTAACAAGGGCATTAACCTTTATGCACATATACATATTGAGTGGTACTTTATTGTATTTATAACCCACTAATTAATCATGGAATAACTAATTGTATTGATTGATTCCATGTTATGTGATCCATGTGGAACACTTATACATGAAATGAAATGATTAAGAAGGGTGTGCCCTAATAGCACTCCAATGCATTGGGTAAAGTATAGTATCATGATACATCATGTGCAATGGGTGTTGACTCATTCTAATTCAAGTGCAATGAGGTTTTACTCATTCTTCATGTGAAATGAGGATTTACTCATGCTTCATGTGTAATGAGCCTTGGTTCATACTAAATTCCATGTTACATTTTATTTCCACATTTCCATGTTATGATTATCATGCTTTATCATGCCTTTATGTTCATATTTCTCTTGTGATCCATTGATATGCCTATTGACTAACATTTATTGTATTCCTCATTTTATTCCATGTTTATTCCCTTATTAGTATTTATATCTCGCCCTTTTTCTTAAGCATGTCCTCATGTTATCCAATGCAATGCTAAGTACGAGGGAATGTAGTGGTCATGTAAAGGAAGTTTTCAATAAAGAAGTTATATTTCATGTTTTAAGTTGTTATGTAATGATCTTAAGCCACAAAGACACTAGACCTCTCAATCTTCAATGTTGTATCAAGTGAATTGTATGTAATAAATCATGTTAAGTGTGTAATAAAGCCCAGGGATTGTATAGTTTGTATCAGAGTATAGGTTTAGTTATTTTTGGGATTAGGATTTGAAAACCCTAGTGAATAATCAAGGACAAGAATAAGTATAATAAAAACAACCCTAAGTATTGGTGAGTATTGAGTATGTTTTTTATCAAGAAAATAAATCTTTGTCTAGATATGAGCAGGTATAGGTGGCTCTGGCATACATGTATCCTAGGGGTAAATCCCGAAAACACCGCTTTGAGCTAGACTCAAACGGGAACTGGTGCATGAAAATTAGCCTTGCTACACTCTTGTTTATGACACTCCCAGGAGATATGATTTGGTAAATTCATAATCTTATTATGAACCTTTATTAAGGGAATTAAAAAAATGCACCTAAGAATATATGTTTGAAATTAGATCATGAATAGAATAGATTGAAGCATATGGATTCATAAGTTATGGAAATAAAAGTTATTTATAAGTCATCAGTTTTTTTTCTTGGATTACCCTTTATGTGTTACCCCTATCTTTACTTTTATTCTAGCCAGTGGTCGGTAATATGAGGACTTAGTCTAACAACCAATGTGAAGATCATGTGATGAATGTGCTAATGAGATGCCCAATTCGGTGGGAGAAGGAATCAGAAACTTTTTCACGCTTCTCTGTTAGTTAAATGAAGATTTTTAAAGAAACAAGGGTCACGAAAAACATTCAACCCCCTAATAAAGAACAAGTCACTATCAAGAGCTTCATGAGACAAATGCCTCCTAATTTTAATGGTTCATCTGATCCCTTAATCGCCGAAAAATGGATCAACTCAATTGAAAATATCTTCTCCATCCTTCAATGTTCCGAACAAGAGATGGCTCTCCTAAATGTTTATAATATGGAGGGTGAAGCTGATCAATGGTGGACATTGATCAAAAATATGAAGCCTAAGGAGGAGATTGAGGCATTGGAATGGAATTATTTCTGGAATATGTCTTTCGATAAATATTTCCCATGCACCCTCTAACATAAGATGGAAAGGGACTTCCTTGACCTCCAGAAAAGAGATGACGAATCTGTTAGAGTGTACGAGGAAAATTTCACAAGGCTTTCACGATATGCAATTGGCTTTGTTGTAACCCCAAAATTTAATGTTGACTACTTCATTGGTGGGCTGAAACTTGGACTATGGAAAGCACTGGAGATCCATAACTTCGACAGCTATGAGAAAACTGTCTAATGTACCCTCATGAAAAAATGGAGATCAGAGAATCTCATGGGTATCATGGATTTATGAAGCATAAGGTGGAATTCAAATATAGCGGTCTTATGGATAAATCCAATAGTGCTAAAAAGATCTAATACCCCACTTTCCAAAGGTGAGGAAAAAGGAACCCTGGAAATTGCCTCAAGGGGATGAGGAAATGGTTTAGTTGTAGAAGAGAAGGGCACATAGCTATTAACTGCCTCCAAGAAAATCCCAGGGCTGAAAAAATGGTGTAGAACACTCCATTAAAACCTCAAAGTATGTTTCATTTATACAACTACACAGAAAAGGGAATACTGCAATTAATTTCCCTATGCCAAGGGTTTTCGGAGGCAACAAACAACCTCCGAGGAAGTAATGGAGAGTTTTTTCCATCACTACTGCTAAAGTGAACCCTGACAATAAAGTGGTGAGAGGTATTCTACTTATTCATTCATGAGTAGTGAACATACTTTTTGATTCATGTTCTACACATTCTTTTGTATCCCAATAGTTGAGTAGAATTATCAAAGCACCACCACAAATCATGAAAGTAAAGATGTCGGTGAGTACGACAAATGGGGAAGTCATTGAATCCCATGAATATAACTCCTCCACTAACAAAATATGTGGAATGAATTTCCCAAAGAACCTTCTCATAATCCCTCAATTGGAATTTGATGCAATTCTTCACATGGATTTCCTTTCCTTATATAAATCCAACAAAAAAAATCATGGGAGGAAAATCACCCCCCCTGTGGATAATTGACCCATGATTCTATACAAGTGTAAGGAGGAAGATGAATCTTTTTTAGCTCGATCATCTCAAGTGTGTATATTACTGGCTGATGATCATGCGTATCTGGATCAGATGATTGAGTCTAATGAGGCATCCATCATTGAAGACATGCCTATTGTGAGAGAATTTGCTAATTTGTTTCCCGAGGAATTTTCTAGTCTTCCTCCTAGAAGAGATGTTGAATTTTCAATTGATCATATACCTGGGGCATTTCCAATATCAAAGACATTGCATAGAATGCTTATTGTGGAACTTGAGGAGCTGAAGAAACAACTACAGGAGAATCTGGATAAAGGGATTATACATCCAAGTGCTTCACTATGAGGTGCACCAATCTTCTTCGTCGAGAAGAAAGATGGGTCAATGGGCCTTTGCATCAATTAGCGTGAGCTTAAAAAAATCACGAAAAAGAACAAGTATCCTCTCCCACGAATTTATGACTTGTTCGATTAGCTGCGTGGAGGAAAATACTTCTCCAAGGGGTATTTTTGGTTGGGATATTATCACGTAAGGGTGAAGAAGGAAGATATCCCAAGGACTGATTTTTGTACAAGATACGAGAACTATGAATTCATAGTAATGCCTTTCAGACTCACTAATTCTCTATAAATATTCATGTACTTGATGAATATAGTCTTTAGAGATTATCTCGACAAATTTGTGGTAGTATTTATAGATGATATTCTAACATAATTCAAAACCAAGGAGGATCATGAGAAGCATCTAAGAATTGTACTAGTAACCTTGCAAAATGAGAAGATTTGTGAAAAGTACAACAAGTGTGATTTCTGGTTGAAGGAGGCCTCATTCTTAGGCCACATCATCATAAGCAATGGAATATTTGTGGATCCCTCCAAGACAGCTATAATAGAGGGAGGGTTAAGGCCAACAACGGTAATAGATATCCATGGCTTCTTGGGTTTAACTGGATATTATCAATTATTTGTGAGAAATTTCTCATGATTGTCCAACCCACTTACCAAGATAACTTGGAAGGGAGTAAAGTTTTCTTGGAGTGATGAATGTGAATAAATATTCAAGGAGTTGAAAAGGAGGCTTATCACTGCACCCATGCTCACGTTACCCACAAGTGGAGAACTTTTTGTGGTATTTAGTGATTCTTCAAAGAAGGGTTTAGGTTCTGTGTTGAGGAAAAATGAAAAATTCATTGCCTATGCTTCATGGAAATTGAAAGTTCATGTGCAGAATTATCCATCACATGATTTGGAGTTGGATGTAGTGATCTTCTCTTTTAAAATTGTGGCAGTATTATCTCTTTGTAATGAAGTTTGAAATATATATGAACCACAAAATCATCAAGTATATATTCACACAGAAAGAGTTGAACATGTGCCAATGAAGATTTTAGAGCTGATCAAAGACTTTTTTTTCTCAATCCATTACCACCCTGGGAAAGCGAACAAGTTGGAAGATGCTCTATGTATAAAGGACCCAACAATTTTATCATCTATGAGAATTGAGAAGGATACAATATTCTTAGACATGATGATGATGGACATGGGAATCATTAATAATGGAATATCAAAAATTATTTCACAAATGATTTATCAACCATCTCTTTTGGAAAGGTTAAATGATCCTCAAAAGGATGATGTGAGAATTCAAAAGAAAGTGGAAAGTATCAGAAAGGGGAAATCCTCAGAGTTCAATGTTACTGAAATAGGAATTGTGAGATTTGGAAAAATAATATGTGTTCCATCATGTCCAGAGCTGAAGAAGGAACTCTTGGATGATGTAAATAGTTCACATTTATCTATTCAATTAGGAAACACAAAGATGTATCGAGATCTCTGAGAGCATTATTGGTGGGATAATATGAAGAAGGAGATCATTGAGTATACTTCAAAGTGTTAGGTGTGTCAGCAAGTGAAGGAAGAGAGGCAGAAGTCTAAGGGTATGATGAAACCAATGCCCATAGCAGCATTGAAATGGGAGAACATCCCCATGGAATTTTTCACCGGACTTCTGAAGACATCAAAAGGAAAAATTTCAATCTAGGTTGTTGTAGATCATCTTTCAAAGTCTGCACACTTCATTTCAATTTGGGGGGATTTCTCATTGGATCAACTGGAAAAGGCATACATCAGGGAAGTGGTAAGGCTGCATGGAGTACCACTATCTATTGTATTTGATCAAGATCTAAGATTCACCTATATGTTTGGGAAGAGTCTTCAACATGGTCTGGATACTGAACTAAACATTAGTGTGGTCAATCATCCTCAAACTCATGTCTAATCTGAGAGAACTATTCAAACACTAGAAGATATGTTAAGATCATGTTCAATGGAATTTAAAGGATTTTGGTATCAACATCTTCCTCTCGTTGAATTCTCTTATAATAACAGTTTCCACATGAGCATCAAAATGACTCCTTATGAATCCTTGTACGAGAAAAGGTGTAGAATGTCAGCATTTTGGGATCAAGTTGGTGAGCATAAGCTACTAGCACCAGAAATGGTTGAAGAAATGGTGGAAATGGTGAAAACCATTCAACAGCATATCAAGGAAGCCTAGAGTCGACAAAAGAGTTATGTAGATAATCATTGATGAGACCACGCGATTAAAGTTGGAGACATGGTATTTCTACAAAAATCTCCATGGAAGAAGTTCATGAGGCTTGGAAGGAAAGGGAAATTAAGTCCTATTTACATGGGCCCCATCGAGATTTTTGATCATGTTGGGGCTGTGGCCTATCGACTAGCACTTCAACCTACCATGGCCAAAGTACATGATGTATTTCATGTATCCCTCTTAAGGAACTACATACAAGACCCTTCACATGTACTCTCTTCTGAGGTAGTACAACTAGTGGATGATCTTTCTTACAAGGAGCTACCAGTGAAGATCTTAGATCATAGGGAAAAAGTTCTATGAAATAAGACAATGAACCTCATAAAAGTGTTCCAGTGATACCACAATTTTGAAGAAGATATGTGGGAATTAGAGGAAATTATGAATCTGAGTTACCCACATCCGTTTTAGTATGGGAATAGGAAATTTCGAGGGTGAAATTTCTGAATGGGGAAGATTGTAAGGACACAAACATTCATTATTGTAAATTCCTCTTGATCTAATTAAATGTGTTATTATGGTTGTATAAAATGTGAACATAATTGGTTTTATGTTTCTGGATTTTAAAATACCATTATGAATTGTGATTGTTGCTAATATAGTCCTTGAAAAATGATCATATGATTAGTATAAATATAGGGCTTTAACAAATCCAATTTACTCAGGAAAAGGAAGTGATGACCTCATCCAGTAAACCTGCCCCATATGAAGGCCATTTTTTGGAGCTTGGAAATGAGGTGGCGTCATTGTGCTTCGCTCTTGACCAAGCCCAAGCCAATTTTGAACACGATAAGCTTGAGCGGAACCGACTACGAGAGAAGTGGAAGTTAATAGAGATTTCCACCCAAGTGATGTTATTCGAGCCAACCCAAGAGTCTGTCACCATCACAAACCTTACCCTTCGGTCTTATACAGGTTTTATAAGGGGTTATGTAACGAGACCCTAGCACTATGACTATAAACATAATTATTGTATAGAGAATATACATTCATTTATTTGTTACCTTGTAAATAGTTTTTAATGAACAAATAGTATTTTTAGATAATATTCAACTAAGAAATATATTTTGATGAATTAATGGATTTTTGAATAAAATAATATTTTAATAAAATATTATGGTCTATATTCACAAATTACATTTTATTAAATATAAATTATCGTATAATATTTTTAATGCAATGGTAATTTTTATTAAGGTTTGAAAACTGTTTTGTCAAAACCCATGAATTTTTTATAAATGTCAGCTTTTATTTTAAAAGTTAAAATTGAAATATTTAGAAAATTAATTAGATAAAATTAATATTATTTTGGGAATCAGGATGTCAAAATTATTCAATGGTTAATTTATCATAATTTACTGAGACAATCTAATATTTGGGTAAAAATTAAATACTATTTAAATATATAATGTGTTTTATTACATCATAATGACTAAATAGTGATGTAATAAAATACTATAAACATCATGTTCATCCAATATATGTTTTAGAATTAAAATAATGTGATTTTAGATTTTTATGATTAATTTTACAAAACTTTAGTGGACCCTCCAAGACTTACAAAACATTTTGTCTTTTTAAATTATTTTCCTTGAGAGTGTGACTCACCTCCACATAAGCAACCCTATTATTTTAATAAGTTCTGCCATTGTAATTATAAAATATTGTTTTCCAATCCCCTTTGGAAAAAAAATGGGGAAAAACCATGGGCTGGTTTGTGGTATTGATTAGTTTAATGTGTGGGGACCCAAACCAAAATAATAAAGAATTCCCTCCCCTTTCCTATATAAACCAACCAAAGATCCCACTTCCTATTCACTCAAAGGTTTGGGAGTTTGTAAAACCACTTCTCTTCTCTCTCTCTATAATCCTCCCACGACACCCCAAGATTCAAAGAATCCTCTCTCAAGCCTCTCCCAAGCTTTTGGAATCACACTTCCAAGTATGGGATTTCTTTCTTTCTCATTTTTGTCTAATTTTATTTAAGTTGTTGTGACCTTTTTTTCAATTAAAAATGTTGGGGTATGATTTAGAACATCCCCATATTTCCCTATTTATGTTTTGATGATGGGAGATCTCTTTATCTCTCATTAATTCCTCCCATGTACACATGTTACCTTGCCGAAATTCTGTGAGCGATTTCTCTCTCCTCTTTTACATCCAAGTAATTCTTTTGTATTATGCATCTAAATTACATTATGTTTGTTGGGTCATGTATCTATATGACCCCATTACTATCCATTTCATATACATATTATGAGACACCCTTTTTTATCTCATCATCCATTTTCATGAATTCATATGTCACGCCATTATGCTCATTGTGTAGTGAATACCATACCCATGTATCTATCAAGGGTATTCACCTTTATGCACATATACATATTGAATGTTACTTTCATATATTTATTCCACATTACTTGATCGTGGAATAAATTATGATGTTGATTGATTCCATGTGGCAAAATTATGCATGAAATGAAATGATTAAGAAGGGAGCACCCTGATAGTGCTCCAATGCATTGGGTAATGTATAGTATCATGATACGTCATGTGCAATGGGTGTTGAATCATGCTAATTCAAGTAAAAATTGGTTTTAATCGTGCTTCATGTGCAATGTGTATTTACTCATGATCCATGTGCAATGAGCCTTCGATCATGATAAATTCCTTGTTAAGTGTTGTTTCCATATTTCCATGTTATGATTATCATGATTTAAACTGCCTTTATGTCCTTGTTTCTCTTATGATCAATTAATATGCCTATTTTCTAACATGTATTGTATTTCTCATGTTATTCCTTGTTTATTCCCTTAATGGGCTTTATAGCTCACCCTTTTCTTATGCATGTCCTCAGGTTATCCCATGCAATGCTAAGTATGAGGGAATGTAGTGGTCATGTAAAGGAATCTTTCAATAAAGATGTTGTATTTAATGTTTTAAGTAGTTTTGTAATGATCCTAATCCCCAAATACACTAGACCTCTCGATATTCTATGTTGTATCAAGTGAATTTTATGTAATAAATCATGTTTAGGTGTTTAATAAATCTCAGGGTTGTTATAATCAGAACCTCTAAATATTAATTAAGGAAGTTGAGAAGTGATATATGAAAAGTTTGGTCATTCTATATAGCACTAATTAGTGTGAGAAAGTGTGGTAGGAGTTTCCCTTTTATAATTTAGGTGAGGGTAACTTTCAAAAATACTAAAAATATTAAAATATAATAAGGATAATCTAGAGTAAAAGGCTTAAAATTGCTTATAAATGAATATGGGAAGACATTTTTGACAATATCTTACTAAATTTGTGATTATTTGAAATTTTTGTGTTTCTTAAATAATGTAATAAAATATTAATTCAAAAAAATATCATTATTTTTTAATTTGATTCCATTTATTTTATTTGAAATCAAATGAAACAAGACAAAGACTTAATAGGAATATAATACTTTCAAACCAATCTAATATATCTTATAGATATATTAGATTCATTATAAACATTAAATAATCCCAAAAATATCAAAATTAATACTTTTAAAATCAATTATTTTATTTGTTTTAATCAAATAAATATTGTTTTATTTTTACAGACATATTTAATGTAATAATATAATTTCTAATACTTAAATATAATTTTCTATAAATATATTTATTATTAATAACAAAATATAAATTATTTTTTATCATATCCTGATTTGTTTCTCTATGTGGACTCATAAAAGATATTAAATATAAAGAAAGTGATCTTCTATAACTATCTCATATTTAAATAATATTTAATCTATTCTCAGGGAAAAGTGTCCATTAAATAAAAAAAAATTCTATATTAATGTTTCAATGGTCTAATAATATTCATCCAATAATTTTTAGACATGAATAGGTCACAATATTACCCTTATCTTTTTTCGACCCTCATTTCATCCCTTTAACCCTTTGCATGACAACATGGTTTTTTTACTTTTTGAAGGTCAATATTGTGACTATAAAATGAAATAAGAACCATAATTTACTTTTGGATGATATTTTAAACCATATAAAAATATTTTGGATGTATATTAAATTTTTATAAATTTTATAACATTTAATAAAATATTATTTATTTTAATAAAACATTATTATCAATTTTAACATTATTCAATACTTTAAATTTTACAAAAATCAATAAAAAATATTTCATAGAAAAAAATAATTTAAAACATAACTGATGTAAAGAAAGTCTTTGGTGTTGAGAGTTATCCAAGACCAATGATGGGTTGAATGGTTTTATTCTAATGGGATATCCTTTTATCCGAACTTATTTCACCAGTTCTATCAATATATCATGTTTAGTTTTGAGGAAGAATAACATTGGGTATGAATCAGAATAAATGGATGAAAAGTTTTTTTATTCTAAAAAAAATTGGAAATATGTCTTAATGTCCCTTATAAAGTTGTCTCAAATGACTATCAATGAACTATTCCAAGTGATAGTGAGAACTTTATATAAGAGGATACCATGGTTGAGTTGACTAGAGATGAAATATTGAGATTACCTACAACTTCTGAAATTGATGGTAAATGCAGTTTTCTTTTCAATTTCATTCGACATATGTTGTGCCAATGGAATGATGATTTCTCTAGAATAACGTGTCAAGATGTTTATCTTTTATTTATTATGATGATATGAGAACAGATAAACCTATGTATATACTTAATGTTTCACATAATGGATATTTGAAATTCATCTTTGAGATCAAATTCAATTATTTATCCCAAATTTAACTTGGTCATGCTTGAGGCCAAGGGATTAGTTAATGAAGGATATGAAATTGTATTAAAGTGTGGTAGCTATTGCATTACAGGGGTCATTTGAAAAATAATGAATATAAGTTAGAAAGCCTGGAATAAGTAGTGGGTTGATCATGTTGAAAGGATATATGAGGATTTTAATCATATCTATCATACATCTAGATGAAAAAAATTATGGATCTTGGATTGGATCTAAATGAGGGGATTGAATATTTAGATGAGAAAGAATATGCTGCTACCTTTGGTGAAGAGGAGAAAGGTTTTTAAGTGAAGGAAGTGATATAGATCTTACAAAGGGTTCTCCAAGTATTTATTATGGCGCTCCTAGACCACATAGATCTCTCCTTGTTTAAGAGACTCTCTTTAAATAATGAATTGAAGAGGAAGAAGCTAAAGTTACTTGCGAAGAATAGTTTAAGAGTGCTTCTAAATCTTCTAAATAAAATAGAAATAATTATAATAGTTAAGTTGATGATTTAGAAGAAGGATCATAAGATGAGGAAAATGGATTTGGATATGGAAATGATAGTGATGGAGGTTTGGACCATAATGTTCCTTGTCACCAAATTGGATAAAAGGATGATGGGATGCCTCAGGCACTTATTTATTTTATAGTTTTATTAATTATCTCTAGGTATAAAGAGAGAACCATTCAAGTTTGATATGTGGATATTGCTGCTAGAGACGAGAATGAAGAATCTGTTGAGGGGGAGGCATCCCCAATCCTAGATAGTCACCCTATTTGTGGTGATCATGTTATGCCTTCACCTTATATTCATAGGATTATTAAAAAGACATTTTATGAGTAGATGAAGGTTGAGCCTATAGTTTATTTATAAACAATGAATTTATAGATATTTTATGAGTATATGGGTGGTGAACCAACCATTACTGATATTTAAATTGTTAATATATATGGTAATTCTTAAGTTAGATAGATGGAACCATCTCTTGAGGGATGAGATTAGTTTCCAAGGTTTGTTAGACATGGTTTTCACTACTCATATTTAGATAAAGATATTCCTTCTTTTTAAGATGGCATGTATCCTGATAGATATTTGGTAGAGTAGATATAAGTTTTAATAGAAATTTAGAGACTTTCTTCTGATGTGAATACAACTACCATTTCCTATTCACCCTCTCTTTCACCTTTCGTTACTTCAATACCAGTTGGTACTATATTCAGATCTAATTTGAAATATTTTAGAGAAATGTTTCTTTTTTATTTTAGGTTATTCTTGATAAATCTATAACCTCAAGTCACTATGTTTAGGGAAAGGGATTAATAGTATCTAGTTGATCTTGTGACGCATCATATTCATCCAGAAATGTTGCATCATATTCAAGAAGTATTAAGAGAGAACATGATGTTATTCAATGAGGTGGAGCCTTTGATATCTAAAATAGATGGGATGAGATCATACTTTTAGATTCTATGGGTGATTTAGTAGATAGGGTGGAGAATATATCTTCTACATCTTCTACATTCAGTGATCTAATTGCTTCTATTGATGTGGAGTTGATCCAGTTAGTGGTTAGAGAAGAGATTCATGCTTCTTTAAGTGGTATACCTAACCTACCTCAAGAATGTTTTAGAAAATATATACCATAACAGTGATCATAATCATATAATGGTAATAATGTATGTTAAGGATTTAAAATATGATAGAGAGATAATATCAAAGGATATAAAGTATTTTATGTTTTATATTTTTATAAAGCAGGATCTGAACACTCATTTAAAATTTATTTATGAGAACCTAATGATGCCTTTAGTGACCCAGGCCATTATAGAATAAGTTAATCTGTTGATGGTGATGAACCATGCTCTCCTGAAATTTTTAGAAGATAAAAATTATTTCATAAATGCTATAGTAAGGAGGGGAAATATTATTATGGACATAAGAAATCTCATGAAGCCCTTTCTTCATGTCTCTGGAACAACAGTGGTGGCTCAAGATGCCGTTGCAGTCACTTCCCATATGACTCCCATAGTTTCTACTCTAATATTTTTCAGACCAGGTGTTACTAGGGATCCAAATAAACCCTATCCTACTCATTTCAAGCCATTCAGTCTGACTTCCAAGGAAGTAGTTCCTCATCTCTTATCTATTATTATTTGAGACACTTCTTCTTTACTTTTTGTTCCTACAACCATCCATATATCTAATTTAGCTTATACTATTGTTCCTTCCTTTTAAACTTCTAGTTCTGACAAGGGGAAGATAAAATCAACTCTTGATCCTCCTACAAACTCCAAAAATCATTTAGATTAATCTTTTGAGTATTTTGTTTGTGGGATATTTTTGTATGAAACTTTTTTTATATATTATTGGTTGTAATACTATTTCTTTTTCTCAAGAGAAATAATTTTCTTATTTTAATTTTATTTCATTACATTTCATTTTTTTATTTTCAATTTTTGATAATTCCAAAATTGGGGGAATGAATCTAGGGAATTTATTTATACATTTTACATTGAATTTTCTTTGATACCATCCTTTATAGTGTTTTTAACTAATTAATTTGTTATAATGAGTTCACTAATATAACAATAATATTATCCTTTGATACATTCATTAATTATATTTCCTTTAAAACCATATGTGCTTAGTTTTTTCCTTTCGTACTATTTTTTTCTTTGATAGTATATTTTTGAAATACCTCTGATATAATTTCCTATTTAACTATCTTTGATACATTGTCTATTTCCATTTATTACTTTATTACCATCTAAATTATACTCAATATATGTGATACCTTTATGATAAAAATCTAAATAATGTTTTTAAAGTGATAAGTTGTTATATTTCAAAAACTCAGTTTATTCAATATATGGTTTAAAACATTGCCATGATTTTTTTATAATAAAAAGGCAGATATTTTTGTTACCCTTATTTTAATGATAAAAAATAATGTTTTGTTATGATATTAATCTGGTTTAGGATTTTTGAAATAATTTTATGATATAAGGAAGTTTGGTGGAATTTAGGTTAAGTGTGGGAAAGGCCCACTAGCAGACATGATTCACAACAACCATGAAGAATCACAGTCCGGATACAAATTTGAAATATTACAGAAAACACCTACCATTGAGGACGGCTCACAACTAGGATGAAAAATCATCTATGTAAGGAAAAGTCCTACTACTAGTAAAAATCCATCATCAATATGGAAATTTGGAAAAGTATGAGAAATAACCACCACTATAGGATGACCCACCATCAGAACATAGTCACCTACAAATTTTGAAAAGTTTGAGATGGCCTACCATTGAGAAGAAAAGTAACTATTAAGATGAGTCACTATTGAGAAATAACCTTCCATCAGCCTTACTCACTACCAGCCTAAGTCATCGACATAGTTGTTTAACCATTCAGAAGTGTCACTGCCACCTTCAATGTTTAGTTTGAATTGACTAGTAATAATGGATATTTTATAAAATTTAATGATGAGATTTATTTTCATGATTGGAATTAAAATATTACGGGAATGCATTAATGTGTGTTTCTGTTGATTTGTATGATGAGCAGAGGATTCAGATGGTCCTCCTTCCATATAGATGATATTATAGAAATCAAACTCTCTCATGCAGTAGACATATAGAGACATTCAAAGATACACAATGAGTGATTCAAAACACATGAAGTGAGATAAATCTATATTTAATAAAACCTAAAGAGTGCCACATGATGAGAGCTTTCACACTAAATATTTCTTATAAATGACTATGAGAACATGTAGCCCAATGAAAATATAGTTCCTTCCCACAATTAGAACAAAAAAGTTCATGAAACTTTTATTTACTGTTATTTTCAAAAACTGAACTTTGGAACCTCTTCAGGCTACATATAAAGAGTCACAAGCTTCAGATCACATCAAACCAAGAAACTTTATCTTCCTTACAACTTTAGTTTCTCTATCTCTTTTTTATATTTACATTTTGAGTATTGAGTGTTTAATCATTATATTAAACACACACAATGACTCATGTACTTTAACTATAAGATACTTGATATCTTATTAACTCTTTTAACAACTTTTTACACATGTGTTGTGAAATAGGTCACTATGTTGTATGTGTTTGTTATTTTCCCACTTTAGTTTTGAAATAGGTACTTGTGAGTCTTGGATAATTATTTTTTTATTTTATACCCAATCCATGTTTTGGATCTAGATTATTTTATATAATCTACTTGGAAACATGTGATTTCCAAGTGGAGTGGATTAAGTCTTAGCTTGAGATTAAACTTCTTGTATTTATTCCAAAGTGTTCTTTATTTTGTTTTATTTTTAAAACATTAAAATGAATTTGTTTTAGACTATAAACAAAACAAATATTTGGATTGTTATTCTTAATTAGTGTTTATATAATGTTTTTATTACGAAAAATGATATTCTAAGTTAAATTACTTTTTTTTACTATTCTAACTGAGATTTAGTCAATATTTGAGAAATATTTTAAAAGATAAAAAAATCATATCAATATACTATTTTGATTAATGAGGCTATTTTAATGAAAAGCGGGATTCTGTTTAAACCTTTTTTGAACAGAAATTTTTATTGAGTACTCAATTCACCCCCTCTTGAGATACTCACTCTGACCAACATATGTGTACGCATGGGTATGTGCATGCATGTATGTATGTATATATGTGTATGTGTTTATGTATGTATGTGTATGTACGTGTTAGTGTGTGTAAGTATGTATTTGTATATATTCTTGTATGTATTCATGTGTATGTGTATCTTTATTTATATGTACTTCCATGTGTATATATATATATATATGTTTGTGTGTGTGTATAAGTGTATGTGTATGTTTGCTTATGTGTCTATATGTGTAGGTAGGTGTATGCAGGTGTATGTATGTGTATGTAAAATGTTGGTTTGTACATGTTTATGAGTATGTGTATGTCTATTTTTTTTTTATATATATGCATGTATATGTATGATCATGTGTATTTATTGGAACCATATAATTTTTTATTGTATTTGTTATCAATTGGGTTTTATTGTATTTTTTTTGTGAATATGAAATACTAGAAGTAAATCTAGTTATGGATAGTTTTTAGAAGTTAGAAGTGGATATTTTTTTTAAAGTAATGGATGATCCCTTGTGTGTGTAAGGGTCACTCGAAAAATCTCTTTTATTTCATAAGATTTAGAAGATATTTCATAAGTGTCAACAATTGTAACATCCAATTTCTGTCATTCAGGCATTTCCCTTCTCTTGGTTCACTTTACTCTTTAATTTCGGTTCATCTTAGACTCTTGAGGATAGATATAATTTTTTGATGAAAATTTCCTAAATTTTTTGATGAAAATTTCCTAAATTTCATAGATGTATGTTTCTTTAAATTAATTGAACTTGTGTATAAATGTGTCAACAGATTTATGGGGTTCTCCATGAGTTTGGAGAAAGTGTCAGGGGGTTTGCATTTTTCTCTAATAATCTAGTGTTTTCACTATTTTTAGAACTTACATGTTTTGTAATGGGAGTACACAATGTGTATTGTTATCTAGGATTAGGTCATGACTTGAACACACAACATGAAACTGTACATTCTATGTGCTATCAAAAATAGGGATTTTAATAAAAAGGTGGTGTGTTTTTAGTGTATTCTAGCTTTATGGATTATACGACATGTAAAGGAGTCACACATCATGTAAGGATCATGGATAGGTCTTTTAGGAAATCATATGAGTGATTATTTATTCTATTCATTGTATCCTATATTTTATTTACCAATATCTATTCTCCAAAAAATTTAGGAACCTCCACTCCATTTGAATTGCCTTGTCTCAGTGATCAATATCCATTGTAGTAGGGTGGAATTTCTCTAGGTATGTAATCCTAAGATTTATTAATTACCTTTGATCATGATATCACTATTTCATTGAGTTATCATATTCATTGATCCATGTTTTGTATTCTCTTTTTTTCTTTCAAGATAATTCATGTGATTTCCCTCTGAGAGTCGTTCCTTTGTTGTTTGTGGTGCAGTGGGTGTGATTTCTTGAGGTATGTTGTGATCTATCCTATTTTCCAACCTTTTTTTAAATTTAAATCAATTATGAGATGTGGGGATTTATTATTGGGCCCTAGTTCTCATAATTGTGTTCCCTTTATTGCTGGATCCCATTGCTGGATCCCATTGCTGGCATGTGCCACCAGATTTTTAAGGTAGGTGGTTCCATGTTTAGAATGTGTGATATGAACTGTATTACTTTGGGTTTTATAAATATAGTGGCATGATAAAATGATTTTATATGAGTGGGTGTAAATGGGTTTCTAATAACATATAGTTTCTCCATGGTTTGGTAAATGAAAATGTGTTTTCAAGGAATTTTAAAATGGATTTGTTAAATGGGTTTCAAAGAACTATTTTGTTGAAATGGTTGGCATAATAGATCACATGAGAATACTTGGATATATAGGTGGAAAGTGTAGTAATATACCTCCCCCAATTTATTGGGGGGGGGGTTATTTTGGGGGTGTTCTGCTACACCCTAAGGATGTTATTATAGGGACGTGTTAGGATTGCTGGGGGGTTTTCTTTATGGAGTTCTCCTTCTCTCTCTAGATTCAATACATATATTTAAATACATGATGCAGGCGATTGTATATGATAGGTATCAGTATCCTAGCTATCCCTACCTAGTTTGATCCTTGGTGTGATGTTTTCTAGGCGCTGGATTCTATTGTTTTGGTTTTACTTCCATAGTTTTGACATGATATTTGATACATGATTTGTTTTGACATGACTACATTTTTGTATATGAGATGATTTGAAAATATTTTACCTCATTTTATTGTAAATATGGATAAAGAGGAAATTACACTATTTTTCCATCCAATTGATATAAAACTATTAAATTGGTTATCATAACTTTTTTTCATTAATGTTGAGCATGATTGGATTATTTTATAGTAACTTGGTACAGAAAAGATTGGTGGGATCTTACTGAGCCTGTAAGCTGACACCCTGCGCATCCCTTCAAAGATGCATAGAACTTGTTATGTATTTTGATAAAGGGAAAGGTGATGTTACTTGGTGAGGAAGATGGGTATTCTATTAGATGGGTTGGGTAGTTGGTGGTGAGATGGTAAGATTTTTTCTATGCGACTAGATAGAGATTATTGGAGTAGCTATTTTAGATTATTCATAATTTGCAGTTGTAATTGTCTCTTTGAGATTATTTTTCTACCTTTTTAGTTATTTTACTTTCTTTTTTCTCTCTCTATTATGAAATGTATATTCAGATTTCATTTTCAAATTACATTCTGTATATGAATATATGTCACACTGTCTACATCTAGTTGGGTGAAATCATTCCATCCGTTTGTTGTTAATGACCAGTTACTGAAGGCCTGACAATGGGGATGGAGAATGCCATTTGGGTACATAGAAATATTGGTTGGGTACTAGTTTGGGAGGGTATATGGGTTATGATTTTCATATTTTGGTATCATAGATAGTTTTTTTCTCACGAGTCCTTGTCTCAGGATGTTTGGTTGGTTGGAAATAGGATTGATGGGACTTGGGAGGTAGGTTATGGTGAGTTCAGGAGTAGCACTTTCTATTATGAGACTCAAGACACCATGGGATGTCAGGATCTACGTCTTCTATTTTGATTTTGGATCTTTATATCAATTTTCTATTATATATTTTTCAGTATGAACTGATATTATTATATGTCGAATTGTTTCTTCTATTTTAGTGTGTATCAGTATGCCTCCTAGAAATATTCCACAAATTCCTTTTGAGGGTGAAGATGATGATCCCACTACTACAAAACATGCTTTTAACTATGTTAGAATTAGTCTTTATCAGCATTGGAAAAGTTCTGAATACCTAAGTGCGGTTAAAAGGCCAAACCGTTTATCAACATAGATAAAGGGTGTCTTTATCATTGCAAATAAATGAGCTGATAAAGAATACATTTATTAGTGCTGAGAAAAGAACCCATTTATCAATGCATTTGTTTAGCACCGACAAATGTAGGAATTATCATTGCTTCTAAAAGATTTGATAAATCTCCCCTTTATCAGCACTACTAAAAGTACCCATAAAGGTATCATTATTATCTTTTTAAAAATAACTTATAAACATACCCTTTATTAGATCTTTTATAAGCGCTGATAAATATACCTTTATCAATGCTTTTAAAAGTGTTGATAAATGATATATTTAATAGGGAATTTAGTATCGGTGACAAGGGTGAAAATTGTAGTGTGATGCTACAAAACACTACATCACCATAAATAGGTGTAGTGTGCTATAACAACACAAAATATCATCCAAAATAGCTAAAACAATTCCAAAATAAGATACAAATTCTGGATTTAAATGAAACAATTTTTTTAAAAAAAATACAATCAAAATAAAACACTATTATAGAGTATGTCCATTATGTTTTTACAAAATTAATGTAAATTTGGAATAAACAGAGCAGTTGGAGTCATAATAATAATACTATGAGTTGAATTGTGGTGCGACTAATTTATACATGTCCCAAATTACTCATGGATCATTGTCCTAAAGTATCAATACAATCAGAATGTGTTTCCATAGTTTTCAGTACACTACTTGTTTTTAAAAAATGTTATTTTAAACTGCAAACATGCACTTTTAGAAATACATATGGAATCATGTGTGAGTTTTAAATGAGACTGTTTCATACGCACCACAAATTAATTGTGAATCGTTTCTCCAAATTATCAAGACAATCTGAGCACGTTTTATTGGTTTTTAGTCTGTGACAATGATTATATTAAAATGACCTTTTTAAACTCATAACAGACACTTGAAGTCATAACGGTCACACCATGCATCAGATAGAGGATTGGCTGATTCCTACACATCAAAAATTACACATGGATCAATGTTTATGGGGTACCAAAACAATCCAAATGCGTTTTCTCTATTTTTAGTATGGTGGTTGTTTTTTCACTAAACTTAATGTAAATTTGAATACAAATACCATCATTGAGTCATACCAGCCACATAATGCATCAGACTGAGGTGTAGATGATTGCTACACATCCAAAATGAATCGTGGATAATTTTCAAAAGGTATCAAAACAATCAGAATTCATTTCCTTTGTTTTGAATACACAACTTTTGTTTTTAACTAAAATTTAATTTTACATTAGAAAAAAACACTTTCAGTAATACAAGTGGAATTTTTTATGGGATTCACATGAGAAAGATTTATACACGTCAAAATGAATTATTAATTATTTTTCCAATTTATCAAGAAAATCCATGCATGTTTTCTCACAGTGGGTGATTATTTTTTGTATTAAAATTTCAATTTTAAACTGATAACGATCCCTTAGATTCATACCAATAACAACATGGATCAAATTAAGGTGAAGTTGATTCATATATATCAAAAATGACATATGGATCATTTTTTAAATGTATATAAACAATTCCAATTCATTTTCATTGTTATGAGTATGTCAGTTGTTTTTTTTTCACTAAAATTAATGATAATTTGGAATAAAAAGATGTACTTGGACTCATACTAGTACCATCGTGCATCAGATTAAGGTGCCTCCAATTTTTATATTTTCCAAATGACTCATGAATCTTTTTCAAAAATAATCAAAACAATCTAAATGTGTTTCCTCAGTTTGGAGTATGCCAATTTTGTTTTTTTAACTAAAAATATATTTTAAACTAGAAACATGTACTTTGAACCATGAAGGTGGCATCGTGTGTGTGTTTTAAAGGAGATTGATTCATACACATAATAAATAAATTATGATTCATTTTCTTAAATTTTCAACACAATCTGAGTATATATTCTTAGTTTTTAGTGAGTGTTATTTTTTTGTATTTAAATGTTAATTTTAAACTAATAACAAACACTATTGACACAAACCCTCCTCGATGACCACAATATATCAATATTGGTTTTACTCTAATAGTTAATTCATACACCTATTGACTTCATTGGTTGATTACAAAAATATTTATTCAATAATTCATGTTGGATTATATACCTCTTTGATGATTGGGAGTGGTACAGATCTTTCTTCAATAATAATAGTATAAAAATTGAAGCTCCGAATACAACATGATATTACAATTGGATTACTACCCTGTATAATATCACTAAAACAAGTGGTGAAAAACATTATTTCAATAATTCACCTGAAGGACTTGAAAAATGGATCTTATCTTAACTTACAAGTGTTGTGTTCAATTTTAAACAATTTTTTTTTAAAACACAAACATCTTATGATCTTAATTCTCCTTCATTTCCCAACAATTTTATTGTTTGAAAGGCAACTCTTCTTATCCTCCCCCACCCCATTATCCACCTTATTCTTCTCCTATGCCTCCCCCTCCACATCAGTCTCCATATCTGACACTACCTCCACCTCCAAAATTTCGCAATAATTTTATTGTTTTTAGGTCAAAAATTCTAAACTAATTGATTTCATCCTTTATTATTTTCCTTGAGAAAGAGAGTATAAATAATATATAATTATTCTGACACTAATTATTCATACCACAAATATATTTTTATGATAATAACTTATACTAAATCACAATCATATAAGGTAATCACCTAAATTTGTTCTCAGCATACATTATGACAAAAAGTACAATGCCCACTCATCTATAAACAAATTGATTTCTTATTTTGAGTAACTAGGTTGTCATAAATCTTGATAGTAATGAGAAAATTTAAACAAACAAATGATTATTAAATATATTTAAGGAAATTGTAATTACCTCCTGGAATTACATGTTTGGATGATGGTATTTTCATGATTTCCAATTTCTCTCTAAAATATGGAAAAATAATATCAAAAATAAATTTCATTAACTTTTTTGGACACTGTAGAATCATTAACCAAAATAAGTATTTTTTTTAAAAAAAATTTATAGTCAAATATTTCTATATATACCCTAAAATGTATCCATTTATAGTAATTTATAGGCTTTATCCCTTCAAAAATTGACTTCATGCTATGATATGGCTTGTATTGAGTGACAGCCATATCAAATAAAATTCTTATTAAAACCAATAATGAACATATAATTTGAATTTTATCTATAAAATGTTGATTGAATTGTATTACATATTCACAGTACCCATCATGTGTGGTATGTTGGTTGAATATCAAAGCATTGGATAAAAAAACTAATATTTAGGGTGTCCATATTGACTTCTATGAGCATCCAGTTCATCCTAAAAATTGAAATTAATTATTTAATGAAAAAACAAAAAATATATTTTATGTGATCATATTGTTGTGCCTTAACTTTTCATTTTATGAATAAAAAATAGTCTACCATCTGTTGTTTTTTATTAAACTCTTGAAGTAACTGATCTTTTTTCTTCTCAATTTCATTGCTCTCCAATGATAGTTCTAGCATATAAATGACATAGAAAATATTGAATCCAAATCATGATTCACACGATATTCACTTTATATAGTTGGGATATAAATGACTGTACAAAAAATGAATATTTTTAAACTTTAATGAACATATTATCTTGATATTTAGATAGATTTATTATGTAAATATACATTATGTATATATTACCAACTGAGACTCCCAACCATTCATTTTGGAGAATATTATTATGAATCTTGGTACCAATTACATCTGTCATTGAAATTCCACATATATATTCTTCATATTTAATGTAAGGCATAGGTTTATCTTTAAACGTAGTCTCTATATGATGTGTTAATGATAATAAATGTTACTATAGAAATTGTAGGGGAGAAAGTACACTCAGAAGGTCATTTTGTTCCTTGATCGATTTAGTATAATTTATTGATTAGACCATCCATTTCTCTTCTACTTTATTAATCTTTAATATCTTACCTCACTTAACCCTTTTATCATCAACTATTACATATTTTTCATATGAATTTTTTTAAAGACATACCTCATCTATCTTTATAATATTAGATGCCCATTCAATGATTGCTCCAATAGTAGCTTCGACTATTGTAATATCATGACCATCAAGTTGAACATTAAACTCAATGGCTGACTCAAAAGCTACCTCAATACCCACTCTCATGTGATCTTTTGGGAGGTGTTGATTGTGTAGATGGTCTCCCGAAATATTATACACTATACCCATCGTAACCCCGTGGTAGATGGTATATAAATTATTCAAATGACATACACCTATACCCTTTATAATTTTAGTAATATAAAGTTATTAGATGTTTTTTGATTCACGTTTAGGAGAAATAGTAAATAAAAAATTTATTACCCCCGGTAAGTTATGTGGTTAGGGGGAATGACTAGCCTCAAATATATTGGGATCATTTGTTTCATGTGAGTATCTTTCCTCCACCATCAGATCTCTTTGATCCTTTATTATACATTGGTTTGAAAAAACATGCAACAAAATATTACACTCCAGTGATTCTATTTGTGTTATAAATTGTCTTGTCATATTATATATATCTTATTGTGGTTTTATCATCTCGAAAAATGTTCGAAGAGAGACTCCAAAACCTAATCCTCTAACATGAACATATTTTTTAGACCACATCAAATCTACTAAAAGTATCTTTTCTTCTGGTATGGTTATAGTTGATTGTTGTGCCTAAAACTTTTTAAAAAATGTACATAAATAGATATTTTTTATATTATATTGTTATAATGATTAAAAAATTACAATTATGTCATACTTACTCTAGATTCCCAAAATGCATTTGTGTTTTCATCAACTAATTTACCCTCCTTGTTTACATGTTCCTCCTTCCATATACCATAATATGGGATGGATGTGGATTCACATTTTGATTCATCAATATAAATATAAACAAAATTATATATATATGGTTTCATATCACAAAATTAAACTTTTATTTTTTATTTAAATTACATACCAATATTTTCTCTAATAAATCATTCCCCATCCTTCTTTTGTGATAAGGGTACATTGGTTTTGATGCACGTTGTTTATTTTCATAACCCTTTTTATGTTTCATAAATTAACACTTTTGAATCAGGTTGGATAAAATAAATAATGTCAAATAATATATTATTGACTGAAATGAAACTAAAATGATTTATTATTATGATGATTGGTGAAATTAGTCGTTTTTTCCTACTTTATAATTTGTGGATAACTAAGTTGTGGGTGGGGGTTTATTTTTTCCTCACCATCCCTAAGTTGTAACTTTTTCAGAAGATTTTGGAATCTTCTATGTGATTTTATAGAGGTAATTAAGAAAATTTAATTATATAAATATTCTACAATAAAAAAAGTCTTCAAAGACTAATGAAAATTAAATAAACATTTCATTAAACAATTTTTTTGTAAAATTGAGAAATTTTATTGTTACATTATCATTACATATTTCAAAGGTATTTTTTCATTACAGGTTGGATGTAGTACCATGTATCAATATCAATCTAAATATTCATCCCCATTGTGACCCCAAGATAACTAATGAACATTGATTTGTGGGGTCAATTGGTTGGATGCATTGATTCCGACCAACCTCAAATTTTATACCTTGACTTCTTGACTTGATACATTTATTCAAAATTGTGATGCTTCATCGTTGTTGTTTTTTCATCAACATGTTGTTGATCCCCTAAAAATTCTACAATTTCATCATCAATAGTATGTTCTTCCTTGTGATTCGTATCTTCGTCATGTTCAGAAGACATTATCATCATGAGTAGTCAAACAATTAATTTGCATTGAATAACTACAATACAATACACTCAATGCATAAAAGTCCACAATTTCATTCATCATGCATGAAAATTGTTACTGTCTTGAACAAAGATATACTAATTCAATAAAATATTACAAATAACCTTAACTACATGTATTTAATCCATCCTCATACAGTTGATTATATTCCATCTGTTGATGATGGATTTTACCCCCTCTTTCAAACTAGGCCTTATCCCATCATTGTGATTCCAATGTTCATTGATGACATACCTCCCAAAAAGTAACTATTTATTTTTGTTATTTGATATTTATCTCCCAAATATTTTTTGACATACACCTATGTTCCTTAAACTAATCTAACCAAATTTCATCCCATACCATGTACTGGTGATCATTTTGGATGACTACTACTCAAAGTAGTTCAAAAACCATAGAAGAGATTGGGGATGAGTCTCAAGAAACAAAATAAAATAATAAATGTTCAAAAGTTGAAATTTGAGTTTCCAATAAGGTTCAAAAATAAATTAAATGAAATTTTAATTATTTTTTCTAATATATAAATAAAATTGGTAGGATTAAGTGCTGTCAAAAGTATCTGAGTTAGTCATATTAGAAAATACTAATCAAGAAACCAAACAAATTCATTCATTATGTCTTTATTAATTTTTTTGTATCAGTTTTTATATTCTCATGAAGTAGTAAATGAGGAGGTTGAAAGGATGGAACTGTTTTAGAATGAGTTGAGAGATAATGTATTCAAATCCATGACATAAAATTTGATAGAGATTAATGAATATAATCCGACTAGGATGTATTTCATTAGGGAACTTTGGAACCATAATTATGGGAAGAAGGCTAGTATGAAAGAGTGAGTACAATCCATCATAAATATATAGATGGGAAACAAGAATATAAGGAAGGTTTAAATATGGATAGCGAATGTTATTTTTACTATAGTATTGATGTATTATATTTCTATTCAAAACACTAATAGTTTTTCAATCAAGATGCATAAAATTGTGGAATTTTATTCATGGAGTGTATTGTATTGTATATCAATGTTACCAAAATGAATCCTTATGTAAACAAAATTATTTGTGAAACCTGTGGTAAATTTTTATGAAAAGTTATTTATGTTGCTTATGACTGTTATGTGTTGTATTCTTATTTTAAAAAAGTGGATGGAGAGTTAGTTCATAATGGTCTTGTATAAAATATAAAAGAAAAATATATCATAATAATGATATAGAAATCTTTCAAATGAATATATATATACTCATTATAATATCTCAATTTATAAATCTAACACATATTAAATTCATCTCATCGAGGTGTATCAATAATCATCAACTTGGAGGAAATTTTTACCCTCAATTAAGGATGATATACCCACTTTTGCCTACTACTATTGTTTTAAATCGACACTCAATACTCTTTTTTTAAATTCTTACTTATAGAGAATATTGATATTAATAACATTATAAATAAGTTCTTATCACAACCCCCGATGAAATATAAGATACTTATAAATAAATAGTAGGAAGCTTATGTGTCCTGAGACCATTAACAAGAGTATAATATACTAGGATTGTATATATCACTATAGAAGAACTATGTCTAGCATCACTTATTGACTACTAATCCATAAATAATCTACCATTCTTATCTAATGACCCTTCTGAGAAGGAATTTCTCAAAAGGACCATTAGAGGTTCCCCAACTCACCACATCAATAGAAATATTTCAAATTCAAGAGGCAATAAGGATTACTGTTTCCTCAGAAACTATATTTATGGAATCACCCAAAATGTCTGCTCAATTGAAGAGGAATTAGAATACCTCAACTCTAATGGTCTTCAAGAAAGTAATCTCACCCCAACCTTCATTCAACATCTCTTCTGTCTACTCAAAGATTCATCACCTTTCAATTTTTGATATTTTTTAATCCACCATAAGACCCCTCCAATAACATACAAACCATTAAAGGGTGAATTTTACAACTTATGCTCAGAATTAATCTATAATTACATTACTCTTATAAATGAAATGAATCTATTCAATGTAGTCCTAATTTTATTATTAATATATATTACCATAAAATCTTAGAGGAACCATGTATACCTCTCATAATTTAAAATTATACCACATACCTTAATGTAGATCTATAAATTACTCTTGTAAATATGGATCAATATAAGTTCTAGCATACATAGGATATTTATTGGATCCTTCCTATGAAAATATAGGGGTCACAGTGGTGAAATATTTCATCTAAGTGTATAGATTCACATAATTTTTTATTAAGAACCATATTCTTTCAAAATAGGCACAAAAAATTTATATTAAATGTGAACCTTATATCCCTCTCTCTCAGTCATTTATGTTTTAATAAGTATTTTAAATCTTTATATTAAATTTAAATGATTTTAGAAGCATTGTTTTAAATATAATTATGAAACAACTAACTAATAGTATAGATAAAAGGGGGTTACTAAATAAGATTTATTCATTAATAAATTATATAAACCAAATAATAACTAATAAGTAAATAAGAATGCATTATTAATTTGTTATTTATGTTTCTATTAAGAAAAAATTTTAATTGATTCTAGAAAAAGAGTAAATAAATACACATAAGAACATGACATTTCATATATTCTTACATATTCCTACATATCAACTACAAAATAAGGGGTATCAGACTCAAGATGATATTCCATGAAAAAAAAACAACAAAACCCAAGAATACATATGGTAACTCAAGTATCCAACATGATAATGTTATACAGACATATATGTGGATTAATTCTTATGTCTAGAATGTTTTTTATTTTTAGGATATAATAAATACCAATATCCCTAGTTTCACTCAGATTCCAATTTATTTCATTTTTGACATGGTATACCCTAATAGTTTCCAATTCAAGTTAGCACATCACCTGAGATACACTTCCCAACCACTGATGTCTTGTTTCAATGCTAAGGTGTATATATATAACATGTTTGATAAATGGGTTAACCTCTTCAATGTTAATCTAAACTCAATTTGATAATGCTATAAAGCATGCATTACCTTTGTAGCAGCTTGTGGTGTAAAATATATTTTATTTATCCATGCAGGCCCATGCACATATGTTGACTAAAATTACTATATGAAAACATCGTTATACATCTTCAAAACAATATTATATAGAGGAAAAATATGAAATAGAACCCGTCCTTCTATTTCGGTAGTGAGGAGATGAGATGTAGTGTTCATCATGATTAAGAATAGTACAATAATTCAAAACATAGAACCCAAAACATCCAAAAATGATATAGATAATTTTTAAAATAACATACATTTGATTCAAGCCCTGATTATTATGAGGTAATGTAGAGGATTTACATCGACAGTAGAGGAGTTCCGCAAGAGCATGAGAATCATGAGCGACTGAGTCACAGTTAGGGTTCTTTAAAATAGATCAGGGACACTTCTAACCACGCTTTTTGGAAAGTGATGATTAATACGATATTTATGACTGCTAAATTGATAAGCAAAGATAAAAGGGATATTTATCAGTGTTTTTTCACAAATAGAATACATATTTAACAACGCTAATGTTCAAGTGATGATAAATATCCCTTTTATCAGCTGTAAAACTTTAGTTCTGATAAATGTTTTATAATTATAATTATTTAAATAAATTTATTATAAATTTATAATTATTTAAATATATATAATTATTTATTTATAATTATAAAAATAAATATTTAATAAATATTACTAATCTATTTATAATAGTTATAAATATATAAATTTATAAATTTATAAATTTATTAAATATAAATTTATAGATATATTTATATACTAATATATTACTAACATTATTAGTCGACATATAATCTTTAATATCTATGTTTTCAAAATTAGTGAAATTGAATAATTCTAAATGTGTACACTTTAAAAATATTTAAAATATTGTTAATTTTTATTAATTAAATATAAATTATTAAAAAATTATGGATATATGTTGAAGTGGATAAATACATATTTCATATAATAAAAAATAGTAAATAAATAAATATAAACAAATAATAGAAAATGATAAAATTAAAAGATTAAAAAAAATAAAAAAACAATAAAAATTAATACCCTAACTATAGTATTAAAAACGAATAAATAAAATTGACTGATTAAAATTAGAATATATTAAATGTATCATGTTATAATGAAATTATAAAATATAATAAAATATGAATAAACTATATGAATATTAGGTGTATGTGTTTCTATATATTGCGTAAATATATTTGTGTGTGCATTTGTATATAAAAATGCACTAATTAAATATATATGTGTATGAAAATTCAATTTATCACATGCCATTTGATATATTATGACCCTCACTTTAAAAAACATAATCATTACATAACATTTTAGGAATACAAAACCATTATAGAAACAGACGCCCAAATACTGTAGTTCGTATAGTACCTTATGAATCATGGAAACATAAACACTGGTACATAAGTGAGCTAAATTATCTCTCATTACATTCTTCAGGACTATAATCCTTCTTAGAAACATCAAAAATAATACATATCTTCATTAAATGTGGTGGGAAACATAAAAAGGGGTGAGAACAAATGATCAGTAAGGGAAAATAAGGGAGACAGGTAAACATATAAATTATCATAATGGTATGAGAACATGATTATAAAATAGAAGATCATACCTTGTGTATCAATGATCATATACGTGAATCACGACATAAATCTTGGAATTTAATATGACATGAATCAAAAGGATTTAAAGGACATAATCCATGAAAGCATAACATCAGAGTAGGACATGAAATTGTGGAAACACATAAGCATATACTAATTTCTATTATTTCCACGACATCAATGCCAAGACCATCTTAGTGGAAAAAGTATTTTACTAAAAATGGTGATCCCCCATTTCAGCCATGTATTACAGAACCAAGTAAATCCTCATTCAAGCAATGTATTACTGAACTGAGAAAACCCTCATTCCATCCATATATTACTCAACTAAGTAAACCCCCGTTCCAACCCTGTATTACTGAACCGAGTAAACTCATTCTAGCCCTATCAATATCATGAGATAAAAATATTAATACATTGGAGGGAGATATATGTCGCTCTCTTCACATAATTAAATCATGCATACATGTGTGTTAAGATCATAAATGGGCATATGATAACTTATATAGTGAAAAGGTTATCATAAACATGTAAACATATCATAACATATGGAATGAGACAGGTTTCATAGTCATTTAATCATAAATCATAACCTTGGATTAGAAGTTGGTTTCAAAAACATATAACCCATGAAAGAGATACAAGTTTCATATACGTGTAACCCTTGTAGGAGAAATAGGTTTCATAAATATCAAGATATTATGCATAACTCATTAATTGAAATAACATGAATGGATCCTTTAGATTATTTCTTAA
Source organism: Viscum album (assembly GCA_963277665.1). Classification (NCBI taxonomy): domain Eukaryota; kingdom Viridiplantae; phylum Streptophyta; class Magnoliopsida; order Santalales; family Viscaceae; genus Viscum; species Viscum album. The sequence continues at coordinate 1,715,529,133 of OY728125.1, forward strand.
AAAGGAATTATTAACCTCAATAGAGTCGATCGTAGATGGAAAATAATTTTAAAATATAATCTAAAAACATTTCATGAGGAAAATATAATTTCCTGTCTGAAAAATGATTTTTAATTCATAAAACCATTTTAAAATTATTTTCTTATAACATACCTTGAAAACTTATAAAGTAAAAAATGAATCATTTTGAAAAGAAATCCTTGAAAATATTTAAAATAATATTCAAAATATTGTAAAAATAATTTTCTTTGAAAACACTTAAAAACATTTAAAGAATTCTTGAAAATGTTTTAAAAACCATTTTATTGAGAATAAAATGATAAATTATAAATAAATCTTGAAAATGTTTTGAACATAATTTTTCATGAAAACATATAAAAGAATTTTGACAACATGTTGAGAACAATTTCCTAGAAAACACCTTGAAAACATGTAAATAAGGAATGAAAACATTTTTAAAATAGTATTCCATGAAAGCATATAAATGAAGTTTGAAACCATTTTGAAAAAAATCATCCTTGAAAATAACATTTAAAAACATTTTCTTATATATTAACATTTTTTTATAAAACTTTAAAAGGAGCTTCAATGAAATGATGACAAGAAAATCAATGCATATCATACGAGGTCAAAAGAACATTTCTTTTGCGATGTACAATGGATTGAAAGATTCATTATTTTGAAAGAGAAAAGAATATTCCTTTGAAGAGATTTGTAAAATAAAAAAGGGTAAAAATTCCATTTAATGATCATAGGATATAAATAGATTATTTTGGGAAACCCGAGTATAGAAAAAATGGTTTTAAAGGAACACAGATTTCCAACTGAAGAGAGGGTAATGTCTTCCTTACTAAACACACATTCTTAACTATCTTATGTACCAATGAGTAGAAATATGTTACCAATACATGATTATTTAAGTAATAACCACAATATAAGTAAACTCATGAATATTAATTAGAGATTAAATGTCACATATATGACATATTTTAAATGTATTTTTCATTTATTTTCCATTCATTCTTTTTTGGGGGGTTTTCCAAGATTTTATGGAGGAATGGGTGAGTCTTCCTGAATTGGGCCAAACCATGAACCCAATACCAGATTTAAAAATAAATTTTGTTTCTTTTATAACTTTTTCAATTTTTAATGTTTTTAACCCATTAAAATTAATAAATGTCCTCCCATGACCTATTAACACCGCGATTTCTATTTGGAACCCTTAGTAATCCATAATAATGGTGTATTTGGTGTTTTTATTTAAGGAATTGGGCAATCCCAAAGGCCCATTTCCAGTTTTAAAAACAAAAATTTTATAATTAATAAGTTATTAAATTTTATATATTTTTGTATGATTCTAAGTCTCACCCAATCCCATTGAACCCGGATGCGCGCCAAGAATCATTACCCACTCTTTGGAGCTATATTTCATTGGGAATTAGTGCATAACATTATGGGGTTTATCAAATCGTCCAGAATTGAAGAGGTAACTTCATTCTTTCTGAACTCTCTCAATTCTTACTCTTTTTCCTCCATTACAGTTCCTATATAACCTCTTAATCCTTTTTTTGAACCTATATTATAGTTTTTAAATTTTTAAAATTCATCTACTAGTGTATTTGGGGTGATTCTTAAAGATCCCTCAGGTAAGTGAGTCTCTTTCACTCTTCTTTCAATTTAATTAGGGTTTTATTTTTTGTTATTAGGGTTTCTTCTCTTATCCTTGACATAAATAAAGTACATAAATTAGGGTTTTGAACCTATGGTTTAACCTTAGGTTTTATTGGTCAATTCTTGTGGTTTTAGGTTTGATCCAGGTCTCTCTTGGTGAGACAGTGGTGTGATTTGATTTTTGCAAGATGATTCAAGGGGTTTCATTAAATTGGTAGGTGATTCCATGTTTTTGAAATTTATGTGAATTATATTACTGTGTTTTTGATATTTTCAAGTCTATTTAATTTTATTATGGCTTCCAAAATTATTTTTAGTGGCATTTTTATTGAAAATGAGTTTGAAGTGACATTTTTAGGTGAAATTGGGTGTTATTCCTAGAAATCATTTAAGGGTTCAATTGGGGATGCCCTATAAATACATAGTTTATTTTATTGAAAATTAATTGTTCTTAAAATCATGTTTTGAATATTTATACCATTTTTTTGTTTCTGTGAAAATTAATTTTAATGGTGTTTGTGGAACATGTGATTTTTAAGTGCCATGTTTGTTAGAAAATGGAGGTTTTACAAAGTTTTCATTTCTTGGTTCACTTGGGGATTCCCAAAAAATTGATTTTTTAGTTTTATTGAAATATATTGGGATGAATTATCTATTTTGGTAATTTAAAAGTGTGCAGATAGTGTGAAATGTGAGGATTTTAATGAGTTTTGGGTGTAAAACAATGCAGGGTTTTGAGAAGAATTTTTATTGAAAATCAAAGTGTTTTGTTGTGTGTTTTAAGTGGTAAAAAATTTTTGTAGATACTATACTAATTTTATGTGAACAATAGTGGTTTTTGATATGAAAATGGATTTATGTAGCATTTTGAAATTTTTTGAGCACAAAGGTGGAAGCTTGGGTACCTAGGTGGGGCGGATGTGTACTAGTACGACTAGTGGACAGGATGGGTTTTGTCCATGTTTCACTTATAATTTGGATAAATACAACACTAAATAAACTATATGGATGATGCATGGGGACCAATATGTTATGGGTATGGTCCCTACTAGTGACTCGTGCACGAGAATGGATTTGACTTTGGATACTTTTCACCGAGGTATGAGGTACATGGGGACCGAGACTATCTAGTTCCTAGAGGTGTTCCTGATTTTGTTGCTAGTTGTATTTGTGGTATGTGACCATGTATTGGGGTGTTTTGGGATCTATGTTATAGTAGATAACATGTATATTAAAATATTTTAACTTTCTAAAAAATTTATCTTGAAAACTATTTTCAATTGAATCTTTCATTTCTTGGAATTTGTCACTACTTTTCATTGCGTATTAAAACTGCTTGCTCTTTCACATTATATTTCTTGCTCTTTGGAATAATTGGATGGTATCCTATTGGGGTAAGTCTCACACCCTAATTACACCCCTTGGGTGTAAGTAGACTTGGTTATGTTTGACTTAGGTAAAGGAAAGGCTTTGGGTTATGGCAATTCAGGGTGTTAGTTTCCATCCTTGATGCAGAGTTGTGGAGACGACTTGTGGGTGATGACCCTTTATTGTGTGGAGTCCTTGGGGCTGTCTTGATTCTAAAATTATTTGTATTTGGACCACTGTTATTGTCTTTGAACCAATGCATTCAGTTCTGGTTTTTGATTAAGACTTGTTTGGATCGAAAATTTCAGATTTATATTATGGATTGTTTTTAATGTTTTATGCTTTAATACTCAGATAAATCATTCCCAAAACTAAATTAATGATACCCAGGAACTTGTTCCAGCCTATGGGGATTGTGAATGCCCTTAGGTCCTTTTCACTAGCCAGGTTTTCTACCGATATTGGTGGCAACTAGAATCAGTTCGTGACAAAATGGTATTAAGGGAGGTTAATGTTTCTGGGTTATATTCCTATTTTGGGATGAGTCGGGACAGACAGAAGCTAGGACTATCGGGTCTTAGGTTTTTGGTTGTGAGTAGGGTGCATGGCCTGCACCTCTTGTGGCAGACCTTGAGTCACCAGGGGATGTTTGAATTTATGGATTGACTTCACATCCAGGTGAGACGTGTGGGCTGTAGAACACACGTGGACATCAGGTAGGGGAGGATTAGTTGATTATTTTATTACTAGAATGTGTTTAGATTATTTATATTTGATTTATTTGATTAAAATTTTCTGAATTGGCGCATTGATTATTGTTTTTTGATTGCTGCATTTTGTAGAAACAAGCCTCCCCGGAAATCTCCCACGCACGCACAGGAGGAAGCCAAAGAGAGTTTTCCCACGTCAATTGATCAGAGACCAGTTGAGGCTATGGTCGGGGCTATCCAAGATCTGGGGTAGGGACCGAATCCTTCTTCTATTACAGTTAGGGAAGAAGAGACGAGTCCTAGAAAAAATAAATCTTATGAGTTTCTAAAATACAAGCATCCTACCTTCTGAGGCAGCCCGGAACCGTATGAATTAGAGGAATGGCTCAAGAATATTGAGCATATGTTTGAGTTATTAGAAACACCCGAGGAGATCAGGGTAAAGTGTGCCTCATTTCTATTGGAGGATCCTAGCCGTTAATTGTGGGAGTTAGTGCTTCAGTCTAAGATGAATGAGCAGATGTGCTGGGGAGAGTTCAAGGTCGTCTTCAATGAAAATTACTACCTTAAGGTCTTGCCTTATGCTATGTCCAGAGAGTTCATAGACCTTGTTCAAGGGAATCTATCTGTGATGGAGTACACCAACTGTTTCTCGGATTTTGTTCGGTATGCTCCAAAAATTATCTCCAATGAGTAGGTGAAGGCCCATAGGTTTCAGAAATTCTAGTGACCAGATATATAATCCTAGGTGTTCTTGTTTAATTTAAGGACCTATGCTGAGGTTGTTGATTGGGTATGCATGGTGCAGATTGATAGGAAAGTAGGGGCTAGTTTCTCTGGTTCATTATTAGTAGTGGGAAGTGGCATCTCCTTAGAGAAGAAAAAGAAGAAGATGGATTATGTAAATAAAGGAGGGGGCAATTCAGGCCACTCTTCCAGGCAGTTTTCATCTGCAGCTTCTGTTGTGAGATCGGTCATGTGCCACTAGTGTGGGAAGCCTGGAAACATCTGACCAGCATTTCCACTTACTCTGAAGCCTTGTTACCAGTGTGGAGCTATGTGGCATTTGAAGCACTTCTACAGTGTGGCAAATCCACTCCCAAGTGGGGTAGGGTCAGTGGCTTCAAGTGGAGTGCCCTCACAGTCCGAGCCGTTGAGGACTCGGGGATCTCAATTTGGAATCCATGGTGGTAGGGATGGGTCATCTTCTAGGTAGATCCAGTTCAAGGCACAACCATAGACTAGTATTCATCCTTAGGCAGAGATCAGACATCTTCTTATAGTGGATCAGGCACTAGCATGATCGGAGGCGGAACCATCGACAGTTCGAGGTACTATTCTGATTGTATCTTCTATAGCTGCTGCTCTTTTTAATACGGGTTCCTCTATTTTATTTATTTCTTCCCATTTTGTGGGAATGATGAATTTTCCAACTGGGTTTATGTCTTTTGTGATAGAGTTGGTTACGCCGTCGGGAATGAAGGAGAAGGGCCTGAGGTTCCCCTCGTGTGGGCTTTCCATGTAAGGGGTTGAGATAGAGTGGGACCTCTTAGTTCTAGATATGGAACTTTTGTACATAATACCTGGAATGGATTGGATAGTACACTTCTAGGCACACATTTATTGCTGCAGGCATCTAGTGAGTTTAATGGAACCTGATGGGAGTCGTCAGGTTTTTCTGGGATAATGGGATCCTCGGTCGGGTCGTGTCGGACCTCCACTCCTAGATTTGGGAAGTCTTACATTCCATTTATCATCTATCATGATATAGTATGATGGTATTACCCGAGGAGGTTCACTACCTCATGTAGTGAATGAGTTTCTGGAGGTATTCCCAAATGATTTCTCATGTTTTCCCCCAGAGTGTGATTTAGAGTTGTTGATTGATCTGGCACCGGGAACACATTCGATATCTCTTCCCTATTATTGCATGGCCCCCACCAATCTGAGGGAATTAAAAATATAGTTGGATGACTTAGAATCCAAAGGATTCATTCACCAGAGTGTCTCTCCTGGGGCTGCTCCTGTGTTGTTTGCGAAAAAGGCTGACGAATCCCTCTGGTTGGGCATTGACTATCGGAAGCCAAATAAGGTAACAATTAAGAACAAATACCATTTTCCCAGGAAAGAGGATTTGTTCCATTAGTTTAAGGGGGATAGGTTCTTCTCAAAAATAGACATGCGTTCGGGTTATCACCAGCTTTGGGTGAAGGAGTCTGATATTTCTAAGACAACCTTCCAAAGCAGGTGTGACCGCATTGAGTACTTTTTCATGCCCTTCGGATTGACAAATTCTTCAGCAATTTTTATGGCACTCATGAATAGGGTGTTCCATCAGAAACTTTTTTCCTTCATTGTGGTGTTCGTGGTTGACATTCTAGTATACTATGGCTCTGAGGAGGAACACGAACATCACATGAGGATCGTCTTGGGAACATTTTGGGATCACCACCTCTATGAAATATTGTCTAAGTGCACATTTTGGATAAGGTAAGTGAGATTTTTTGGGCATGTGATCTCTGTGTAGGGGGTTTCAATGAACCCCGAGAAGATTAGTGTGGTTATTTCATGGGTGCGGCCAAATAATTTTTTTGAGATCAGGAGTATTCTTGGCTAGTATGGTTATTACATGTGATTTTTTCAGGATTTATCTCATCATGACTCACCAGTGGCCACACTCACTCGAAATGGGGTGAAGTTTTTATGGGGTCCTGAATGTCAGACATCGTTCGAGGAGATAAAGTGGTGGTTGGCTACCTCCCCCATGCTGATTTTTCAGAGGCTAAAAATGGATATATGGTCTATTGTGATGCTTCAGGTAAGGGTATTGGGTGCGTGCTTATGTAGGATCATCACATAGTGGCATATGGCTCTCGCCAAATCCGACCACATGAAAAGAACTACCTAATCCATGACTTGGTGTTGGCAGTGGTGATGCAGGCATTGAAGACTTGTCATCACTACATCTTTGGGGAGAATTTTGTGGTATACTCCGATCAAAAAATCTTGGCCTATATCTTCTCGCAGAAGGACCTCAACTTGAGGCAACTTCGTTGGATCGATTACTTTTAGGGGTTAGACTTTGACATTGTCTGTACCCCAGTAAATCATAATGTGGTGGAAAATTATTTGAGCAGAATAATTTTAGTGCAGGATTTGAGGAAGTCAAGTGATGAGTGGACTTTATGGGGCTCCTTTCTCATATTCATGTGGAGACTAGAGAACATAGTGGAGGGACATTCTTGGGAAGTGTCTAGTTGACTCCTCTGTTGGGTTTGATTCAGTGTGAACAACCTAGTCATAAGAATTTTATGTGGTCGAAGAAGTGTATTCATAGTGGGAGACATACTTTTATTGGCCATCATCTCCGGAGGGAATCTTGTGATTCAAGGGTCGTTCAGTAGTTCGGTTATCTCTACGAAAGGTGGTGATGGAGGGCAGCCACTAGTCTCAGTGGTTTTTCCATCCGGGAGCCATCAAGATGTATTAATATGTTGTTCGGAATTTCTAGTGGCCTAGTATGAGATAATACATAGAGGACATTGTGTCGAGATGCTACACATGTCAGTAGGTGAAAGCAGAGCATTAAAGGCCCTCAAGTTTGCTCTAGCCACTTCACATTCGTACTTGGAAGTGGGATGTGGTGGCCAGGGACTTCATTATTTTCTAACCTCATACACCTCAGGGTAAGAATTCCATTTGGGAGGTGATTGATCATCTGAACAAATCATCCCACTTCATTCCGATCAGAGATACAGCTAAAGCAGATGGGTTGGGTCATTTGTATATTCAAGAGGTGGTGAGGCTCCATGGAGTCCCATCAGCATTTATCTCAGATAGAGACCCCCATTTCACTTCTCAGTTCTAGGAGGGCCTTCATAAGGCCTTGGGGTCTCAGATAAATATGAGCATGACATACCATCCTCAGACGGATGGTCAGATAGAGCGGGCGAATCAGATTTGAGAGGACATGCTTCATGCATGTGTCTTGGAATATGGAGGTTCTTGGGATATCCTTTAAGGAATGGTTGAGTTTTCTTATAAATACATTTACCAATATTCATTTTGAATGGCTCCTTTTGAGGCGCTTTATGGTTAGCCTTGTCATCCCCCTGTGTTGGGATGAGGTAGGTGAGACCTCACTACTGGGGTCGAGTCTGGTGGGGGAGATGTCTGAGAAGGTCGAATTGATTAGGCAGCACTTGTTGATAGCTCAAAGCAGTCATAAATCGTATTCTGACTGGAGGCCTCGATACCTAAAGTTTTCTGTGGTTGACACGGTATTCTTGAAAGTGGCCCCTCGTCTGGGCCATCGTCGACTGGGGAAACAAGGGAATCTAACACCGTCATATGTTGGCCCATTTGATATCACCGAGCATATTGGAATAGTGGAATATAGTTTGGCCTTACCTTCTTGTTTGACATCCATCCATGACATCTTTCATGTCCCCCAGTTGAAGAAATGAAACCCAAATCTGTCTCATCTGATGAGTTGGGATGAACTGGATATGGAGCCTAACTTGTCAGTTTTTGAGAGGCCAGTGTAGATAGTGGACTCCCAAGAGAAGGTGATTCAAGGGAAGTATATTCTGCTAGTCCGGGTTTATTAGAATCATGGTAATGATACAAATGAGACATGGGAGCAGAAGTCATGGGTTGAGGAAGAGTATCCATTCATGTTTTTTGATCAGGCTTCCGATTAACTTTTCTGGATGGAATGTTTTTACAGTGGATAGAATTGTAACATACATGACATGTTTTAAAGGTATTTTTCATTTATTTTCCATTCAGTCTTTATTTTGGGGGTTTCTATGTCTTTTATGGAGGAATAGGTGATTTTTCATGAATTGGACCAAACTGTGAACCCAATTCTAGATTTGAAAATAAATATTGATTCTTTTATAACTTTTTTATTTTTTAATATTTCGCACCCATTAAAATTCCTAAATGGCATCGTCTGACCTAATAACACCACCATTGTAATTTGGAACCTTTAGTAATCCATAATAAAGGTGTATTTGGTTTTTTTATTTATGTAATCGGTTCAGCCCGAAGGCCCATTTCAAGTTTTAAAAACCAAAGTTGTTTAATTAATAAGCTATTAAATTTTAAATATTGTTTAGTAATTACAAGTCTCACCCAAGCCCAGTGAACCCAAAAGCGTACCTAGCCTCTTTCCCCCCACTTTGGAGCTCTTGTACATCGCGAATTATTGTAGAACATTATTGGGTTTCTCAAATCATCCATAATTGAAGAGGTAACTTCATTCCTTCTTAACTCTCTCAAATATTACTCTTTTACCTCCATTCTAGTTCCAACATAACCTCTTCATCCTTCTTCAAACATACCTCTATGTTTTTACTATTTTAATATTCATCTACTGGAGTATTTGGGGCGATTCTTCAAGATCCCTCAAGTAAATGAATCTCTTTCACTCTTCTTTCAATTTTCTTAGGGTTTCATTCATTGTTCTTAGGGTTTAATCCCTCATCCCTATAGTTCCTAATGTCCAGAAACTAGGGTTTCGAACCTAGGGTTTAACCTTAGGTTTTCTTGTTTAATTCTTATGGTTTTAGGTTTGATCTATGTCTCTCATGGTGCAGCGATGGTGCAATTTGATTTTTGCACAGAGATTCAAGGGTTTTCATTAAATTGGTAGGTGATTCCATGTTTATGCAATTTATTTGAATTACCAGGATGAGGTTTTTATATTTTTCATGTTTATTTCATTTTATTATGGCTTCCAAAATTATGTCTAGTGTCTTTTGTATTAAAAATGAGTTTGAAGTTCCATTTTTAGGTGAAATTGGGGGTTATTCCTATAAATCTTTTAAGAGTTCAATTGGGGATGCCATATAAATACTTAGTTGATTTTATTGAAATTTAATTGGTCTTAAAAAAATGTTTTTAATGTTTATCTCCTTTGGTTGTTGCTGCAAAAATGGGTTTCAATGGTGTTTGTGGAACATGTGATTTTTAAGTTCCACGTTTGGGTGAAAATAGAGATTTTACAAAGTTATCATTTCATAGATTACCTAGGGATGACAAAAAAAATTATTTGTTGGTTTCATTGAAATATATTGGGCTGAATTTTCTATTTTGGTAATTTAAAAGTGTTCACATAGTGTGAAAAGTGTGGTTTTTAAAGAGTTTTGGGTGCAAAACAATGCGGGGTTTTGAGAAGAAGTTTTATAGAAAATAAAAATGTTTTGTTATGTGCTTTAAGTGGTATAAAATGTGTGTATATACTATACTGATTCTATGTGACTATTAGTGGTTTATGATATGAAAATTTATTTATTTATCAATATGAAATTTTTTGAGCACAAAGGGGGAAGCCCGGGTACCTAGGTGGGACGAATGTGTACAAGTATGGCTAGTGGACCAGATGTGTTTGGTCCATGTTTCACTTAACATTGGGATAACAAAAACTCTAACTAAACTCTATGGATGATGAATATGGACCACTAGGTTATGGTTATTTTCCCTACACGATAGTCTCGTGCACGAGAATGGATTTTACTATGGTTACTTTACACCGATGTATGAGGTATATGGGGCCCGAGACTATCTTGTGCCAAAGGATGTTCCCGATTTAGTTTCTCATTATATTTGTTGAATTTTTTCTTTTATTGGGGTGTTTTTGGAAGTAATTTCTAGGATATAACATTTCTATTTAAATTATTGAATGTTCTGAAAATTTTATCTTCAATACTATTTTCAATTGAAAGTTTCATTTCTTAGAATATAACACTACTTTTCTTTGCATATTAAAACTGCTTGCTTTTTCACATTGTATTCCATGTTATTTGGAATCATTCAGTGGTATCCTATTGGGATTAGGATTACACCCTACTTAAACCACTAGAGTTTAATTGGAATTATTTGTGTTTTACTCCGGTAAAGGAAAGGCTTTGGGTGGTGGCGGTTCGGGTGTCAGTTTTAATCCTTGGTGCAGAGTTCTGGAGACAACTTATGGGTGAGGACCCCTAGTCATGTGCAGTCCATGGGGCTGTATTTCTGCTATATTTATTTGTATTTGGACCAATTTTATTGTATTTAAACTAATTCATTCAGTTATGGTTTTTTTTCTTAAGACTTGTTTGGCTCAAAAAAATTAGATTTATATTATTGATTTTTTTAATGTTGTATGCTTTCATACTCAGGTAAATCATTCCCAAACCAAAATTAATGATACCCGAGAATGTTTTCCAACTTGTGGGGATAGGGAATGACCATCGGTCCATTTCACAGTCCAGGTTTAACGCTGGCATTAGTGGCAAATAGATTTAGTGTGTCACATGAAGCATAATAATTCAACAAATGAATCATAAAGGTAAAAAATCATAAAAAATGACGAGACTGTTTCATTAAACACTATTAAGTTGGTAATATGGGATCATACTCTCCATGAAAGGGAAGGAAATTAAATTCATATTAAAATATAATTAAAATAATGTTATTCAGGATATAACATGTAAAATGGAAGTATATACAACTCAAAAAGAGTTTAGGTGCATAACAAAATAAGACTCTCAAAGAAGGAAAATTGAGACAAAACTATTTTACCGATTCCGTAACTTTGGAAAGTGAAACCCCATGAAATAATGATCATAGAATGGATATTTGAATCACCAAAAATTTATTACATGACACCTAGAATATGATCATGTTCAGTACATATATCACACAAAATGAAAGAGTGGAAACATATCTTTTATCTAACATAAATTAAAAGTGAGATTAAAATTCCTTTACTTTGTGTCGTGAATCTCTACGTACTCCTACAAGGTTTTTGTATAAAAAATATATGTTTATTATAAAACTTTTAAAGAATAATATTATTATACATAATACCATATATGGGTTATTATGAATTTATATTACTCTCTTGTTAATGATCTTATGTTAAATTTTTTCTTCGAGTAATCATTCTCTTTGTTATTTGCATGTGTCCTAATCTGTTACAGCGTTGGTCTTTAAACTAATATCATGATTAAAAAATGTATAATGTGATATAAATATCAGTAATATACATTATATGTAAATTATAATATTTTATGTCATAATTATGTATGAAATAGAATACACAGTTTTTGGAGACGGTAAGTCGTTCGTACACATGAACGTTGTTTCCATTTTTATTATCATATTAAAAAAAAGTACATAAATGAAATATATATATATATATCATTATTATAGAAACATTAATTTGTCATATATATACCATATATGTTCTTTAAAACCATCTTTAATACATTCCATGTGGTGTGTGAATGAATCACATCGCTTTGCAGGGGCGGTAGCCCACACTTCCTCAAACGACATTATTATATTAAATGAAATGGAAGGTAAAATAATTTGTGTTGAAAAATGAATAAATAAGATTAAATACATAATACATATAATATATTAAATATATATAGAGTGTCCATCATAATGGAAACCATGATTAGTGGTATAGGGGATATGAACAATCAACGTTTCGTGAGTCAATAGTTTTCCGTACACCGAAATAGTATGTTCAACATCCATTAGATGGAGGTTTTTCTAAGTGTAGATCTGAAAAATTACATAAACACTTCCTCGTATACTTATTATACTATTTTTTCCCACAAGAAGGCAATAAAGAGATTGGATGGGGTGAAGAAGGAAAATAAAGGAAATGATCTTGAAAGAACACGTTACCTCTAAATAAGGTAACTCATTTTGGTTTTTGCCAAAAGGTTTCCTTGATATGGTTTCTTCCCAAATGGATTATTCAATGTATAAGGGATTATTTTTTTGAGGCTACATTTTCAGACCATGGGTTAACATAATGGTTTGAGAGGTGTGACGAATGGGTACTAGTGGTGGCCTTTTATAGGGAAGGGAAAGAACTCACATGGAATTTTTAGAATTAAATTAGGTGTGAATATTTTATCACTTAAATAAAGACTTAAAAAGATCAATAATGTAAGATTTATGTCAGAAATATGGAATTAAAATGGGTGTTTCACAAGTTTCAAGGTCAGTTGGGCAATTAATTATAACGTTTATCGCCATATTAAGCTTAATTTGGCATTAACCCATGTGATTAATTTTAATCACTTTTACTAATAATTTTGATCAAAAATTTACATGGACTTATTAGAATATATATATTAGAATGAATCCAATGGTTTATTTCAGATTTTTTAAATTCCAATCAAAGATGTGTCAAAATTAAGATTAGTGCTAATCTTGTAGGCGAGACAAAATAACATGGTTTTAAAGTTGGAAAAAGTTCAAAAGTTTGTTAAGATTTTATATTCAGTATCAAAGTGGAATTGATTATAATGAATTTAATTGTATTAGTAGATGTAATATTTATCTAATTTTTCCTTAAAAAAATTATAACATCATTTATCATTAATAATTAATTATACAAAAGGCAGTTTTTATCTAAAAAGAAGTATTTTTCACTATTCATCATAAAGTGAAGTTCCTCGAAGAAATACCTTAAATTCACCAAAATCTAATTTAGACATTTAGAATTTAAAAATAAATTTTATTTTATCAAATTAAATTTATAAGTTTTTCTAAAATTACTTTGATTATTAGAATAATTTCAATCAAGAAAATGATATTTCTAGGCATAAAAAAGAACCAAAAATATTATCTTTCATTGTCATTATGTTTTATTTATATAAAACAACAATATTTGAAAAGTATTAATTACTATTTTTAATGGATAGGTAATAATTATATTATTTAAAAAATTGAAACAATAAAAATATATTTTTCGTAGAAACTCAGTGTTGCATGCATCGTAAACCAAGTCGGTGTTTCTTATAGTGAAAGCCAAGTTAGTTTTGTGTGTAGCATAAGGAAAGTTGGGATTGCGTGTGAAAGGAATGGCTGAACTAGTTTTTAATATATATATATATATATATATATATTTAATGAACTATTTCCAATGTCATGTGAAATGAATAATATTGAAATATTTAATTAATTTGAACAAAATAATTCTCAAAACAAGTGAATGATTGGATATGGAGGAAAAGAATAAATATTTATAGGAAGTGATTAAGGTCATAAATCACAAACAAGTGAATGATGAAAGGAATGTTGAGGGACTCAATGTTATAAATCTCTGATGAATTTAAAAGGCCATCACCTACACACAAATTAAGGTATCAAGACAAAAAAATTTTGATCACTTTCAGAATGTTCGGTAATTATTGATAAATTCCTATACAAAAAAATCATTCTAGGGTTGTGCCTTGAAAAGATTATATTACATCCATTACCTCATGGAATGAATGTCCGAAAATTAACTTTGATGATTAATGGACTAAAATATTATTTTAACTGATCTTAAGGCACGTAAAAGAATAAAAAGTCTAACTATTTGTCTCTTAAAAAACAACATGAATTAATCTATAAAAATTAATAATAATAGTTCATCATAAATATTTATTTATTAAAAATAAATACACATTAACCAGGACATCATGTAGTTCGATAGTAGGCATGAAACTCTTATCATCCTTCGGTCATGGGTTCAAGACCCATGGCCATTCCGGACATGATTTTTTGTCCCCCGACATAAATGATGTCCTTTTTTAAAACTGCACTTATATAATATATAAGATGTAAATCCTTGAAATAAGGTTAATCATTGATTAGAATTTTAACTAAGGTTTTTAACACAAACATAGTGCCTATAAATTTCCTCTGTAGTTTAACTTTAACTTTTCATGAAAAACTAACATTATAACCTATCAAAAAGTTGAAAATCCTAAAACATGGAAAGAGAGTCATGAAATAAGACAAAAATTGATTCCCCAATATAGCAAAAATTTGCTCCTGGTTGTCATGTTCCATGAATGTGAATAACCTCATTATATATTCTCTTTAAACATTATAACAACATGAATTACCATAAATTGTTTTGGAAAACAAGCATGGTTCCCCATTCAAAAGTATATTGGATTTACTCCTTAAATCCAAAAATTTTGTAAACATAACTTTTTTTAGCATGAAACACCTAAAAATTGGTCCTTAATTAGTTCCAAGGTAATCAGTACTGTCTGATTTACTTATTCATATCCTACATATCATTACCCATACAACATTATCTTAACATAAAGAGAATGTTAAGGGTTACCTTCACTTAGTCAAAATGTTAAAATTCATTTATTAACCTTTTTATTCCATAATGACCATTTAAAATATTATTGGAAATCCTTATAAAAACATAAACTGAACAATCCATCACAAATTTCTATTATAAATTCTGGAATCCAAATGCATAAATACTTTAATTACTTAATTCGTAACCCATTGTCAAAAAATACCTTTTTCCTTTCACATTTCATCTGTAGTCTCTTCACAATCATCAATTTATCCACTACCCAAACCACCTTGTTGATTCTATATAGGAACATTCCTCTTGGGACATTGAGTTGCACAATGACAATTTTTTCCACACTTAAAACAATTAACCTTTGATGAGGACTTATGGAGGAAAAAATACTCATCCATTTCGTTAACTGAACTCTTCATTTTTTCCCTTGCAGTCAGTTGCTTTGTGTCCTTCTTTTATAGAGTCAAAAAACCTTCTCATTCCTCTATCACATTCACTTAGGTTATTATTTCCACTTTCTTAACAAAATGGAATCTGAATCTTGTTTCTTCTATGGTTTTCATTAACCAAACTCTCAGAAAACATCTTCTTTCTCATCCATGGTGAGTCCATGAGTAAGTTAAGTTAACCATTTTAAATCATGTTCCATGATAACTATTTAGGAATGATCACGAAATCATTCACACCAGTGATCATCCCACATGATTACTCACTAGAAAATCTTCCATCACATTCAATATTAATCTAGTTCCTTCTAATTCCTACAATTTACTAAAACTAGAATCATAATGTGATAATTACTTGTCGTAGAAGAAAACAACATAGTAATGAAATGAATTACTTATAGGATGTATAAATCAGGAAACCATCCATAATATATGAAATATTTATTTTATACTAGTTTATTCATAGCTAACTTACATCTAAATCATTGGTGATGGTTCATGAAGAGTTTGTGAAATCTTAAAGCACATCCACAAGGAGTGTCAAACCAAGCGTGCAACAACGTCCATTGTCATATACAAAATTACCTCGATTCAAGCCTAGAGAATATTGTCAGAGTTTTTACCCCTAGGCACATCTATGCCAAATCCTTATCCACTAGATGTATCTAGACATGAATTTATATCATGGACACCACTCACTCTATCTTTAAAAAAATTCTAGGACATTTTCTTAAATGTTAACTCCTCCTTATACTTATCCTTAGAGACATCCCTATACATATCCTTATAAATAATCCTATGGATATCACTAATGTGTTCTCATCCTAGTTTCAAATGGTTAACTATACCTTCTCTCTGATACAAACTATAGAGACCCTTGCTTTAAAAAATATAAAAATTAAATAACATTTTTGAAATACTTAAACAATATAAAAATATATGCCCAAAGATCATATTAGGTATAGTGCCATTGGAAACAAGGAAACATGAACACTGGTATATATGTGAGCAACAATATCTCTCTTTAGGTTCTTCACGACAGTCACCCTTCTTTGACACATCAAACACAATACATATATTCATAACCTAGGGAAAGAAACATAAAAACGGGTGAGATCAAATGTTTTGTAAGGGTAAACAAGGGAGACATGTAAGAATATACATGAGCATAAGGGTAAGAGAACATGATCATGAAAATAGAAGATCATACCCTACATATCAAAGATCAAATACATGAATTACAACTTAAATCTTGGCAATTCATAAGACATTAATCAAAAGGAAGTAATGTAAATAAGCTATGAAAGCATAACATAAGAGTAAGACATAAAATGGTGGCCACACATAAGCATATACTAATTTCTATAGTATCCAAGAAATCAATTCCAAGACCATCATAGTGAAAAACTTCATTTACTAAACAGATTAATCCCCTATTCAAGCCCTATATTACAGAACAAATTAATACCTCATTTCAGCCCTATATTACTGAACCGGGTAAACCCTCATTCTAGCCATCAATTATTGATCTGAGTAAACCCTCATTTCAACTCTGTATTAATAAACTGAGTAAACCCTCATTCTAGCCATGTCTTTCTCTTGAGATATAAATATTTACCAAATGCATTGGAGGGAGATATAGGTCTCACTTGTCACATAATGAAACCACAAATACATGTTCCATAATATCATAAATATACATATCATAACCCATGAAATAAAATGGGTGTAATAAACATGTAAAAATATCACAACCTGAGGAAATAAATATGTTTAAAAGTAATTTAATCAAAAAGAATAACCTATTAATAGAATTTGGTTTTAAAAGTATATAACCCATGAATGAGATACAGGTTTCATATACATATAACCCATGAAGGATAAATGGGTTTCATAAATAACAAGAAATTAATCATAACTCATTCATAGAAAGGAAATGAAAGGAAACTTTTTATCAGTTATTAGAAAATCATGAGTAGAATTAATTGATGTCATCTTTGATAGAAAATAATTTTGAAATCTACTTTGAAAAAAATTATTAAGGAAAATATCATTTCTTATTTGAAAATGTCTTTTTAATACTTAAAACAATTGGAAAATAATTTTCTTAGAAAATTATTTGAAAAATTATAAAGAAGACATGAAATCATTTTGAAAAACGTTTTCTATTAAAATAATTAAAATAAGATTCAAAACATTTTAAAACCAATTTTCTTTGAAAAATCTTATAATCTTATAAAGAAACATTAATTATTTTTTGAAAAAAATTTCATTGAAAATAATTTTAATACTTATAAAAAATTCTTGTAAATATTTTGAAAATTATTTTTTAAAAAAAATTATCGATGTATCTAGAAAACTTTTTGAAAACTATTTTTGGTAATACACTTTGAAAACTTGTAAAAAATGATTTAAAACATTTTGAAAACAATTTTCTACAAAAAAAGATAAGAGTAGTTTGAAACCATTTTAAAAAAATTCCATTAAAATAATTTTAAAAATATTTTCTTAAATATTAAACTTTTTAAAAATATATATATAATGGATATTCAAATAAATCATAGTGGGTAAATAAGTACATTTCTTATGAGGTCAAAAGAACTTTCATTTTGCATGAAAAAAAAGGTTATAAAGATTCCTTGTTCGAAAAAAATGGATATTCATTTGAAGAGATGTGTAAAAAAATGTTAAAAATTTCTTATAATGATCTTAGGATATTAATAAATTATTCTTGGAAACCCTTATTTATAAAACATGGTTTTGAACGAACACATATTTCTGACCGAAGAGAGGGTAAAGTCAGGCTTAATTAAGACACTTTCTTAACTATCCTATATTCCAATGAGTATAAATATGGTACCAATACATTAGTATATAATGAATTACCAAATTATAACAAATTCATTAATATTCATAAGATATGGAACCAAATAATTCATCAAAGGAAGGATAAATGTAAACAATCTTGAAAATCCATGAGATTGTCTCAATAAACACTTATAACTTGGGAACATGGGATCGTACTCTCCATTTAAGAAATGGAAATTACATGAAACTAATGATATCAAGAAAATAATTAGATTCATGATATAACATTTAAAATTTATTTATATACACTTTTAATAATAGTATAGGCGCATAACCAAATAAGAGTCTCAAAGATAGAAAATTGAGACAAAGTTGTTTTACCGCTTTGGTAACGTTTGAAAGTTAAACTCTATGAATGAAGGAAAATAGAATTCATATGTTAATAAAAATAAATTTAATTTAAATATACATAAAATAAAATTATGGTCAGTACATACACTACAAATAAATAAGATGTGGTGATCATAGCTTGTATCTCAAAGAAATCATAATTGAGATAAAAATCCCCTTACGTTGTGTCCTGACACTCTATGTACTCATACAGGATTACTGTATAATAAATATAAATGTATTATAAAAATTTTATAGAATAATATTATTATACATAATACCATAATAGCATATATGGTATGACTTTATATTACCCACTTTTTAATGATCATATGTTAAAGTTTCACTTGGGGTAATCATTTTCTTTGTTCTTCGCATGTGTCTTTATTTGTTATAGCATAGGTACCTATAATTATATCATGATTAAGGAAGGTATAAATTTATATAAATATCAGGTATATCAATTATAATTACATTTTAATATTTTATATCATAATTAAGTATGAAATGGAATACACTATTCATGGATACTGTAACCTATTCGTACGCATGGACATTGTTTCTGTTTTTATTGTCATATTTAAAGAAAGTATGTAAATGAAGTGTATATGTATATATATATTTGTATGTGTATATATATAATTATTAATGAATCATTTATATATAATATTTATAATATAATTTAATTAAGTAAATCCTTAATACATTCTATGTGGTGTGTAAACGAATCACATCACTTTGAGGGGGCGGTAGTCCACACTTCCTCAAACGAGATTATCGTATTAACACCCAATGGAAGGTAAAAAGATCTATGTTGAAAAGGGAATATAGATGCTTAAATAAATAATAAATATAATATATTAAATATTTAAATATAGTTTTCAACATAACTTTCACCATGATTGGTTGTAAAGTAGAAATGAATAATCATTGTTTCATGAGGCACTAGTTCACCATACACTGAAATAGTATGTTCAACATCAATTAGATGGAGGTGTGTGTAAGTGTATGTCAGAAAAATTGAATAACTAAATGCAATCATATGGATAATACAGATGTTTCCACAAAAGAATTTAATAAAGAGAGTGGAATGGTGGAGAAGGAAAATAATGGAAAGGATCTTGAAATAATAGGTTGCCTCTAAATCAAGTAACTACTTTTGGTTTGTGCCAAAAAATTTCCTTGAGATGGTTTTTTCCCAAAGGGAGGATTCAAAGTCTAAGGGAAGATTTTTTTGAAGGCTACTAGGAATGATCATGGGTGAACATAAAAGGTTTTAGAGGTGTGAGGAATGGGTATAGGTGGTGGCCTTTTATAGGGAAGAAAAGGACTCACATGGAGTTTTTTGAAACAAATTAGGTATGCCCATGTTCTTAGATAAAAAAGTCTTCAAAACAACTAAGCTCAGTAATAAAAGTTTTATTTTAAAACTATGGATATATAATAGGTTTTAGACAAGTTCTTAGGACATTTTGGCTCTTACTTTTATGATTTACTCCCTAATTAAGCTTAATTTGTTCTTAACTGCTGTGATTAATTTTAATCACTTTTATTAATAATTTTGGTCATAAATTAACCAAGTATTATTAGAATCTAAAAATTTTACTGAATAAAATGTTGTATGTTGGATTTTTCCATTTCCAATCACAGAATTGAAAAAATTAATATTATTGAAAATCCCTCAGATAGGACGAAATAACGGGGATTTAATGTCGGAAAAAGTTCAAAAGATTGTGGATATATTTTATTTAGTATCAAAGTGGAATTGATTATAATGAATTTCATTGTATTATTAGATTTAATATTTATCTAATGTGACCTTAGAACTAATTTATAATATCATTTATCATTAATAAATTATTAGGCAAAAAGATAGTATTTTTCACTATTCATCAAAAAATGATGTTTCTGAGTGAAATCCCCAAAATTCACCCTGAGATAATTTCAAAATTATGAATTAAAAAATGAATATTATTTTATAAAATTAAATTTCTAAATTTTTATAAAATTACATTCATTATTAGAAATATTTCATTTGAGAAAAATATGTTTTAAAACATAAAAATGGACTTACAAAAAAAATAATATCTTTCATTTTCAATAGGTTTTATTTATATAAAACATAAATATTTGAAAAGTCATTATTAATAATTTTAAGATCTAGGTTATAATTTTCCTATTTAAAAATTAAATCAATAATAAAACATGTTTCATAGAAACTCAGTGTTGCGTGCATCGTACGCCTAGTCTGTGTTTTTTTAGCTCAAGCCAAGTTGGTATTGCATGTAGCACCAGAAAAGTTAGTATTACATGTGAAGGGAATGTTTAAATTATTGTATTAATATATATATATATAATGATCTATTTTTAGTGTCATGTGAAATGAAAAATATTGAAAATTTAAATTTACTTGAAAAAATTAATTCTCAAAATCATTCGATGTTACATGATATATGTTAAATTAAAAAAATCAAACAACACTAAAAATAAATAAGGCATTATTATTTTTTTAATTAACATTTTATTCGTTTTATATATATTTATATTTAATATATATTATTTACTACTATTTATAATATATATATATATTATACTTATTCATTTTTATTAATAATTGGTTCATTAATAAATTTTTAAATAATTTTTAAATTTATTCTTTTTTAATTTTTTTGATTAATTTGTATAATTTCATCATTTTATATATCTATATTTCATATATACTATTTATTAGTATTTATAATATATATATATATTAAATTAATTCATTTTTATTAATAATATATTAATTAATAAAATACAAAATATTTTTCATAATTTACTTATTTAAAACTTTTATTTATTTAATTATTTCATTTTATTAATTTTATATATCTATATATTTAATATATACTATTTATTATTTTTTTAAAATTTATATATATATATATACATTTAATTTATTCATTTTTTAACAATAATTATTTAGTTAAGGAAATTGTTAATTTTTTTTATTATTTTGTTTAATATATCAATTTATTATAGACCTTTATCAACCATTTTTTATTGTGGAAGAAGGACACCCTTTATCAGTGATAAAAGGAAATCATTGATAAATGATACCCTTTAGCAACGATAAAAAAAGCACTTATAAATGAATATTTTGTAGTAGGGTTCTTAAGGTAATGAAACTCTCAATCATAATTTTATCAAGGATATCGTATGAGAAGTTCATGAAATTGATCAAAATGTACAGTAGGTCTCTAATGTAGCTGTGGATGTACTGCAAGGAACTAGAGGAGAAAGGGATCGATCATAAGAATTCCTTTACAATAAGCCCCCATCCTTTAAAGGTGAAAATGAACCTCAATAGGTGAGGGACTCGCTTGAAATGATTTATCAGATCCTTGACTTCTCGTATACACATGATATTATCAAGTTAATGTGCATGATTTTTAGATGTGAAGGTCCCAACAAGTGTTGGTTGGATTCTATGGTGCAAGCAGACATGAACGTGGTCTTGGATTGGAAGGATTTTAAGGCTTTCCTCTTCCAATTTTTTTCTATATCCATTGATGATGAATATAAATCTAATGTTCTTATTTTTTTTAATTTGAAATAGATCTAAGTGTTATAAACCATCAATTGGTTTTCTAAGCTTGTTCATTTTTCGCCATATGTATTAATGAATAAATTGGTGAAGGCTCAGAAGTAACTTCAGTGTTAGCAGCAAGATATCAGATTGTATGTATTTATTCTTAAGATATTGACCTATGAGGATATGTTTGGAAAATCAATTATCGATGAGATATATATGCAAGACAAGGTTGGATATTCTGCCTCTTCTCTTCAACCCAGTGGCATCTTCAGTTGCACAGAGGGGAAGAAGAAAACAAGTCCAGATCATCACAGGAGTGGTGGAGGCGGTTCTCAGGGACATTCATCCTATTCACTTTCAATTACAGCTAGTTCTTTATCTCACACTTTCTATCAATTTATAAAGTTTAGACACACCTTCTATTCTTTCTGTCACCAAAAAATATTTTCAATAGTTGTGGATATTATGTCCATTTGTATATTTTTCGTTTTGGCTATTTATACACCTTATTATCACCATGGATCATAATCACCGAAGGATATTGTGGTCCAGTTAGATTCTTTAAGTACATTAGGGCTCTATTTATAGCCTCAATAGTGAATCCCCATTACTAAATAGATGAGTTTCCAATAGAGGATGATGTGGGTCTAGTGAAAGTGAGAGGTTCTATCTTTATTTCAGCTTCAATAGCAGTTTATTTATTTGATACTGGTGCTTCCCACTCATATATATATGGACATTTTTTCAATATGGTGAAGATATTAATTTATATCTTTTCCATTTTGATGTAGTTAGTCATAACTCTTGGGAAGAGGAAATATTATAGGTTTTAGTTTACTTGTGCGGTATCGATAGCTGATGTGATGTTAGTCCGGTTTTTTTGTTGATCAGAATTATTATATCATCATTATCAGGATGGATTGGATTGATTCTCATCATGATGGATTTATTTTTTATCATTTTTATGTCTTATTTCTCATGGATGATGGGAGATAATGGGTGTTTCAGGGAGAGTGGGATCAATGGTATGGTTTTGCAGGACCTTCCAAACTAGATCTCTAGGGTTTGTTGTCTTGGTTCGTAGTTTATCCTAATAGAGTTTCATCTATTTTTGATCTTTCAACTATTGTTCAATACTTTATTGAGGTTTTTCTAGATGATTTCTCTAGTCTTCCCCTATAGAGATAGATAGAGTTCTCGATTTACCTGGTATGAGATTCATAACTTGTTTTGATACAATCTTATCATATGAAACAAGTTGAGATAAAAGAGCTCAAGATTCAGTTGGATGATCCGATGGAGAATTGTTTTTCTCACCCTATTGTTTCTCCTTAGTAATACCTTATGATGTTTTCTAAGGAGTAATATGATTCAGTCTCATTATGTGTGGACAATCATAAGTTGAAATGTGCAATAGTTAAGAAAATGTATACTTTTCATTGTGTGTAGGATTTGTTTGATCTGTTAATGGGGGGGGGGGGAAGTTGTCTTTGATGATCAATATTTAGTTAGGTTATCATCAATTCAAATTTTGGGAGCCTAATATTCTAAATATAGATTTCATGAGGAGGTATAACCATTTCTAATATCTTGGGATTCCATTTTTTCTAAATAAATCACGTTTAGTTTTTATGGATTTAATGAATAATATATTCCTGCATTATCTCAACACTTTTATGGTAGTGTTCTTGGATGATATTTTTGTTTATTGAAGATCCAACCATGAGAAAGGGTACTGTCTATGTATAGTTTGAAAATTCATGAAGAATCAACATTGTTATGGATATCATTTGAAATATAATTTTTGGATCCATGAATTGATGTTCCTATTTCATGTGATTTTTGATCATGGTTTATCATTGGATCCTAAGAAGGTTAAGGTTTTTTTAATGGGATGAACCATAGAATTTCCTTTACATTCATAGCCTCCGTCACCTAGCTAGATATTACCAAATTTTTTCCAATGATTTCTTAATGTTTGAATCACCTTTGAATAATATTACTAGGAAAGAGGTCAAATTCACATGGAATGAAAACTATCAGTCTTCATTAAATGAGCTTAATATACATCTAATATCATCTCTTAATCTAATCCTACTAGAGCCTTGTAAGGAGTATATGTTTTTTTACAATGCTTTGGGTGCTGGATTGGATTATGTACTTATGTTGGATGATCATTAGGTGGATTATAGATCTTTCTATCTTTGACCACATGAGAATAATTTCCCCACTCATTATTTAGAGTTTAGAAATTTTATACCTAAACTTATGTGTTGGTATCACTATATATTTATGTAGAGGTTCATAGCCTTCTCTGACCATAAGACTCTCATATATATATATATTCATAAATAATTTAATATCAAACAGTGGTTGTAGGTGTAAATCCTTCAGATGTTAAAACTCAACATTTCCTACACCCTAGGGAAGGGTATTGTCATTATAGATGACCTATATAGGAAAATATCATCATAGGTTGTTTTTGAATCAAAGAAAATGTGGAAACTTTTGTGGATTTTCACTCAGTTGCATCTGGATGCTCAGGAGGATGTTTCATGTATTATTTGGTCTAGTGTTCAATTATAATAATCTATTCTTTAGTATATTCTACAGTGTTAGAATAAGTGTGAAGAGTTCAGAGGAATTAAAGAAACCCTATATGGTGGGGTGATAGTTTCTGGTTTATATCTCTCTAAAGATGGTATTTTTAGTTTTGGGGCTTGCTTTGCCATCACAAAATCAGTGAAGAGATCAATTTTGTTTTATTTTCACATTTATTCAAGGTAAATTAATATGGCCACTATAAATATGTATTATGACATGAGATGATGATTCATGTGGATGGGTATGAAGAGTGACATTGCTAATTTTGTGTCCCATTGTTACACCTTCTGACATATAAAGGTAGAACATTTGAAACATTCTCATATCCTTCACCCTCTTCCTACGCTAGTTTGGAAATGGGATAAGATATCCATGGATTTTTTTGTTGGATTACCATGTACTCTCCAGTGGAGGAAAGCTATATGGGTGGTAATTTATCAGTTTGTAATGTAATATCACCTTATTCTGATCTCAAACATCGATAAAATATATGATCTAGGTAAGCTATATATAAAATAGATTGTGATATTTCATGGGGTTACTTAAACCATTGTTTCATATAAGGATATTTTGTTTTCTTCGATATTGAGGAGGAGTCTCCAAGAGGTGAAGGGGACACAGGACAGGTTGAGTAAAACTTATCATCCTTCGACAGATGGTGAGATGGAGTGTTCTATTTTGATCCTGGAGGATATTATTTGTGCTCATGTCTTAGATTTTGGTTGATCATGGGATATCCATCTGGGACTGATATATTTTTCTTATAATAACAAATATCATTTGTCAACCAAAATGGATCTATTCAAGGCTCTGTATGGTCTCCCATGAAAATCAACTCCTTATTAGGAAGAGGAGGGAGAAACATATTTGGTGGAACCAAGTTTTGTTTGGGAGATGTATGTAATGATTCTGGATATACATCTGAGTCTTATTATAACTCAGATTCGAAAACAATATTACGCATATTGTTGACATTGTCCTTTTCATTTTTTTCATATGTTACAATTTTTTCTTAATGTTTCTCCTTGGTTAGGTCACTGTTATCTTGGAAAACACATAATGTAGGATTCAAGATATCTTGGACCATTGGAGGTCACTGATAGGCTAGGATACGTTTCATAGAAATTGGTAATGTAGGTTCAATTAAAAATAATTTATGATGTATTTCACATATCGTAGCTTAGAAAATACCATCCTGATCCCTCTCACGTTCTTTGTTTGGAAGATATGGAGTTAGAGCCAGATGTCAATGTGGTTATGTAGCTAGTATAGATCATTGATTATCATGTGAAGATCAGGCATGGGAAGTCTATTTCATTGGTTAAAGTGTTATAGAGACATATTTTAGATTATCGTTAGACTTGGGAGCATAAATAGTTGATGTGTGATCATTGACATAACCTTTTTACACAAATCATTCTTCCACATGACTTCCTAGGGATAGAAAGTCATATGGTTGGGATTTTTTTCATACCATTATTATCATTCAGGTGTTTCCCTTATCTGTTTTCTCTTTTATATTTAATTTTGGTTCATCGTAGGACTTAAAGGATGGAGATAATTTACTGGGGGAAATGATAAATCATCCAAGGATGTATATTTTTTCTATTAATGAATTCCAGGTAAAAATTCATTAATGGATTAGCACTGTTCTCCCTATTTTGGAATAATTCCTGAGGTGGTTTGAGTTTTAATTTATGAATATATTGTTTTTCTTGTCTACTTGGAATTTACAAGAATTTTAATGAGATTTCACAATGTGTATGGTTCTCTATAATCATTTAATAAGAGGAATACATAATAAGAAAGAGCACATGTTTTGTATTTTAAAATTTATATTTTTAATAAAAAGATGCTGGGGTTTTAAATGTATATAGGATTTTGGTATTACATAACATGTAAGGTGGTTACACACCATGTAAGTTACAAAATCACTGATTTTAGGGAACCATACTTGTGATTTGTTTATTTAATTCTATGTAGCCTCTTTTTTCTGGACCCAGATCTCTTCATTTGCAATTTGGGGGACCTTTGATCCATCTAAATCATTTCATTCAGTGATTGATCTCCATTATAGTAGGGATACATCTCTCAATGTGATTAATGCTTGTGTTTATTCATTCAATTTTATTATGGTAGTGTCATTTCATTGAATTGTCATATACATTGATCCATGGTGTCTATTCTCTTGATTTATTTCTTGATCTATCATGTGATCTTCATCAAGGGGCCATTCAATTTTTGGTTGTGGAGCGGTAGGTATGAATCCTTTATGTACATTATAATCTATCATATTTTCACCCCTTTTGTTAAATTAAATCTATTATGGGATTCATGGATTTTTTCTAGTGTATTTTTTTGTCATAATTGTGTTATATTTGTTGGTGGATCCTATTACGAGCATGTGTTGATCGAGTTTTGAACTAGGTGGTTCCATATATATACTATGTTAGATGAAATACATTGATTTGGGTTTTATAAATTATTTTATAAATAATATGGATTGATTGGATGATTTTATTTTTTGGTCTGGAAATGAGTTTTTGATAAAAGATTATTTTTTCCCTAGTATTTGGTAAATGAAAATGTGTTTTCAAATAATAGTGAAATGGTTTTAAAAGAATAGTTTTGATGAAATGGTTTGGAAAATAGAGCACATGGGACACCTTGGGTACTTTGGTGGAAGGTGTAGTAATATGACTCACCCACTATTAGGGAGACCATTCATGGGGCGTTCCTATACTCCTGAGGGATTTTTTTTCTTGGGAAATGTTTGACCTATATGTAGCTTCAATTTCTAGGGTGTTCCTCTGCTCTCTAGATTTGATGCATATATTTAGAGATTTTATCGACATTATTTTATATGTTATTTATGGGTGTCCTCACTATCTTGACCTAGTGTGATCCTTGGAATGATGTTACCTATTCTTTAGCTTGTAATATTTTTGTTATACTTCCATCGATTTGACATGTTATGAGATACCATGTTTTTTATATGAATTCATTGAGGTATATGAAATTATTAGAAACCATTTTACCTTCTTTAGTTGGATATGAGGAAAAGTGGGAATTAAATTTTTTTCCCATGTATTTGACATAATACTATTAAACTATTTTTACGCATTTATTCTTTAAAGATGACCATTCTGGGATTATTGTAAAAAGAGTGGATATTGGAAACATGGGCGATAACATATTAATCTTGTTATCTCACACCTTACACATCCCTTTGGTGGTGCATAGACCATGTTATATATTTCAATGTATGGAAAGGTAAGGCACCACATTGAGGAAGTGAGGTTTTATGTCAACTGGGATGGGTAGTTTGTGGTGAGATGGTGGGAATTGTACCATGTTATCACATGGAGATTTTGGGAGTATCTGTTTTATTTTTTTCAGACATTATAGATGGAATTGTCTCATAGAGATTGTTTTTATACCTTTTAAATTGTTTCACTTCTATTGTTCTATCTCAGTTATGACATAGATATTTTTGTTTCCTTCCACCATTTCTTCTTGTATTTATTTATATGTCATGTTTTCTAATTTAGGTTGGGTAAAATCATTCTGTCAATCAGTTATTGATTCCTTAGTGCTAGATGTCAGCCCATGGGGATCTGGAATGCCCTTCAGGTATGTTGAAATTTAGGCTATGTACCTGTTTAGAAGGGTATCTTGGTTGGGTTCATCATACCAATGATGTGAGGAATGATAAAATGTCAATATACTAATGTCTACTATGATTTTGTGAGACTTACCAGGTATTTTTGCAAAGGTTATCAGATTTCATATGAATTATACATGAATAATATTTGGAAAAGCATAACTTCACAATACTTATGGATTTCATATTTATTTTTTGAGATATTTTCACTTTCACAAGGTTTATCTAGATTTCATAAAAATTATCTAGATTCTTCATGTCAGTTTCACGAATAATGAATATTTTCAAAGGCTTATATTGATTTTAGAAGAATTATCTTTAATTATTAAGTCTTATTTTTATTTTTCTAAGCTTCGTTAAATGGAAAAGGAAGAAAAAATATGGCTTATTAGTGAAAATTTAAGAATAATTTGGATATTTTATTAGATTAATTATTTTTTGAAATCCAAATAAGTATCTGAGAACCCCATAGAATGTAATATCTATGAGGGATATTATTTAAGAATCACCTAGATCCTTTTTAAGAGTCATTTAGGAGAATTCATAAGGCTCATTAAATTTGATATTTTTGATAAAGACTTTGTTTGAAGATAGTGTGGATGAGTTATTCTAAGGGATATTTTGGCCAGTTGCAGATCAATATTTTAGTGATCATGCCATTATGGAGAAGAACATGTTGAGGAAAAAGGAGGACCACACTGTGATATTTTTAGTGATTTAAAAATGAAATATATTTGGAGATCTGTTTATTGAAAAAGATCACACCACAACATAGAGTCTCATTCAACAATCGTCTTTTTTATTGGGATTTTACTATAGGTGTTATATATATAATTCTATTATTTATAATATAATCACATGAGTTTAAGGATGTAGAGACCCGAAGCTTGACGTATATGGACATTACATTACTTTTTCGGAATACTTAGTACATAACAAAAACAGAAACACAAGGACCATAATAGTTTAGTGTCTTTGGAAACTTGGAACGTAATCTTCTAATCGTGGTGAAAGATCTTCAACATCTCCCATAAAGATCTTCCCCTTTTTTTCTTACCTAAAACCTTTATTTATATCCTAGGGAAAAGAAAACATAAAAAGGTTGAGCTCAAATGCTCAGTAAGGGTAAGCATGTAGAAAATAAAACAAACCATATACATTTGAACATAAAATCATGTACATAATGTTTAAACATAGAAATATTATTCAATGACATAAAACATGGAAGTATGTAAGGCATAGATCAAAATAGAACATCAATCATGATAAAATAGCTTGTAAATAAAAATTGTAATTGTGGAAAAACATTAATCACATGATATTATTTCCATAGTAGCTAAGGAATTGCTGCCAAGACCATTTTAGTGGACAAAGTCCCTTTCTGAATCGAGTTCAATCCTCGTTCCAGTCCTGATTCAAAATAATAATTTTATTTTGTAAAATTGAACTTATAAACTTGTCAAAAACTAGATTTAATGTGGGTGAGCCATCAAAAGGCGGCAAAAATGCATTTTTTGAAAATTACTTATTTTACCCGAAGAATTTATTTTGCTCTTATACCATGTTCTAGAAAATGTGTAAGATGAATAATAATGTTATAAAATTCAAAATTTAGTTAATACTATTCATAACGGCTAGTTTATAAAAATATTATAATAATATATCGTTGTTTAGTAAAACCCGGTATTGCGTACAACACACGCTATCGAGGAAGGTCGCGATTGCGTGTAATGTAATCCAAGTCAGGGTTGCATGTTGTTCAAGAATCCTTTATTATTTTGTATAACAGAATCCAACCATATTTCATTTATACATTGAATATATATATATATATATATACACACTCAATGTTCCATAGAATGACTATTATAAAACGAACTTGAAATTGTGTGTAACACAATCTAAGAATAGTGTTGTGTATACTTCAAGCTAATACAGTTGGGCGTATAGCACAAGATAATCTTGTTGTATCATAAAACACATGACATCAAAAAAGTTAAAAATAATATTTATCATAAAATATCGGTTTGTTACATTCTACCCCCCTTAAAATGAATTTCACCCTCAAAATTCGTCGGGGTTATAAATTGTTTACTACTCGAAAGATTCTTTAATAGAAACCCACATCGTAAAAAGGAATACCAAAACTTGGCATTAAAAACTAATGTATGAAATGTAATGGTTACCCAAATTAACTCATCATTGGGTTTCCACATAGGAGAACAAAGGTGAAAATATGGATATGGAAGAAAAATCTAACCATCAAGTTGTGATGGAGAGTGGTAGAGAACATGGCTATGAAAAATCCATCAATCACAAAGCCATAAATTTGCGATGATCTAAGGTACCATCTGATTCATCGGATATAAGAGCACTAGGACAACATTTTTGGTTTTCAATATCATTTCCCTAAAGTTGAAAAATTGGAATTAGAAGAAATACTTGCTTGATTTTGGTACAATCTCACTGTTGTTCGTGTTTTAACATTTTCCACTTCATCTCTTAATGAAATGAAGTTGAATTTGTTATTCGTGAAGTGTTAACAGGTCATGTGATAGAATGATGGGTCATTCCATCTGTTTCAAACAAAAGGTTAGCAAAAGTTACCAAATATACATAAGTCCATCTATGGTGAGGTTAATCATATACGATTCCAAAAATGAACTTATACTTTATATATCATACCTCTTAATAAAATAAAACTAGTTTCTACTAACCAGGGACTTCCTGTAGTCCAGTGGTATGCGATAAAGGCCAGTCGCACTTCAGTTGTGGGTTTGATTCCCACATCCTTGTCCGACGCGATGGGTTGTTGCCCGTCCTGCAGGTTGTTCTTTTTCTAAAACTACATTACTATAACATTCCATCAATAATATTGAAAAAAGTTCTATCCTTAAACAATACTAACTTATGTCCAACATAATCCATTCCAATCTTTAAGGTTATCTAAAATACTTTAGTCCAATCTCATAGTATAAAGAAAAGAATTACTAGAAAGGTTATCTACCAAGAATGTGAATACAAGCATTTATCCCGCATATATCATAAGATATATCTGGTTGGTTGCATTCCAAACAAATGAATACCTTAGTCATATATTCTCTTGAAACATAAATTACCATAGAACCTTAGTGATAACATGAATACTGTCAAAAGGTAACTCTTTCCACATACCAAAATCCCAAAAAAATCTATATAATCAAACCATAATATCACTTAGTTCTTATATCAGTCATGATCTCATGAATACATTCAAACATCTCATTATCTTCTTATCCCTTCATTATGCGCATATCATCTACTTTCCAAAAAATATCTAAATAACCATCCAAGGTTACTGGTACCATTCAACTTATACTTCCAAATACTTTAGGAAAAAAAATAGTGTAACAATCCTTAGATGATTCTTTATTCCATAGTACTATACATTATTCTTTATAAACATACAATCATTCCACTAACTTCTTAAACCACTGACTGAGCTTCATCATTTCTTTCATCTCATATTTCATTTTTAGTCTCTTCATCATTATCCACATAAATACTACACATATGACCAAGCTGATTCTCTCCATGAGATTTTCCCTTAGGGAATTGGTTTATATAATGCCCATACATTCCACATTTAAAACATCTAATCATTGTTGATGTCGTAGCAATACCATTATCCTTGTCCATGGTGTTAATTGAACATTTTCCTTTGCACTTACTAGCTTTGTGTCCTTCTTTTCCACACCCAAAGCATCTTCTAGTTCCTTTGAAACAATCTCCCTGATGCCTCTTCCCACATGATTTACATGAGGGAAATTGAACTTTCTTTCCTCTATGATCATCATGAAACTTCATTTTTCTCTTATTATCTGAGTCGGGAAACTTACCAAAGTTGAGATTATTGATCATATTATGAGATTACTGATTAGGAATAATAATTATGTTTGGACTTCCAAATCTCGTTTCATTTGGTTGCTCATGAAGAATATCATTCCATTTTCCATCATATCCTCCATTATCATGAATCTTCATGTTTCCAGCCATTTTCTAAAACCCAAAAAGAATAGTGTGAGAGGAAAAAATAATGCTAGGGAAAACAACATAGTAAAGGGGGAGTACCCTCAATATCTAACATCTTAGGTTAAATTCTAAGATCGTTACAATAGTTCTAGGACTATATTCTATATGTATACTTATCCTTAGGGACATCCCTAGTCATACCTTATAAATATCTCTAGGGATCTCACTAACGTTTTTGCATCCTAGTTTCCAAAGGTTGACAAAACCTTTCCTCTGATACCAACTGTAGAGACCCGATGCCTGACATACATGGACATTACATTACTTTTGCGGAATACTTAGTACATAACAAAAATAGACACACAAAGACCGTAATAGTTTAGTGTCTTTGGAAACTTAGAACGTAATCTTCTAATCGTGGTGAAAGATCTTCAACATCTCCCATAAAGATCTTCCCCTTTTTTTCTTACCTAAAACCTTTATTTATATCCTAGGGAAAAGAGAACATAAAAAGGGTGATCTCAAATGCTCAGTAAGGGTAAGCATGGAGAAAATAAAACAAACCATATACAGTTGAACATAAAAACATGTACATAATGTTTAAACATGGAAATCTTGTTCAATGACATAAAACATGAAATTACGTAAGGCATAGATCAAAATAGAACATCAATCATGATAAAAAAAAGCTTGTAAATAAAACTTTTAATTGTAGAAAAACATTAAGCACATGATATGATTTCAATAGTAGCAAAGGCATTGCTACCAAGACCATATTAGTGGACAAAGTCCCTTTCTGAATCGAGTTCACTCCTCATTCCAGTCCTGTATTACTGAACTGGTTTAACCTGCCATTCCAGCCATGACTATCTCATGAGATATGAATCTTTACCCAATTCATTTGAGGGAGATATAGGTCCCACCCATCTCATAATGAAATCATCCTTACTTGTGCCACAAAAAAAACTTAAAACATTCCCCATAACCCAATGAATAAAATGGGTTTCATAAACATCATCCCATCATCTCATCACCCATATAAAACAAATGGACATTTCATCATAAGAAAATTGAAACCATGTAAATCATAGAGACATTAAACTTGGAACATAAACATATGAAATAATGTCATCTTGTATGGAAAATGGTTTTGATAAAACATTTGAAATGAATTCTTGAGGAAAATATCCTTTCTTCTTCAAAATCAATTTCTTTTCACAAAAACGTCATGAAATTTTAAAATAAGGATATTTTGTTGAAAATAGTCATGAAATATTTTGTAGGAAGCTTCATGAAAATAAGGCTTTATAAAACTGTAAAAATCCTTTCATTTCCGTATAAGTTAAAAAAAACATTCTTCTTGTACTTTTGCCGGAAAAGTCAAAAAAAGTACCTCGTAACATAAAAAAAAGATTCTTTACATACGATGTAGTAAAAGTAAAGAATGGGTAAAAAGGACTTTAAAAATACATGAAAACACTATTATAAAACATGGACATGGATGATAGAAATAACCCAAGTAAATACTTACGAATAAGCAATCTCGGATAAATATGAGATTTGCAAAATTATCCCTTACCTTAGGTCTGATATGCTTCATACGTATCCAAAACTCATGTATAATTATTTAAATAATGTCATTGACTTATTATTGAATCATATTCATTGTTATTATATCATATATGGTTCACTTATGACTTTATATTACTCGTTCTTTTGTAAATTCATGTTAAAGTAGCGTTTTGGGTAAAATCGTTTCATTTGTCATTCGTGTTTAACTTGTAATTATTCATATGATTACTTAGATCATGATTACTTATATACAGAATGTAAAACATGATTTATATATAATATATATTCAGAATATACATATATATAATAGATCGATAAATGGAATGAAATACACCGTTCATGGAGACGGTAGGTCGTACGTACGCATGGACGCTGTTTTCGTTTCCATATTGAATTGAATGGAATTTAGTATATGAAATACATATATATGTACATAAATCCAGTAACATTATTATTTCATATATTTCATTATAACTTATTATATATACTTTATAATCATTCTTGAATTTTTAACATGGAAAATGAATCTCATCGCGTCGTGGAGACGGTAATCCATACGTACGCACGAGCGATAATATCATTCCAATGGAATTGAATTGGAGTGTATGTATACTATTTAAGAATCAATATCACTTTAAAATAATCATATATAGTCATTATTGACACCATTATACCCATACAAGTAAGGTGGTGGTGGAAAATATATTACACCACGGTGTTGAGACGGTATTCCGTACGTACGCACGTGTGGTGATTTCATTTTCCGTAGGATGGATAGATGGTGAAATAGGGTTTTTTCATACTTATAATAACATATAAATATATTAGTGATACTGATGTTATTAATTCATAATGAAACAACTAAATAAGAAGAAGTAGAAGAAGAGATAAAGTTGAAAGAATAGGTAATAGACATTACCTCTTATTTGAAGCGCCTCTTTGAGACCTCCTCTTAGGGCACTAAAATTGGTCTTTGAAGAAGAACAGGACCTCTAGGATGTTCCTAGGGAAGTGTGGATGTTAATTGGGCAGGTTTTGTCTGAGCTTGAAGGCTCAAATTTGTGTGAGGAGGAGAGGGAGGAGGTGACCTTTTATAAGGGAGGAGAGGGGAAACTTTGGAAATATAAGAAATATTAGATTATATTGAATCCCAACCCCACTTAAAAACTTTCAAAATGACTCATATCCGAATATTAGATGTGATATTTTTGTAATATCATCAAAGAATAAAATTTAGACGTGTTAGGAATTTATTTTAAACATTATCAACTTGATTTATCCTTATTTAATCAATTTAATTTTATTAGTGGTAATAACATTCTAAATTTTAAATTATAACAAATAATTACTTATTTGTTTTTAATTTTTCATAATTGGATAATTTATAACATTTTATACAATATAAATTTAAATTTATAATTTTTAAATATTTTTTTGATTTTTAAACAATTTTATGATATGTTATTCTTATAAAATAACAACAGTGTCAATTTTGAAACTATTCATTTATTTGAATTTAAATAAAATATATACAGAATATATGTTCGAACTAAAAGATTTAGTAGATTAATAAAAGGTCATATGTATTTATAAAATTAGTGTAGAACATTAAATAGTTCATATAATATTTATTTTATTATTTTTAAAACCATTTATTTGGTTTATCTCTTAATAAAATAATTACTACAACATTTTTGTATAATTATTTAATATACTTATTTGTTGCATAAAAATTAAAAATAAAATCCTATGATTAAGATAAATCTATTACCTTACAGAATAATACTTTTACTCGAATTTATCATCTTAAAATCACAATATTTAAATTGTTATATTTATTAAATTATGAAGGTGACAACTTTGGTATCGTTTAAAAGAAAATAATATAAGTGTCTTAATCGCCTTAATAAGGATCCAAATTGTCAAAAGTTAGGCCTATGGATGATTAGGGTTTATATATACACTAATAACAAGTTTTTTACTTATTTTTGGGCCTTTTGATATGTATTACTATTTCAATAAAAACTATATTATTAATTTTTCACCAAATAAATAATTTCAGCATTATTAATGTATAAGATAATAAGGTAATTAAATAAAGCTTAAAAATTAAAAATAAATTTCCATGACAAATAAAAACATTTTATCTTTCAAATTAGTATTTATAACAAAATTTATATTCTGTATACACTTATATTAAAAATACTTTAATTATTAAAGTTGAGTGAGACATATTTCACTTTCCTTTCAATAAAATAAACTAAAGGTCTTAATCACCTCCAAGTGGGTTCTAATGGATTCAATTTCGGCTCAAATATGACTTTGGACGAAATATAATCATCCAATTGTATTAAGACAAGTATTAGGATAATTATATAATATTATATTTACCCTTAATTACCCAATTTACCTTTTACTATGGTAAATAAAATATACTGTTGTTACTATTCATAAAGCCCAAAAATAAAAAGTAGTCTATTAGTATAATTTCGACCCACTGATTCCAAATATGGAATCCATTTTTCCAAATTCAATATACATAAGTTGCAGAAATTAAATTAAAATTAATCCCCGTTGTCAAAAGAAAACGGGTTTTTGTTTAAAACGTTGCAAAAGATTGAATTTATTTAACCTACGAATTCAATGTAAAATCAAGGAAAATGACATACATTATATTAAATGGTAAAAATATATTATATTTATACTTTTAAACCAATAAATATTATAATTTAATCACATAAGTTATTACGATGAAAAAAGTTGTTTTTAATTGA
Organism: Viscum album; assembly: GCA_963277665.1. Classification (NCBI taxonomy): domain Eukaryota; kingdom Viridiplantae; phylum Streptophyta; class Magnoliopsida; order Santalales; family Viscaceae; genus Viscum; species Viscum album. The sequence goes on from OY728125.1 coordinate 1,715,565,838, forward strand.
AATATAGCATGTTTTTACTATTCATTAAAATATGAAAGTTATCAGAATAGTATGAAAAATTTATCCAAGGTAAAATTTTATATCCTCATTCCAAATAATAATTTTATTTTGTAAAATTGAACTTATAAACATGTCAAAAACTATATTTAAAGTGGGTTCACCATCAAAAGGTGGAAAAACTTCATTTTTTGAAAAATACATATTTTACACGAAAAATTTATTTTGTTCTTATACCATATTCTTTAAAATGTGTAAGATGAATAATAATGTTATAAAATTCAAAATTTAGTTAATACTATTCATAATGGCTAATTCATAATAATATTATAATAATATATCATTTTTTAGTAAAACACGTTATTGCGTACAACACACGCTATCGAGGAAAGTCACGATTGCGTGTAATGAAAGCCAAGTCAGGGTTGCGTGTTGTGCAAGAATACTTTATTATTTTGTATAACATAATCCAACCATATTTCATTTATACATTGAATATATATATATATATATACTCAATGTTGCGTAGAATGACTATTATAAAACGAACTTGAAATTGTATGTAACATAATCTAAGAATAGTGTTGTGTATACTTCAAGCTAATATAGTGTGGAGTATAGCACAAGATAATATTTTTGTAGCATAAAACACATGACAGCAAATAAATTAAAAATAATACTTATCATAAAATATCGGGTTGTTACAAAGGATACTCTTAGACATTTTTGAGAAGAATGAAGACAATGATTTATGAGGAAGATTGGGTGGATTATGAATAATTAAAAATGTGATTTACCTAGTGATGACTTTTTAGAATTTCTCTATTAATTATATAGAAATTATCATGTGAAAAGAAGGTTGGAAATATAGAGAATATCGATGCAATTTTAATAGTGTTTCTATAATATAAATTGTGGGAGATATTTCTTATGATATTGTTGAAATTATTGGACAATGAATAGAGGATGATTTATATATTTGAAATATGAAAAAATATCACTTATTATAATTATTTTAAATTTATAATAAACGATGATGAAGAATAGAGGATATAAAAAAGGCTGTTATAAAATAAAACACCCATGAATCCAGAAGAAGTACAGATTGTGAGGAAAAGAAAAAGAAACACCTTGTAGGTTCATGAATTGATGAAAAACACCTGATACAAGTAATGCATTATAAGTAAATATTTGAAAGTACACTAAAAATTTATAGGGTTTCATTACTAAACTCTTATAACAAATATGGTGGATTTTGTTACCCTCTAGTACACCAACATATGGTTTATGTTTGATCTATGTATTAGAATTCAGTAGTGAACCATATAAATCACCACAACTTTTTATTTAGTTTTCCCACATTTAAATATATTTTTCATAAAAAGGGATTAATTTTTATTATGCTATTGATATCCCTTGAGAATGACCCTAACTGTGAAAATAAATAAAAAAACAAAATTCACCACACCTGATTATGGTGTGTTGAGTTGTGGTCATAACAATTTGTATCATATATGATGTTATAGGTGAGTAATATCATAAAAATCATATTATTATGGAGAAAACAATGAATTCTAGTGGAGTTCCTTTACTTGATGGTATCAATTACCAATTCTTAAATAACATGATTAAATTTCCCCTAGGGTTTATAGTACCTTAATTTTTCTTTATTGATGAACATGAGATACATGTAGGTGATTTCTATGAGTTATTAATAACTGAAGCGGAAAAAATACTCATTGTTGTTACTAAATCCAATAATTATGTGACTCGTGCAATAAAAAATGATATCTATATAAAGGTTATGTGTTATATTAAATCTAAATATATTTTGGATAAGTTGGATACCAATTATTAAGGGTAAAATATAGTTAATGAGAAAATTATTCATGTTTTTTTCATAATGGTTTTAGTGGTATTAAGATGTGTCCTAATGAATGAGTAGATGTATCTTTTTAATCAGATCATAGAAGTTATTAGAGAAATTGGGGTATTGGGTACGAAAGTGAAGGATGTTGAAGTTGTGAAGAATATTCTGAGGAAAGTGTTATCAATCTACAACCCAAAACCATCCATACTCGTTGAAATAAACATGGTTGAGTTATCCCTGGATGACTTACACAATAGATTTGTGGACTAAAAAATATGATTTGTGAGAAAGGAAACATTAACCCATACAAGACATTAAATTACATTCAAATCCATGTATAATCTTAATTTCACTAAAGATGGAAAGGGAGAGGAATATGTAGACGATGAGTTTATATCACTGGTTGTATGAAAATTCAAAATGGAAAAGGGTAGATCTGAATTCAAGATATTCATGTGCTATTTTTAATGTGTCATGGTTAGATGCATTGTAGTAAGGTTTACAAGGAAATTGTACGGTGATAAATTTGAGATAAATACTGTATAAAATCCATGAAGGAAGTTTCCCCATAAAATATATTTCTAAATAAGAATCCCTTTTATAAATTATTTTTAGGTAAAGGGACTTGGAAGAAAGAAAGAGTAAGATGATGAATATTATGTGGTGGAAGAATAAACTAAATATAAATTTCATATAGAATATTATGATGGAAATGTTTTAAAAATAAAAATAATTTGCGAGAGAATGATTGTCCACCTAAACGTGTAATAGAACCAATGGGGGAACTTGAGGAAGATCTGGAAGACTTTGATATTCAAGGAAAGGGAAAAAATAATTTGTGCAATATTAAAGGAATCCTTAGAATATGTGGATGAAATTCAGACTAAGTTAGACTAAATAGGAAATGAGCGATGGGATCAATAAACTAGTTATGAAATATTATAATACATTGTAGATTTTAAACTACAAATGTATGATTAATTGAAATTTAATAGATATTTTAATTCTTGTTTCAAAGAAAAAGAAAATAGAGTTAAGTCTCGTGAAAAATAAATGGTTACTTCGAGAAGTAAAATTGAATTTTAAATAAATTCTACTATTTCAAATATGAAAAAAAAATTAGGAAAAATACTAAAATACTAAATTATTATAAAAACCCAAATGAGGATAAAATTTGTTGAGAAAATTCTAGATAATAAAATACCTAGGTATATAGGTAAAAGTGGAATTATAATATCACTCACATATAAAAATCAAAATAATTTTAAGTCCATAAGAAAAGAAAAATATAAGTTTGTAGAAAAAAAATCATTCTTCAAGGGGTAATGAATTTTCATGGAGCTACTCCCACACTATATACATGTGTAGGAGTGAAATATATATGATATTACCCTTAATAAAGTGTCAGTTTTGTGGTTATCTTGGACACACCATGTTATGTTATAGAAAGGTGAATGGTTATATGGATGTAAACAACCCAAAATCAAATAAATGATAATTAATTAAGATTAATCAACATAAGGAAGAAATTATTTTATTTATATTAGTACACATGTTCTTAAATTGGGTATAAAGTAGCTGACTTCTAGTAAAATAAAAATAGAATCTACCACTATATGAGTCATAGAAATATGGTTTCACATAAACAATATAAGATTATATTGAATAAAAAATTGCCTCTTTTAGAGGAAAAATAGTAACATGAATATTCTAAATATACTATAATAAGAAAGCATATCCCATCTAATATCAGATCTTGGTTGGGTGTATTATTGAAGGAAAATAAAAATAAGGAAAAATAAATATTAACCAATAGTTAAATCAAAGAAACTAATTTTAGCATAAAATTTATCATTTATAATGGGTTTTTATCTCACATTACATGAAATATGAACCTCCTAAAATATTCAAAATATACATTTTATGGAAATTCATATTTTGTAAATGGTGAAGGTCTGAAGATTAAAGGAAGCAATAAGACATGACTTGCAGGTGGTGAACTAAAGAGCACCTAACACTCCTTGTGGATGGATCTAGGCACAAACTTTTATGTTTGAGTTTTATTTATTACTATGTTTTGAATAATCCTTTAATTAGAAATGATACATGATCAAAATTAAAAAGGGTAATTACCTTAGGAAATATTGAAAACTAAATAGTAACCTTTACTATGAGGACAACAAGGAGAATATGTGTTTTATTATGGTGGAAGAAGATAATAGTTTTTGGAACCAAAGGATGACTATTTTCCCAAGAAAAATAGGAAAATCCATCAAATATTATTGTAGTAGAGGATAAACCAAAATTTGTGTTTGATCAAGAGTGGACATGTTGTGCATTCTTGTGAGGGGAGATGGTTCATAACCCTTATAGATAAAATAAAAATAAGAGGGAATAAAATTTTATAGATTTGGTGCACACTGATATTTATGGACTGATGAATCTGTTGGGAACATATGAGTGATGGCACCTTATTTGATTTATTGATGATTATAGTATAATAGATTGTATCATGTTCATTCTAAGAAAGATTGGGGTTACAGAGTGAATAAAGTGGTACTAGAGGAGAGTGTAAAATGAAACTAGTGTCACTATTAAAATAATTTGAATAGATAATAAAATCGAGCACACGACCAATGAATTGGATAAGTACATAGAAAAAAATATAGTTAAACATGATATATCCTCTATTAGTACTCTACATAATAATGGTTTCATTGAATGGAAAAATAAAATGGTGAAATAAATGGATAAAAAAATCTTATTAAAAGTGGTGCGTCCAATATTTATTAGACGCAGGTGGTTCACACCACAATATACAATAAAAATGGGTATTTTCTTTGAACTAGTGAAGAATGAACCCCATATCAGATGTTACATGGAAGGAAACCATCATATAATCACTTTTGTGTTTTTATAAGCATATGATAAATTCAAAATAAATAAGGAAATCAAGGTAAATATTTTAATGTTCTAGATGAAGTTGTATAATTAGGTTACTCAATGAATATTGAAGAATATAAATGCTTCACAAAAAAAATAATTATATAATTTTAGTATTTAATGGTTATTAATTTTATATCAGGAAATAATTATAGGAATTCTGGTAAGGATAAAGTCTATACAGAAGATAACAAAGATATTTTAAATTCAATGAATATTAATGTCATTAAAAATATGATTTTTAGTCTAATGATGAATATGAATTTAAATATGATGATATTTATCCTATATATATAAGAATAAAAAGGAATATTATAGGTGATATAACTAATATAATTGGGGACATGGTTGTACCAACTCAGATATGATGCATGAGGAAATTATAATACCCCTATTTACTGCCAAAAATGGATCCAAAATCATTTTATGATGTTCAAAGGATAATTAATGGGTAATATACATAAATAAAGAGCTATACCATATTGAAAAAAAATACATTAAACAATATGGACGGGCCCAAACACCACAATGTTATTGGATCTATGTAGGTAGTTAGGGAAAAAATTGATGAACATTGTAGTGTGGTTAAAAAAAGGATTAATTATTTAGAGAAATCAATGCTCAAACTAAAGGAATATATTATGAGTATAATTTTTCACCAATTTATTTACTTGAGTTAAAAAAATATGTCCCTAAAATTGGCAATACTGATAAGTTCAATGATACTTCAAATGGATGTAAAAATATTTATGTAATGGGGTTCTTAAGAAGGAAGTTCATATTATACAACTTGTGGGTTTCTTGATTGGTATTGATGAAAAATGTGTGTATAATGAATAAGTTGGTGTAAAATCATAAATAGGTGACACATGCATGGTATTCATAGCTTAAATCATATATGAAGAATCTGTAGTTGAAAAGAGGTGGCTTGGATCACAACATATATGTGAAGATATCATGAGAAGAAGAATTTACGGTACATGATTATGTGGTTATATAATATTTTCTTGAAAAAAAAGTACGGAGAGAAGTTTTTTAATATAATTTTAAAAGAATTTAAAATTTGGGTGATTAGTGAGCTTAATTTTTTTTGGTACCATAGTTAATTTATAAGGACAGTTATGAATTTATTTCCAAGAATAAATATGTTTCTAAAATGTGGAAGAAATTCAACATGAATAACTCAAAACCCATGTCAACAACAATTTTAGTTGGAATAAAAATTGGAATTAAGGGGATAGAAATTTAATATATCCCAAATTGTATAATAGGATCATACAAATCCTGGTATACTTTATAAAAAACCCATCCATACATAACTTATTCTACTTATTTAGTGGCCCAATATTGAAGAAATCTCAAAGAGCAGTATCACACTAAGTGGGTAGGGTGGATCAGTAAGTAACAAGAGTGTTATATCGTAGTAAGACTTAGGTAAAATAAATTATAATAACTAGAATATATACAAAAAATTAATTTATGAAACAATGATCATAATATCTAGGTGAATAGGTGGAAAAAATAATTATGTTTTTTTTGTGAAAATAAGATTACTATTGATATCACCCTGAATTCATTTAAGAACCCATGAACCAAACCCTTTAAGATCATATATCACTTAAATAAAAATAGGAGGGATAAAGAATAATCAAGAAAGAGTTTGTTGGGACTGATCAATTTATAGCATAAATCACGACTAAACCCTTGGCTACTATGGTATTTTTGAAGAAGCAGTTGGAACATGGTGTTCAACCACCTCCCTATAATTGGGGAGGTTTCTAAATTTCCCCTCGCTACACTATATTTAATTCTTTATTTCATTGTTTATAGTTTTTATTATAAGTTATATATTATTTTTTGTTAAGGATAAAGGCAGAGATAATATCCATGGAAAATTATAGAGGAAGAGTAGAGTTTTGATATGAATTTAGTGGAAACAAATTATAGAAATAAAAATGTGTTTCATATTTCAAACATTGATCATTTCCTTACATATACAGAGAGACATGGTTGATGGATATTTATATAGAGACACTGTTGAGGGTTTGAAAATGACCATAATGTAAAATGGACAACTTATTTGAATTTATTATAAATGTGTAAGAATGAAAATATTATGAGAGTGTACAATTTAGGTGAATAAATAATGGAAGCATAAAGGAGTATGTTATGGTATTTAATAAATATCTAAAAAGGGATAATATTAGGAACTTAGCTTATATTTTTTGATTTTTTCCGATAGGTATTTGTTTTCAAATATTTATATTTTTTGGGTATATGTAAACTATAAAGTAAATATGGTTATTGAATGTTTCAAAAGTTAAAAGTGTATGTTTGTTTTTGAGAAATGCATGGATGATCCATTATATATTTTTATACCAGTAAAACTCTCTCTATGATTTTATAAAAGTCATATGATATTTTGTAAGAGTCACTAGTGTAATGATAATTTTAAAAATAAAAGAGTTCTGATGTATACTATGATTTCGTAATAATTATCAAGAAATTTCATGAGGGTTGCCTTATTTCATAAGTCTAATCTAGGAAGAATGTATAAAAAATACAACATTCATAAAATTTAGGGATTTTATACCCTTTAATAAAGATAAAGGCAATTTCTCAAAGATTATGTGGAATTCATAAGTCTTGTTAGAATTTATTATGTATTTTTCATGACATAGATAGATTTCGTAATGCTAATCTAGATTTTTCTTGAATTATTTGGATTTCAGAATAATTATCTCATTTTAAAAAGAATTTTTCAAGGAAGAGATAGAAAATTCATGTCTTATAATTTAATATTTAAGATTTACATAGACAATTCCTTAGATGCATAACAGTGTTAAATCTAAAAAATTATCTGATTACCCTAAGTAATATAATAGTTATCAAGGAGATTTCAAAACATTCATTAGAGATCCTTCTGAAGAGTCATCAGGGAAAATTTATAAGACTCATTACCTTTGTCATTTTTTATGAAGAATCAATTTAGAGATAGTGTGCATGAGTTATTCCATGGGAGATATAAACAAAATCCATATTGTGATTCAAGTGATAATGTAATGGCTTAGAATATCATGATGAGGTTAAAGAAGGATCATGTTGTTATATTTCTTGTGATTAAAAAATTTGAGGCTTAAAGGGATCTGTTTCTTGATTCAGAACACCCTGTGATTGGATTCCCACACTACACATGCCTACTTTCATGGGTATTTATTATAGGTGTTATAAATTTCATTATTTGATTGATAATTTAGTCAAATGAGTTTAAAGAGACACAATTTTTTAGAGAGTAATAAAGATCATGATTTATGTGGTGGGTCATAAGGACTATCGATAATTAAGAATTAATATTACGTGCTGATAAATTCATAAAATTTATATATTTACAATTTAAAAATTATAATGTGAAAAAGAGATAAGGAAATAGAGGTAATATCAATTCACCTTTCATAGTGTTTTTATATTCTAATATATGGGAAAAATTATTGTGATATTGTTGGATATACTTGACCATGAACAGAGTATTATTTCTATATTTGAAATATAGAAAAATTGACATGTGATCATTTCCTGTATTTTTACAATGGAAAGAATAATATGAGGGGAGATCAATACTTATAATATTAAAGAAAATATCAATGAAACAAGAAGATCTGAAAATTATGAGGAAAATAAAAAGGAATGCACTTGTATATTTGAAATTGAAGAAGAAGAAGTAATAAGGAGATTGAAAACACCATCATTATATTAGTTTTTATATTATGTTCATAAAAATATTATATGAAACCTATATATTCGATATTTCCTTTGTATCCATTTTCTTGAAGTAGTGTATAAGATTTCAGGAATAGAAATTACTCATGGGATCAACACCACATCCTTCCTAAACTCTTATAAGAACTGTAGTGGATATATAATGTTACCACTTAGATCATAAACACACTATAAATGTATACTCCTTAGATTATCTATTCTCTATTGTTTAATTAAAACATAATGCCTCTTTATTTACTTATCATACATTTAAATATCATTTTCATGTATAAAGGGTAATAGGTTCATGATGCTCTTTCCAGCCTGAGGGAAAGATCCGGAAAGTGAGATAAAATACACACCCTAATTCACTACCTCATATGGTTTGTTGATCTGTTGTTCTAATAAAATTTATTTGAAATCCTATGTGTATATATATTTATGTGTATTCTTATTCATGTATGTTTATGTACAAGTATTGGTATAGTGGTATGTGTTTGTACGTTTATGTGTACACATGTTTATGTATATGAGAGGGATTGATGAGAGTGAAAGGTGTATCTCATGATTTAGACATAAAATGGACAGTAATGGGAATATATAATATCATATCCGAACATTAGGAAATGAATATAAAAGATATAATATAAAAGAATATAATTGAATAAAAAGGAGGAGAGGATCCCTTACCTTTAAGGTGTGACTCCAATTGCCTAGGATGAGTTCCTAAAGAGCTCAAGGTCGCTTTGGGAGGAATCTATAGATTATAGGTAAGACTAAGTATTTGTTATAATGATTTTTAGTGAAGAGAAAATGGATATTATTTTGTTTTATATTGGAAAAGAGAGGGTAGTTCTTTATTATTTTCCAAACATAGGTTTTGGAATCTATATAGTAAAATAACCAAAACCCAAAAACATACCCTGGTTGTTCGCCATGCTTTTTTTAAATGAGGGGTGATTTTAATTATTTTATTAGTCCATGGTCTGAACATATTAAAATATTACCATTGGTGATGTGTGGGAGAGTAATTCTCTTAAATAAATTATTTTAATATCTTAAAATATTTTATTTGTTTTGGAGGATTCATAATGGATTTAAAAAATTAGTAAAAGAAACATAAAATAACAATATTTTATTGTGAAAAAATACATTTGGTCATGGATACCCTTTATATTATTTATTACATCACACTTTCTTTTATTATGATTTCATAATACACACCATATATTTTTATTGTATTTAATTATTACTAGAAAATTCAATTGTCTTAGAAAATTATGAAAAATTAACTATTTAATAATATTTACATTTTGATTTCAAAAATAATATTCATTTTATAAGTATAATTTTCTAAATATGTGTATTTTTTACTTTTAAAATAATAATCATCATTTAATTAAAAATGATTTGTTTGTTTCCAATAATAGTTATCAAAGTCTTATCAAAATTATAATTGACTTCATAAAAAATATAAGATCATTTATATTTCTTAGAAATTATTTCATAATAATATTTTATCAAAATATTATTTATTTTAAAAAATACATTAACTCTTAAAAATAGGTATCATAATTGAAATTGAATACTAATTAAAAATACAATTTGTGATTTATTGTATAGAAATCAAAAACCATTATAAAGTAATGATAAGAAAAATATATAACAATTATTATATTGAAAATGTAATATAAATATTCATATTATTATGGTTTTCAAACATATCCCTTTAATACAACATCAAACTCTCAAAGGGTGATGTCCGTGGTTGTGATATTTTCAAGGTGCTATTTGGTGTACCTGGTTTGGGGTGTGATCTCAATGAGCTTGAACTTCTCTTGCAAACAATTTCATTCATGATTTTGTTTTTATCTAAAATTGTGATTTATCAAGGGTAAAGACCAATTATGCTATCTTCATTGGACGCTATAATAAATTGGATTTATAGAGTACAATCTTACTAGTTGCGGTTATCACTTCCTTTATCTATATTAATTAGATTTATTATAAACCTATATTTATAATTAACATATGATGACATCATAAAGACTATATTATCAATGGTTGTAAAGATTAATGGCCTTTTAAATATGATATCATATAATAAAACCAAATAACCACATTTTTTTTCTATAACCATATTAAATAATATAACATTTAGTTAAATTGAAAGGGAAGTTTTATTTATAATAGTTCGGGTAATTACACTTATTCCATACTTTTTGGATCTTTCAATGCCTTTAGGAAAGAGGCATGAATAAGGTTTCAAGTGTTCTGTGTGTCGGGTGATGATAGCTGACTTTGAGGTGACATTATAATTTTTACTTCTTGATATTGATATCTGTGACCTGATATGTGTCATGGATTGAATGATTAGCGTTAAGGCCCAAATAGATTTTTATCATAATTTGTTTTAGTTTTTATCTTATTATGAGGTCATTTATGTTTTTCAATGAGAATGGGACTCTAGGTCAAAAAGTTATGGGAATGATTTTTCTTATTATGGATTAATCTTATGCTAGTTTCCAGGGATGTTTCTTAGTGTATATGACCCTTGTTTTGAAAGTCTTCTACCTATAGTGGTGATTACATACCGAGAGTCCTTTTTAGATAATTTTTATAGTTGACTACTGGAGAGAGAGTTAAAGTTTACAATTGACATGCTCCATATTAGGATTCCCATTTTTATGTCATATTAAAAAAATTACCATTCGAGTTATTGGAACCTCAAATCCATCTTGAGGAACTAGAGTCTAAGGGATTTATTCTTCCTTTCACATCACCATAGGATTTTTCTATCCTATTTTCTCTGAAATAAAATGACAGTCTCATATTCATTGTGTCTTATGAAAAGTAAAATTAGATGACTATTAATAAAAAATATAATTTTCCTAGTATTGATGATATTCTTCCAATCATAGAGGGGAATATTGGATTTCAAATATTGAGTGTTGGTCAGGGTACCACAAGTTGAGAGAATGAGAAAAGGATATATCTAAGAAACTTTTTAGTAGCTTGTATAGGAATTTTGAGTTTTTGTTTAGGCCATTCGATCCCACTAATTCTTCTATAGTGTTTATGGATTTGATGAAGTGTATATTTCATTGGTTCTTGTGATATTTTCTTTTTGTGTTCATGGATGATATTTTGGTGTACTCCATGTTAGAGGACTGATATATGGACCATTTAGATATCATTCTTAAAACAAAGAAATAACTTCATCTATATGGTATGATTTCCAAGTGTGAGTTTTTATATGAGAATTGAAATTTCATGGAAATTCCATATCTGAGAGGGGTGTCTTAGTGGATCCTGAAAAGATAAATGTAGTAATGTCCTAAAAGAAGTCCTTAAATGTTTTTGAGATCTAGATATTCTTGGGTTTGTCTAGTAACTATAGGTAGTTTTTTAGTATTTCTCAAAGATATTATATTTGAGGATATATTTAACCCATAAGGGTTAAAATATTGAATATAAAGAAAAATTATAGAGATCCTTTGTGGAACTAAAGGTGAGGCTGAATTCAACAACTGTTCGGATTCCTCTGGAATTGTGTGCATGTTAGGTTGTTTTCTGCAATGCTTCTGGTATGGGTTTGTGATGTGCCCTGATGAAAGGGAAATAGGTGTTTCCCTATGGATATTTACAACTATTCCCTCATGAGAATAACTACCCTAACAAGGATTGCAAGTTGGAAGTAGTTATGCATGCACTCAAAATGTGGAACCACTATCTATTTCATGAGCAATTTATAGTGTATTCTGGATAAAGGGCCTAAAATACTTTTTTAAAATTGAGGGATCTAAAATTGTGAAATAGATTCAAGGTAGAGTATCTTTACACTTTTTATTATCATATTGAATACACTCCTAGGAAAGGAAATGTCGTTGCCGAAGCATTGAGCGGGAAATTAGGAACCCAAGATGTGATGGAATTGGTTGAACTATGGTCTAGGATGAGTTTGTTTTCTAAGATTTCCATGGGAATGGAAGAGGATAATGTATATGTGTTCTTAGCTTAAATTAAATATGAATCTTCTATCAATGAAAACGATTAGCTCGATCAGTTGATAAAGACTTAGCACCAATGATTTGGTTAGATTTTTTATAGTGGTGAGTCCTTAGGTGAGTGCTTCCAATCTCCCAATGAAGCATTATGCATCCATATCAGGTTGGTTATACAATTTTCTATGAGCAGGAGCTGATAGAAAATGGAAACTAGACTTTTTGGTCTATATACCAAGGAGATACCAGGATAAATCTTGAATTGAGATATAGGTATTGGTTTCTAGGGATGAGGTGATCAATTGAAGATTTTGTTTCACATTGTCTCAATTGTGAGAAACTTAATGTAGAACATTAGAGAACTTCTAGTTTATTATAACCATTTCCCATTCTAGTATGAAAGTGGGGTTAACATTCAATGGACTTCACCGCTAGCTTTACACATTCTCCTAGTAGGAATGACTCATTTTTGGTGATTGTTGATCAATATAAGAAATCAACTCATTTCATAACTATTATGGAGATGAGGACGTTAGAATATATCATTGGCTTATACATATGAGAGATTATGATAATTTAAAGGGTTCCTTATGAAATTATATCTATTTGGGACCTGAGGCTCAAATCTAGGTTCTAGAAAGTTTTTCTAGATGTTATAGGTTTTAAATTGAAATTAGTCTTGGATTATCATCTGAATATTGATGGATAGTCATAAAGATATATTCATCTTCTTAAGGATATTCTTCAGGATTTCATGTTTTATTTTGGTGGATCTAGGTAATTTAATTTTACTCTGGTAAAATTTTCGTAAAAATAGTTATAATGATTTGATAAATATGGTTCCCTTAAAAACATTATATGGGTGACCCAGTAGACCACATATGTGATGGGTAGAGTTGGGAGAGTGGTCCTTGCATGGGCTGAGTCTCATTCAGGAGATGACGAAAATGGTGTAGTTGATCAAAAAAGAGGTTGGTCATAGAATATTGCTATTATAAATCTTATATGGATTATCTTAATCATCTTATAGAGTTTGAGTTTAGTGATCTGGTTGTTCTCAAAGTTTCACCTCACATGGGGCATCATCAGTTGGGTAAGAAGAGTATGTTGGAACTATATTTTTTTCACCATTTGAGATCATGGAGTAACATATAAAGGAGGCTTATAGATTGTACATACCATATCATTTAAATTTGACCTTTTAATTTTTCATGTTTTCCCAGTTGAGGAGGTATCACCTAGATCTTTCCCGTGTGATTGAGTGGGAGGATGTTGATCTTGAGACCAATACCACCATTGTTGAGAAAATAGTTCAGATTTTTTATCAATGAGATAATTTACTATTCGGTAAATGATTCCCCTATTCCAGGTAATATGGTAATAAATATGAGACAACTAGAAGACATGAGATTAGGAATCATTGATGAGGAAACATTGAACATATCTTTTTATGAGTCTAGAATATTGAGAAATTTATAAGGAAAGAAATCCTTAATGGTGTGGAGATTATAATAATCCATTATATTCATATAAGCACATCGTAATCATTTTTTACCATGATTTTGTTGGATCTAACATTGGATCCGTATTGGTGTTTTTTTAGAAAATTTTGGTAGGCCTTGGGGTTGTGCATGGTTGGCATACAGTTAGGGAATAGAGTTTTTTTTTAGACCAGGAAACCATGCGGCCAAGCATGGTCTATTGGAAGGCATCTCATGATACGTCCACACTATGTGGTTACCCCTCAAAACTATTAACCCCTAGGAAGAGGGGTTATAAATGTTTTGTGTAATTTTAAAGTAACCATTCTAGAAAATCATGCACCCCAAACAATATCTCTGTATAGGGTGAACAGATAAGGTGTAAAATTACTCCTAACAATGTGACCTCCAAGGAAAACCATGCATGCAGTTTTTAATACCTAGAAAATTTATTTTCAAAATCCATTGTACCCCATATTATCCTATAGTGACCCTAATATCATATCACCTTGACTTATTCTTTCTATAGTTTTTTAGGGGCTTCTCTCTTGGGATTCAAGGAAGTTTTCCTTCATTATTGATAGATTATCTCTAGGTATGTGGCATTCTTGGTACAATTTACCCACTTCTTTGTATATCATCTCTAAATCTCTTCTCATATTATCTCATTGGATCGAAAATGGGTTTTTTCTTTCATATATAAGGGGTTTGGAAATGTACGGACCCCAACATTTTGAATAATATTTGTTTCTTGAAAATGTGTGTTATAATATTTTGTAATCAACATAAATATATCTCTTTAATAACGAAGTGAGTATAATTTGAAATGTGACCATCATGTTTTAGCCATTATATGACCATTGTTAAATATTTACATTGGAAACTATACTCTTAATAATGATTTTAACATTATATTTATTCTTCATAATTATACATGGAAAGGGAAAATTAATGCATAAATAAGAGTCGATGGCATCATCTAGTAGAGTCATTTCGAATGAAGCCCATTTTTCAAAAATTGGGGGGTAGATAATATCACTACTATTCTCTCTTGAAAAATCCTAGGAATATATTTAACACAATAATATTGAACGAAATATCATATGAGAGGGTGTCAAGTTATTGTATATTACCACTCGAGCAATGTTATTCAAATCACCCCAAGAATCTATCACCACAGCACACCTCACCCTTAGTTCGTATGTAGGAATTATAAGGGTTCATGTGTTGAGGTCATAGTTACATAATTTGTAATACCATTATACAAATGAAATTATTATTCCCTCAATTCCTTTTTGAGAATAGTTTTGCTTAAAAATACAATGAATTTGAAAAATTGATTTTTTGGATAGAAATTATACTTCTCTAAAAAGATATAAAAATTTATAATAAAATAATATATTATGATTAATAATTAATTTAATGAAATATTGTGCTTAAAACCCTCTTATTTTAATTTAAATGATACAATAATATTATTTTTTTAAGTGTCATATATTTTACTACGCATTTTACTATGTATTTTCTATCTACTATTATTTTTAATAAATAATGTTTTTATATTTGAAAGATAAATTTATAATACTTATAGAATTATAATAATTAAATAAACATCATTTTTTAAATCATCATGTCAAAATTATGTTAGAGTGAATTTATGAGAATTTTCTAAAATATTTTTTTTGGTGAATTGTAAAAATGCAATTTTGAGTTTTCGGTATGTTTAATGACATAATAATGATTTATTATGTAATATAAAATTATGGTATAATTTTTTGGATTATAATAACATAATAGGTGTCCCATGTGTCCAATACCATGGAAAATCCCTTGGTTTTTCAAATACCACTATTGTGGTGTCCAAGGAAATCAATAACAAAATCCCTCAATTTAACTATAACTATACACCCATTTCCCCATTATCATTCATTTGAAATTCATCCTCCAAAAATATATGATATTTTTACATCCAAAGGAGTCCCCCAAAGGTGTACTAAATATTTTATGGTCCCAATCGTTGAGTTTTAGTATCTACTCTTCTAACTAAGGGAAATCTAAACTTCTCTTTTCCATTGGCTTGTCTTTCAAATGACCTTAAAATTATCTTTTCTAAATTTCCTTCAATATCTTTATTTTTTTAGGAGTATTTTATTAATGGTAAACCCTTTACCCTCTCTTTTTATTCTTTATAAAACCACAATTCATACCCATTGAGATGCCATATTTTCTTCTCAAATTTTTTCTCTATTTCTCAAGAAATCCTTTTATTTTCATTATGTGTATACCCAAACCTCTTTATTTTTTATGTGTAATAAAAAAGATGTAAAAATTATTTAATTTATTCTATAATTTACTAACAGAAAACCCTCATTCTTTTTTCGTGGGTTATAAATGAAATAATGATCATGATTTAAGCACTTTTTTAAAAACCATGACTTTGATACAAAACATGTTTCTTTTATTCACAAAGGGTTATTTATGATATGATTGATTATGATCTATATGAACCACATGAAAATTAATAGATATTAAGGGTGCATCCTGATATCACACCAATTCATTGTGTAAAGAATTTAATCTCTATATGTGACATGTTTTATAATACCTTGGTGAATAACTTAGTAATTTTTATGACACCTCAGTGAAAAACCGTGGTTATATTCTTATGAATGTATAAAATAAATTTTATATCCCAATTTACATGTTATGATTCATTTTATTTTATTTATGATATGAGTTATATTAACTTTTTCCTGCCAGAATGTTATTATTCATCTTCTTATTGAATTTCCTTAGGATCACATGTAAACTATTTCCCTTGCTTTCCCTTATTGGGACTTCTTCTCACCATTTCCTTTGATGTCTGTCCCCAGGATATTTGATGTAGTAAAATAAATTAGAATGAACTAATGAATAATCCTTTCAAGTTTTTTAGAATAAGGTTTTATGTTCACATATATTATGTACCTTATTTCAAAGAAGCTAAACTTTAAAATATCCTATATTTGTGAAATATAATGACAATTTTATGTATAAAAAAGGTGGGATGCAATAGATGGTATAAAAGTAAGGTTTAGTTATTTTTAGAAATTAGGATTTGAAAAATTTAGGAAGAAACCGATATAAAAGTTTAAATATAGTAGAAACATCCTACTATTTTGGTGAAATATTAATTAAGTGGTTTCTATCTAAATAAATCGATGTATGGACATGAACATGTTGATGTGGATATGGAATAGATGAAACTTAGGGTAATAACTCTAACAAGGTGCATATGTCCTGACTAAGCATAACCAGGTACACAACAATGGGCTTTACTACAATCCTATTTGGACACTCCTGGGGGATATGATTGGGTAATCACAATATATTTATGAACAATTAAGAATTATTTATAGAAAATGTAATTATTCTTAAAGAATAACATATTTAAGAATGATTTTTCAGGCATGAAATTTCATTAGAATTATAAGATTATTAATTGAAAAAAATTTTCTAAAAAGTAATTAATCTTTTATAAAATCGAGAGAAATAGAAGAAATCGTTTAAATGGAGAGGGAAATATATTGGCATTGACGACCATACGATGGAAGACAGAATGGAAAACATTATGAGAATGATGAATCAACAGACTTGATATATGAATAATAAATTGAATATATATAAGAGAAAAGATTCACCTAAATGGAATCAACTTTCAGTTGAGTCCCTTATGCTTCAATAACCACCTTCTTTCAGTGGATCTATCAACCCATTGATTACTGAACAATGCATAATCTCTATAGAAAAGAACTTTTCTATACTTCATTGTTCAGAACAAGAAAAATTCACCCTAACTATAGACTATTTAGAGGGAGAGCTAATCGGTAGTGGAAACTAGTTAACAACATGAATCTAGTTGGGTAGATTGATGATATTATGTGTGAAGAGTTTTGGGGAACCTTTTTCAAAAAATATCTCCCTTATTCAATATGAACAAAAATTGAGATAGAATTCTTATAGCTGAAGCAGAAGGAAAATGAATATGTTGTAAGCTATGAGTTGAACTTCACAAATCATTCTTGTTACACCTATAGATTTATAATGTATACTAATGGGAAGGTTGATATATTCTTAGATGGAATAAGTTCACGTCTATAGAATAATCTACCCATATGAGACTATTCCAACAATGTGGAGATCATGAGGAGTGATATAAAGGATGATCTGGAGATTGGAGACACATAGTGGTCCCATAGACTGAATGAAAAGAAGTTAAATTTGGATCCAAACAAGGGTAGGGGAATTTATCAATGAATAATAGGAATGATAGTGAAATATCTCACATGTATCAAAAGTGGGAAGAAGCATCCATGGAACTACATTATTTTGAGCGAGAAATGTTACAAGTGTACAGGATATGGCTATATTGCTTGAAACTATTGTATTGAGGTGGAGCCTCAACTTACCAACACTAATGAAAAAGGGAAGTTGGTGCATGATCTACCTGAAGTCCAATTATTCATGAGTGGAAAAATTGGGCACTTTTCCAATCAATGTCTAAATCTAAAGTTAATAGAGGGGAATCAATATCAACATCAGTATACGCCAAGGTAGAAAGGTCATTCTTTTTCTATCATGATGATTGAATATGATGATCCAAATTATGTGTTGGAAGATACTCTTGTTGTTCTATCACAACTAGAAAGTACATTATTTGATTCTGGTTCTATGCATTACTTTATTTCCTCCATGTTTTCCAAGAATCTAGAATCAATCCTTAAACTGGTATAATTATAACTATCATTCACAATTTCTGGTGTAACACCCTATGATTTCATAGTAAGTTATATTCTTTAAAGTAATTCAATTGCATGTGCTAAACAAAACACAGAGTTCGAGCACACCATGAATTACCAAACTAGCCATTCAAAAAAGCGGTGATGAATAGCATTAACTTCATTTTTAATTTAATATACTCCATATAATTTTAACATCCATATTACGTATTTCTTAGACATAATATAAGAACAAATTCAATTTTTCTGATAAAGGATATATTTTTCAGAAAATAAAATTTTACCACCTTTTAATGGAGAACCCTTTTTAAATCTAATATTTGACACTTTCATATATTCAATTTGACAAAATAAATTTTTTCTATAAAATTAGGAAATAAAAATTTAGTTTTGATGATTTTTTGGTATTTTTCTGAAAACATTCAATTTTTGATGAATACTGAAAACACTGCATTATTGTTTAAAAACGACTTTTTATTTAAATAATTATTTTTTTATTTAAATTTATTTTAAGTAAAAATAGATACATAATACCTATATTAGTTCAATATAATTCATTGGAGCCATTGTATAATAAAATTAGATGTATAAAATTTTATTGAAATTTTTAACGTCTTTTACCCACCTTCTAGGCACATTAGCAAATTTGCATAAAACATGATTTTACTGCTTTTGTGGATTGTATTTAAAAAATACAAGAAACACGATTGATATAAGTAAGTATATTTTTGTTTAATAAGATGAAAATAATTTTTGGTGAATAAAAACCTTTGACTTTTATTTACCACGGTTAAAAGTAAATTGGGTAATTAAAGGTAAATATGATATTATAATTACCCTAACACATGTCCTAATTATATTGGATAATTGAATTTCTTCCAAAGAAACCTTAGGAATAAAATATTATTTTTTCCCTCGTGGATTAGATTAGGACATTTATTATTATTTTATTTAAAGAAGAGTTAAAAGTGTTAAATTCAATATTTAATAATTAAACCATTTTTAATATAGGGTTATACAAAATATAAAATAGACTATAAATATTTATTTGAATGATAAAGATATTTAATAATTAATTGTATTTTATTTATAAATTTTAGACATTAAATAAATAAATTTAATTATGAAGCAATGATGATGTAGTAATTACCTTATTAATGATATATTAAAATAATTGATTTTATAAATATCTAAATTATTGTAAATCGAGACTTCTAATGAATTAAACTAATTTATATTCTAATAATACAAGTTAGGTATGATTAAATAAATTTTATTCTAAGTAATCAAGTTGTTAGGACTTTAACAAAGATCAAATACCAAATATTGTCAAAATTGACAAAAATGAGTTTTTAAAACAAATACTGTATTATTAATTGATATAATATTTATAAAAATCTAATTTCTGGACAAAGGACATATATAATGTTAGATATATCAATAATTAACCACTTTGGGTTCTATAGTCTTTTAATAGTATGTTTATTAACCATTTATTATGATAATACAAGAATACATGGTAAAAGATAAACTATTTAACTAAGAGTTAAATCAAAAATATGATGTTAATATGGTGACCTAAACCTATCTAAAACCTATTGGTTGATATTTTTTAGACACATACCCACCTTATCCTAGAAAAAAATCCATTTTGTGCTATTAGAAACCGAAAATAAATTTATAATAAAATAATATTTCAAGATTTTCTTAAAGTGACCCTCACCTCTTCTATAAAAGGGTACTTCCCCTTCTCTTAATTTCACACCTCCAAAGCCATTTCACTCTACAAAACCCTACCTGAATATTCTCTCGAATACTTTCAATACATCCTAGAGTCATTCCATTGATCAGAAAGCCAACCTAATGAGCCCTTTTGACCAAATCCAAAGGAAGAACTTGAAAAAGAGGTAATAATTTCATCACCTCTTTCAAATTTATCTTCTTCATCCACTTCCACTTTCTTTGTTGCTTCCATACCGAAATAAATAAACCAGTAACTTCTAAATAATGTGATGTTATTATAAATATCATACAACCATATTCATTATTCTATCCATCCTATAAATGACAAAGTCACCGTATGTGTGTACATACGGCTTACCATCTCCACGTCGTGGTGTAGTTTTTATTCAAGACTTCATTATTTGGATGGGTATAATAATGATGTATAATTGATGTAAATAACAAATATAACATGTTTATGATTTGGTATTTATGATATAAATTCCAATTATATACGATATCACCTTCAATTGAATGATATCGTCACTCGTGCGTACGTACGGATTACCGTATCCACAAACGCAATGAGATTCATTCCCCATCATAATCATTGGAGAATAATTTTCATTTTATAATTAAAAAAAATGTTTAAGAACTTAATATAATTTTGTATATAAATCAAATACATCCTATCCATAACAATTATTAATTACATAACAAAACATATAAAGTAAAATGAACCAGTTAACACCTGAAACAATGATACTACTAAAACATTATTAACAAAACAATATTATAAGATCATATATGATATAATATTTATGTATGTGGTTATTTTATAATTTATTAAAAATTACTTAACTATTATAAAAGAGGTTAACATACCCTCGACTAAGGAAAAGTACATGGTAAGGGGTTTTCATCTCACTTTTTATTCATGTGAGATTCATGATATATTTGCCACTATTTTCTTTTGTGTGGTGTATGTATTTTCCATGATTGTAATCTTCATGTAATATACTTTAATTTATGGGTATTTAAAACCTAATTTTATGATACTTTTTTCATGGGGTGTATGTTTCGTAAGTTACCAAATCATTAATGTAATTTCTAATCTCAATTTCTACTCATTGGGTTTTATGAAAACTTAATTGATAATTTTACTCCATGATTATGTGTGAAATCACTATTTATTTACTTATGTAGTAATTTAAACTCCCATTTGTCTGTATATAAATTTTATATACAAAATAAATCCATTGATAAATTCTCAATTAATAGATATGAACTTGATAAGAGTAATTTTAACTCAATTTCTATTCATTGAGTTAAACATCCAAGTCATTGGTGTTGTTTTTTCAAGAATATTTGTGAATGTACTCTCATTGATTTACACATAATATCTAATAATATTTTGTGTATTTATATTTTTCACACATAATTATGTCTTTGATTTTTCCTTAACCTAAGGATACGGTCTTTATAAGGGATTTCATCTCAACATACATTCCATTAAGACTTCATTGTTGTTATGCACCAATTCACTTTTATTTGGTGTATATACCGAACTATGACATAGTATATCATGAATCCCTACATTATCATGATATTATGAAGTTTTGATTACCTCAATTTTGTGTATTAATGAGTCTCTCATTTGGTTAGGAACTCTAACTAAAATATCATTTTAAATGATTTAAAATTTTATTCCTCTAAATCTGTCTCATTAATATTCATGTTTTAAAAATTGATTTATGGATTTATTTATATGGAAATTAATGTTTTAAATTTAAAATTACTTTTAAAAAATACAAATTGGTATGGGAAACTTTGATTCAAAAATCTATTTTAAACAACTTCCTGATAAATAGTGATACTTTTAAAAAAAATCAAGAAAAAGGGGGATATTTCTCTCAAATAGTTTTGATGATTATTTTCATTTATGTCAATATCCTTCATTATTCGGGATTGAGGTTAATATATTATAATAAAATCTTCAATATTATATTGAATTATTTATGTTTGACTATGGATGTGCTATTTTTAAACCATTCATGGATTGTGGTTAAAATATTGACATTTCATATGCTAGTTTTAATACGGATGTTTAGATTATGTTTTAACCTTTTCATATGTGGAATGCATTGGACTTAGTAAGTGATGGGTGGAGCACACTCTAGCTCCTCGATGCATCGGTAGGTCTCATGAGACAAACTAGTGTCTTGCCACAAGGCCTTTCCAAAATTTTATTTGTAGTCTTGGCATGAGGCCTTGACTATGTGGTTATGACATCCGACCTTATGCATTCCATCATTATGAGATTGGAAATTGATATTACATGTGATTATTTGACTACTATAATATCCATGTGAATATGTAAATGACATTATTTGATTTATCATTGCCATATTATGATGAATTTTATGTTAAAAAGGATTATGTTTTAGTCCTATAAATTTCCTTAAATGTTAATTCTTTTTTATGATCGTTTACATTATATTATTATTCTTATTAAGCATCAGAGATCTCCTCTTTATTATGTTTTATTTTTCCTAGGATGAAAATAATTATATTACGATTAACCTACAAGAATGGGCTAAGTGATATAAGAGTGTTTAAAAGGGGACACAATGTTGTTTTTCTATTTCATAATGTAATGTAAAACTTATGTATCATGCCAATGTTATGTAATAATTCACTGATTCTGGATAACTGGGTTCGGGGCGTTACCGTTGGTATCAAAGGAAGTTTATTACAAACCTTGGAAGCTAGATTTAGAAAAACTCTAATTATAAAACACTACCCTAAGATATAATTTGAGAATTAGTATAGAAGAATATCTAAAAAATTTGGTAATGTAAATATTAGGTGGGTTTTTCTAAGAAATACATCCTTGTTTGGATACGAGCAGGTAGAGGCGGCTCTGGCAGAGATGTACCTTGGAGTGAAAACTCTGATAAAGAGTTTCAGGATTGACCTGGGGGATCCTGGTACACGACAATGGGCCTCGCTTAACTCTTGGTTATACACTCCTAAGGGATATGCTTAGGATAATTCACATTTTCTTTACAACCTGATTTGAAGGATTTTAATATAAGATGAGAATAAATAACCTTGGTTAATCATAAGGTGTTTTAGATAGAAAATAAGGTGTCATGATATTCAATAAATGATTTTATGACTCACACTATACTTTCTTGTGTTAGTCAATGACTGGATTCCAAGGAAGTCATAGTAACACTGAACATGATATACAAGTCGGGAACGGTGGTGGAAATGAGAAACGTAATGGAATATTGATAGGCTTAAAAGATATCATTTTCATGTCAAATTAGTTTTCCAAAAATAAGATCAACAATATATATATTAATAATATCTCATACTCAATAAATAAGAGAAATGTGGTGAATTATAAGAGTTCTAGTAGTGTAAACCATTGAGAAATGAAATCTCAATTTCCATAATGCCAGAAATGTGGAAAGAGACCCCCAGGAAAGTGTCTCAATGGAACAAAGATATGCCTTTTGTGTGGGAAATAAGGACATAAAGTAAATAATTACTAATGAAAAATGAATTGTACTATGGAAAAAAAGTAAAAATGATCTTAAGAATCCAATTATAGTCATTTGCAATAAATATAAGGGACCTGGGAATTACCCGAGTCAATTTCCTATTCTATAGGAAATCCTCTATGTCAAGGAAGAACCTATGTGAAATAAATGGATGGAGAAATGTTTAAAAGTATGGGATTACTTTGGAATACTATTCTCTTGTATGTGTAACCATGCAGTTTGATATGTGAAAATTCTATTTGAGGAAGAATTAACTATTCATTTGTGGATATAGTTATAAAGAACCATTTGGGTTTATATGATCCTTAAATTTGAGGAAATTATAATTTATTGATTTTGGGGATGAAAATGCGAGGTATGAGAGAAAATTAGTTGTTAAATTTAGTTATGGTTATTTTGAGGAATTTATATCATTTTTGGAATGTTATAATAAATATTTTTTTGAAAAATCAAAACACCTAGACCGTGTGACAACTGATCACATCAGACAAAGCTATGTGAACAGAACCCACAACCAGAGTGTGATTGGGATTTATCACCTACCACTAGACTATGTGTTGTCCCTGGTTAGTGTGAATAATTAATTTTAGTTAAATGATTTTATTGACCAATAATAATTTGATTTGGGATCTTATGTCTTATCCAATGGATATTCTTAGTACATGAAAATGATTTGGTGATTAAGTGATAAATGTTATTTTGGAAGACGTTTGCTCTGTTGGGAACACTATAGGCCAAAGGAAAATAGAATACTATGGGATTTCATTTGAGGAGTAATGTTGTATTTTTATCTATGTTTTTATTGTGTATTTATAGCAATTTGAGTTATTTATAGAAATGATTAACCTATCGTAGAGAATATGTGATTAGGTTAATTAATATTAAGTATTTGACTTTAAGAGTAGTCGATGTTATTTGGAGATACAATTTAATGTGGAAGACAACATAATCATTTTTTTGAGTTTTGGGTTTTAATCTTAGTTTGGATTATATTTAAGTATTTTATGGTAAATAGTTTATTGAATGGTATTTATTAAACTTTGGGTATTGTTGGTTTAATTTTAGAAATTAAGATTAGTATTTCTTTATCTAATGAATTATCCTTTTTGGGGATCATCTGATCCTGTAATAACCATTTTGGTTATGGTTAATCTCTAAAGACAGGGGAAATATATATTTTATCCTTTTTAGATCATGTGATTCACTAGAAGTTGATTCTTGCACTTCAGGTGTGACCAAGTCATCTTGAATACTCATCGTTTGGAAAAAAGATGAGTTAGTGGTTGAAATTTATTAAAGGATAAAACTCAACTTAAAAATTAAGTATATCTCTTTATGTTCTTAGTCAATCTCATAAATAAATTCCTCAACTTTATTAATTGTAACTTAAAACAAAAAAAACGTTGTTCGTTACTTTTCCTATTGGGAAACTAATGACTATAAATCCCATCACAATTTTGTGGTTTTATTGTTGTTAAATTTCTCCTAATCATGTTTTATATCACTCTCCATTAGAACATGACACAAATTTTATCTTCCACATCCATGTTTTCTTACATGGAATAAAAGTATGGGTTATCTCAGGTGACCTTTTTACTTCTATTTCATTCTCTTAAAGTAATAGTTTTATTGACTCTTTTTCCGATGTGGGATATTCAAATAAGTTATCAAGGCCAATTTTAAAATTGTGAGGATGCAATTTAAAAAAGGGGGGAAGAATGTAACACCCTAAGATTTCATATTAAGTTATTTTCTTTAAAGTAATTTAATATATTGTGCTACAAACAACACCAAGTTCGAGCACACCACGACTTACCAAACTAGCCGTTCAAAAAGCATTCAAGAATAGTATCAACTTAATTTTTAATTTTATATACTCTATATAATTTTAACATCTGTATTATGTGTTTCTTAGACATAATATAATAACAAATTCAATTTTTCAGATAAAGGATTTATTTTTCAAAAAATGAAAATTTACCTCCTTTTAATGGAGAACCCTTTTTAAATCCAATATTTGACACTTTTATATATTCAATTTCACAAAATAAACTTCTTTTTTAGAATCGAGACATAAAAATTCAGTTTTGATAAATTTTTGGTATTTTTTTTGGAAACATTAAATTTTTTATGTATAATGAAAAACACTGCATTATAGTTTAAAAACAAAATTTTTTAAATAATTATTTATTTTATATAAATTTATTTTAAATCAAAATAGATAAATAATACATATATTAGTTCAATGTAATTCATTTGAGTCATTTTATAATAAAATTAGATGTATAAAATTTTATTGAATTTTTTAATGTCTTTTACCCACCTTCTAGGCACGTTAGAAAATTTGCATAAAACGTAATTTTACCACTTCTGTGGATTGAATTTAAAACATTTTGGAGACACTGTTGACATCGGTAAGTGAAATTTTTTTCAATAAGATGAAAATAATTTTTGGTGGATAGTAACTTTTGACTTTTATTTACCACTGTTAAAAGTAAATAGGGTAATTAAAAGTAAAAATGATATTATAATTACCCTAAAACATGTAATAATTCTATTGGATAAGTGTATTTTGACCAAAAATCACTTAGGTAAAAAAATATGATCCTTTTTCCCCACTTGGATTAGATTAGGACATTTATTATCATTTTATTTAAAGAATAGTGAAAAGTGTTAAATTCATAGTTTAATAACCAAAAAAAATTATTATAGGGTTATACATAAGATCAATTTTTCTATAAATATTTATTAGAAATAAAAAAATATTTCCTACATAATGGTATTTTATTTATAATTTTTAGATAGTAAATAATTAAGTTTAATTATGACACAATGATGATGCAGTAATTACCTTATTAATGAAATATTAAAATAATTGATATTATAAATATCCATATAAATATAAATTGAGACTTATAATGAATTACACTAATTATATAGGTTAATATGATATTTTATGGTTGATTAAATAAATTTTATTCGATGTAATCAAGTTTTTAAGTCTTTAAAAAAATCAAATACCAAATAGTGTCAAATTGACAAAAATGAGTTTTTAAAACAAAAACTATATTATTAATTGATATAATATTCATTAAAATATAAGGTTCTGGAAAAGCACTTATATAAGGTTAGATATATCAGCAATGAACCACTAGGGGTTATTTTATATTTTTATAGTAAGTTTATTAACCATTTACTATAATAATACAAGAATACCTGGTAAAAGTTAAACTATTTAACTAAGAGTTAAATCTAAAAGATAAGGTTAATATGGTGACCTAAACCAGTATAAAACCAATTGGTTGAGAGGATTTAGACCCATCCCATCCTTATCCATTAAATAAATTCGTTTAGAGCCATTATAAACCTAAAATAAATTTATAATAAAATAATATTTCAAGGTTTTTCTAAAGTGACCATAACCTCTCTTATAAATAGGTATTTCCCATTCTATTAATTTCACACCTCCAAAGCCATTTGGCACGGCCAAATCCAGCACAGATATCCTCCCAAATACTGTTACTATATCTTAGAGGCCTTCTTTTGATAAATAATTCAACCTATGTATCCCTTTTGATCAAATTTAATGGAAGCACCATAAGAAGAGGTAAAATTTTCATCACCTATTTCAAAGTTATCTTCTTCTTCCACATCCTCTTTCTTTGTTGTTTTCATATAAAAATAACAACTAAAATACCTTCTAAATACTGTGATGTTATTATAAATATGGTGGAACCATATTCATTATTCTATACATCCTATTAATGACAAAGTCACCATATGTGCATACGTACGACCTACTGTCTTCATGTCGTGAAGTAATTGTTATTAAACACTTCATTACTTGGATGGGTATAATAATGATGTATAATTGATGTAAATAATAAATATAACATGTTAATTATTATCTATATATCATATAATATCCAATTATATATGATCTCAACTTCAACTGAATGATATTGTCACTTGTGCATATGTACATATTACAGTCTCCACGAACGCGATAAGACTCATTCCCCATCATAACCATTCAAGAATGATTTTTATTTTATGATTAAAAATAATGTTTAATAACTCAATATAGTTTGGTATATTAATATAATACATTCTATCCATAACAAACATGACTTACGTAACAAAACATATAAAGGAAAATGAATCAATTAACACCTGGAACAATGAAACTACTAGAATATTATTAACAAAGAAATATTAGAAGATCATATATGATATAATTTTTATGTATTTGGTTCTTATATAATTTAATAATAATGATTTAACTATTATACAAGAGGATAACATACATTGGACTAAGGAAAAGTACATGGTAATGGGTTTTCATCTCACTTTTTATTCCCGTGAGATTCATGCTATATTTGATACTATTTTCTTTTTTGTAGTGTATGTACTACCCATTATTGTACTCTTTGTGTAATATAATTTAATTTATTTTTTACTTAAAACAAAATTGTATGATCCTTCTTTCATGGGGTCTATGTTTTTTATATTACCAAATTGGTAAAGGAATTTCTAATTTCAATTTCCACTCATTGGGTTTTACTCAAACTTCATTGATTATTTTACTCCAAGATTATGTGTGAAATCACTATTTATTTACTTATGTAGAAATTTCCACACCCCTTTATATGGATATACTTTTGATACACATAATTAATCCATTGATAAATTCTGAAGTCATCGATATGAACTTGATAAGAGTAATTTTAACTCAATTTTTATTCATTGAGTTAAACATCCAAGTCATTAGTGTTGTTTTTACAAGAATATGTGTGAATATCCTCTGATTTATTTACACTGAATATCCAATAATATTGAGAGTATTTATATTTTTCATACATAATTATTTCATTTATTTATCCTTAACCTTAAGATATAGTCTTTATAAGGGATTTCATCTCAACTTACATTCTATTGATACTTCTTTGTTGTTATGCACCAATTCACTTTTATTTGGTGTATATATTGTACTTTAACATAGTACGTCATGAATAACATTATTCTCATTATATTATAATGTTTTTATTAACTCAAATATTTGTATTCAAGCATCTCTCATTTGGTTAGTAACTCTAACTAAAATATCATTTTAAATGCTTTTAAATTTTATTCTTCTAAATCATTGTCATCAATGTTGATGTTTTAAAAATGGCTTTAAGGATTTATTTATATTCACATTAATGTTTTAAAATTAAAATTCCTTTTCAAAGTTTCAATGTTTTATGTGACACTTTGATTCAAAAATCTATTTTAAACTGCTTCTTGATAAATAGTGAGACTTTTAAATGTTTTCAAGAAAAATGGGGATATTTATTTCAAATGGTTTTGATGTTTATTTTCATCTATGTCAATATCCTTCATTATTATCGATTGAGATTAATTTATTATAATAAAATATTCCATATTGTATTGATTGAGTTATGTTTTACTATGTATGTGCTATTTTTATACCATTTAGGGTTTTCGGTTAAAATAATGACATTTTGTATGTTAGATTTAATATGAATGTTTAGATTATATTTCAACCTTTTCATATGAGGAATGCATTAGACTTAGTAAGTGACTGGTGGAGGATGTTATAGATGCTCTATGAACTGGTAGGTCTCATAACACAAACTAGTGTCTTGGCAAAAGGCCTTGACAAAATCTTATTTGTATTCTTGGCACGAGGCCTTTACTATGTGGTAATGATGTCCGAAATTATGCATTCCATCATTATTTAATTGACTATTGATATTACATGTGATTATTAGACTATTACAATATCCATGTGAATAAGTAAATGGAATTATTTGATTTATCTTTTCCATATTATGATGAAGTTTAATTTTAAGTCTTGTGTTTTAGTCTTATACATCGCCTTAAATGTTTATTCTTATTTATGATATTTTCTGCTATATAGTTATCCTTAGTTATCAAATGATCTCACCCCTTTCTTATGTTTTAATTTTCCCAGTATAGAATAAAGTATATTCTAATTAACCTGTAGGAATAGGTTGTGGGATATAGGAGAGTTTTAAAGGAAACACAATGTTTTTTTATTTCACGATGTAATGTAAAACTTATGTATATATCTAGTACTTCCAAGTCCATAAACTGATCGGTCATTAGGGAAATGATTCCTTGTACCATGACAATGTTATTTAATAATGCACTGATTCTAGGTAACTGGGGTCAGAGTGTTACATCTAGAGGGATTATCCAATCATTAGTAATGTATAAATACTAAATTATTGACTTTGGAGTGTAAAATATCATCAGATATCTAGTATTCAATCACATGTTGGAATTCTAAATAATACTAGAGATGGACTATCTATCAATGTATAATGCTAAGATAAACTTTAGAGTTATGGAAATCGCAGTAATCTTGAATGGAAAACCAACAATTGTTTTCAAAGGGTAGATATCTCAACCTAATATTTTCCTAAAAACGCCGCTTGTAACCTTATTTATGCAGATTATTGGTGAAGATGAACAAGTAAATGAAAGTATATGAATATAGAATATCCCCATCATTTAGGAATAAAATGATGTATTTTTGAATAATTACGTAGAACTCCCCTCGAAAGAGAGGTACAGTTCTCCATTGAACTCATGCCTGGATCTATGATGATATCAAAGACACCATATATAATGGAAAATGTGGAGAAAGAGGAATTAAATAAACAACCCCAATATCTTTGGGAGAAGGGGTTGATTTGGACAAGTGTGTCTCCTTGGGAATTACATGTTCAATTTGAGATGAATACTGATGTATCAATGTAGTTATGCATTGATTAGAGAGAACTTAACAGAATGATTGTAAAAAACAAGTGCCTTCTTCCAAGAATTAATGATTTTTTTACCATTATTGGGGGGAACAATTCTTATCCCAGATTGATCTTCGATCTGGTTATCATCAATTGATGGTGAAGAAAGAATATATTCCAAATACAATGTTCCAATAAAGATATGAAAATTGTGATTTTTCTGTTATTCCCTTCGACATGACTAATGATCCTTCCATTTTTATGGATTTGATGAATAGATTTTTTAAGAACTACCTACATAACTTTGTGGTGGTTTTCATTGATGATATTATGATATATTACAAAAGTTTCTAGGATCATGATGATCATTTAAGGGTTATAATAAAAACTTGAATGAATGAGGCACTATAGGGAAATCTCAAAAAATGTGATTTTTTGTTACAAAATTTTTTTTTGGGGGAACATGGTAATGAATGAATGAATCACAATTGATCCTCGAAAGAAAATAGTTTTTGAGGAGTGTAATTATCCTACAATATTAACGAAAATTCACTGGTATCTTATATTAGTGGGCTATTATAGATGGTTTTTGAAAAAAATCATGAATTTATAATCCACTAACCAAGATAACTTAAAAAGGGTCCAAGTTCTTCTAGAAAAAGGAGTGAGAAGAATGTTTCTAAGAGTTGATGAAGAAATTGGTTTCTACACCCTTGTTAACTCTACCCTATATCAGATAATGATTCATTATTTTTAGCGATTCATCT
The DNA here is from genome assembly GCA_963277665.1 of Viscum album. Classification (NCBI taxonomy): domain Eukaryota; kingdom Viridiplantae; phylum Streptophyta; class Magnoliopsida; order Santalales; family Viscaceae; genus Viscum; species Viscum album. The sequence goes on from OY728125.1 coordinate 1,715,597,501, forward strand.
CTAAAAGTGATTGGGTGAATCCCCATTCAAGATGAAAAGTTTATTTCTTATGCATCTCGACAGTTGAAGCCTAATAAGAATAAGTATCCTACTTATGACCCGGAGTTGGATGTGGTTGTTTTTTTCTTAAGATATTGAGGCACTAACTTTATGTGGAGAAATGTGTTATACACAGGCCATCAAAGTATGAATTATATTTTCACACAAAATAAATTGAACATGAGACAAAGGAGGTGGTTTTATCTTCTTAAGACTGATTATTCAATTGACTATCATCCTGAAAGAGAAAACAATTCTCTAATGCATTAAGTAGGAAAGTCCATGTGTGTTGCAAATGATGAGGATTCAAGGAGATCCTTTAATAAAAGAGCTAGTAATGTGGGAAATGGTAATCATAATTTATGGTAAATCATCAACCCTAACCCAAATGATTTCTCAACCATCATTACTATAAAAGATCAAGAAATATCAAAGGGAAGATCCTTTGATACAATTTAAGTTAGTGGATGTGAACAATGTGAAGTTCCCTGAGTTTGATATTAATTTAGAAGGTGTAGTAAATTATTATACAAGACTATGTGTTTTGTATATTCCAGAAATAAATAAATTATTAATTAATGAATATCATAGCTCTAATTTATCTACATATCCTAGAAGAATGAAAATGTATAAGGACCTCTATGATCATTTTTGGTGGGATAATATAAAAAGGGAGATTCCCGACTAGATTACAAGGTTCCTCGCATATCAAAAATGTAAGGAAGAGTGATAAATTACTAATGGGTATTACAACCACTACTCATACTAGCTTGGAAGTGGGAAAATATCACTATATACATTGAAACTAGTCTCTAGAAAACACCTAATGGAAAAAATGAAATATGGGTTATAGTAGACCATCTCACCAAGATTTTAAATTTTATGTCTATTTGGGAACATTTTTCTCTGGAAAAACATTACAAGATTTATGTAAAAAAAGTTGTAAGTCTATATGGGGTACCACTCTCTATATTATTTGATCAGGATTCATGGTCCACATCAATATTTTAGAGAATTATTCAACATGATCTGAGTACCCAAATGAATTTCAGTACGTCTATCACCCCCAAACTAATAGCCAAAATGAAAGGAATATTTACACACTCAAGGAAATGCTAAGATATTGCTTTATTGAATTTAAAAGTGTATGGGATGAACATATCCCATTAGTTGGGTTCTCATGCAATAAGAAATTCCTTTTTAGTATTCAAATAACACCCTATAAAGCTCTATATGGGAAGAAATGTATAACTCATACTTGTTGGGATTTAGACGGAGAGAGGAAGATTCTTGGGTTTAATCTCATGAATGAGATGAGAGAAAAGGTTTATTCCATCCAACAACACATTAAGGCTGCTCAAATTTGGTAGAAGAGAAATTCTATCAACCATTGAAGGGACATGGAGTTTTATGTGGGTGACAAATTATTCCTTTCAATTTCACTATGGAAGAGAGTAATGTAGTTTCGAAAGAAAGGTAAGATTACCCCCATGTACATTGGCCCCTTTGAAATCCTTAACCTCGTAGGAACAGTGGACTATCATATTTCACTTCCTCTAAATCAATCCCATGTTCATGATGTATTCCGTAGATCTCTCCTGATAAATTACAAACCTAACCCTTCACATGTATTGAATCCTGAAGTGGTACAAGTGGATCATGACCTCTCTTATGAGGAGATGTTTTTGGAGATCATATACCATAGAGACAAGGTTCTATAAACAAGACTATCCAAATCATTAAAGTTTTGTGGAGGGACTACAAATATGAAGATTCCATACAGGAACCAGATGAGATAATGAGGAAAAAGTACGCACATCTTTTCTCAACTGGGGGAAAGAGTAGATATTTTAGGGAAAAAATTTCATAAGGGGGAAGAAAGTAACAAAAAGAACATTTTGAATAATATTTGCTTCTTGAATATATATGTTATATTAGTTTTTAATCAACATAAATATATCTATTTAATAATTAAGTGAGTATAATTTCAAATAAAAACATTGGGTTTTGACCGTTATATGATTTTCAGTCTATATGAACATTGGAAATTATACTCTTAATAATGATTTTAACATTATAATTTTTGTTTATAATTATAAATGAAAAAGTAAAATTAATTCTTAAGGAAGATTTGATCCCTCGTCCAACAGATTTGTGTCATACAAAGTCCATTTGTAAAAACATAAGAGGGAGGTAGCATCACTGGGCTTTCCTCTTGATGAATCCCATGCTGAGCATCAATATGTTAAGCTTGATTGAAATCACATATGGGAGAAGTTCAAGTTTGTGGAAATTATGACTTGGGCGATGTAATATGAGCCACCCAAGAATCTATCACCATAAAAAAACTCACACTTAAGTCATATGTGGGTGTTATATGTTGTAATGTGTAGAAAATTTATTTTTTTAAAGTGTAATACCTTTTTATATATAAAAGTTTTATTCTATCAGTTCCATTTTGATAATAGTTTTTCTTAAAAATATGACAAATTTAAAAAATTGATTTTTAGGACAGAAATTGTAAATTACTAAAAAGATGTAATATTTATAAAAAAGTAATTTAACATTAATAAAAGTTTTGAGTAAATATTTTGCTTAATACACTCTAATTTAAATTTTAATAATAACTTGATTTTTTTTTCAAGTGTCAGAAATTTTACGATGCATTCTCTATCCGCTATTATTTTTAATAAAAAAGACGTTCACATTTAAAAGATAATATTCTCATAAATATAAATTTATTAGGATAAAATAAACATAATTTTTGAAATCAGAACATCAAAATTAGGTTAGGGTGAATTTATGAGAATTGTCTAAAATATTTTTTTTTCCAGTGAATTGTGAAAATACCCTTTTTTAGTTTTTGGTATGTTTACTAAAATAATAATGGTGTATTATGTAATATAAAATTTCAGTTGACTCATGGGGATTATAATAACATAGTAGGTGTCCCATGTGGAAAATTCCATAGGTAAATACCATGGGAAAGCCCATGGTTATGGAAATAACACTACTAAGGTGTCCAAGGAATTCAATAAAAATCCATAACTTTTTCTATAAATACCCACCCATTTATCCATTATATTTCATTCCCAATTCCTCCCCCATGAATAAAATTTTTTTATCTAACAATAAGTCCTACCAATTTTTTATCAATCCACCATGTTACCAATCATAATGTTTTAGGAGTTACTCTTAAAGGTAAGGGAAATCTCAACTTCCCTTTTCCTTTCAAGTTCCCTTTCTATGTGGTATTTCATTCAAATGTATTTACAATGTTATTATATCCAATTTATTCTATCAATTTTATATATTAATATTATGTTATGGATGGTATTCCCTTGTATCATCTCTTTTTAATGTTTTCTAAAACCATGTTTCATACCCGTTATGGTGTTAGATATTTTTCTCAAAAAGTTTCTTTTTTTTCAGGAAATTATTTTATTTCCATTACATGATTTCCAAAACCTCTCTATTTTCTATGGGTATTCATAAATATGTAAAAATTATTTATTTTATTCTTAAATTAATATACATAAAACCCTCATTCTCTTTCATTGGGTTATAAATAACATAGTTATTATGTTTTGAGCACATTCTAGAACACGAAGATTTTGATACAAAACCCATTTATTTTATTCTCCATAGGTTATTTATGAAATTTTTTATTATGATATATGTGGATCACATGAAAATTAATATTTATTGAGGGTGTTCCCTAATAGTACTCAAATAAAGTGGGATGATAATATAATCTCTAGATATGGCATGTTTTATGATTCCTTGGTGAATATCTTTAATAATATTTATAACATGTCGATAGAAAACCTTGGTAATATGCCTATGAATGTCAAAAAAAATGTTGTATAAACATTTACTAGTTATAATTCATGTAATTTTTATGATATTCATCATTCCCCATTTTTCATTCCTTAATTATATTCTTCATTTTCATATTTAATTTCCTCAAGATCACATGTAAATTGTTTCCCTTACTTTCACTTACTGGGCCTTATGCTCACCCTATACATTGATGTATGTCCCCAGGCTATGAGATGCAATAAAATTACTTAATATGAACTAATGAATTATTATTTCATGTTAATTATAATAATTTTTTATGTTTTCATGTATTATGTACCTTATTTCAAAGTAATAGAACATTAAAAGATCATCTGTTTGTTCAACGTAATGAAAGTTTTATGTATTAAAAATGTAGGATGATATAGGTTTGGGATTGATGTGTTTCTTTTGGATCTATTATTGTGTGGACCGAACCTACTCATCCTCAATCACCATTTTTAAAGGAGACTAATTTTTACTTTATTCTTTAAGTACTTGTTTCTATGCAAAGGGATAATTCTAAGAATTGATTTTTATTATTATTGTAATCTTCGGTCGGTTTATTCATTGAATTGAATTGATTTTTTGTTTGAAATGATTTCTTGGAATGATACATGTTTTTAAAGATATTTCTCTTTAAAAACATATTTTTTAAAACTATGTGTTTGATTAAATTCTTGAATGGTGGTTTTAATTCAAAAATTGGTGGTTCAAACCCCAATTTATATTGGATTGGATTTGAAAATGTTTTATAAATTCTGATCATGGTTTTGAAATTTATTTTATAAAATGTGGAACATTGGGAACCTTGGGAACATAATGAAATGGACAATGGTAACCCTAATGTGTGTGGCAGCCCATGGGGTTACTTTTCCGATATTAACAGACTGTAGATGGAATTGATATCAGTTGGTACTAACATATTTCAGTCTTAGGATTATTTTATGTCTTGTACATATTCCCATATTCTAGGTCCCAATATGGGTTTCTTTTTCATAACTATTTATTTATTGCTGATGGATTTTTTCATAGATTTTTTATCATGTGATTTGAAATGAGGTTTTATCACATAGTTTAACATGATGGATTGTTTCATAGACAAGTGTTTACATGAACACCTTATGGTGTGTGGATACAAATTCCTATTTTATCACATATACTATTGAATATGAAATTATTTTATCAAAACTAAAAGAATTTAATTATAAAAGGGTTTGTATTTATGAAAAAAAAATTTGTAAAACTGTTTCCATTTTAAATGTTAGAATTTTTGCAAACATGTTATTATAAAATTTATAGACTATCTGGTGGTATCCTAGTCGACTTTCTACTCACACCCTACTTTTGAATTTGGGTGGTCATAGATGTTTTATTGTATGATCTAGGTAAAGGGAAGGGAATTGTATAGTATGTCAGTTCCTCTCATTGTCAAAAACGTCATAGAAAGTTGGTTGGGTGGTGATGATTAGTCACATGGTGACTTGTTGGTTTCAACTAGTTATACTTCTCTGGTTTATCATGTTTGTCTTTTGTTTTATGGATCTTTTGGTATCTCTTTATTCTACATTGTACACTGGTTATATGTCTTATTTTGGTAATATTTAAGACTATTTTTTGTTATCTTTTTTATACCTCACCATTTAATGTTAGGCTTGTGTGGATTGTTTAGTTGACCTAGATTAGTTTATTACAATAGGATTGAAAAAGATGTTGGATTCAAGATATAGTGATTATGAAGGAAGATAGTGAAAAAATTATATGAATGATTCCTTGTATAACTGAGTATTGAACTATTTGAGATACCAAAATAAATAAACAAATAAACATAAAATAATAATGAATAAATTGATGTGCTATGATTTTAAATTCATGCATTAAGTGGAACTGATTTGAGATTGTAAAATTTATTCTTACACTAAATATCCTTTATGAATTTATGTGAAAAACTTTTATACATATTATTAAGGCTGGTATGCCATCATATTTAAGGAAGACTTTCTTGAGTATTTGTTGCATTGAGGAAACTGATCAAATACAGGTGATCGGAGTATAATGAGAAACACCAATAGCTTTGCAAAGATAGTTGAAGTGTAAATGAGATATTTTGATCCAAAAAGATCATGGAGTAATACCATCAGATCATCCTATAGTGGATCAATAATTTAATAAATTTTGAATCCTTTTATTTGAAGTGAGATGTATGGGATTTCACTTGTGTGATTTTGGAGAAGATGTATCTAGTGTGGATTCTGGAGTTAGCCAGTGTGGATTATAGTAACATTGGGGATACAATATAAATAACCTCATGTTTGGATTAAGGAGAGATACAACATGACTCAATATAAACAATTTTATGTGATTATAATATTACATTAGAGAATCCATGATGGGGGGAATAACCTACATGATAAGGAGTATGCCTTTTAACCGAACATTGTAAGTAATATCTGATTCTATCTCTATTATTATTACTACAGACAATGAGATATTGTGAGATACCACTGAGTGGATAAATAACAATAACATGTTCAAGCGGTTGAATTAAAATTAGTACAATTCACTAAATGAGCGTACAAATGATTTAACCCCCTCTCTATGGGGCCTAATCCAGCCTCAGGAACAACAAGTGGTATCAGAGGGAGGTTCCCATTAAATATCCAAGTGACTCATTATGAAGTTTATATTACTGGAAATGAGTTATCTAACTCATATGGAGATTTTCTTCAAGACTCGGAATATTAGGATTATGTGATGAGAAAGGAAGATGAAGAATAATCCTATAGTAAAGCAAAAGACATAATCAACAAAAGGTATTAAAAATGGGATATTTTTCAACAATTCTTTTCATTATGATCCTTATGAAAAATCTTGGTAAATATATGATGATAATGGATCAATTAATGATTTCCATTCAATATTAGAACAACATTTAAATAGTATCCCCAGAGAAGTGGTAAAACATATTGTTTCAGGCATAAATGTATTGGACTGTGCCTTATTGACCCATTCATTTTCATGTTTTGTGTGTTGGAGGTGTTATAGAGGAGGCTTGAGGAGGATCTGTGGTAGTTAGAGGATCATCAGGGTTACATTGGATACTCAAATCGTCAAAGGTCTGACCATGTGAATCAGTGTTTCCTAGTTTGTGTAATTGGTTGGATTCATAGCCTATGTACAACGATGGAAGAATCTATAAAATGGGTTCATGTTGTGAAATTAATTCCAGATATGTAGTCAAATCCAGATTTGCTAACATGAATTTTGGAAGAAGTTGGTTTTTGGGAAAAAAATCTATGAAATTCACATTGTGAATGGGTAACATGATGCGAAAGTGTTGAGTTCCAGGTTTTAAATAGGTATTTCAGATGAACCCATCCTTAATCATCCGTTCCTCTACCCTATATTTTTTTGGGTAGAACCTAGGTGTATCTTAAAGGTCTTTCATCCTCCCTTCCTCCCACCATGATCTGCTGGTTCTGGTGGAGTCTTGTTGGTGATCCACAGTGATTTCTCCCCTCTTTCTTTTTCATTTCCTTCCATTATTCATTGGATATTTTCTATAATAGTGTGATTTTGGGTTTTGTCATGAGTTGGGATGTGTTTTTGATAACCCTTGTTGTAGTGTAGGTTGATCATTGGGTTTTGTTTGGGGTTGTAGTATATGATGTTTCCTATTCTCCATGTGGTGTGCAATGAGTTTTCAAAGCTTCTTCAAGGTAGAGAATTCCTTCATTTCTCATTTTTCATATCATGCAGGAGGGGTATTCTCCTTTTTATCTAGGGGGATGGTTATTATAGAATAGATACTGATAAATAATTGGCTATTTGAAATTGAAGGGAGTAAATGGGAATGATTCTCATAATTTTATAGATTTCACATTATTGTGATATTTTTATTGTATGCAATGAATAACCCACTAAAAATTATGGCTATTGGGGTATTTATTTACATTATATAGATCTGTGTTATAGATACCTTATTGTAATAATGTTGTCATATCACTCTAAAATGGATATGTTTAGCCACATATATTTGGTTAATCAAAATAGCTTGCCCTAGAATCACGTCTTGTGTGATAATTACCTTAAAAAAGAGGTGGAATGTAAAAGCACCGGTTTAAATCTTTAAAATTCACTCTGATGTGTGGCTTTGATGTATCATTGGGTGGGGTAATGTTTCTTTTGTTGGGATTTTGGGGTGATGAGGTGGTGGTTGTTTGGCAATGATTATTGGCTGGAAAAGTGATGGCCTATTTTTTAATTCTTTTAGGTCATTAAGGTTATGGTTGTTTTTTCATGTTTTTTGAGAGAGGAGGTGATGCTTTTTTGTCCATGATTTTGGGGTAGTGAGGTGATGATTTTTTTGTCCATGCTTTTGGGATAGTGTGGTGATATGTTTTTTGTATTGCTTTTCAGGAAGTGTGGTGATAGTGTTTTAGCCATTCTTTTGGGTTAGTGTGTTAATAATTTGATAAGAATGATGAGCTTATTGTGATGTATGATTGTGTTGAGATAGAAGACTGGGTAGTGATTGAATAAATATTTAATAATGATAGAAATGGTTAGGGTTTTATTTGGTTATTGTAATAGAAATGACTAATGAAAAAAATAAATGATGGGTACTATAGTTAAATGTGATAGTTTCTAAATAATTAAATGAATGAGATAGATAATGAGATTGGTTGGAAATGAAAAATGTGTCTTGTATCTTGTGTAGTGTTATATATTTAGTAAAGGTAGTGATAATGTAAGTGTTGTGAGTTGGTTAGTGTCTTATTGTAAACAAATAGTTTTGGCTTGTGTTTGGTTGTACGTATATACTTTCTTATTCAATGTGACTTCTATACACACACCACATACGTCAATCACTACGCATTGACCCTCATATATTGACACGAGGGTGTTTTTTCCGAAATCCCATTGATGAGGATAGACGGATCGCTACCCGATTTTTCATGCAACCTCTTTAAGATGAGTAGATATGAAGATTTTATAATGGATGAAGCTCTATTAGTGCACAAGGTGTTTTCCAAGGCGTCTTTGGGATAGATGTGCTACGAAGGTGATACAAGGTGGTGGCCAAGGTGTCTTCTTCTGGGATGTGTTATAACCATTCTATGGGAAGGATTATATTGGGTCTCATCCATGGCAGGAGGAGTTAATGAGGTTAATTTCACTCATGTTCATGATAACCCACTACTCTGGTTATGGTAGTTGTTTTTAGGTGATGACATAGGTGTCTTCGGGTGACATGAGATATGGTCGTGTTGTCGGGTGGTGGCCCAGGTGTCTGTGGGAATTATGTGATGTGACCTTAATGTGGGGTGTTGGTATATGATATTTGGAATATGTGGGAGCATCCAGACCTATGATGTTTTGTTGTGAGAGTGAGAAATCAGTGGGAAAGAAGTGTGTGGTACCCTTTATAAAAATGCTTCTTATAATGTTATCATACTTGTCTGGCATTATTTGGTGAGTGTTCCTTGGGGAGGTTGTGATGTACATTTGGTATATTTCAGAATTATTGGTTCTGCTATTTTCTAGTGGGTCCATTAGTATGCCTCATTATTATATGAATGAGAGAATTTGGTTTTCCTACCGAATATACGTGTGTGATCACCCAATATATACAAACTGATATTCAGGTTTCTATGAGGATTAAATAGATCATGACATATTTTCCAATCTTAGACCTTTTTGTATAATTTTATTGTTGCTTCTTTAGCTTTTATTTTGGGTGTTCACTTTTATATACTTTTACATATATTAGTTTTATTTATAAATTCATTCTGATATTTTTTGGTTTCCTTTTATATTATGTCATGGAGTTACTTTTGGTTGATTCATATTATCTCTTTATCGTGTTAATATTATAGGGGATACTGCCTATCATTTATGAGATTTTTATACCATCAGTTTTAGTCGCCATCCCAGGGCCTACTAGAGATGGGAATTAGGGGTAATTGTCCATCTCCCCACATTGTTGTATCCCTGGAAAGAGGGGGTCGTGAGACGAATGATCTTCAAGATGAAAAATAATAGTAGGAAGAAGAGGGAAATTCTATGGAAGAGGCATTGGATAAAAGGGTTGGGATATCAAACACTAGCCAAAAAATTGAAAGATAAGGAAGAAACAATTCCTATTTGCAATGAAAGATATGATAAACCTGTTGACGAATTATAAAGAAGTTTTTGTGAGAAATAATTCTTTAAGATCTTATTTATAAAATATTTCAATACATTTTAAGTATTTCAAAATGTTTCTGTGGATTCCAAAGTTTCTCAATTGGTTTATAAGATAAAATGTTGACAGATTATGACAATTCTGTTCAAGAATCAAGAAGCTTGTATGAGGAATTGATGAAGAAGATGAAGGAGGATTGGGAATCATAGAAAAGATAAGTTGGAGATAAGAATATATATCTAAACATGAATCATTTAGATATGGATTTGAGACTGAAAAATCAAGTATCAACAAAATTTGGAACTTCCCAAATAAATTAAAAAATATATGTTTCAACTCATGTTTTTATTATGGACCATGTTTCTTTGAAAAATATGTGATTATTCTCTAATAAAATGGAATAATACACTATGAAGAAGGTATCCAATAACCTAGAAACTCCTTCAAGTGCTGGTACAGGTTTTAAAACAAACTCTGAGAAAGCATGGATGGTAAAAAAATGTTGTTAAATCAACTACATCAATGGTGGATGTGAAAAAAAACATAAAGAACTTCTCCTTGGAAGCATCCCAAAGAGTGTTAGTGCCACTAATTTTTTTTAATCTATAAAAACTGAACAAATTACACCAAAAAATAAGGTAATAAGTATCATAGGATATTTTTGGTGTTGTTGGCTATTTGGGAATGATGATTTGGAATGTTTTAATATGATGTGATTGACTGAAAACATGCATGAATCAAGGGGGATTCACAGTAAAAAACATGAATCGAATCTCAGATATAAAATTATGTGGATATAAATTCATCCAATCATTCAAGAAAAAAATATAGGCTTTATAGAACATTGTGGTATATGTAATCATAATGGTCACAAAAGTGATTCATGTAAATCTCAACATGTATCAACGAAGTATAGGAGGAAAATACCACAAGATAAAGAATAGTCACCCCTGCATAGAAATATGAAAAATATTACAAATCAAACTAATCCCAAGAATTCTTAGAAGAAGATAAACATGAGTTATATATACCATAAAAATATGTGAATAACAACACTCATTTAAAGAAATGTGGAAACTCTAAATAATATAAAAACATTCCAAAAGACAATCTTGTGGGATTCATATTTGATTTGGAGAAATCCATAATGTTAGTATTGGAAGAAGAAAAAATATAGGGATAGTGGTAAAATTAAGATTCAACCTGAAGAAGATGAGTTTCATGAGAGGCTGTTAAAAAAATAACTTATACTGAGTAAATTCTATTCGACAGATGCAATAAAGATGGACATAGTGAAAAAAGATGTTTAATCTCATTGAGAACATAAGAAGAATCTTTGAACTGGATGAAGCTTTCATCCAAAGATGAATATGATTTTATGTCTACAGTGAGAAGAAATATGTTAGATAATTATGTGGTAGGAGTGATAAGATCCATGTTACCAAATAAATAAACATATTTGAAAAACAAATGTAGTAACACGAAGACTAGAGTAAGTTGAGGATCTTGGTTGATAAAACCATTTCATCATTATTGTACACATTGAGGAACATGTAACTCCACCTTATTCACTTATAACTATTTGGTATGTTGTCAAACTGGAATATCTTGAAATACATTCTTGAATAGGCTCACGATCATTAAGATATTGATGATTTTTTCCCTTGAGGAGGAGAAAAATTAACAATGGAGGCTCCAAAACATTTCAAACATGAATTAGGAATTTTTTAGACAGTCTAGGGAGGTTGAGGTATGCCAATCACACCTTCATCCATCGTTATTAATTTTATTATTCATGTCAATTAAGGGGGTGCTTGGTTAATGATAAGATAAGAAAAAGTGTGATCTTTATCTTTTTACATGACCTTTCTAATTTGTTTTTTTATGTGAAGAGGATTTTTTATTTCATTGAGACATCTTGTTTTTAGCAACACATTAAATTATTTTTGCAAATTTCTAACCCTGATCTTATATTCATCATATTTTATAGTAATATTAGACAAGAATGGTTATATCTACCTTCTTTTCTATTATAGATTAGCCCATGTAAACATCTATTTGATTAACTAAAGTCACATTTCCCTGAAAAAAATCTGAGATCATTTTTCTCTTAGAAGTGATCTTGAAATTCGCATATAAGGGAGATGAGCATGTTTTTTAGAAGAAATTTGAGTTGAGAAGAACTCATTTACCCTTTACATATTGATTTTTAATAAGGGGTGGGGGATTTTGAACCATATATTTACTTAAATGACATGTTTTGATGTTGAAAAGAAAATAAAAAGGGGTATATTATTAAGCCCAGATTGTATTGGTTGTCAATAAGTGAATATGTGTTTGTGGGTGAAGTGATGATTCATGGAGAATTTTTAGGGATTCATTTATTGGAATTGGAAGTGATGATTGAAAAAATATCATTAAAAACTATGATTATTTCCTAATGTGATCTTATGTTCCGTGACTTGTTTCATTGATGAAGCATTGTTTACTATAAGTCGAATAAGAAGAAGACCATGAAAATAAAATATTTTTTCATGATGATTTTAATAGTGGATGTGAAAAAATATAAGATCATTCATGAATATATTTATATTTTATTCATTAGGAAATTAATGTTGAGTAAGTCTTGGAAATACATTTTATATGTAGATTATTTGTAAGTATATGAATAGGCCTCATAGTAAAAATTGTTCTAACCATATAAGCCCCAAGGGAAAGTCCTCAACCACACATAGGCTAACCAAGTTTTAAACCCTATGGGAGATTCTATTCAAGGACCTGCATGGAGGCTATGGAGTTAGTGGGTATGTATAGGTATGCAGTTGTGCACCCATGTATTGGGAACATGGGTAGGCTACATTGGGCCCACACGGTGCCGGTGGGACTATATATGTGAGGTAGATACTATGAGACACTGATTGCAAGGTGTGATGGTGATGATCCATCATATCCAACTCGAATAATGATTTGGAATAAGATTCATAATAAAGAGTCATTAGAATAAGATTATGGTTGATGTGGGATAAATATAGATCATGTATTATTCCTACATCATTAAAAATAGAAATTATGTGTGTCGCATAATCAGATCACACTGAGCAGTTTGATCATTACCTGATGCCATCTTCTACCTTAGCCGCATGAGGATTTATTTGTTTGGCACTGTTCCTTAACTGATAGAGAAACGTACCATATTCCATGATGATTCTGATAGAATGAGGCTCATTTAATCATCCTGATATCATGCATGTAACTACATATTTCATGAAGATATTGAAAGACATGCCTCAACTGAATGAAAATCGTTATTGTAGAAGTTAATTTCAACTACAGAGGAGTCTGAGCATTAAAATAAGAGAATCATGTGATGATTACATACATGTGTGTCTATAGAATATTCTAGTATATCATAAGAATGTACGTTGTCATTATCAGTGTATGTTTAATTAACATAAACCAAATCCTTCACTGAATTTAAATATGCATGATAAGACTATTTTTGAAAAAGATAAATATGACATATTTCTCATCTCAAAAGAAGTGAAAATAAACTATAAAAGGAGAGATATTGTGGCATTTAGTATTTATCGATCATCTTCAGTGTGACATAACAGACTTGGTTTACTCAAAAGTAATCAAACCAGGTTATCCACATAACCTCATGTGTAACTCCCTATACACCAGAGGATTCCAACCAGAAGTAAGGGTCCATGGTGGAATGGTGGAAATATTATACCATCATGATCAACGTGTAGCACAATGTTATAATAATATCAATCTATATAGAAATACTAATAGATAACCAAGTAATAAAAGATAAATCATCCATCAGATAAATAACCAATTAATTGTATCTTTCAATATCATATACAAAAAACATGATCACAACATTTTATAAAAATATGAAATATAGGGGGGTCATGTGAACAAACATACACATCATGTAATAAAAAAAGACCTATGGATATCTATTATATCATCTCGAGAACATGATCAATCCTCTACCCCCATACACAATCCTAGAAATTTAATTGGGATGCACATATTGATACATGAAAATTTGAAAATTTATAAACCAATTAATTATTATAGGAGTGGTGAGAAGGGTTGAACCACATATAGAATGTGATTAGACACTAGGAATATCCACTTGGTGGAATGTTCCGGAATATGAGCTTTAATTGTGATTAAAAAATAAAAATTCTAATAACTAAATAACTATTTACAAACAACTATATAAATTATTTAAAACCATATAAGTGAACTAAATGAAAAAATAGAGGAAACTTGTGGAGAATTAAGTGTTTGAGTTTTGATGTCCATTTAGGTTCACCCATTTCTTATTATTTAATTCACACATTTGAATATTTATTAATTTAATTATCACAAACTCTAATTTTAACCAAAAAAAAATACCAGGTCTCATTACCTAATGTTGGAAAGTATTATCATTTTCACACAAAGTAACTATCATTTAATTCAATGGCCTAAAAAATAATATGTGTGTCATCATAGTGCTGAATCACTTGGGGGAATACCACAACCTCTTGAAAATAATTTAAATGTATCTATTTGTTTTGGGTTTACTCGCACAAGATCACTTATTTGTAATCAATCATGCATGTTTGAAAGAGAATTCAGAAAAAAAAATATTAATTTTCTTAATTAATTTTTTTAATTATTCAAAGTTCTCTCACATGTTATTTATGATTCCCTCACATGCATGCTCGACTTATGGATAAATAAATTATTTGATGATATCCCACCTGTGATTACGTCACACAAATGGGAACCAAACCATGTGTTCTAACCTCGACTGACAATTAATTCATATGCATATATATTTAATTAAATAAATCCCCAATTATGAAAATAATAATTTAAAAGGCAATCAAACATGGAAAAATAATAATAAATTCATAAACTATCACAATTATCAGAACTCGACACCAATAATGTTAGCCAACCATCACACAATCACAAAATAAAAAATAAAAAAATAATGTCACCGTATTGGTTTTGACATGAGGACCACTAAAAGCAATTTCATGTGATAAAAAAATAGTAACAATCATCCACCGATCAGTGCAATACCGAACAGAATCACTATGCACGTATTCCATAATTTTTTTTTTATATGTGTTCTCTTTTTCCATGAAACATTGATATTTGAAATAAATTAAAAACATTGTGCATAGGCCAATGCTGGACAAAAATACTTCACACCTACCCAAAATTTTGTTATTGGCCTGGTGTTTTGCTCGGGCGACACTGAACGGGTGCTCTAGCAAGGTTGAGGCAGTTCATTCTAGTGTAGTGTGTGATGGTGGTGGAGGGAAGATGAAAAAACAAGTAGTTCTCTAAACCAATGGTGTTCCAGCCTACTGTTGAAGCATGAGGAGGAAAGAATGTGAGCATCACTGCTTGGTGTTTACAAGAGGAGTTGTGGAGAACCCATTCTTCTTTTTTGAAAAGGTGTGGGGGGGTGCACATGAGTTATTGAAGGTGATGCCTATAGTGGATGAGATCCCCTCAACATTGTGGTTCATAGTGAGAGGGATGGAGGAAATAGTGTGCTGAGGGACTGATAGAGTGGAGACATTTTTTGTTTTGCTACGAGATGAGTGAGGTGATGAGTATTCGCACTGCTTGATGAAGCATATGGGGTGCACCATATTTCACTCTCAGCATGACTATATGAATGGTCATGGGAAGAAAGTATAACACTACAATTTTTGTTCATATTTAATTCATTTGGACATCAAAATTATATAAAAAATTAACTCACCTTAGAAGGAGTCACAAATATTGACCTTGTCTTAGAAGGCCTATAGTCCCATGAATTCTCTCTTTCATCCAAAATGGGAATTTTGATTTTAAATAACATCTCAATCATAAATGAGAAGGGATAAAAGACCAGGGAAATGCTAAATAGGCTTTCATTCCCACTTTCAATTAATTAATTTACACTTCAACCATTTCATTTAACATACCAGAATCATGGGTTAAAAGAACATACTTTAATAGGTGATCAAATTTCAAAGGCCAACCATGGTGGATTCATCCAATATAGGAACAATCACAAGGGTCAGTGTAACTCATTTTATTTATCCTCCAATGATATGTACATAGGTCTTGTGGGTCACATAAGTCTTGAATATTCATTTAATTAAAGCAAAATTACACTTAAAAAGCATTGCTTCGAAGATTTGGTACACGGAACAATGACATAATAAATAACCACCTAGAATTAAAGGGAAAATAATAATACCACTATCACGACCCGTCCTCGGGGCCCGTGTTGTGACTACCCTAAGCCCACCTTCCATAGGCCAGGGGCTGGCGACTAGCACCAAGGCGTAATTCCCGGTAAAAAAAAAGGAAGGCATTGCCTTTGAAAATTAAACAAACATCACAAAGAAAGCAAGTAGAAGTAAACACTAAGTAAAAAATGGGTACAACAGTAAGTGCGGAAAAGTAAGTGGGCCAGTATACAAACTCAAACTGAAAGTAAAGTACAACTGGAAAGGGAGTACAACAACTGAAAAGTAAATCCGCAACGTCGAGCCATACACTAGTACTCCCACCTGAAGGGTAGGTACAGATATCCACCTCAGCTCCTCAGGTCCAGCCGTCCTCTCCGTGTATGTCCCGCCCAGTGGTCCACCTCCAGGTACTGACTGCTCTGCAAGCCTCAATCACAATCAGCGATGTCCGTCATCTGCAACCAATATAACGTAGTGCATGCATAGCCCGTGCAGGGGTGAGTATAAGCTACTTAGTAAGGACCCTGAGACCCCCTAAGGTCTCCCAGAATCCACAAAGGAAAGATACAATCACGAAGTAACATCTGACACTACTTAGGTATATGCCCATAAATATACCTAAGTCATCAATTCCAGTTCGGCTCCAACATCCGAGCCCAAGTTTGATCACGTCCACACAGGATAGCACAACACAATCCACACAGGAAATAAAGTCAATCATATCGAAGATAATGATTGAAAGTCAAGATTCATCTCACACAAGTACACTTCTTCGTAAGACGATAGAGATGATCAGATGTAGCCACTGATTCATCTAAGCCGTCGGACCCACACATGATCAATAGATACTATCCCCCGCAATGACATACAAAGGATCGATAGGTAACTAACCCCCGCAATGACCCACATTGGATCGGACCCACATAGGATCTGTAGGCAGTGGCCCACACAAGACCGCTGAGCACTGACCCACACATGATCTGACCCACACAGGATCGGTATCACTGATCCATGTAGGATCGCTGAGTGTTATAGTCATCGCCGTTGAATCCACGGAGTATTTCTGTATAGTCGTCATCATCGTCGCAGTCGCAAATAGCTCTAGGGTTCCCGCACATAGCAAGCTCATTTAGGAGGGTCCGGTCAACAAGCCGAGGGGCTGATACATCAACTGACACATAGTATGGAGTTGATGTATCCAAAAGTTCTGTATCATCAATAGGAACTCAATGACACAGACGGCGCGTCAATGGGACGCCCGGTCTGAGAGTTATTGGATTTTTCGTCCTAGGGGCCCGGTTGGTTTTTAAGTCAAAACCAAACCAACCTTACTCCAACTGCATCCAAACCTAGAGCGGAGTAAGCAAAAAGGTCCATCTCACTAAGAGGAACCCAAAAAAGTTGACGGCACGTCAATCGGACGTCCAGAGCTCAAGTTATAAGTGTTTTCGCTTCGAGGGCCCGGTTGGTTTCATGCTCGAACCATCCCAGCCGAACCCAAAGTACTCTGAAAACTTGAGCGTAAAATATCAAAACTATCGTCTCGATCCAAGGATCGCATCGCCGCTGACGGTGCATCAATCGGAATTCCACAGCCCAAGTTATGAGCAAAAGACCGTAAGAGGTCTAGGAATAGGGGGTTCGGGCTCGGTCCGACCTGGCCCGATACCCCCAGGGTCGGCCCAGCCTGGCTAGCATGGCGCGGCCCGGCCTGGCGGTTCGACCTGGCGGCTCGGCCCGGCGCGCTGGCGCTGGCCATGTGGCTCGGTCAAAACGGCCGAGCGTTAGGGGGTGCGGGGGGGGGGGGGGGGGGGGGCGCTCTGCCCCACGCCTTTTCATAACTTCATCCCCCCATGTGGGGGGCCGCTCTTGTCTGGCCAGCCAGAGGTCGTAACCCCTGGCTCTTCCTTTGACCGGTCGGCCGCTGCCACCATGGGACCGGCATGGGCCGGTCCCCCTGCTCTGATGCCAGCGGCCCGAAACCAGCTGCTGGTCCCCCCTACTCTGTCGTGGCCTCAGACGCGGCCTTGGTCCTTCCGGCGTGGCGCGACGGTGTCGCACCCCTCCGCCGCGGCCCTGCTCCGGCCACGGTGTTTTCGCGATCCTCCGGCACGGTGGGATGGCGCTGTGACCTTATTCAACTTCATCAGCGCAGCGCGACGGCGCCACGCATCCTTGTCACACGATCCCATGCGGTGCGACGGCACCACATCACTTTCCTTCGAACCGCAACAATACAAGAATAAGGGAGGAGGTCCGGTCGTGTTTGTGCGGTCTGGCCCCCTCCCGTTAATCGATAGCAAGCGGAAACGATTCATGAAGTACAGAAATAGAAGTATTCATGAACAAAAACAAAAACCCCATACCTCGAGCATTGTTGAACGAAGGCTCATCGCGGAAAGGAACGTCACGGAAGAACATGTCGCCGAAGGAGGATTGTCGCATCGTGGAGAAAAGATTTGTCGGTGTCACATCGTCGATCTCTGAGGATATGGCGTTCTTCGTCGGAGATCGGTGTGTTCTTAGCGTTCTTCGCATTCTTCGATGAAGAAGATGAAGATCTTCAAGGCTTCTCTTTTTCTCCCAAAGACTCAACACAACAAGCCCAACCACGAAATAAAATAAGTGCTTCACTTATTTTATTATCATGACTTATGTTTTAAAATTCAAAAATTGAATTTAACCACTTAATTAATAGTTGTAATTAAAAGGAGGTTAATGGGGGTTAGGGAAAATGAAGGGGTGGGGTTCGTGTGGGCCCCACCGCCCTCATAACCTCTCTTGGGTGGTTACCCAACTCCACCCAAAGGTTTTAACTACTTAGTAAAAATAAAAATTGTAGCTCAATTTTTATTTTAACATCCACAATTTTTAACAACTTCTACAATGTAAACACAACTTCGGAAAAGGTGTTCCTAAGCAATTATCGGTGCTGCGGTTCCATTGGTGCCCTCAGAATTCGATTCCGAGCACCGGTCCAAAATTTAGGAAATCCCACTCGTTTGTTCACTGAACGTACCCAAGCTAAACTTCGGATAAAAATTCTGGGCACACCGGACCTCGGAATAAAGTGCCGTCAGAAACCGTGTTCTTGTAAAATCCCAAAAAAAATTAAGAAAAAAAAATCCCTTGAATTTTACGGGTCTTTACATTACTCCCACCTCCAGGATTTATGTCCCTGTAAAGATACATCATAAACTAGGGAAACAAATGTGGGTACTGTGCATGCATCTAAGCCTCCCGCTCCCAAGTGCTCTCCTAGAGGTTCTCATGCTGCCATATGATGCGCGCTAGAGGAATCGATCGTCCACGTAGGACCCGCTCCTGTCGATCCTCGATCTCCACTGGGACCTCCGCAAAAGTCACCCCATCGTCTATGTCCATCTCCCCATGGTCAATGATATGCATCGGGTCATGCACGTATCTCCTCAGCTGAGATACGTGGAAGACGTCATGCACCCGATTCAACTGAGGTGGTAGAGCCAGGCGATAAGCCACCTTACCAATCCTGCTGAGGACCTGGAATGGTCTGATGATGTGTGGAGACAACTTACCTCCATGGCCAAATCTTCGTAATCCATGTCGAGGTGAGACCCGGAAGAAAACGTGGTTGCCATCCTCGAACTCTAGTGTCCTCCGCCTCCTATCATCATAAGACTTCTGCCGGCTCTGAGCTGTCCTCATCCGCTCCTGGATGACCTGGGACCTTCTCTGTCGTGGGCCTGGACCATCTCCGGTTCCACAAGTGCTGACTCCCCAGGGTCTGTCCAGCACAGTGTAGATCTGCAAGGTCGGCCGTACAACGCCTCGTATGGTGCCATCCCAATGGTGGAGTGGTAGCTGTTATTGTACGCGAACTCCACCAAGGGTAGGTGGTCCTCCCAGCTGCGACCAAAGTCGGGGGACACATGCACGGAGCATGTCCTTGAGAGTCTGAATGGTCCTCTCTGTCTGACCATCTGTCTGAGGGTGAAAGGCGATGCTCAGACATATCTGTGTCCCGAATGCCTCCTGAAAACCCCTTCCAAAGCCGGTAATTAAAGAGAGCATCTCGATCGGAGATGATAGATGATGGAACTCCATGAAGCCGTACAATCTCCTGAATGTAGTGACATCCCCAAGCTCTCCACTGAGCCCTTCTCTCTGATGGGTAAGAAGTGAGCCGACTTGGTGAGTCGGTCGACAATCACCCAAATGGAGTCATGACCTCTGGAAGTGCGTGGATGTCCAGTCACGAAGTCCATAGATATGTCATCCCACTTTCCACTCCGGGGACCTCCAAGGGTTGTACCAAGACTAGTGGTACCTGGTGCTCTACTTTCACCCTGCTGGCAGGTGTGGCATTGAGAAAATGAACTCTGCCACAGCCTTCTTCATGCCCCGTCCACCAGTGTTGTCGTCTGAGATCCTGGTACATCTTTACCACTCTAGGATGTACCGCCAAAGGGTAAGTGTAAAACTCTCTTAGCACCTCCTCCCTTAAAGCAACTGGTACTAAGATAGGTCCTCTGAAAAGGACATCGTGCCCTCCTCCTAAATAGAAGCCATCAGGTGCATCTCCTAAGGTTTTCTGCGCACGTCGCTTCTCACAGTCGGCGGTCCCCACGCTGTGTGTCCTCTGGCCCGCTGCGATAGTGGAGGAGTGACTGTGAGTGACTGAAGAAAAGGCTGCTCCATCTCTATCCACGAATGATATCTACAAAGTGTCTAGCTGCTCTGTCGCCCTCCCCATGTAGCTGAATTCCCGACCTCCTACTGATTGCATCAGCTTACTACGTTCCCCTTTCCAGGAGTATAGACTATCTCAAAAGTCATAGTACTGGAGGAACTCGAGTCATTGCCGTTGTCTCAGGTTTCAGGTCCTTCTGCGAGAAGATGTACCTGAGACTCTGATGGTCCAGAGTAGACTAAAAAACACTCGCCCATCAGATAGTGTCACCACATCTTCAGAGCGAAGACCACTGCTTCTAACTCCAGGTCATGGGTAGCGTAGTTCTGCTCATGCTTACTCAAATGACATAATCAATAGGAGATCATTGTCCTCTCTTGCATCAGGGACACATGCGAGTCTGGTCCCTGATTCATCGCAGTAAACTATGTACCCTACTCCCTCCTCTTGTAGTCTCAATATAGGTGCACTGGTCAATCTCTGTCTCAGCTCCTCGAAGCTCTGCTGACATCTGTGTGACCACATGAAGGGTTGCCCCTTACTCCTTAATGTTCTATAAAGCTACAAATATTTCTCCTTTTCCAAAAAGAGAAATATGGTCTCATCCCCTGGATAAACCACATTCCTTGCCTAATACAGTCAATCCTATCATGTTCAGTTAATTCATGCCATAGATGACGTTTTAAGGCCTCGACGCAGCTACCAAGAGATCCAACCGTTACTCTCACCTCCAAGGGTTGAGTCACACTGTCGGAATCAGTGTGTGGTCACTAGGTCTCTCCCAGTAAGAATCTCATAAGTGAGGGTCGAGTCAACAGTTTTTAACTGGTACCTATTAGTATTAACAAAAAAATACAAGAAATCAAATGTCACCATTGCAAGTGTCTTTTATAACTTCAACTCAAAGTACAAGGACACAAGGTAAGAAAAACAATGAAGCTAGAGGAATTATGGTCAAGGGACTCTATGCCTGGAGCAAGTCCCACACTTGTCCACCCGCTTCCGGAGCTCCATGATCGTATGCTTCAGCTACCTAAATTCGTGCTCTCCCCGGTGGTCGGGGTGGACCTCCTGGTGGTGGTGGTGGTGGTAGAGCCTCAAAACTTCGTCCACCACCTGCCGCTTGACCAGCTTGTCGACCTTATCTGCCTGCTCCTTACAGACCACCACGGTCGAACCTCTACCTCTGCCTGGGTGGTTCCTCAACCATCTGTTGCCCCTCTGCATGGCGGGTCGGGTAGTCACGAGCCAAGTGGCCCTGCCCGCCGCATGCATAGCACTGTCTTTCACTCGTAAGACTGGTTCTGCTGCGTGTTCCCCGCACCTTCGAGCCAGTATCTTATGGTCGTCCTCCTGATGGTCGGGTCCGCTTGGACCTCTACGACATCTATCTACTGTTGGCTACAGAATACTTCACTGTGTGCCGCCCTGTGGTAGGTCTCGCTGCTGATGTAGGCTCAGTAACAAATCTCCCAATGAGAAGGGCTCGCTCCAATACCCCTTCCTGTGTTGGAATGCTGAGGGACATCAGCGATTCCCTGATCTCATGCTCAATCCCTGCTCAAAGGTCCAGGCCAAGAAGAATGGGTCTCGTACCATGTCCGTCGAATAGTGTGAGAGATCGGTAAATCTCACCGAGTACTGGGCGACAGTCAGGCTGCCCTGCCGCAGCTGTAGAAGCTCCTGGATGCGCACCGCACGGAGGTTGGTTGGGACGAACTCTGAGCGGAAGAGGCTCTCAAAGTCCGTCCAGAGGAGAGGTGCCTCGTCGTGCACCTAGAGCATCAAGCTCCACCATCTACCTACTGTCGCGTGCAGGGGGCTCACTATGAGGATCAACATGAGGTCTGCTGGTGTCCTCACTAACCTGAAAACTCATACAACTGCCTCCTGCAAATCCTTGGTTGCCTGAGGGTTCGTCTCCCCAAGGAACCTGGGCGGTCGCTGACACTGAAACTCATGAAGTGCACTAAGGCGACGTTCATCGTCCGTGGCTGGGGCTGGTAGCATCAGTGGCCCGGCAGGTAAAGGTATCGCTGGTGCCTCTGCTGTCAAAGGGCCCTGTACCGAGGCCTCGTCGCTCAGTGGGCTGTCCTCCCGCACAACGCTCAGAACCCTAGCTGGCTGTCATCATGGGGCCATCTGGAAAAGAAACAGGTGTGCCACGGTCAAACAGTATACCCGGTGAGCTGACACAAAGTAATCACAAATAAAACATGAAACACACATGCAATCAATGTTTTCATGCATTGAGTCGGAAATCAGAAGTCAGGGTCCTGGTGTATGGATACGTCGGTCGCTGCACCAACACTGGACTCCCTGGACTGATAACCACACTCAATACCCTTAACATTATTACTTCACATAGAAGAAAGATCAAAGTCCAATGTTTTTTGGTAGAACTGAACTCCTCTGATACCAATTTGTCACGACCCGTCCTCGGGGCCCGTGTCGTGACTACCCCAAGCCCGCCTTCCATAGGCCAGGGTCTGTCGACTAGCCCCAAGGCATAATTCCCTGTAAAAAAAGGAAGGCATTGCCTTTGAATAGTAAACAAACATCACAAAGAAAGTATGAAGAAGTAAACACTAAGTAAAAACTGTGTACAACAGTAAGTGCGGAAAAGTAAGTGGGCCAGTATACAAACCCAAACTGAAAGTAAAGTTCAACTGGAAAGGGAGTATAACAACTGAAAAGTAAAGCCACAATGTCAAGCCATCCACTGGTACTCACACATGAAGGGTAGGTACAGATATCCACCTCAGCTCCTCGGGTCCAGTCGTCTGCTTCGTGTACGTCCCGCCTAGTGGTCCACCTCCAGGTACCGACTGCTCCGCAAGCCTCAATCACGATCAGCGCTGTCTGTCGTCTGCAACCAACACAACGTAGTGAGGGCATAGCCCGTGCAGGGGTGAGTATAAGCTACTCAGTAGGGACCCCGAGACCCCCGAAGGTCTCCCAGAATCCACAAATGGTAATCCACAAAGGAAAGATACGATAATGAAGTAACATCTGATACTACTTAGGTATATGCCCACACATATACCTAAGTCATCAATTCCAGTTCGACTCCAACATCTGAGCCCAAGTTTGATCACATCTACACAGGATAACACAACACAATCCACAAAGGAAAGCAAGTCAATCATATCGAAGATAATGATTGAAATTCAAGATTCATCTCACACAGGTATACTTCTTCGTAAGATGATAGAGATGATCAGATGTAGCCACTGATTCATCTAAGCCTTCAGACCCACACAGAATCGATAGGTACTAACCCCCGCAATGAGCCACAAAGGATCGATAGGTAACTAACCCCCGCAATGACCCACACAAGATCGGACCCACACCGGATCTGTAGGCGCTAGCCCACATAGGACTGCTGAGCGCTGACCCACAAAGGATCTGACCCACATAGGATCGGTAGCACTGATCCACATAGGATCACTGAGTGCTGTAGTCATCGTCGTCGAATCCACGGAGGATTTCTGTACAGTCGTCGCAGTCGCAGCCAGCTCTAGGGTACTCGCAAACAACAAGATCGTTCGGGAGGGTCTATTCCACGAGCTGAGGGGCTGATACATCAACTGAAACATAGTCCAGAGTTGATGTATCCAAATGTTCTGTATCATCAACAGGAACTCAACGACACAGATGGCGCGTCAATCAGATGCTCGGTCTGAGAGTTATTGGCTTTTTCGTCCCAGGGGCCCGGTTGGTTTTTAAGTCAAAACCAACTTGACCATACTCCAACTGCATCCAAACCGTGAGCGGAGTAAGCCAAAAGGTCTGTCTCACTAAGAGGAACCCAACAAAGTCGATGACACGTCAATCGGACGTCCGGAGCTCAAGTTATTTGTGTTTTCGCTCTGAGGGCCCGGTTGGTTTCGTGCTCGAACCATCCCGGCCGAACCCAAAATACTCCAAAACCTTGAGAGTAAAATATCGAAACGAGCGTCTCGATCCAAGGATCCCATCACCGATGACGGTGCGTCGATCGGAGGTCCGCATACCTAGTTATGGGAAAAAGACAGTAAGAGGTCCGGGAATAGGGGTTCGGGCCCGGTCTGACCCGGCCCGATACCCCCAGGGTCGGCCCAAACCGGGTCGAACCGACCCGGGTCTGGGTCCGGCCTGCTTGGGCGTGGCCCGGACCAACTAGCACGGCCCATCCTGGCCTGGGTGTGGCCCGGCCTGGTGGCTCGGACCGGCGCGCTGGTGCTGGCCAGGTGGCTCGGCCGAAACGGACGAGCATTAGGGAGTGCGGGGGGGCGCGCTGCCCCCTGCCTTTTTGTAACCGCAACCCCCATGTGGGGGGCCACTCTTGTCTGGCCAGCCGGGGGTCATAACCCCCGGCTCTTCCTCTGACGGCCAGCCCGCTCCGGCCGGTCGGCCGCTGCCACCATGGGACCAGCATGGGCCGGTCCCCCTGCTCTGACGCCGGTGGCGCGGAACCGGCCGCCGGTCCCCCTGCTCTGCCGCGGCCGAAGCCGCGGCCTTGGTCAGTCTGGAGTGGCGCGGCGGCGCGGTGCCCCGCTGTTGCGGCCCCGCTCTGGCCGCGGTGTTTTCGTGATCCTCCGGCGCGACTGGATGGCACTACGACCTTATTCAACTTCATCAGCACGGCGCGACGGCGCCGCGCATCCTTGCCGCATGATACCACACGGTGTGATGGCACTGCATCACTTTCCTTCAAACCGCAATAATACAAGAATAAGGGAGGAGGGTCGTCCGTGTATGTGCGGTCTGGCCCCCTCCTGTTAATCGATAGCAGGCGGCAACGATTCATGAAGTACGGAAATAGAAGTATTCATGAATAAAAAAAATCCCCTACCTCAAGCGTTGTTAAACGAAGGCTCATCACGGAAATGAACGTCACAGAAGAAGACGTCTCCGAAGGAGGATCGTCACGTCATGGAGAAAAGATTCGTCAGCATCACGTCGTCGATCTTCGAGGATCTGGCCTTCTTCGTCGGAGATCGGTGCGTTCTTCGTGTTCTTCGACGAAGAAGATGAAGATCTTCAAGACTTATCTTTTTCTCCCAAAGACTCAACACAACAATCCCAACCACGAAATAAAATAAGTTCTTCACTTATTTTATTATCATTACTTAAGTTTTAAAAATAAAAAATTGAATTAAACCAGTTAATTAATAGTTGTCATTAAAAAGAGGTTAAGGGGGGTTCGGGAAAATGAAGGGGTGGGGTTTATGAAGGCCCCACCTCCCTCATAACCTCTCTTGGGTGGTTACCGAACTTCCACCCAAAAAGTTTTAACTACATAGTAAAAATAAAAATTGTAGCTCAATTTTTATTTTAACTTCCACAATTGTTAACAACTTCTCCCGTGTAAACGCAACTCTGGAAAAGGTGTTCCTAAGAAATTATCGGCACTGCGGTTCCATCTCTGCCCTCGGAATTCGATTCTGAGCAAAGTTAGGAAATCCCGCTCGTTCGTTCACTTAACATACCCGATCTAAACTTCGGATAAAAATTCCTGGCACACCAGGCCTCGGAATCAAGTGCCGTCAGAAACGCGTTCTTGTAAAATCCCAAAGAAAATTAAGAAAAAATTTCCCATTAATTTTGCGGGTCTTTAAAACCACCTACCATAGATTGGTATTCTAATCCTTATCCCCTGTTATCCAATAATCTAGGATAGAATAAAAGAAATTGAGTAAAAAAAATTCCCTAAAAATAAGTCACATTAGTTCACAAGAAAATAACTTCACCGACCAGAAGATAACTGATGATTGTTGAATGAAGAATTAATATCATACTAATGGATCTCCAATTAAATTGATGACAAGTGATTTGGAGTCTGTTTGGAGATGATATCTCATTGACTATCTTTATATAGAAGGAAGAATCCAACTGGAGGTGGTCCTGTTGTGCATGGATAAAGAAAGAGAATAGGGGAGGAGTTAAATAGAATAAATGGGAAAATCATAATTTCCACCATTTTTAAGGGTCGCATGGTTCGGTCACATGGTTCTCCAAACCATGGGATAACTATGCGATATCCACTACCCCATGAAATCCCTCACATGTGCTAGGAGCACAGTTTGACTAATCTTCTATAGCACGTGAAAAAACCCCTCTACAAAGAGGATTGTGGCACATGGAAAATTGTTCATCCTAAGGGGCTTGGTTAGAAAAAAAATGTTTTCCCCCGACAAAGAACTAAACCACCCTGTATGGATTAATCAAACCACAGAGATAGGGCTGCACATAATCTACTAATAGCGTGACTGACTTATTTTCTCTAAAATCCAGGGATCTGGGTTTGAAGATGCCTCAGATACCCCCAAAACTCATGTGACCTCATTTGGAACTTCGATTAGTATACAAATATGGTATTAAAGGGAAATTAAATGGTTCCATACCTTGAATAAAAGATTTATTCTTATAATATTCCACCCTTATAGAAAATTTATCTTGAGTTTCCCTTCCATGTGTGGTAAAATATCATTAAAGAATAACTCTAGCCACTATGCTTGTACGTTGGCCTCTGGCTTCCACATTTCATTCTGTAAACAACCATGATGCCATATCACCCAAACATAAGGGACCGACCTGCCTCAAAGAACCTTCACACCCAATCAAAAATTGATATATAGTGCTTCTAAATGGATTCACCAATCCAATTCAAACTCACCAAGAAGATGAATATGGGACAGATATGAATGATATCAGTGAAGTTGAGATACATGGAGTATGTTTTGAAATTCTTAGTATGTATAAAGTAACTTCAACTGATAGTATATTATCCTTACTCTCTATATAATGTCAATGGGATGATAAAACAAGCTAATAACGTCACTTGTTTATGAATATGTTTGTGACCCCATCTAAGCGAAACACATTAGAAACCCTGACTCCACAACTCTAACTCTGGTGGGTGATGACAACGATTGATGTATGATTTCTTCCTAGAATGAGCTGTAGACACCCACTTCATAATAATATGAACACACTCTGAGGTCTCCTACAAGAAATTATGACCCAGTAATACTACCTCTCCTTCTTCTAACCAGCATTGGGGTTAATGGTATGACATACTTTATAGGTCCTTATAAGGATCTATATTTATGGGTTTCTAAAATATCTTATTGAAAGTGAAATCATTGAGAGGTAAGTGTTTCTAACAAGAACCTACGAATTCAAGGACATATTCTTAGATAACATTCTCCAGTACCTATATCATATACTCAGACAAGCACTCGATCAATGGGTGATAGGTTGTACTCCACAGTAACTATGAACCTAATTCCCTATGCAACCCTTGACAAAACCTCATTGTGAAATGAGAATCTGTGTTCAATAAGATAGACCATAGAACTCCATAGAGGTATATTATCTCCTAAATGTATATCCTCCCACCCTCATCCACTAAAAGGCCTCTTGAATAGGAAAGGAATGGACATAATTTGTCTTTATATCTATGACCACCATATAGAGTCCCTACACCGATGTGATCTCGAAAATCCCATCATGAAATCCATAGGGATTTCATTCAGCTTCCACTCAGGTATAGGTAATATATATAAAAGTCCCATTGGTCACTGGGGTTCTACCTTCACTTACTAAAAGGTTGAACAATGAGTAAAAAACCCAACTATATCCCATTTCATCCCCAACCACAAATATTAGCTCTACATATAATTATACATATTTTTTTGACCAATAATTAATTCCCATATAGATGCATGAGAAACTCACATCAACTCCTATTAAACATATGTGGAAGCCCATATGCATCCATGGACACACAATATCTCATTATCATGAATGACCTAACTAGGTGGCATGTCACCACCTTCAATGTTATCCCATAGGATTATACCCTCATAATATGATAGCCACCCAATATTAACTATCTCCAAAAATGAATAGGTCACTGATAAAAATGAAAATATACATTTTCCATGAACGTTATGAAACTCAAATTACATATCAAAAAGTAGGGCCATAAGCTACCACTCTCTATTGGCCTCTTGAATTGCATGACTCTGAGTCTTCCTTATAATAGCATCAACAAATGAATTACCCCTTCTAGACATATAAGAAATCTCAAAGGAAATATACTATAGGTATTCAACACATAATTTTTTCCTATTATTCAATTCATTCTGTGTAAATATATACTTGAGGATTTTGTGGCATGTATAAGCCCAAAATTCTCTCCCACTAAGTAATGCCTCTAATAAAAAAAGGTCTGAAAAATATCAAATAACTCTACATTATGCTTCGGGTAGTTCTTCTCATGTGGCCTTAGCTAACAAGACTCGTATTCCATGTCCTACTCCTGGTATATCAGAACATATCGTAGACTGATTCCTAACATATCATAATTAACTATATAGCTTTTGAGAAACATTGGAAGAATCTAGATTGACACTGAATCTAGTCTCCATTTCAACTGATAAAAGGCTCTCTCAAAGTTTTCTAACCTTGTGAACTTCAATACCTTTTTATACTAGCATGTTAGAGGTTTTTCTATGCATGAAAATTCCTAAATGAATCACATATAGTAACTGGATATCCCCATGAAGCTCCACATATCAATGGGGTTATTAGGTTTATCCCAAGAAACTATAACTCTCACCATCCTTGGGTAAACATTATCTATGTTATTATATTACCTAGGAAGTGAAATTTAAATATCCAAAACTTTCACTTTGTGAGATTAGAATATAACTGATTCTATATTAGTGCATTCAATATTATATCAACATATCTAACATGGTCAGGCCGAGTGTGAGAACACACAAAGATATAATCCATGAGGACCACCAAAAAATAATCTTAATATGGGTGGAAAACTCAAATCATCATTTCCATGGAATCTGATGGACCATTCTTGAGATCGAATGACATGACTAAATACTCATACAAGACATATCTATTTTAGAATATTGTACTTGGTATATATGATGGTCTAATACACACTTGATGGGAACACAACGTTGAATCAATCTTATAGAAAACCCTTAATCCCAAGATTTGGTCAAATAGGTCATCTATAAAAATAAATGGATATCATTTTTTAATCGTAAGAAGGTTTAACTGACAGTAATTCATGAAAATCCTAAGGGTACTATCCACCTTGTTGGAGAAATAAACCAGTGAACCTTATTGCAAATAATTGGGTCATATAAACCCATTAGCTTTAAAATCCTCTAGATGATTATTGAGCTCCTAAAACATTGTAGTATCCATACTCTATGAAGTATTGGATACAAGTACTTCTCCTTGAACAAGCCTGATATAAAACTCTACCTCTCTCTTAGGATATAGTCCTAAAAATTCATCTGGGAAGACATCCCTAAAACAATCTAAAACTGGTTGAAAAAATTATTGAATCATTTCTTAATCATCCAAATATAATCTTTTAATTGGGTATATCATCCCACCCATCGCATGATTCTTAGGTCCATCCCATCTTGGCTACTCATTCCATTAACCTTTATGAATAAAACCCCCATGCCCTCGTGATGTGAAATTCACTCTAAATCGATAGAAATAATTGAATGAATGACATGGAACCAATATTTGATCATGATAATGATGTAAAATACAATCATCTTGAGGAAAAAGATTTCCCACATGAATTGACAACCACCTATCTCGAGGGGCACTCCATGCACTAACATACACTTTCTGATGGAATTCCAAAGGAATTATCAAGTTTCATCAAGCCATTGGAAAACAAATCATCAACCCCAAGGATCTCCAAAATAGGTACATAAATGAAATAATGGGAATAACCTGTATTAAACAGAGAACATGCTTATGTAGAGGCTACTAGAATAGTACTATATACTGTAGAAGTTATGAAGCTTTTCTCCTCTAGTATCAGCTGAAATGTGTACATCTAACCTGATTCACAACCTTGAGGTATATCATAGAAACCCTAAGTATATCCACTCTGTTAGCATTTTATGTATGGTGTTTGGATAGATTTTCCATGAACACTACCTCATCCTGATCAGCCGATCATACTATAACTCCCTTCTTGACGAGAAGCTACTGACATCACTTTTGATTGTGGAGCTAGTGTAGATCTTCCCTTACTGGCTACTAGATAAAAAGATCTATAAAAGTGTTGAATATGACCCATATTTCTATAAGACTGACATTTGATTGGGTTCTAGTTAGACTTGTGGTTTTTTATCTCATATTACCACACTGATAGCACCTCACCTAGCAACCTGAGTGCACACCATAGAGACTGATATTACCACATGAAAACACCAAATGGAACTTCCTACTATTTTTCAATGATGTTCTAAATATGAGCACTAAAACAACCTAGCTTTCACCCCCAATCCTCTATTAGGTTACTCTTAGTGATTCAGTCCCACTTCACATTAATATATATGATGGTAAGATAAAAAAATCACCTTAGATCATATGTCATACCTGATACCATCATCAAATTCCATAGCTTTGGATAACTCATCACCCAATAGAATTTTGGAAAAGTGCAGGAGCCTCATAAAATGGGAGTAATAGTCCATGACTGATAATGCATCCTTATCCATGTGAATAAACTCTCTATATCTATCGGCCCTCGACATCTCAAGATTGAAATAACCATCGGAGGTTGTTTGAAAATCCCTCCAAGACATATCACAATGATGATCCATATATGTAATAATGTCCGACCATTTCATGGTAGAATTTCAAATCATATTCAAAGAGATATTCTCTCACTTCTCAGTAGGTGTTTCAAGATTCCCAAAATAGACAACATTGAATCTAGCCTTGACACTATATTATGTGGACCACCATAAACTAAAAATGTGGGTAGATTATACAACTAAAACACATGTGTCAACTCTTCCATATTCAGGCCAGGTCACGGGGCTCCGAGAATAGTCTGCATTAAGTGTTGGAATCCCTATTGAAATAGGGACTCGATGCCCATATCAGGTACAAATAGAAGCACCACAAGTAACAGTACTGGAGGTTCTACTTGTGGTCGAGGGCCCATCGCCTATTGATCATGGTCATTTACACTCTCCAGACATATGTCTCAAAGATTTCATAGTGGCATGTCTCTAAAATTACCAAACACAGACCTCAATACAAGATTTAATAAATGCTATAATCACATATATAAGAATAGGATAGGTACAATCCTCCATACATAAGAGTCAAAACCCTCTTCCTGCTCTCAAAGATAGGTCTGGGTAATATATAGATCATAAATTTTGTAAGGTACATTGACTAATACCCACTAATAAGGTCGGGTTAGGGTCAAGTTATCTGCTTACAAGTCTTAATTCTTGGTGTACAGAGTTTCAATTGCAAGTTATTGAGGAAAATCCCATTTAATTTTCACTTGTAATATCCATTTAATGATGGATATTTCATTTTATAATTCAATTTCATTTAAGTATTTACTCATTCATATATGAAATATTTAAAATGGTAGAATTATATAGATCACCATTTATAATTTATGTGGGACCATTCACACTATAAATTGAAACATGGCATACATTCAATCACAAAAAAAAAATATTTGTCCAATCCTGGAAATAAAAGTTTTCAAAATCTCATATACATTACAATAAAGGAACCAAAACATGCTACAAGAAATGCACATAGTAATATAAAAATTGAAACACACATTCATGTTATATAATTCCTTATGTGCATTTAATGATGCATGATGCAATACTTTCTTTCCATATAGGAAAATTATAAAAATCCATCATCAAAAAGAAAATCAAACATCAATTTCATCGTAAAATAGTGATGTCAAGACAATTGTAAAAAGAACATTCCATAACAACAAGTACCATCCTAGGAAATTGGTATTTTCACTATATGTGGGTTAGCTACTCCCAGGCACAAGTTCATGTCCAAATCAAAAAAACATCATATTTCTTATTTCTACCATCTTAATTAGTATGTAAATGATATGGAATGAAAATAAACACCTCTGATACCACATTGTGGCATCTTAGACCTGATTCACTCAAAAGTAACTAAACATGGTTAACCTCAGGACCCCAATTTCACCTCCCCATAAGCTAGAGGCTGATGACTAGCAGTGAGGGTCCATGGTTGAATAATGGGGAGACTTTTTCCTCATGAACAGAGTGTATCATAGTGGTATAATAATACTATCCAATAGTGTAAGCATAAAATAAAATAAAATAATAATAATAATAATCATCCATAGTATAAATAACCATGTAATCACATCCATCAATTTCATATACGAAAATGATGATCATGGACTATTATACAAAATTAAATACACGATGATCAAGGGAAAATTCAGGCACAACATGCTATAAAAACATAACAATATACACTAGGATATCATTAGTAGCATATTCACTATATAATTGATCCTCTACCCCCATAGACCATCCTAGAAAGTTAATTAAACATACATAGAAGGTCACTTCCCCTTGTTCCAACATACACCCATGATGTCTGTCCGAGTACCCAATGGTGGCCTGAATAAGGTGTGAGATATACCTAGTAGGCCACTATCAATGGTTTAGAAATCCATATAGTACATGAATATATAATTATTAGTGTATAAGTAATATTAAAATCTATAAATGAATTGAATTAATAAAATAACCCCCAGAGGTATGGGTTCTCATAGAGGACTCCTTTACTACATGCTTCATCAATAGAAAAAATACCTTTGAGTAAACTATCCGTTAGGAATTAAATTATGATAATTCCACCTGAATTTTTTCATATCCTAATTCATCCCCCATGAATCAAATTTGAAAGAGATGTGTATAATAAGTACACCATCAAAATGTAAGGTTCTGACCGAATCTAGGATTTCTCTTTAGCCTTGTAATCACATCATGTAATTAATTCATTACTGAATTAAAATGAAATATATAACCATACATAGGGTGCCTAATTTGGAAACCAGGTATCATTATTGGTATAACATGAACTCACCACCTCACAATCCAATTCTTGGCATTCATTATAGGAACCCCAATATCGATATAGGTGTGTCATAATGTCACCTTCCTCTAAGCCCATCCTCAGCGGTCCACACAGGGACACCAAATGTCACTCATGGAATATAATATTACCTTCCCCATAAGACCTTACTTGGTATTCCAAATAGGTAATTTGAGTATCACTCATTGAGTTTGTAATGATCAAGCCTCTACATTTTTCCTTGAGAGTGCACATGGGGTTTCTAATTGTCACATGGGCGTATATAATATTGCTACTATGTGAGTCAATCTATGGAGTTCATATGAGAACCCATGTGTCACCCGAGACACATGATAAATTTATTTAAAATGAATTTAATTAAATGATCTCAATTAGTCCTTTTATTGAATTCCAAGTCAGAACCCATATTTCACTATCGGTTTCATAATTGAATCATTAGGGGATTGAAGTATAACCATACCATTTAAGTTAAAAATTAATCCAATTGGACATCACATTTATATAATTAATTTACTAACCTTATAAAGTTTCTTAAATATTATCCTAGTATTAAAAGTCCTAGAGTCCCATTAATTCTATCACTCATCTTAATTGGGAATTTTGATTTTAAATAACATCTCAAGCCTAATTGATAAGGGACAATTACCAAGGGTGTATGGATGTATTATTCCATTACCTCTTTCATTTAATTCATTTACACTTCAACCATTTAATTTAACATCCCAAATGGGTTAAAGAAACATACCTTAATAGTTGATACAATTTCAAAGGCCATCCGTGGTAGCTTCATACATTATAGAAATACACCCAAGAGGTGGAACAATTAAAGGTCATTTACCTCCAATTATACATAAAAGAGTTTCATGGGTCATATTGGTTAATACTATTCATTAAATTAAATGATATTTCCATTTAATAAGAATATCATGGAAAACCGGGTGTGCAGAACAACAACGTAATACAAAAACACCAAGAAATTAAGAGAAAATAATGTTACCACTTACCATAGCAGCATTGTGAATTCTTCATCAGTTGTTGGCCACTAATCTAGTCTAGAATGAATGAAATCGAGTAAATAGAAAAATTCTATGAAAATTGATAATATTATACCTCAATAAAATAACTTCATAAAAAGAATACAAATGATTAATAAGGTAAGAGGAATGGTTAACTTACTGATTGTTTTCCTATGAGACCAACATCAAGCAATTTAGAGTCTGTATGGAGAATATATCTCAAATAATAGGTCGAGGTGGAAGGAACACTCCAATCGTAGGAGGTAATATTTTACTTGTAGATAGAAAGAAAATATAATTGGAGTTAAATATAATAGAGAGGAAAACTGTCATTTCAATATTTTTTAAATGGTCACATGTTTTGGCCACATAGTTGGCTAAACTGTACACCCACTCCATGAAATCCACTACTATAAGAAAAACATCACATGGGCTAGGTGTATAGTTTTAATAATAATTCACAACCCAAAAAATACTCCTCTATAATGAGTTCTTTTAGTACTCACACAATTTTGAGATTTGGGATGCGTGGTTAGAGAAAAAATTATGGCCCCTAGAAGAGCATTGAACCACCCCACATGAATTAATCAAACCATGAGGATTGGGATCCATGGGTTCTACTAACCATGCGTCCCACATATTTCCTTCATAAGTAAGGGATCCAAGCTCCATAAAATCCCCATACACCCTTGAAAATATCATGACATCATTAGTAACTTCCATGGGAATAAAAATAAGTAACTAAATAGAAATTAAAAGGTTCTATAACTTGAATAAAATTTAGGTTCTTACATTGAGAGTGTTCCCATTTTTCTAAATAAAATAGATCCAATACATAGGTATTTATTATTTGAACAGTGAATACATCCTCATGATAATATTATGTGAAGGATAAGGGAAGATCTGAGGACCCTCTTGACTTACGAATAATGCACTAAGGGGCTTTATAAATAATTGGTTCCCCAAAGAAACTAATGATTACATGATACTCTTATATGTCATCCTCTTTGATTTCACAATATTATTAATACAACATATGAAAATACATTTTCACATGAAGTAGGAAGAGCTTGCATGCTCTACATGGAACATTTTTCATGGAGGAGAATTGAGAACATTATCTGCACAGAGCCTTAAGGTAGTAGGATTGTGCACTGTGGTGTGTCCCAGATACAATGAACATGAATGAATATAGTGAAAAATGTGTATGAATACTTACATGAATAAAATAATTCAAAAAAAATTTGAGATACCCCAAAATAAATAATAAAACATGAAATAATAAGAAATAAATGGATATGCTTGGGTTTCAGATGCATTCATGAATTGGGATTGAGTTGAGGTATTGAAAGTTATTCTTTCCTAAAATATGAATGAAGAATATTTTTGAACAACATGAACACATCATATTATGTTTGGTATGTCATCAGGTTGAAGGAATAATTTCTTTTTCATTTTTTCTTTGAGTAAACTTATCAGATACAGGTTATTAGAGTGTATTGGTCAAGGCCAGTATATTTGAAAATGTACCTAAAGAGTGCATGAGAATATGTGATCCAAAAACTCATGTAGGAAGATCATTATATCATCTTTTAGTGGATAAATCTTTATTTAAAGTAGGAAACATCTCAATTTAATTTGGGAGTATGATAAGTCTCTTGTATGATTCGAAAGTATAAGTCTGTATTGTGGATTTTAGAGCAGGCTAGTGTGGTTCTTGGTAACACTGTGGGATGCAGTATAAAGAACCTCCTATCTGGATTCAAGATATATACAGTGTAAATATGTATCAACCATTGTAATTGATAATATTATTTTAATGGATATTCGATGTTGCGGGGAATAACCAACAAGGAAATGAATAGGAATTTTATCCAAACCACGTAAATACTATGTATCACTCACTCTATTATTACCACTACCCATGAAGTGAGATTGAGATATATCACTGATTGGATCGAGAATATAAACTAGTTAAATAGGTTGGATTAAAAAGTATAATAATTCATAAAACCAGTGTACCAGTAATTCACCACCCCTCTTAGTGGGACCTAATTCGGCCTAAGGCACTGCATAAGGATGAAACAACAAAAAATATATTTGATTGAGTTATTAATAGGTTAATGAATAAACATGAAAAATGGAAGATGGAATTAAGGAAAGGTTATACATTAATGGTATGGGGATAAGGGAATATTTGGTGACAATAGAAGGTGGAATATTGACATTTCCTCCCCTAGTGGAATACACACATTTAATGCAAGAGATGTTTTTGTTTTGTAACTTTCTAAATGGTTTGAATATTTTTAGGGGGTATTCATAAAATATAATGAATATCATATTAAAGAATAATTTTAAGTTAAAAGGATTAAAAGAAAATTAATATCATGTTTTATTTCAAGATTTATTTCTCTTGTACATACATTTCATTCTATATAAAAATATCTTACACAAATTTTCTAGAATTTTCCTCTTTTTCAAAGACATATGATGTAAAAAAATAGACCCAACGAATTTTCCCACTATGGAAAAGAACTTTTTATCACAGTAAGTTAATTAAATATTTTCTTCCCAAATTTATTCATTGATATAATTTCTCATTTGATGGTTCACATGGTTAGTGAGATCTGACTATGTGTTCAAGATATTACTAATGGATATAACCCATTAAATGATATATAAATTCACTATAGGAGATTTTTTGATTCCCATGGGAAAACACATAGTAGTTGGCCATCAAACCATGGATGTATCCTACTTCCATAGTCTATGTGGCCATGTGGTATATTGGTATTGAAATATGGGTAAGTCATATAACCATGATCACCAATCATGGCCATAAGGGTCAATAGCCATGGTCCAACTGAGATTGTAGCCTTCCAAAAAAATCCTATCTGATTTGATATTGGGACCTTTAATATATATCATCAATGAATTTATAACTAAACTATATATATATATATATATTATAAATATAATTTAAATATTTTTAAAATAATAAAATCTACATATTCTTTCTTAGTTTATGGCCATGGTCCACATGGAATATGGTAGTAGGCATATTCTAGTGCCCTTCTGAATATGTTACCATGGTTTTCATGGGTATTGTGCATGCCTACTACCATGTTCCACATTGACCATGATATTATGGGACTTATAGACATGGTTCTTGATTTACCATTGTTGTAGGATGCCCTACAACCACGATTTTTTGACTGTGGATATAGGCATGTGGGCATAGCCAGAATTTGCACTAGTGAGATTTTGAAAGGAAATGTAAAAAATAAAAGTCTGATATAATGTTGTATTTTATAGAGATATTTCCGAGGAATACATTGATATTTCTACTAATATCCTTTTTGATGTGGATAAATGTGGTCTTCTGAAATCGCATCATAGTTGTATCCTTATGGGTGAAGGAATGCTATAAAGAGATGCTGGTGTAATTACAATTATAGAGAAGGAGAAGGATCAACTTTATGTTTTAAAAAATAGTATAGGGGTTTAACCATATTCTTAAACTCAGAAATCAATTTTTTGTCTTATGATTCCATCAAGTGATGAAATATGTGTATAAAACGCACAAAATAAATAATTTATTAGATAGTTTTTAGACAATATTTTTTCAAAAGTTATATGAAAATTTAAATTCATTTTCCTAAAAACATTGATTGAAATGACCCAAATGTTTATAAATAAAATTCCATTTATATTAATGTCTTATAGAAAAAACATGCACTGTTTTTTATGGGGATTAATTTCCCATTATGTATCATTACCATTGATAATATAGCCATTGAACAGTGATCACATGACTGATATAAATTCACAGTTTTTAAACAGAATCATTTTGACAGAGAAAAAGGAGTGGATGGCCTTATCCAGTAGAATCAGGCAATACAAAGATCATTTTTCAGAGATTAGAAAGGAGATATATCCACTGGTCTTCACTCTTGACCAAGACCAAGACAAACATCATCAGGTTATGATTGAATAGAATCACCTACGAGAGAAGTTCATGTTAATAGTGATTACCACCTGAGCGATGTTATCTGAGCCACCCCAAGAGTCTCTAATCATTATAAACCTTACCCTTAGGTATTATGTGGGTGTTATAATGTGTTATTTAATAAGTTATTAGTTACTTATTATGTAATCCTTTTTTATAAATTAATGTCTTATTACATCAACTCCTTTATGAGAATAGTAATTCTTAAAAAAAGATGACATTGATAAATTGAATTTTTGGGTAAAAATGGTACTTTTGATAAATATATACAATATTATATTAAAATAATGTTTTTATTAATAATATTATAAAAAATTATTATAAATTATGATTGTATCACTTATTTATATGTAAATGATTAGGTAATCAATTTGATAAGCATTTTATTTTTTTATACGATAAAACAAAAATTGTATTTTTAATGAATTTTTTTTAAGGAATTATTGAATTTTGAAATAACTAATATTTTAATAAAATATTATTATAAAAATAATTTTATGAAAAATAAATGATCGTATAACTTTTATGAAGTCAAATCAAAATTTTATCATTGTTTGAAAATTGTTTTTTTTTCAAAACCCATGAATTTTCAATAAATATTGTTTTTCTTATTAAAAGTAAAAATTTACAAATTTATAAAATTATATATATATAATGAATATTATTTTTGTAATATGGATGAAAAATTATCCAATAGTGATGTTTTCATAATTTTATCTGATATTCTAATTTTTGGGTAAAAATTAAATACTGTATAAATAAAATATGTGTTTCATGACTTCATAATGACCTAAAAATGATGTAATAAATAATATAATTGGTATTATCATCCCAATATATGTTTTAAAATTAAAATAATGTGATTTTAGAATTGTTTTATTTTTTTATAGATCCTTAGTGAATCATCCAAAATGTATAATATACTTTATGATTTTAAATTCATTTCTTTAATAATGTAACTCACGTCCACTTAAGCAAGGATAATATTTTAATATGTTAGGACATTTCCCTTATAAAATAATGTTTTACACTCCAATTTTTCAAATACTATAGGAAAAATCTTGGGATGGTTTGTGGTTTTGAATATTTATTTATATAGATTCCAAAACCTATGTTTGTGAAATATTAAAGAATTCCCCTCTTATTACATATATAAACCCACATGAGATCCCACTTTTCTTCACTCCAAATATTTGTAGAACGTCCCTAATCTTCCCTCCCCCCTCTAGAATCCTCCCAAGGCACTCGAATCTCTCAGTAAGATCCTCTTCAATATTTTCAAGTAACACACTAATGTATTGGATTCCTTTATTTTTCATTTTTATCAAAGATTCATCATGTGGTTTTACTCAATTATTTTCAATTAAAAATTTTGGTGTAAGATTTCTCACTTCCCCCATAATACCCTACTTATGTTTGAATGATGAGATTCCACTTTATCTATCATTAATGCCTTCCGTGTACACCTGTTACAATATAGAAATTTAGTAAATGATATCTCTCTTCTTATTTACATTCATGTATTTATCCTATATTATGTATCTAAATTTCATTTCATATTTTGGGATATTATGTTCCATAATCCCCTTACTGTCTATTTCATGAATAAATAATGATATAACCCTTTCTCTCTCATCAACCTAACTTATGAATTTCCATATGGTGATGTTACGTTTCCAAAATTGCACCACAATTATCCAAGCCAAAATCACCGTGTAATGAATACCATACCCATTTCTCTATCAAGGGTATTCAACTATATGAATATATAAATAGTTAATGGTAATTTCATGTATGTGTTTCACATTATTTAATATTGGAATAAGTTATGATATTGAATGATTCCATGTTAGATGATCCATGTGGGACACTTATGCATGAAATCAAATGTTTATGAAGGGTGCGCCCTGATAGCGCTCCAATGCATTGGGTAATATTGCGTATAATGATACACCATGTGAAATGAGCGTTTTCTCATGATAATTCTTGTTAAATTATGTTTTAATCATTATAATTCATGTGTAATGTGGGTTTGATCATGTTAATCCAAGTACAATGAACCTTGGTTCATGCTAATGTCATGTTGTATGTGGTTTCCACATTTCCATGTTTTGATAACAATTCTATATCATGTCTTTATGTTCTTGTTTCTATTATGCTCCCTTGATATGAAAACTTCATAACATGTATTTTTTTATTCATTTTATGTATTTTTTACTCCCTTACTTAGCTTTATAGCTCACCCCTTTCTTATGTATGTCCTCTTGTTATCTCATGTGGTGTTATGTATGAAATAATGAGTTCGTCAGGCAAACGAGTTTTTCAATAAATATGTTGTATTTTATGTTTTATGTTGTTAGGTGATGTTACTAATTTCCCATGACAAAAGACCTATGGATCCCTTGAGTTGTCATAAGTTCATGTTTATGTAATAAATTAGGTTTATGTGTGTAATAAAGAGCAGGGTTGTTATAGTTGATATCAGAGGATTGATATAGTTATTTTTGGGATTCAGATTAGAATACCATATTGAAATCCTTATGGATAAGACTAAGTATATGAAAAACATCACTAATTTTTGGTGTGTATAGAGTAAGTGGTTTATCAACCAAATATATCCATGTCTAGATAAAAACAAGTGGATGTGGCTCTGGCACAAATGTATCTAGGGGTAAAACCCAAAAACATCAATTTGAGCTAGACTTGAACGTGAAATGGTGCACAACAATGGGCCTTAGTGAACTATTGGTTCGAAACTCTTGTGGGATATTATTTGGTTAATTTATAAGCTTAGTATAAACCATTATTAAGGGAATAATAAAAAATGAACCTAAGAACATATGTTGGGAATTAAATCATGGATAAAT
This sequence comes from Viscum album, assembly GCA_963277665.1. NCBI lineage: Eukaryota > Viridiplantae > Streptophyta > Magnoliopsida > Santalales > Viscaceae > Viscum > Viscum album. The sequence goes on from OY728125.1 coordinate 1,715,639,357, forward strand.
TAGATAGAAGAAAATAAATTCAGAAGTTAAGAAAATAAATGTAATTTATAAGTTATCATTTTATTCATTGGATTAAACTTTATATGTTTAATAAACATACCCATAACTTTCCTTTTATTATATCCAATTGTAGGTAATTGGAGGACTCGAGCTATCAACTGATGCTAAGAATAATGTGATCACTATATTAGTGAGATGAACAATCTAATGGGTGTAACGCCCCAACCCCAGTTACCCAGAGTCAGTGCATTAATTTAATACATTTTCATGATTACAAGGAATCAAGTCCCGAAAGACCGATCAGTTTATCAGTCTTGGAAAATATATTACATAATACACATCTAGGAATCTGGGGAAAATAAAACATAAGAAATGGGTGATCTCAGATGCTCAGTAAGGATAATAATATATCAGAAACTTTAATAAATAAGAATAAACATTTAAGGCAATGTATAAAACTAAAACAACAGCCTTTTAAATATAAAATTCAGTAAAATATGACAAAGATAAATCCAATAATTCCATTTACTTATTCACATGGATATTCTCCTAGTCAAATAATCACATGAAATATCTATATCCAATTTAATAATTATGGAATACATAATGTGAGACTTCATAACCACACATTCAAGGCCTTCTACCAAGACAACAAATAGAATTTTGTCAAGGCATTGTACCAAGAAACTAGTTTGTCTCATCAGACCTACCGATGCATCGAGGAGCTACAGTGGGCTCCACCCATAACTTACTAAGTCTAATGCATTCCTTATATGAAAGGGTTTAAACATAACATAAACATTCATATTAAAACGAGCATAAAAAATCTCAATAATTTATCTACAAATGATGAATGGTGTAAAAATAACACATCCAGAGTCAAAAAAATCACACAACCTTAAATAAAATATGGAATGTTTGTATCATAATAAATCAATATCAAATAAGTTTAAAATCCATAAAAGGATGTTGACATAGATTAAATGAAGACTATTTGAAATAAATACCTCTTTCTATTTTGAAATAATCTAAAAGTCACATAATTATAAAATAAAACATTTATTTTGATAATATTCTTATAAGCTTGTATGAGAAGCTTCGACAATGATATAATGGTGGAAAATTTCCACACCCACCGTATAAGTTAAAAAAAGACATTCTTACCTTAATTATGTTGAAAAGGTCATAAAGTACCTTGTTTGGAAAATGACAAAAAGGTTATTTTGAAAATATTTTATAAAAAGTAAAACAAATGTATAAATAAATTTAACACCTAGTCTAGTAAATAAAAAAATTGAAATACATTTTTAGGAAACATGGATGTGGAAGATAAATAGGTCCCAATAGATACTTACGTAAAAACAACCTCGGATAATAAAGAGATTGTGAAATTATCCCTTACCTTGAACTTTTCCTTGGTTGAGGGTACATTAAACTCCTGTATAATAGTTAAATAATTGTTATTAAATTATTCTATAATTATATACATAAATATGATATCATATATGATCTTCTAATATTGCTTTGTTAATTATATTTTATTAGTATCATCGTTTCAGGTGTTAACTGATTTGTTTTCCTTTATATGCTTGGTTAATTAAGCCATTTTTTAATGAATATTATGTATTTGATTAATATATATAATTATATTATGTTCATAAATATTATTTTGAATCATAATATTAAAATTATTCTTGAATGATTACGATGGGGAATGAATCTCATCACGTTCGTGGAGACGGTAATCTGTACGTACACACGAGCGACAATATCACTATATTGATGGTGAAATAGTATGTAATTAGATGGTATATCATATATAAATAATTATTAACATGTTATATTTATTATTTAAATCAGTTAAACTCATTATTATTACCATCCGAATAAATAAGTGTTTGAATAACAAACTACCCCATGACGTGAAGACGGTAAGCCGTACGTACGCACATATTGTGACATTGTCATTCATATGATAGATAGATTAATGAATATGGTTGTACTATTTTTATAATAACATTAAAGGATATAGAATATTTTGGATTTATTATTTTATAATATAAACAACAAAGAAAGAGTATGTGGAAGAAGAAAAGAAGTTGAAAGAGGGGATGAAATATTTACCTCTTCTTCAAGTTCTCCCTTTTGATTCGATTAAAAGGGCTCCATAGGTTGGATTTCTGACCAAAATAATGCCTCTATGATGAAGGGAGGAAAGTTGGGAGGGTATTTTGGAAGATTTTGGACGAGGCAAAAGGTTTTCGAGGTGTTAAATTAAAATAAGTGGAAGTTCCCTTTTATTAGAGAGATGAGGGTCACTTGAGGAAAAGCTTGAAATATTATTTTGTAATAAAATAATTTTCGGTTACTAATGGCTCCAAAATGAATTATTTAAAGGATAAGGTAGGTATGGATCTAAAACCTCTCAACCAATAGGTTTTTGATAGGTTTTGGGCATCATATCAACCTTATCTTTTAGATTTAACTCTTCGTTAAATAGTTTGACATTTACCATTTCTCTTTATATTTTCATATTTTACGGTTACTAAACTTACTATAACAAGACAAGAGAACCCCAAGTGGTTCATTATTAATATATATAACCCTATAAAAGTCATTTTCTCAAACCTTACATATTTAAGAATATTATATCAACTAATAATATAGTATTTGTTTTAAAAACTCATTTATGTCAATTTTGACACTATTTAGTATTTGGTTTTTGTGAAAATCATAACAGCGTGATTACTTCGAAAAAAAATTATTTAATCAACCGTAAAATTTCATATTAACCATTAAAATTAGTTTAATTCATCAAAAGTCTCAAATTACATTTATTTGGATATTTATAATATTAATTAATTTAATTGTTCATTAATAAGGTAATTACTGCATCATCATTGTATCATAAAAAAATTAAATTATATAATGTCAAAAAATTATAAATAAAATATCATTACGTAGGAAATATTTTTAGCATTCTAATTAATATTTATTTTCAAATTTATCTTATGTATAACCCTATATTAAAAATGTTTTAGTTATTAAACATTGAATTTAACTCTTTTAACTCCTCATTAAATAAAATAATAATTAATGTCCTAATCTAATACAAGTGGACCAAATATGGTCATATTTTATTTTTGAGGTTTTTTTGGTCGAATTAAACTTATCCAATAGAATTGGTACATGTTTTAGGGTAATTATAATATCACTTTTAACCTTAATTACCCTATTTACTTTTAATCATGGTAAATAAAAGTCAAAAGTTACAATTCACCAAAAATTATTTTCATCTTATTGAACCAAAATTTTATTACTGATGTTAACCGTGTCTCTCATATTTTTTAAATTCAACTCACTGAAGTGGTAAAATTAAGTTTTATGCAACTTTTCAAATGCTTCTAGAAGGTGAGTCAAAAACATTAAAAAGTTCAATAAATTTTTATAAATCTAATTTTATTATAAAATGACTCAAATGAATTAAATTTAACTTATATAGGTATTATATATCTATTTTGACTTAAAATAAATTTAAATAAAATAAATAATTATTTTAAAAAAAGTTGGTTTTAAATAATAACACAATGTTTTTCACTATTCATCAAAAATTTAATGTTTTCAGAAAAATACCAAAAATTTAACCTATAATAATTTGATATTCTAATTTAAAAAATGAATTCTATTTTACCAAATTCAAAACAGAAAAGTTTCATTAATTAATTTAAAATTAATTCCTGTTGTCAAAACCAAAATGTGGGTTTTTAAAAAGTAAAAACTATCAAAAGATTGACATGTGTTTATATAAAATGTAAAGGTGAAATTATTTATAGTGACCTAAATTGTATTAAATGATAAAAATATAATATAATTATACATCAAAACCATTCAAATTAATAATTTAACACTATGAATTATTTTTATTAAAAAACATTCTTTCAATTAAAACATATTATTTTTCACTATTCATCAAAAAATGAAAGTTATCTCAAAAGTAACAAAAATTTATCCAAAATAAATTTATATTTCCCTATTCTAAATAATAATTTAATTTCATTAAATTTAATATATAAAAGTTTCAAATATTGGTTTTAAAAAGGGCTGTCCATTAAAAGGTGATAAAATGTCATTTTTTGAAAAATACTTCTTTTATCTGAAAAAAAAGGAATTTGTTCTTATATTATGTATAAGAAACACATAATATGGATTTTAAAATTATATAGAGTATATAAGATTCAAAATGCAGTTAATATTATTCATAACTGCTTTTTTTTTTGAACGGCTGGTTTGGTTAGTTATGGTGCACTTAAACTAGTTGTTGCTTGTAGAGCAAGCTATTGAATTACCTTATTGAGATAACATACTATGAAATCTTGGGGTGTTACATTATCCCCTCCTTAAAAAAATCGCATCCTCACAATTTGAAATTGTTCTTCAAAATTAAAAGGTAAAAAATAGTAAAATACCTTTGTGGAAAACCCACATCAAAAATTGGGTTAATAAAATTTAGTCTTAATATGAGGGAAAAGAAATTAAAAAGTCACCACCAAATTATGATCTCGATTAGAAGAACATCTGTGGAAATTAGAGACACATAATTAGAGAAAAAAAGGAAATATTTATAGGGAGTGATTGTGGTCATCAATCACAAACAAGTGTAAAATTGAGGGCCTCAAAACCATCAATCTATGATGATTTAAAATATCATTAGTTCAAAAAAACATAAGGTTTTAAGGTAACATATTTTTTGTTTTAAGAACCCTTCCCTAAAGTTTAAGAATTAATTTATTCACTTAATAAGCAAAAAAATTGACAAGTATAGTTTCCTCCTTCAAATAATTATTACCTCAAACTCATCTTTCACTTCAAAATATAATAGAATTCAAAAATATTTTATTTATCCTAATCGTATAGGGTTCCAAAAATAATGAATTTATAATTCATTTCTCATACTATTTAAAAAAAATACATTATACAATCTTGGACATCACATATGCTGGTGGTAAGTGATCCACCTTTGTCGCCCTTTGGTTCCGGGTTCAAGTCTCGCGGCCGTGTCGGACGCGATAGGTTGTCGTCCGACCTCCGGGTTTTCCTTTTTTTGATAATCCTAAAATAATATCAATAAATGATTTAACCATAACAATAGTATCCAATTTCAAACTTAATCGATTCCAACCTTTAGACTTATCCAAAATACTTCTGTCGAAACTCATTGTCCAAAATTTATAAGGAATTTAATCTTAATAAAGATCCTTTTTGCCACGTAATAACATGTGAATACCTTCCTCGTGTATTCTTTTAAAACACTATAACATCCTAAATTACCCTAAAACCTTATTTATTATATTTATTCTCCCTTATTACTTATAGAATACTGTATATACTCCTTCTATCCAAAAATGTTATAAACTCCGACAATGATGGAATAAACAAATCATTAATCAGTTTCAAGGTAGTCAAGAATATCCAATATAATTAATCAATCATATATTATTCCAAAATAACTATCTCAGTATTAGAACCATATTATGGTTTTTCTTTCCCTCAACCACATATTTTCCAAAACAATCAACCTCCTATTGAGTTACTTTTCTTAGTACCACACAATCTCAAGTCCTTAATGAAATTGTACTGTAGTAAAATCCTTATATACATTCTAATTATTATAATATGTGCATCATTAATATAATACTCAAATAACACAATACTTTAATAACATAAGAACTCTAATCCTTCCTCTTCATCTTCGTTAGTATCATAACTTGATTATTATCCAGTAACAGCATTTGGGGTATACTCAGATGATTTGGACATTGATTCACGTAGTGTCTCAAATCCTTGGAGATGAAGCATTGTAAACTTGAAACTTTTTTATTACCCTTGAAATCACGTACCTGGTGTCCTTTTTCTCCAAACATATAACAAACTTCCATTCCCTTCAAGAATTTACCAAGGTGATTCTTTCCACAGTTATCACATATGGGAAAATCCTTCTTTACCTTCTTCCCTTTATCCATCTTTCTCTATTCCATCCTTTTCTTCCCTTGCTTCCCTTCAAAGCCATAGGACATAGATAATTCTTTACTTATCTTATTAATGCATGATACTATTTCTCCATATGATGAGAATACATGGGAGACTATTTCCCTTCTAAATGTTGGCTTAATAAAATGAAGGATATGATCCTTTTTAATCGTTGGAACATTTGTATTGTTGAAGTTCTCATTCCTTCTACTAGGAACAATTTATAGACAATGACATATACTATGTTAGTTTATTAATCTCAATTCAAAATTCCAAACTTGTAAAATAACTAATGTAAATTGAAAAGATTATTCATATAATCTATAATCATAAAATGTTTTCTATGAGAGAGTATTTACTCATAAATCCTTATTAATAGCTTGTAACGAAAATGTAAATTATCATAAGAATATCCCTAGGGAGTGTCGTAAACAAGAGTGCAGTAAGCCTCGTTGTTTTGTACCCGGATACCCCGGGTCATGCCTGAAACTCCTTGTCAGATTTTTCACTCTTAGGTACATCTATGCCAAAGCTGCCTCTACCTGATTGTATCTAGATAGGGATGTATTTCTTGTAAAATACTAAAAATATCTACATTACCAAAATTATAGGAAGTTCTTCTATACAAATCCCCAAAGTCTATCTTACCATAATGTTCTCTAATCAAAGTTAATCTAAATCTATTTCCAAGTTGTTGCTAAACTTTCTATGATACCAACTGTAACGCCCTGACCCTAGTTACCTAGAGTTGGTGCATAATTTTAATACACTTTCATGATTAAAAGGAATCAAGTCCTAAAAGACCAATCAGTTTAGAAGTCTTTGAAAATAGATTATATACATGAATGTTATATTACACATTAGAAAATAAAACACAACATAATTGATCCTTTGAGAATGCCATTAATTCCCTAGATTAACCCTACTTATCAACCATAATACATTTATTGGAATCCTAGGAAAATAAAACATAATAAAGGGGTCAGATTAGATGCTTAGTAAGGATAAAAATATTGCGAAAACATTCATAAATAAGCATAAACATTTAAGGAAATGTATAAAACTAAAACAAAATCCTATAAAACATAAACTTCAGCATAATATGGAAAATATAAATAAAATAATTCCATTTACGTATTCACATGGATATTCTACTAGTCAAATAATCATATGAAATATCCATATCCAATTTTATAATGACGGAATTCATAATTCCAGACTTCATAACCACATAGTCAAGGCCTTGTGACAAGACTATAAATAAGATTTTATCAATGCCTTGTGCCAATAAAATAGTATGTCTCATGAGACCTACATATGTATCAAGGAGCTATAGCAGGCTCCACACGCCACTTACTAAGTCCAATGCATTCCTCATATAAAAAGGTTTAAACATAACATAAACTATCATATTAAAACTAGCATACGAAATGTCAATACTTTATCCATAAACCATGAATGGTGTAAAAATAACACATCCACGGTCAAACAAATCAGAAAACCATTAATACAATATGGAAGATTTGTATCATAATAAATCAACTTCTAACAAGTTTAAAATCCATCAAAGGATGTTGACATAGATGAAATGAATACTATTTGAAATAAATATGTATTTATATTTTTAAATCATTTAAAAGTCACATAATTATAAAAGAAAACATTTATTTTGAAAATATTCGTATAATATTGTATGGGAAGCTTTGATGGTGATATAATGGTGGGAAATTTCCACACCCTCTGTATAAGTTATAAAATAAATTCTTACCTTAATTTTTTTGAAAAGGTCATAAGGTTACTTGTTTGGAAAACGACAAGAATATTCCTTTCAAACCATTTTATAAAATGTCAAAAAAGTGTATAAATGACTTTAACCCATAGTCTAGTAAATAATAAAAATATTTTTAAATGCATTTTTAAGAAACATGGATGTATATGGTAAAGAGGTCCCAGTACATACTTACGTAAAAACAACCGCGGATAATAAAGAGATTGTGAGATTAACCCTTACATTGTACTTTTCCTTGGTAGAGGGTGCGTTAACCTCTTGTATAATAGTAAAATCATTATTATTAAATTATAAGATAACCATAAACATAAATATGATTCATATATGATCTTCTCATATTGCTTAATGTTTGTAATGAATATGATGTATTCGATTCATATATAGAATTGTATTATATTCATAAACATTATTTTGAATCATAAAATGAAAATTATTCTTGAATGATTATGATGGGGAATGAATTTTATCACATTCGTGGAGACGGTAATCTGTACGTATGCACAAGTGAAAATATCATTATATTGATGGTGAAATCGTATGTAATTGGATGGTATATCATATATAAAGAATCATTAACATGTTATATTTATTATTGACACCATTTATACTCATTATTATACCCAACCTAATAATTAAGTGTTTGAATAACAAACTACACCATGACGTGGAGACGGTAAGCCGTACGTACGCACGTATGGTGACTTTGTCATTCATATGATGGAAATAATAATGAATATGGTTGTAAAATTTTTATAATAACATAAAAGAATATATAAGATACTTGAGTTATTATTTTAGAGTGGAAACAACAAAGACAGAGGAAGTTGAGGAAGAAAAGAAGTTGAAAGAGGTGATGAAATATCTACCTCTTTTTTGTGTTCTTCCTTTTGATTTGATCAAAAGGGCTATTTAGGTTGGATTTATGACCAAAGGAAGGACTCTAGGATGAAGGGAAGAAATTTGGGAGGAAATTTGGGTAGGGTTTGGCCAAGACAAAAGGCTTTGGAGGAGTCAAATTAAGAGATGGGGAAGTGTCCTTTTATAAGAGAGGTGAGGGTCACTTTAGGAAAAGACAGAAATATTATTTTATAATAAAATCATTTTTTGTTCCAATGGCTCCAAAATGAATTATTTAATGGTTAAGGTGGGTATGGGTCGAAAACCTCTCAACCAATAGGTTTGAGACAGGTTTGGTCATCATATTAACCTTATCTTTTATATTTAACTCTTAGTTAAATAGTTCGACATTTACCATGTCTCTTTGTATTTTTATATTATATGGTTAATAAACATACTATAACAAGACAAGCGAACCCCAAGTGGTTCATTAATAATATATATAACCTTATATAATTCCTTTAGAGGTGATTTATATTTTTAAGAATATTATATCAATTAATAATACAATATTGGTTTAAAAACTCAATTCTGTCAATTTTGAAACTATTTAATATTTGTTTTTTGTGAAAATCATAATAGGATGATTAATTCGAAAAAAAAAATATTTAATAAATTCTAACATGTCATATTAACCTATAAAATTAGTGGAATTCATCAAAAGTTTAAAATTATATTTATTTTGATATTTATAATATCAATTATTTTAATCTTTCATTAATAAGGTAATTACTGCATCATCATTGTGTCATAAATAAATTAAATTATTTGATGTCTAAAAATTATAAATAAAGTACCATTCTATAGGAAATCGTTTTATCTTTATAATTAATTTTAATAGTAGAATTTATCCTATGTATAACCCAATATTAAAAATGGTTTAGTTATTAAACTTTGAATTTAACTATTTTATCTCTTCTTTAAATAAAATAATAATAAATGTTCTAATAAAATCCATGTGCACCAAATAGGATCATATTTTATTCCTAAGGTTTTTTTGGTCTAATTACACTTATCCAATAGAATTAGGACATGTTTTAGGTTATTATAATATCATTTTTACCCTTAATTACCCTATTTACTTTTAACCGTGGTAAATAAAAGGAAAAAGTTATTATTCCCCAAAAATTATTTTCATATTATTGAACCACATTTTACTTAATGATGTCAACTGTGTCTCTCGGATTTTTGAAATTCAACACACAGAAGCGGTAAAATTATGTTTTATGAAAATTTGCAAATGCTCCAAGAAGGTGGGTAAAAATACATTAAAAAGTTCAACAAAATTTTATACATCTATTTTTATTATAAAATGACTATAATGAATTAAATTGAACTTATATAGGTAGTATATATCTATTTTGACTTAAAATAAATTTAAATAAAATAAATAATTATTTTAATAAAAAGTCTATTTTAAATAATAACGCAATGTTTTTCACTATTCATCAAAAATTGATACATTTCAGAAAATTACAAAAAATTAACCCTAATCTAATTTTGATATTATGAAATCAAAAATGAAGTCTATTTTACAAAATTAAAAAATATAAGTTTCATTTATTTATTTTAAATTAATTTCCATTGTCAAAACCAAAAGGTGTGTTTAAAAAGTAAAAACTATCAAAATATTGACATGTGTTTATGTCAAATTTTAATATGAAATTATTTATAATGACCTAAATTGTATTAAATGATAAAAATATAATCTAACTATACGTAAAAACCATTCAAATGAATAATTAAACATTATAAATTATTTCAATTAAAATTGTTTTTTTAAATTAAAACATAGTATTTTTCACCATTTGTCAAAATATGAAAGTTATCAGAAAAGTTCAAAAACATTATCCAGACTAAATTTTTATGTCCCACTTCAAAATAAGAATTTAATTTCATTAACTTGAAAAAATAAAAGTGTCAAATATTGGTTTTAAAAAGGGTTCTCCATTAAAAGGCGAAAAAATTGCATTTTTTGAAAAATACTTCTTTTATCTGAAAAAAAATGAATTTGTTCTTATATTATGTATAATAAATACATAATATGGATGTTAAAATTATATAGAGTATATAAGATTCCAAATGTAGTTAATACTATTCATAACTGCTTTTTTTGAACGGCTAGTTTGGTAAGTTGTGATGTGCTCGAACTCGGTGTTGTGTGTAGCGCAAGCTATTGAATTATGTTAATAAGATAACATACTATGAAGTCATGGGGTGTTACAATGGGAGTTGGAATAACAAATATTTTCAGGATACTCTCTCAGTTAACTCATGTTTTTAATAGAAACATCGGTCAAGTGGAACTTCTATCCCCCCTAAGAAATAACAAGATGCAATCAAGAGCTTCATGAGACAAAGGCCTCCAACTTTCATCAGATCATCTATTTCGTGAATCGTCAAACAATGGATCAACGCCATTGAAAATATCCTCCACATCCATCAATGTTCTGAATAATAGAAGGATCTTCTAGATACTTAACGTATGAAGGGTGAAAGTGATCAATGGTTGACATTAAAATAAAATTTGGATCTAGAGGAAGAGATCAATACGTTTGATTGGAAGGATTTATGGAAAATGTATTTTCATAAATATTTTCCTTGAACCCTTTGACATAAGATGGAAAGGTACTTCCTTGACCTTAAGAAAAAAGACGACGAATCCAACTAAGCGTATAAGGAAAACACCACAAGTCTTTCAGGATACGCCTTCGTATTTGTCTTTACCCTTGAATGAATGGTTGACCACTACTTTGGTGGGATAAAACCAATCATATGGAAAGCCCTAGAGATCCATGAATTTGATATCTATGAGAAAATTGTCTGATGTTTCCACAATGTTGAAATGGAGATCAGAAAATTTTAGGGGTATCATGAGGATAAGGAGTGGAAATTGGACTTAAATTACAGTGGTCCAATGGATAAATCCAATGGTGCTAAGAAATTTCATCACCCCACTTTCCAAAGGTGTAGAAAGAAGCACCCCAAAAATTGCCTGATGGGGATGAAGAAATGCTTTAGGTGAGGAAGAGAAGGGTACCTAACAATTAATTATTGAAAAGAAAACCCCGCTACTACGATAGAGGAGAGTAATTATCTATTCGAATGTCAACGCATTGTCTATTTATACAAATAAAAATAACCAAGGTATTCTGAAAAACAATTCCCTTAGCCAAGGGTTTTCAGATTCAACCAACAACCTCCAAGGTAGCAAGGATGGGCTTTTTCTATCACTACCACCGAAGTGAATCCTAACAATGAAGTGGTGATAGGTACACTAGTAATTCATTCATGAATAAGCAGAATACTTTTTTATTATTTTTCTAAGAATTATTTTGGATAACAATTGTTTAGTAGAACAATCGAAACACCACCACAAATCAAGGAAATAGAGATGTTAGTGAGAATGACATATGGGGAAATTATTGCATCCCATGAATATAACTCCTCCCCTATCACAATTTGTGGATTTAACTTCCGATAAAACCTCGTCATACTCTCTCTGGTGGAATTTGATTCAATTATTATCATGGTTTGAATTTCCCTATATATATCCATTATAAATTTCTCTGAGAGATAAATCACTCTCCATATGAAGAATCTGCCCCTGATTATGTACATGTGCATGGAGGGGGATGAATCTTATTTAGAACCATCAACTCAAGCATAGACATTAATGACATATGATAACATGTATATTGCATATATTATTGAGTCTAAGGAGGTAACCATCCTTGAAAGAATTCCTTTTTTGAGGGAATTCACTAATGTTTTTTCTGAGGAATTTCTTCTTCTTCTTTCTAGAAGAGATGTTGAGTTATTGACTGATCCCATACTTGTGGCACTGCCAATATCAAATAATTCATAGAGAGTGGTTGTTGTAGAGCTTTAAGAGCTAAAGAAACACCTAAAGGAGAGTCTAGATAAAGGGGTTACACACCCAAGTGCTTCACCATGGGGTGCACTAGTCCTCTTCATCAAGAAGAAGGATGGGTCAATGTGCCTTTGCATTGATTATTGTGAGCTTAACAAATTCACAATAAACAACGAATATACTTTACCACGAATTTGATGAATTTTTTGATCATCTACATGGAGAAAAATACTTCTCCAAGGTGGATTTATGATTGGGATATTACCATATATGGGTGAAGAATGAGGATATCCCCAAGTCTGATTTTTTGTACAAGGTATGAGCACTATGAATTCATAGTAATGCCTTTCAGACTCACGAATTCTTCAGAAATCTTCATGGACATGATGAAAATAATTTCTAGATATTACCTTGAAAAAATTGTGGTAGTTTTTATAGAAAATATTTTAATGTACTCCAAAACCAAGGAAGATCATGAAGAAAATCTATGCACTGTACTAGAGACCTTGTGAAAGGAGAATATCTATGAAAAGTATAACAAGTGTGAGTTATAGTTAAAAGAAGTCTCATTATTGGGTTATATCATCAAAAGAAATGGGGTATATGTGGATCCCTCTATTAAAAATGCAATTGAGGGATGGACGAGGCCATCCTTTGTGACAGATATCCATAGATTCCTTGGGATAACTGGATATTATCTTTTATTTGTGAGAAATTTCTCATGATTGTCAAATCCTCTTTGTAATGAGTCGACCTGAGTTACCCATAGTCAGTTCATTATTACATAACATTGGAATGATCATAAAAGTTCAAGTCTCTAAAGACCGATTAGTTTAGTAGCTTTGGAAGTACTTGATACATTCATAAGCTTTACATTACATCATAGAATGAAAAAAAAACTACAACAACATTGTTTCCATAGACCACACTCATATCCCCTCAGACTATCCACGCAGGTCAGTCATAAAATAATTCTTTACATCCTGGGAAAAATAAAACATACAAAGGGGTGAGCTCAGATGCTCAGTAAGGATAACAATATAGTGGAAATATTTATAAATAAGCATAAACATTTAAATAAATTTATAAGACTACAACAAAAGCCTTTTAAACATGAACTTCAGCATAATATGGTGAAGATAAAATCAAATAATTCCATTTACTTACTCACATGGATATTCTTCTAGTCGAATAATCACATGCAATATCAATATCCACTTTCATAATGATGGAATGCATAATTCCAGATTTTCATAACCACATAGTCAAGGGCTTGTGCCAAAACTACAAATAATATTTTGTCAAGGTCTTATGCCAAGACACTAGTTTGTCTCATGATACCTACCGATGCATTGTGGAGCTATATCAGGCTCCACTCGTCACATACTAAGTCCAATGAATTCCTCATATTAAAAGGTTTAAACATAACATAAACATTCATATTAAAACTAGCATACGAAATATCAATACTTTATCCATTAACCATGAATGGTATAAAACTAACACATCCACAATCAAACATATCACAAAATCTTTAATAAAATATGGAAGTTTTTTATCATAATGATTCAACTTCAAATAAACATAATATCAATCAATGGATTTTGACATAGATGAAATCAATACCTTTTTATAGAAATATCTCTTTCTACATTGAAATTATTTAAAATTCATTTAATTATAAAATAAAAAATTTATTTTGGAAATATTCTTATAATCTTTTAAGGGAAGCTTTGATGATGTTATAATGGCAGAAAATAGCCGCACCAATTGTATAAGATTAAAAAAATTCATTCTTACCTAATTTTGTTGAAAAGGTTATAAAGGAATTTTTTTGGAAAATGACGGAATGATTCCTTTATAAACATCTTATTAAAATTCAAACAAGAGTATAAATTACTTTAACCCATAGTCTATAAAATAGTAATAATGTTTTTCAATATATTTTTATGAAACATGGATGTTTATGATAAAGAGGTCTAAGTAGATACTTATGTAAAAACAACCTCAAATAATAAAGAGATTGTGAAATTATCCCTAACCTTTTACTTTTCCCTGGTCGAGAGTAGGTTAACCTCTTGTATAATGGTGAAATAATTGTTATTTGTTAGGTCCACAAGGCAGAATACCCTGAGAGGGTGGTGAATTAGGATATGACTAATTTAAAATTAATGCTCGTTCTGATCTTGTTTTGTTGTTAAGTAAAACACTCTTCTCTCTCTTTCATGTTGCACAATATAAACAGAAAGTAAAGGATGCACAGGACACAGTGATTTTTACTTGGTTCACCCTCACTGGGCTACGTCCAAGGAGCATACGCCGACAAGTTTACAGTCGTACCAAATTCCACTAAACTTCACAGGCTATGGATTACAAGGTTCGGGCACAGTCACTTTGTCCCAGGATCACTGCCTTTAAAAGGTTTAGGGTCAGCTCACTGCTTTCCCAAGGGTCACACCCTGTTTCTCTCTCTCTGGCTCAATGCCGGTGGAGAGTATCACCTTCTTCCTTTTCCTTTTCTCACTGTGTTGGAAAGGATCCACTCGCAGTTTATAGATTTGTAGGTCTCTTCATTTGCATGAAAGAATGCATCCTATGTCGTGTGTGGATGCTTTGTTGAAGTCCAAATTTCACCCGTAGATGAATCTCTATTTGCACTGAAGGTATCGGGAAATCTTCCAACTTCCACGCGGCCTGAAAATGCAGCCGGGGAATCAACCTTACTTGGCGCGTAAGTCTAACTTGGCGTGCAAGTATCGGTGCGCAAGTCACAACTAGTGCACAAGTCCTCCTCATACACTTGCGCGACACAAGATTCTCCAACTCCAAACTTTGGTGACTCTCTTCCTTTTACGCCCAAACAAATATTGGCGTGCAACTACTAACCAGCGCGCAACTTCTCACACTGGCGCGCAACTTCAAGCACTGGCGCACAACTTCACATGCGTGACCACACACCACTTACACGACCACCACACCTGCGCGACGAGAGCTCTGATTTCTCAAAGTGTTTAACTCTGTTGAAAATGAGGAGGGTTGGTCTGGTATTTTTAGAAAATTTGACCACCTTGTGTGATGGCGTGCAAGTCTCCCTTCGGCGCATAGGTCTTCGCGCGCAAGTCTATGATCCTATAATTCACTTGCGCGACCCACTTATAAACTTGCACGAACCTCTTTCCTTTGCCATATTTTAATGTTCTGATCTTGAAAAACAACAGGCGCACAAGTTTCCAATCCTCCTAGGCACCAGCGCGCAAGTCCGTTCTCTTGGCGCACAGGTCACCTACGTGATAAACTCAATACTTGCACTACCCTTATCCATTTGCCATATTTTGATGATATGATCTTGAAAAAAATATGGCGCACAAGTTTCCAAGCCTTCAAGTACACTGCGCGCAAGTTTCTTTGCCAAAAACCATTTACTAATTTGACGATTTTCAGGCCCAAAAATTTGGCAAACACTGGAAAACAGCGCCACCTTATATCTATTGTTTTTGTACCGCCTACAGATCATCCATATCTTTGTCGACGTTCTTGAATCAACCAGGGATCGTTAACCACAGCTCTTGAACTCGACATTCCACCATGAAATCCCCTTTGTCAACAAATTTTTATGTCATTGTTTTGCTTTGTCAACAATCGCCACTCAGATGACCACTTTGTCAACAAACACAATCACCTCAAATATGATTCAAGGATACACTGAGGGAATTTTTCCCAACATTATTAAATTATACAAAAATAATATACATTAATATGATATCATATATTATCTTTTAACATTTCTTTGCTAATAATATCTTAGTATTATTGTTGTTTCGGGTGTTAACAGATTCATTTTCCTTTATATTATTTGTTACGTGACTCATATTTTTTAGGGATGGGATGTATCTTATTCATATCCGGTATGATATCAAGTTTTTAAACATAATTTTTAATCATCAAATTAAAATTATTCTTGAATGGAAATGATGGGGAATGAATCTCATCGCGTTCGTGGAGACGGGAATCCGTACGTACTCACGAGTGACAATATCATTCTTTTGATATTAAAATAATATATAATTGGATATTATATCATATATAAAGAATAATTATCATGTTATATTTATTATTTAAATCAATTACACATCATTATTATACCCATCCAAATAATATTGTATTGAATAACAATTACACCACAATGTGGAGATGATAAGCCATACGTACGCACGTATGGTGACATGTCGTTCAAAGGATGGATAGAATAATGAATATGGTTGTAACATATTTATAATAACATCAAAATATATATAAGATACTGGATTTATTATTTTATAATGTAAATGAAAAAGAAATAGGAAGTGGAAGAATAAAGGAACTTGAAAGAGGTGATGAAATATTTACCTCTTCTTCGGGTTCTTCCTTTTGATTTGATCAAAAGGGCTCCTTATGTTGGCTTTCTGACTAAAGGAATGTAACACCCCAGGTAAATAAAGAATATGACATTTTTTTATTTATCCCTATTTGTGAATAAAATGTCAATATTAATTTAAAGGGAACACTATGCTCTATGGCTTACCCAATACACAACAACGAGTTCCTTTGAAATCTTATGTTGCACTCTAATAATAAAATAATATTATTTTAAATGGTAGTTAACGCCTAGCTGTTGTGATGGTGGGAATGAATAGAACTAAATAAAAAATGATTATATATGTTTGTCAAATATTTTTACTTTTTATAATAAATGTTAGAGGATTAAAAATGTGAATGAATCCAATTTTAAGCGTAAACATTCTAATATTCTTTAAAAGGTCGATTAACCACATTTTGATGGAGAACCTCTTTTAAATCCACTTATTGACAATTGTATGTGTTATATTTGAAAAAATAAAATTCTTCTTTAGAATCAAGACATCAAAATTTACTTTGTGTAAATTTTTGGTATTTTTCTGAAAAAGTTCAATTTTTAATGAATAGTGAAAAATGTTGTATTTTAATTCAAAAACTTTTTTTAATATAATTTATTTATATGATTGTATTATATTTTGAATTGGTTTTAAATTGAAATTATAATATATTTTAACCATTTAATCCAATAGTTTTTTTTTTTGTATTTAATTTCACATTGAAATCGGACTAAAACTAGTGTCAATCTTTTGATACATTTTGTTTCATAAAAACACGCTATTTGTTTTGACAGTGGGAATCAATTATTAAACGCAACTTATATGTTTTGAATTTTTTAAAATAGACATCATTTTCGAATTCAGAATATCAAATATAGCTTAGGGTGAATTTTTGAAAATTTTCTGAAAAACTTCAATTTTTGATCAATAGTGTAACCACTAAGTGGTACTTATAAAAACTGATTTTCCGTTTAAATGAAATTTTGTCATCTTTGTGTTTTGAATTTCAAAAATCTGAAATACATGGTTGTAATTAAGAAGTAAAATTTCATTCAATGGGATTAAAATATTTTTTGGTGAATAGTAACTTATTAAGTTTTTAATCACGATTAGAGGTAATTAGTGTAGTTTAAGGTAAGAATAATGTTTTAATAAAATGAAATGACCTAGACACATGTCCTACCCTCATTTGATGAGTCATGTCCGACCAATAAAATCCATGGGTCAACTTGGGGACCCCATGGAGCCACTTTGGTTGGAAAATGACATAAATACCTTTTTATTTAATGTTAAAGTAAAAATGACACAAACATGAGTTGTTTTACTAAAACAATTTTTACATGGGGTTATACAAGTCAGATGTTTAACTATAAATAGTCATTGGAAATCTAAAATGATTTCCTACATCATAGTATTTTTTTATAATTTTTAGACATTAAATAAATTAAATTATTTCTGACATCATGATGATGCAGCGATGACCTCATTATTTAACGATTTAAATAAAATGGAAAGATAATGTAAAATCTAAGACCTACACATGTAAAAAACCTTTTGGATGGGTGTATTTCGAACTCTTATAACCTAATCCTCGAAAAACATCAATGTGGGACCATTAATATCTGAAAATCATTCTAAAATAATGTAACATTTCCTTACTTTCCAAGAGTGCCCCTCCTCTCCTCTTATAAAAGGCCACCACCTCTACCTCCTTACCCACACTTCCAAAGACTTTGTCTTGTCCAAACCCTGCCTATTTTGTCTCCCCACATCCCTCTATAAATCCTTGAAGCCTCACTTTGGGCATAAGTCTTTCCAAGAAAGCCTTTGAGCTCAAACCAAAGAGAGTTACCCGATTTTAAGGAAATGTCTTCACTTGTGTCCTTTTGTTTTATTTTGCTTCTCCAGCCCCCTAAACTCATTTTATTCATTTATTTTGTAACAAATCCAGTATCTTAAAAATACTAGTATGTTTTTATAAGAAGTATTCTAGCTAAACTTACACACACCTACATCTAATGGTTAAAGAACATACTGTTTCTGTGGATGGAGAATTTCTGCCTCACGAAACGATGATTGTTCAACATTCTTCTAACACCTTCTAAGGTGGCCATTAAGATGACACTATATTTATATATGATATATAATATTTTTATGTTTTAATTAATCTTCTGTATTTTTCATTTATGGCATACCTTTATGGTTTCCATTATGGGTAAACGCGATATCTTCATTTAAGGAAGTGCGGACTACCGCCCCCTCAAAGTGATTTGATTCGTTAATACCATATGTGTTACATATAAAGGATATATTTAATGATATTATATATGATACCATACTTGAATTAAAATACTATTATGTATCATTATATTTTATTTCCATTAAATATGAAATAGAAATGGAAGTAGCATTCATGCGTACGTACGGCTTACCGTCTCCATGAACGGTGTATTTCATTTCTTATCTCAAAATGTTATGTAAAATTATAAGTACATATATATAATGGATATATATGAAATATATTACATCTAAATTATGTATATAATTCTGGAATTATAACATATATATATCTCTCTCATTTTTTTTAATTCCATTAATATGACAAAAAATGAAAGTAGCGTTCATGCGTACGTACGACCTACCGTCTCCATGAACGGTGCTTTTAATTTTTATCTCAAAATGATATGGAATAGTATAAAATGAATATATACTGGATATATATGATATTTAAAACATAAATACTATTCTGGATATGATGTACCTATAACTACATGAAAAATTATTTTCCAACAAGATCAATTTTTGACTCATGTACCAAACATCGACAAAAACGTCTGATATGAACTCGTATTATTAACCAATTTTTGAAGTTTTGAGTGGTGTCGTTAGGCTGCCGAATTTTCGTAAGAGATCTAACCTCTCTCTTTATTTTTAAGTACTCTTCTTTATGTCACTTCTTTTAAGATCCTCTTTGTTATGTTTGGGGATGTTTCTTTTAAATTCCTATTTCTATAAACATTATTTTAATATAATTAGAGACCCTATTTGATCTCATGAATCCATTTTTGTCAGTTTTAAGTGGCACCTTAAGTTGCCGAGTTTTCGTAAGGGATTTTTTCATATCAATTTTATTCCCGTGAGATTTATGATACATTTTCCACAATTTCCTTTGAGTGGTGTATTTACTTCCCATTATTTTACTCATTGTGTAATATACTTTCATTTATGAGTATTTACATCAATGTTGTATTGTCCTTCTTTCACGAGGTGCATGTTTCGAAAGATACCCATGTCGGTAAGGGAACCTTTCACCCTCCTCTTTTTAAAAGACTTATTTTGTTATGACTTTTAATTCACATACTATTATGTTGGGATATGTTCTTCTATATCCTTATTGATTTAAATTTTATGTCCATGTGATGAGATACCCTTTTTATCTCTCATCAACTCATTTTATGAATTTTATAGTGACGCCGTTAGGCTGTCAAATTTTTGCAAGGGAACTTCATAACCCAAATTTGATTCTTTGGGATAAACTTGTACTCCTTGAATATGTCATTCTATGAGTTTGTGTGAATAACCTCTGATTTTTTTAAACTTAATATCCACTTATATTTCATGTATTCATTTTTTACACATAATTATGTAATTGATTTATCCTTAATCCATGGATACCGTCTTTGTATGGGACATCGTCTCAATCTCCTTTCATTGAGGCATATTTTGTTTTATACAAAACCTTCTTTTATACAGTGTATAAACCCCTTCGACTTTTACATTTATCCAAAAGGAATCTTTTTTATATGAAGCTTTTTACTAAACGAAAAAAGGGAATGTTTTTGTCATACGTATACGGCGACAACGACTTCTCTGCCGCCATGACCATTATTTGAGTTTCGGCTTCCTCTACAAGCCATACCATTTTTTAAAAAGAAAAATAAATACCATGTTTTACTTTTCTTTTGTTTTGGTATAGAAAATGGTTTTCATAATATTTTTATATCAATGTGTTGTATTGATATCTTGTGATTGAAAGGTGGAAATGTTATGTTTCCTATATGCATGTTTTATGTGATACGATTATGTTGAGGTTCTTTGAAATTATTATGAAGATGGGTGGTTCCGTGATAAACGAAGGGCGGGTGAGCCCGATATAGCTCTCCAATGCATTGGGTAACACGAAGGAGTGAAGCATTAAGGTTTCTCCGAAGAGATTTAGGGAATATATTGTGGTGGGTATTCCAAACGTAACCAAGAGGGTTACTCCCTACGTAAGAATGTTATGAATGCCTCAAGTTACCTTTTATGTCTTATGATTTCTATGATTTATTCATTATTTGATGAGGTATGTTAAAGTGCCTATGTTTTATGGGTAAAGTATGATTTCATTCTTATGTATATATGAACTCATGTTTCCTTTCGATTTTTTTTATAACCCTTACTGAGCTTTTTATGATCATCCCAAGTTTTTTGAAATGTTTTTCACAGGTCAAGGGAAAGGTACATGATATGATGATAGTGTCAAGTAAGTGTCAAGAAATAATACATGTTTTATTTTAAATATGTTTCCATTGATGGGAAAAAATGAATACTATCTTTATGTAACCACTTTGTTTAAATGTGGAATGTAATGCAAGTTTTATGATCTAATTCTCTAAAACTCTAAACCTGAATAGATCCTCAATGTGTAATCTTGTAATAACTCATGATTAAGTAAGGTTTAAGTCTGGGGCCTTATAGTTGGTATCCAAGGCCGGTTTAGATAACTTTAGAGGTTAGGGTATCCTCTAAGCATAAGTGACATTACCATAATGGTTAGGATTTCAGAAAGAGTCCTAGTTTTAGATAAAGTGAATGAGTAAGTATATCTTAGTAGTTATCTTCCTCATTAGTACATGATGGTTTTGTTGATATACTCACACTTACATTTCTATTTTTAGTGAATGGATGGATCTAGCAGGCACCAAGGTGATAATAGGTTTGAAGGAAACTGTGGTGGTTCTCTGATTAAGAGACTGGATGAAATGGGTTTTTCAATAAGGAAACTCATGGTTGTTCTAAACCAACTATCAAGGAGCCATGATCAACCACTTGTACCTTGGTATATTCTGTAATGCATCATGTACGAGATTCCCAACTCGATGTGGATGTTCAGGTAATAATTATTAAGGTAACCATTAGGGTTTATATGATCCTTACTTTTTAGGTAATTATGGGTTACTCTGTGATATGATGGAAAATGAAAGGAATGAGATAAAATTGAGGTTAAAATATGTTATGATCATTTTTTGAAGATTTTATCTCGTTTTGGGGAATGTTTTATGAATTATGTAGTTTTGGAAAAAGGACAACACGCAGACCGTGTGACAACCCATCGTGTCGGACAAAGCTGCGGGAATCGAACCCATAACCAAAGTGCGACTAGTATTTATCGCCTACCACTGGACTACGTGAAGTCCCTGGTTAGTTTGATTGACTCTTTTAAGTTAGAAGATTTTATGAATTAAGAGTAAGTTGATTTTGGATTATCTATGGAAATTTATTAACCCATCATGGAGGATACGTGATTAGGTTAATTACTTTTCAATACGAGACTTTAGGAGCAACTAATGTTGTTTGGAGATAAATGTTACGATTTAACTTGGAAGACTATGTGACTAAATCCTTCAAATATTTGGGTTTCAATATTATTTTGGTTTACTTTGAAGTATTTTATGGAAAATTTGTTTATTGAATGGTCTTTGTTGAACATTGGGTATTGTTTGATAAATTTTAGAGATTAAGAATATATTTGTTTTTTTTAAGGATTATCATTTTTGGGTATTATCTGATCTTGTACTAACCTTTTTGGTTTGGGTTTTGGTTAAGGTATAAAGATATGGGAAGTATATAGTTATCTTTTTTGGATTAGGTGATCCTCTAGAAGTTGATTATAGTACTCTTAATGTGAACAAGTCTTCCTAAATACTCGTCTTTTGGGGAAAGTATGAGTTTGTGTTAGAAATCTAATAAAATTTGAAAGTAAACATGATAAGTAATTATGTTTCCTTATGAATAAATTCCTAAATAAAAAAGTAACTTAAAATAAAAATATTGTCTGTTAAATTTTCCTACTGGGGAATCGAATACCGTTTAACCCATCACAAGTTTGTGATTTTCTTATGGTTAACTTTCTTCTAGACATGTTTATTATCACTCTCCATCAGAACATGACCCTTTGTTTTTCCATCCATGTCCATATTTTCATACTTGTAATCCTAGTATGGGTTAACTCGGGTGACCTTTGTACTTGTCTTTCTTTATTTTAAAGTGATTGTTTTACTGACTCTTGTTCCGATGTGGGATTTTCAATGAAGTTTCCATGCCCAATTTTAAAAATTGCGAGGACTCAATTCCCAAAAGGGGGGAAGGATGTAACACCCCGGGTAAATAAAGCATATGACATTTTTATATTTATCCCTATTTGTGAATGAAATGTCAATATTAATTTAAAGGGAATGCTATGCTCGATGGCTTACCCAATACACAACAACGAGTTCCTTTGAAATCTTATGTTGCACTCTAATAATAAAATAATATTATTTTAAATGGTAGTTAATGCCTAGCTGTTGTGATGGTGGGAATGAATAGAACTATCTACAAATTATTATATATGTTTGTCAAATATTTTTTCTTTTTACAATAAATGTTAGAGGATTAAAAATGCGAATGAATCCAATTTTAATCGTAAACATTCTAATATTCTTTAAAATGTCAATTAACCACCTTTTGATGGTGAACCTCTTTTAAATCCACTTTTAGACAATTTTATGTGTTATATTTGACAAAATAAAATTCTTATTTAGAATCGGGACATCAAAATTTACTTTGTGCAAATTTTTGGTATTTTTCCGAAAAAGTTCAATTTTTAATGAATAGTGAAAAATGTTGTATTTTAATTCAAACCCTCTTTTTAATCTAATTTCTTTATATGATTAGATTATATTTTGAATTGGTTTTAAAGTTAAATTATAATATATTTTTACCCTTTAATCCAATATTGGTCGTTGTATTTAATTTCACTTTGAAATCGGACTAAAACTAGTGTCAATCTTTTGATACATTTTGTTTCATAAGAACACGCTATTTGTTTTGACAGCGGGAATTAATTATTAAATTAATTAATGCAACTTATATGTTTTTAATTTTGTAAAATAGACATCATTTTTGAATTTGGAATATCAACTATAGCTTAGGGTGAATTTTTGAAAATTTTCTGAAAAACATCAATTTTTGATGAATAGTGAAACCACTAAGTGGTACTTATAAAAATTGATTTTCCGTTTAAATGAAATTTTATCATCTTTGTGTTTTGAATTTTAAAAATCCGACATACATGATTTCCATTAACAAGTAAAATGTGGTTCAATGGAATTAAAATAATTTTTTGGTGAATAGTAACTTATTAAGTTTTTAATCGCGATTAGATGTAATTAGTGTAGTTTAAGGTAAGAATAATGTTTTAATAAAATGAAATGACCTAGATACATGTCCGACCCTCATTGGATGAGTCATGTCCGACCAATAAAATCCATGGGTCAACTTAGGGACCCCATGGAGCCACTTTGGTTGGAAAATGACATAAATACCTTTTTATTTAATGTTAAAGTAAAAATGACACAAAAATGAGTTGTTTTACTAAAACAATTTTTACATGGGGCTATACAAGTAAGATTTTTGACTTTAAATATTCATTGGAAATCTAATAATATTTCCTACATCATAGTATTTTTTTATAATTTTTATACATTAAATAATTTAAATTATTTATGACATCATGATGATGCAGCGATGACCTCATTATTTAACGATTTAAATAAAATGGAAAGATAATGTAAAATCTAAGACCTACACATGTAAAAAATCTTTTGGATGGGTGGATTTCGAACTCTTATCACCTTATACTCGAAACACATAAATGTGGGACCATTAATATCCGAAAATCATTCTAAAATAATGTAACATTTCCTTACTTTCCAAGAGTGCCCCTCCTCTCCTCTTATAAAAGGCCCCCACATCTACCTCCTTACCCACACTTCCAAAGCCTTTGGCTCAGCCAACCCCTGCCCATTTTGTCTCTCCACATCCCTATATAACTCCTTGAAGCCTCACATTGGGCATAAGTCTTCCCAAGGAAGCCTTTGAGCTCAAACCAAAGAGAGTTATCCGATTTTAAGGTAATGTCTTCACTTGTGTCCTTTTGTTTTATTTTGCTTCTCCAACCCACTAAACTCCTTTTATTCATTTATTTTGTAACAAATAAAGTATCTTCAATATACTATGATGTTTTTATAAGAAGTATTCGAGCTAAACTTACACAAACCTACATCTAATGGTCAAAGAACATACTGTTTCTGTGGATGGCGAATTTCTGCCTCACGAAATGATGATTGTTCAACATTCTTCTAACAACTTCAAAAGTGGCCATTAAGATGACACTATATTTATATATGATATATAATATGTTTATGTTTTACTTAAGATTCTATATTTTTCATTTATGGCATACCTTTATGGTTTCCATTATGGGTAAACGCGATATCTTCATTTAAGGAAGTGCGGACTACCGCCCCTCAAAGTGATTTGATTCGTTAATACCATATGTGGTACATATAAAGGATATATTTAATGATATTATATATGTTACCATACTGGAATTAAAATACTATTATGTATCATTATGTTTTATTTCCATTAAATATGAAATGGAAATGGAAGTAGCGTTCATGCGTACATACGGCTTACCGTCTCCATGAACGGTACATTTCATTTCTTCTCTCAAAATGTTATGTACTATTATAAGTAAATTTATATAATGGATATATATGCAATATATTATATCTAAATTATGGATATAATTATGGAATTCTAAAATATATATATCTCTCTCTCTCATTTTGTTTTAATTCCATTAATATGACAAAAAATGAAAGTAGCGTTCATACGTACGTACGGCCTACCGTCTCCATGAACGGTGCTTCTAATTTTTATATCCAAATGATAAGGAATAGTATAAAATTAATATATACTGGATATATATGATATTTAAAACATCAATACTATTCTGGATATGACATACCTATAACTACATGAAAAATTATTTTCCAACAAGTTTAATCTTTGACTCATGTACCAAACATCGACAAAAACGTCTGATATGAACTCATGTTATTAACCAATTATTATAACATTAAAATATGTGATATGAACTGAATAATAATCTTTATAGTGTAGGACCCCGGGAGACCCTGAGAGAGGAGGGGTGAATCAGGGTGTCAACTTTTTCTTCTTAAAGTTGTGGATCTTGTTCCCATGTTGGTAGGAACTACTTAAACATGTATGATGGATATGATCAGTAATGAAACATTCACATGCTGAGAGATGACACAGCTATTTTTACTTAGTTCACCACTAAGGGCTACGTCCAAGGAGCATACGCCGACAGGTTTTCGGTCATACCAAAATCCACTATGCTTCACTAGCTGTAGATAACAATTGTTCGGGAACAGTCACTCTGTCCCAGTCTCACTGCCTTTACAATGGTTCAGGGATAGCTCACTGCTTCCCTCGGGTCACTCCCGTTGACTCCCCCTAGCTCACTGCCGTTGGTGAAGTCACACTCAGTTTATAGACGTGAAGGTCTCTTCAATAGATTTTCATTAAAGTCATTGTCTCCTGTTCATCATGAGACTTTGCTTGCATCAGAGTCCTGAGTTGATGCTCTTTTGTATTCAACCTTTTACTTTAGTGCAATGACTGAATGCACTAGATCCCCTTGTCTTCATTTTCCTGAATCACAATCACTTGTGTGATTTCTCAATAAATGATGCTCTGTTGAAATCCAAATTTCATCCACTAATGAGTACCCCTTTTTCCCCTATCCACTGGGTGAAAAACCTTTGGAAAGGGCCTTCACAAAGTACCCTACTTCGCAAGGCTCCCAATTTTGCAAAGCTCAAACAAGTCCTCGCAGAGCCCCTGCCTTTTTGCGAAGCTCAATCGTGAAGCACTCTCACGATGATCCAGCCTTCACAATCCTGGGATATCGCGGAGCTCCTGCCTCTTCGTGAAGCTCACTGAGCCAACACGGGGCGCAAGACCTTCACGGAGCTAGAATAGCCACCGCGAAGCTCATCTTTCACAAAGTACACTGCCTTCACGGGTGACCTTTGCGAACCGAGAGCAAAGGATTTTCGTTGAGAGCTCTCTCTCTTTCTCTTGAGGGGGTAGGCCTCTATTTATAGACGATTCCACTGACCCTCGAACTTTCCGCACGAAGTCAGTGCCACGTCAGCTCAAATCGCGAAGCTCCGAAGTTCCCGCCGAAAATCTCTCAAAATCGCGAAGCACAACGGCAATTTTCCATTCGCGGAGCTCATCGTAATCTCGGAGTATCACCGTCATCATTCCTTCGCACCTTCACCGCAAATCTCCCTCGCAAATCCCTTCATCGCCGCAAAGCTCTCCATCCTCTGTCGTTCGTGAAGCTTGACGTAATCGCGAAGAATCACCACCTCCATTTTTCTGGTCTTTACGAAATCCAATCCATGCATCCCATCTTCACGAAACTCATGCCTTTGCCATATTAAATTATGATCTTCCTGGAAATCCACTTTTCGCGATGCTCACTAACCTCCAAATTTTTGGACCCCAAAAATTTGGCAAACACTGGAAAACAACGCCACCTTGTATCTGCTCTTTTAGTCTGCCTCCAGATCATCCATTCCTTTGTCGATATTCCATAAATAAAACATGGATCATTATCCACAGTCCTCAAACTCGACATGCCACCATGGAATCTCCTTTGTCAACAAGTTTGTATGTCGTCTGTTTTCTTTGTCAACAAGCACGATCACCTCAACAACACTTCTTCTTGGTGATATGTATCCTTCAGAAACTATTCTGCTTTTATCACAAACTCCACTATTGTGATATGTATTCTTTGAAGGTATATATTTACCATCATCATCTTCTATGAAAATTTGATGTGCATGGCTATATCAGAATTCCAATCCTTGCACGACCATCTTATAATTCCAATCATTGGCACATTGTCTTATTCATCAACAGTCATGATCTACTTCATGCAAACCATGTGATTCAATTCGTCAAGAAGTCTCTTGCATGGTTCTCATGCAATCATGAGTGATTTCATATTCTTCATCAAAACCCATGGTTCTCATGCAATAATGAGGAATTGCATGGTCTTCATCAAAACCCATGGTTCTCATGCAATAAGGAGGAATCGCATGGACTTCATCCAAAAACTCCATTCTTCTTTAATCATCGTTAGATGGATCCTCAGATGGATTACACATCACATTCTTCATTGTTGTAAACAATGTATCACCTTTGATACATGTTCTTTTGAACTTACGATCAGTACAACAATCGTCTGAATCACCATTCCTCCATTTCATTGGAGTACTTCTTGATCTCCTTCATTTTGATCTTCATTGACAACTATTGACAAAAAATACAACCTTATACACAAAGTGGTTCCAACAATCTCCCCCTTTGTATTTTGTTGTCAATACCTTATACATCTTCTAAAATGAATTTGTCAATGTCAAAATGAGAATCTTCTCTTCAATCAGTTTTCATTTTCAAACATTCATTTCACTTTCTCTCCCCCTTATTGATAATAAATACAAAGCACATGGTAGGGAGGGTATCAATCCATACTTAAGAAATTTTTCATTAATCATTTCACTCTAAGTCTACTTGAGCAATGCTCGATGTAGAAAACAAGAGGATTTGATTAAGTCAACAAGGCTGTCCATTATTCACAGATCATGATACCAACATGAGATGAGAACTCATTTTTTTGTCTTCAAGGGTTTACCACTTTTATTTTAGGCATGAGAAATAAAATGTGATAGGGAAAGATCAGCCTGAAATTCCTGCACTTACATCAGCAAACTGATCAAAAACATTCAAGTGCAATCTGCAGGGTAAGTGACCTTGGGGCACATCCATTCTTCTTATGTCACTGATAAATTCAGTTACTCCCCCTTTGTAGAATGATATTTGATCTTAGTAACCAAGGGATAGAGATTGAGAAATGGCATACCTTTTCCATTGACATGTTCTTCAAGAAATTCACAGAGTAACAGATTTTGAGTCTAGCTGGAGTTGATATTGATTGACACAGTGATTATGGAAGCTTCTTCATTTTTATCCCCCTCAAGGGAAACACACCTCATCATCTTCATCAAGAGTGATCCTTCATCATAATAATATTTGAATATCAATTGAATAATCTACTAAGGATGGAAACTTCTTTAGCTTGGCTATCAAGAGTTGACAGCATTCACAACTTCTCAGGTTCTCCCCCTGAGAGGATGCTTCACCTTCAATTCCCTGCATTATTAGCACAAATACAATACACAAATGAATAAGGGAATAAGGTGGTTCCTCTTTGCTTCATCAACAAGACCTGCATGGTTGAGGTTCTTTTCTCAACTAAGTTCCTCTGTTCACTCCAGTCTTCATGCCTACACATTTGAACATATGTTCTGACATTTGTTGGTGTGGCGTGGCTCTGTTCACATACTCTTATGCTTTTTGTGAAGAATTGTTCTGCTTAATAGTCATCATGAATGATACATTCTTACTCATCTTAAGGACTGCTTCTTGCTCTGGTATTAAGGTTAGGAAACCTTTTGCAATGTGACCAGATTTCTTACATCTCTCACACAGAACTTCTTTGACACATGTGTTTCTCTTTGTTTACAATCTCTCATGCACTGTGTCTTCATCATGTGAAAGTTTTCCTTTTCCTTTGTCACCAGCCTTGGCCTTTTCATCTTCAAGTTTCCTCATTCTTTTCAAATCTTCTGGCCAGATGACCAATATGTCATTTGGAACTGTTGCAGCTGGTTTGGGTCTTCCACATGGGTTCATCCGAGTTTCATCCCACTCAGTGTTTCTTTTGGATGTATGACCCTTAAATTTCATGGATCTCAAATCCTGGGTCTTCTCAGCTTCCCTACTTGAGATCTTCTTGGGGAAATGTGTGTTCACCATATTCTTCTGATTTCTTCCCAAGGAATATTTTTCATTTTTAGCTGGCTTGTGTGGTCTTATGTTCTTATCTGCTCTAGATATCTGTTGACATAGGCATGCACCATTCTTGTGACCACTGCTGCGGTATAAATCAAAGATGTTGTCAAGCATTCCAAATCTGTTTGTTGTAAACAGATGCTTCTGGACCTGCAGATTTTCCTTCTTCTTCTATGGCTTCCTTATCTTTGAAATAGGCTTTCCCTGTGCTTTTCCATATAAGGGATTATAAAAATAATCCAGTGCACAATGCCCAAATCTGTTGCAGTGCCAACATTGACCCACAAACCTTGCCTTCTTTTTATCTTCTATATGTGGTTGTTGGGCCTTCCTCTTAATCTTTTGTGCTCTATTTGAGGAACCAACTTCCTCCTTTTTCTTCTCATCCACCCTAACCATGGTGGAGGGTTTCTTCTTCTCACCTTTCCTCATCCATACTTATTTAGAGCTGTTCTTCCAACCTGCACTGATTGCAGGAAAATATTTAGAAACATGAGTACAAGATGGTTTGGATGGTACCTTCACTTTCTCAGTTGCTTGTGATAGATCAATGAGTGAAGTCATGATCTTCTTATCACATGTTGGAGGTCTTTTGACATTAGAATCCCCCAATGAGCATTGAGTACCAGCAGCGACTGATTCTTGAGGTGGACACTCAAGAGTTGTCATAATCTTTTTGTCACATGTTGGAGGTACTTCAGCTTTAGTAGCCTCCAATGAACATTGAGTACCAGCATCTCCTGTTGCATTCTTTTGTGGAGTCTCAATATGTGTCTTCTCAAGATTTGTCAATTGGGCTTCCAATTTTTGACATTCATTATTGAAAATGATCTTCTGATCTTCAATCATGATCATCTTCTCTTTACAAGTCTTCTTCAATATTTTAACCTCATCCTCATGCATCTTATCTTTGTTTGGTAACAAAGTGTCAAGTTCCCTGAATTTCATGGATGTTTCTTCCAAACAAAAACTCTTGACTTCATTTCTCTTCTTCATCTCAGCTTCAAGTGCATGGATCCTTTCTTTTAGAGTTATACTGACTTCATCGTTTTCTTCAAAGACTTTCACATATTTGGTGAGCTTCATACTTTCCATAACTTTTCATTCCAACACCTTTTCTATATTGTTAGCTTCCCTTTCTAATCGATTGATCTCAACCTGCATAGATTGGAATAGGCTGCAAATAATCGCAACCCTTTCTTCTAGAATATCATGCAGATATGTTTTGAGTTTTTCCTGAAAGCTTGAATTAGGGGTGTCATCCTTTCCTCTGGAGGAATCCAGAGCCTCCTGTTTGATACTTTCCAATCCTGATGTTTCTTCATTATTGGAATGGCATGGAGAACAAGACAATGCATCTTCTTTGGATATGAGGGACTTCTTCTGCTACTTATTCTCTTTTTATAATGGTTTTGCAAGATGTAGACTTCTACTCAACAATGACTGCGTCATTATCAAGACTTCTCTTCATTGCTGAATTTAGGAAAGAAACTCAAATCCTCTTCTCTATATAATTACTAGAGAATATCCAACATATGTTAGCCTCCCTTTGATACCACTTGTAGGACCCCGGGACACCCTGAGAGGGGAGGGGTGAATCAGGGTGTCAACTTTTTCTTCTTAAAGTTGTGGATCTTGTTCCCACGATGGTAGGAACTACTTAAACCTGTATGATGGATATGATCAGCAATGAAACATTCACATGCAGAGAGATGACACAGCTATTTTTACTTGGTTCACCACTAAGGGCTCCGTCCACAGAGCATACGCCGACAGGTTATCGGCCGTACCTAAATCAACTACGCTTCACTAGCTGTAGATAACAATTGTTCGGGCATAGTCACTCTGTCCCAGGCTCACTGCCTTTACAATGGTTCAGGGATAGCTCACTGCTTCCCTCGGGTCACTCCCATTGACTCCCCCTAGCTCACTGTCGTTGGTGAAGTCACACTCAGTTTATAGACATGAAGGTCTCTTCAATAGATTTTTATTAAATTCTTTGTCTCCTGTTCAGCATGAGACTTTTCTTTCATCGGAGTCAAGAGTTGATGCTCTTTTGTATTCAACCTTTTACTTTAGTGCATTGACTGAATGCACTAGATCCCCTTGTCTTCGTTTTCCTGAATCACAATCACTTCTATGATTTCTCAATAAATGATGCTCTGTTGAAGTCCAAATTTCATCCACTGATGAGTACCCCTTTTTCCTCTATCCATTGGGCGAACAACCTTTGGAAAGGGCCTTCACAAAGTACCCTACTTCGCAAGGCTCCCAATTTTGCAAAGCTCAAACAAGTCCTCACAGAGCCCCTACCATTTCGCGGAGCTCAATAGTGAAGCACTCTCGCGATGGTCCAGCCTTCGCAATGTTGGGCTATCGCGGAGCTCCTTCCTCTTCGCAAAGCTCACTGAGCCAACGCGGGGCGCAAGACTTTCGTGGAGCTAGAATAGCCACCGCAAAGATCCTCTTTCATGAAGTACACTGCCTTCGCGAGTGACCTTTGTGAACCGAGAGAAAAGGATTTTCGTTGATAGCTCTCTCTCTTTCTCTTGAGGGGGTCAGCATCTATTTATAGGCGATTCCATCGACCCTCAAACTTTCCGCACGAAGTCAGCACCACGTCAGCTCAAATCGTGAAGCTCCGAAGTTCCCGCCGAAAATCTCTCAAAATCGCGAAGCACAAAGGCAATTTTCTGTTCGCGGAGCTCATCGTAATCGCGGAGTATCACAGTCATCATTCCTTCGCTCCTTCTCCGTGAAGCTCCCTCGCAAATCCCTTCATCGCCGCGAAGCTCACCAGCCTCTGTCATTCGCGAAGCTTAACGTAATCTCGAAGAATCACCGCCTCTATTTTTCTGGTCTTCACGAAATCCAATCCATGCAACCCATATTTGCGAAACTCATGCCTTTACCATATTAAATTATGATCTTCCTGGAAATCCACTTTTCACGATGCTCACTAACCTCCAAATTTTTGGACCCCAAAAATTTGGCAAACACTGGAAAACGGCACCACCTTGTATCTGCTCTTTTTGTCCGCCTCTAGATCATCCATTCCTTTGTCGATGTTCCATAAATAAAACATGGATCCTTATCCACAGTCCTCTAACTCGAAATGCCACCATGGAATCTCCTTTGTCAACAAATTTGTATGTCGTCTATTTGCTTTGTCAACAAGCACGATCACCTCAACAACACATCTTCTTGGTGATATGTATCCTTCAGCAACTCTTCTTCTTTTATCAAAAACTCCACTATTGTGATATGTATTCTTTGAAGGCATATATTTACCATCATCATCTTCTATGACAATGTGATTTGCATGGCTATCTCATAATTCCAATCCTTGCACAACCATCTTAGAATTCCAATCATTAGCACATTGTCTTCTTCATCAACTGTCATGATCTACTTCATGCAAACCATGTGATTCAATTCGTCAAGAAGTCTCTTGCATGGTTCTCATGAAATCATGATTAATTGCATAGTCTTCATCAAAACCCATGGTTCTCATGCAATAATGAGGAATTTCATGGTCTTCATCAAAACCCATGGTTCTCATGCAATAAGGAGGAATTGCATGGACTTCATCCAAAAACTCCATTCTTCTTTAATCATCCTTAGATGGATCCTCAGATGGATTACACCTCACATTATTCATTATTGTAAACAATGTATCACCTTTGACACATGTTCTTTTGAACTTACGATCAGTACAACAATCGTCCGAATCACCATTCCCCCATTTCATTGGAGTACTTCTTAATCTCCTTCATTTTGATCTTCATTGACAACTATTGACAACAAATACAACCTTATACACAAAGTGGTTACAACATATAGGAGGTCCTTAAGCAATTATAAATTGACCAAAGTTTATTATTCAGGAATATAAAGAAACGAACAAGACATGTTGGACTTGAGGTAAGAGATCCTACTCCTCTGTTTCTTTTTAAGCACACTGTTTTATGTCATTCCTTTTAAAGCTCATCTTTCTTGTTATTGGGATGTTATTTTATATTACTCTTACTGTAATTTTTATTTTCATATGATAAGAGAACCTATTCTCTCCCATCAATCCATTTTGGAAGTTTTGAGTGGCGCTGTTAGGCTGCTGAATTTTCGTAAGAGATCTAACCTCTCTCTTTCTTTTTAAGTACTCTTCTTTATGTCACTTCTTTTAAGATCCTCTTTGTTATGTTGGGGGATGTTTATTTTATATTCCTCTTTCTGTAAACATTATTTTAATATTATGAGAGACCCTATTTGATCTCATCAATCCATTTTTTTCAGTTTTAAGTGGCGTCGTTAGGCTGCCGAGTTTTCGTAAGGGATTTTTTCATATCACTTTTATTCCCGTGAGATTTATGATAAATTTGCCACAATTTCCTTTGAGTGGTGTATATACTGCCCATTATTTTACTCATTTTTTAATATACTTTCATTTATGAGTATTTACATCAATTTTGTATTTTCCTTCTTTCACGAGGTGCATGTTTCGAAAGATACCCATGTCAGTAAGGGAACCTTTCACCCTCCTCTTTTTAAAAGACTTCTTTTGTTATGTCTTTTAATTCACATACTATTATGTTGGGATATGTTATTCTATATCCTTATTGATTTAAATTTTATGTCCATGTGATGAGATACCCTTTTTATCTCTCATCAACTCATTTTATGAATTTTGTAGTGATGCCGTTAGGCTGTCAAATTTTTGCAAGGGAACTTCTTAACCCAAATTTGATTCTTTGGGATAAACTTGTACTCCTTGAATATGTCATTCTATGAGTATGTGTGAATAACCTCTGATTGTTTTTACACTTAATATCCACTTATATTTTGTGTATTAATTTGTCACACATAATTATGTAATTGATTTATCCTTAATCCAAGGATACCGTCTTTGTATGGGACTTCGTCTCAATCTCCTTTCATTGAGGCATATTTTGTTTTATACAAAACCTTCTTTTATATGGTGTATAAACCCCTTCGAATTTTACGTTTATCCAAAAGGAATCTTTTTTATATGAAGCATTTTACTAAATGACAAAAGGGAATGTTTTTGTCGTACATATGCGGCGACAACAACTTCTCTGCCGCCGTGACCATTATTTGAGTTTCGGTTTCCTCTACAAGTCATAACCTTTTTAAAAAAGAAAAATAAATACCATGTTTTAATTTTCTTTTGTTTTGGTATTGAAAATGGTTTTCATAATGTTTTTATATCAATTTGTTGTATTGATATCTTGTGATTGAAAGGTGGAAATGGTATGTTTCCTATATGCATGTTTTATGTGATACGATTATGTTGATTCTTGGGCATTATTATGAAGAAGGGTTGTTCCGTGATAAACTAAGGGAGGGTGAGCCTGATATAGCTCTCCAATTCATTGGGTAACACAAAGGATTGAAACATTAATGTTTCTCCAAAGATATTTAGGGAATATACTATGGTGGGTATTCCAAACGTAGCCAAGAGGGTTACTCCCTACGTAAGAATGTCATGAATGCCTCAAGTTACCTTTTATGTCTTATGATTTCTATGATTTATTCATGATTTGATGAGGTATGTTAAAGTGCCTATGTTTTATGGGTAAAGTATGATTTCATTGTTATGTATATATGAACTCATGTTTCCTTTCCTTTTTTTTATAACCCTTACTGAGCTTTTTATGATCATCCCAAGTTTTTTGAAATGTTTTTCATAGGTCAAGGGAAAGGTACATGATATGATGATAGTGTCAAAGAAGTGTCAAGAAAGAATACATGTTTTATTTTAAATATGTTTCCATTGATGGGAAAAATGAATATTATATTTATGTAACCACTTTGTTTAAATGTGTAATGTAATGCAAGTTTTATGATCTAATTCTCTAAAACTCTAAACCTGAAAAGATCCTCAATTTGTAATCTTGTAATAACTCAAGATTAAGTAAGGTTTAAGGCTGGGTCCTTATAAGGAAGGCCTCTAGGATTAATGGAGGACTATTTAGAGGGTATTTTATGCAGGTTTTGGCTAAGCCAAATGGATTTGAAGGCGTGAATTAGATAGAAGGGGTAGTACCCTTTTATAAGAGGGGTGAGGGGAACCTTAGGAAAAGATAGAAATATTATTTTATAATAAAATCATTTTCAGTTTTTATTGGCTCCAAAATGAATTATTTAAAGGATAAGGTGGGGATGTGTCTAACACCACTCAACCAATAGGTTTTAGATAGGTTTGTGTCACTATATTAACTTTATATTTTAGATTTAACTCTTAGTTAAATAGTTTGACATTTACCATGTCTCTTTGTATTTTTATATTATATGGTTAATAAACTTACTATATACTTCCAAGAGAATCCCAAGTTCTTCATTAATGATATAACTATCATTACATAATTATTTTGGCCAAACCATAGATTTTTAGTTATAGAATATCAATTAATAATATACTATTTTTTTTAAAAACTCTTTTATGTCAATTTCGATACTATTTAGTATTTTTTTTTCTAAATTTATAACAGCATTATTACATCGATCAAAATTTATCTAACCAACCTTAATATGTCATATTATCCTATAAAATTAGTGTAATGCAAAAAAAGTCTCAAATTACATTTATTTGGATATTTATAATATCAATTATTTTAATCTTTCATTAATATGATAATTACTGCATCATCATTGTGTCATAAATAAATTTAATTATTTAATATATAAAATAAATAAATAAAATACCATTATTCAGGAATTTTTTTTATCTTTATAATGAATATTTATTGTCTAATTTATCTTATGTGTAACCCTATATTAAAATTGGTTTAGTTATTAAACATTGAATTTTACACTTTTAACTCTTCTTTGAATTAAATAATAATAAATATCCT
This sequence comes from Viscum album, assembly GCA_963277665.1. Taxonomy (NCBI): domain Eukaryota; kingdom Viridiplantae; phylum Streptophyta; class Magnoliopsida; order Santalales; family Viscaceae; genus Viscum; species Viscum album. The sequence continues at coordinate 1,715,676,311 of OY728125.1, forward strand.
AATCTAATCCATGTGGACCTCAAGGATCATATTTTATTTATAAGGTTTCTTTTGATCAAATTATATTTACCCAATAGAATTAGGAAATGTTTTAGGGTAATAATAATATCATTTTTACCCTAAAATACCCAATTTACTTTTAACCGTGGTCAATAAAAGTAAAAAGTTACTATTAACCAAAAATTATTTTCATCTTATTGAACCACATTTTTCTTACTAATATCAACTGTGTCTCTCGGATTTTATAAATTAAACTCATAGAAGCGGTAAAATTAAGTTTTATGTAGATTTTCAAATGCTCCTAGGAGGTGGGTAAAAGACGGTAAAAATTTTAATAAAATTTTTATATATCTAAAATTATTATAAACAAAATACAATTAATTAAAATTAACTTATATAGGTATTATGTACCTATTTTAACCTAAAATAAATTTTAATAAAATAAATAATTTTTTAAATAAAAATTCTGTTTTAAACTATAACTCCGTGTTTTTCACTATTCATCAAAAATTGAAAGTTTTCAGAAAAATACCAAAAATTCACCCTAAGATAATTTCGATATTCTGAATCCAAAAATGAATTCCATTTTGAATGATAAAATTTATAAAATTTCAAAAAGTGGGTATAAATATTCATAACAACTAGTTTGATTGGGTGTGGTGTGTTAGAACTCGAAGTTGTGTACAACACACGCTATTGTATTATTCAAAGAGAAGCGTACCGTAGAAGCTTGGGGTGTTACATTCTACCCTCCTTCAAATAATTTCATCCTCGAAATTTCTAGAGTATTACTGTGTAAAAAGACTTGGGTGGCTCTTCATCATTAGTTCCTTGGGTTCCCACGTTGCCTCTTCCATCTTATGGTTTCTCCATAGAACTTTTACCAGACGATTCGTTCAGTTTCTCAACACTTGTTCTCTTGTATCAAGAACCTTGACAGGCTCTTCACAATAAGACAAATCAGGTTGCAGTTCAAATTACTCAAAGGTGAGTACATGTGTTGGGTTAGGCATGTATTTTCTCAACAGTGATACGTGGAACACATCATGAACTATGGAGAGACTTGGAGGCATTTCCAAACGGTAATCTACAACCCTAATTCGTTCTAGAATTTTGAAAGATCTGATGTACCTGGGACTCAATATACCCTTCTTACCGAAACGTATAACACCATCCCATGGAGATGCCATCAAGAAAACATGATTTACTACGTGAAATTCTAAATCCTTTTTCGGTTATCAGCATAGCTCTTTTTTCTACTTTGAGATTCTTTGATGTGGTTTTGGATTACCTTCATATTTTCCATTGTTTCCTCCACAAGTTTAAGGCCTAAGAGTTTTCTTACACCGATATCATCCCAACAGGTTGGTGTGCGGCATCTCTTTCCATATAACGCTTCATATGGTGACATCAGAATACTTGAATGGAAGCTGTTATTATAGAAAATTCTACTGGAGGTAAATATTGATCCCACATACCTTGAAAGTCAAGTGAGCATGATCTCAACATGTCTTCTAAGGTTTTAATAGTCCATTCTGATTATCCATCAGTTTGGGGGTGGTAGGCAGTGCTCAAACAAAGTTCAGTATCCATGGATTTATAAAGACTTTTCCAGAATATTGATGTAAAATGGGGTCACGATCTGAAACAATCGATAAGGGTACTCCATGAAGTCTTATAACATCATTAATATATAGTATTGCAAGACGTTAAAGTGGAAAATCTTCTCTTATAGCAAGAAAATGTGCTGACTTGGTAGGACGATCAACAATGACCCATATTTCATCGTTCTTTCTAGGAGTCTTTGGTAGTCCCATGACAAAGTCCATTGTAATATTATCTCATTTTCACTGAGGTATGGGAAGAGGTTGCATGACTCCTCCGGGCTGTTTACCTTCCAGCTTTCACTTGTTGACAAACCATACATCTTTACACAATATCAGCAATATCCCTCTTCATATCATCCCACCGAAAATGTTCCTTCAAATCTCTATACATCTTAGTGCTACCAGGGAGTATATATAAATTGGAACTATGAGCAACATCCAATAATTCTCTTTTTAGATCAAGTATATTGGGAACACAAAGTCTCTTCCCAAATTTCAAAATTCCATCTTCATATACAAAGTCGCTCAATCTCTCGTTATTCACAGCTTTAATCTTATTTTGAAACTCCTCATCATTATCCTGATAATTTTTATCATTTCTAGTAAAGATGGTTTGGAAACCATTTGAGAAAGCATTGATGTTTCACCTTCCATTTTTATTCCTGTATCCATCTTTACTAGATCCATGTATATAGGATCGTTTTTAACTCTCATCTTGTTCAAAACTCCATGATATTTTCTACTCAAAGCATCTTCCAGCTTATTTTCCTTCCCCGGGTGGTAGTGTATCATGCAATCATAATACATGAGTAATTCAAGACATCTCATTTGCATCATGTTGATTTCATTCTGTGAGAAAATATACTTCAAACTCTTGTGATCAATCGAAATATCACATTTTCACCATAGAGACAGTGTCTCCAAATCTTCAAAGAAAATATTACAGCTACTAACTCAAGATCATGAGTAAGATAGTTTTGCTCATGAATTTTCAGTTATTGTGATGCATAGGCAATAACTCTATCATTCTGCATAAAGAAACAACCATATCCTTTCTTCGATGCATCATTATAAATTACAAACCCATCATTCCCCAATGGTAGAGTCAAGATAGGAGCATTGACTAATCTTCTCTTCAATTCTTCAAAACATTTTTCGCACTCTTTTTTCCAAACAAATTTAACCCATTTTCATGTGAGATTTGTTAATGGGTTAGCCAACTAGGAAAAAATATGGACGAAATGTTGATAATAACATGTTAAACCAATAAAACTACGTACCTCAGTTATACTCGTCAGTGCTGGTCATTCTTGGATTTCCTTGGTCTTTGAAGGATCAATGGAGATTCCATCCATAGAGACAATATGGAGAAGAAAAGAAATCTCCTAAAGCCAGAATTCACACTTTCTAAACATCACATATAATTCATATCTTTTAAGAGTCTTTATTATAATGTGCAAGTGATTTTCATGATCTTCGTAGCTTTTGGATTATACCAAGATATCATCAATAAATACCACTACAAAATCATTGAGATATTCCTTGAAAACTCTATTCGTTAAATCCATGAATTCAGAGGGTGCATTAGTCAATCCAAAAGGCATTACTTTAAACACGTAATGCCCATACTTGGTTCGAAATTCTATCTTCAAAATGTCTTCCTTCTTCACGCAAAACTGATGGTATCCATATTGAAGGTCAATCTTTGAAAATTATTGAGCTCCATGCAGTTGGTAAAATAAATCATCAATGTGAGGTAGTGGATACTTGTTCTTTATTGTTATAGCATTGATCTCCCTATAGTTAATGCACAACATCATAAATCCATATTTTTTCTTAACTAAAAGGAAAGGGGATCCCCGTGGAGAAACACTAGGGATAATAAATCCCTTATTAATCAATTCCTCTAGTTGTTTCTTTAGTTCCACTAATTCCACAGTGGCCATTCTATAAGGGGTCTTCGATATGGGCCTTGATCCAGGAATTAAATCAATGGAAAACTTAATTTCTCGTTATGAAGGATGTCTAGGTAAATCTTCTGGAAACACATAAACATATTCTGTCACAATAAGAACATCCTCTATTTGAACATTCCTTTCCCCACCCACAGTAATTTCATTCTCTTCATCCTGAATAATTGAATTTAGGTGAGCTAATGGGGGTGGATCTAGATAAGAATCAGGTGGTGAAATTTCTAATCTAAAGATAAGGTGTTCTTTATCATCATCATCAAAAATAGTAACCTCCTTCTTCTTAAAATAAATTTTTGAATCATTGTCCTAAATCAAATCCATATCAAGGATTATATAAAATTCAATCATGGGTATGATGATGAGATTAGCAGATAAAGAACATTTATATTCTATAAGGGGAACTGATTCACGAAACTTTATTGTGATGATACTTCCCTTAAGAGTTTTGACTGAAAACTCATTTGTTAAATCTAATTAGAAATATCTATTTTTCTTAGCAAACTGGGAAGATATCAAACAATGCGATGATCCAGAATCAAATAAAGAATTTTCTAAACTTGAGGAAACCATTAAATTACATGCCACCACATCTTTCAGAGCTTCAAACTCAGCAGTAGTGATAGCATAAGCTTGGCCTTGGTCCCTTGCCATTTTCTGAGGTAAGTTCCTCTGATGCTTAGGAAATCCATTTTCATAATGCCCCCTTTCTCTACAATTGTATCATTCAACATCGCCTGCCTCTTTCTTCTTGTTGCAATCATGATCTTTGTGGCCTTTTTCACCAAACTTTTAATAGACTCTCATTCCCTTCAAGAAAGTACCAGGGTGTTTCTTCCCACATTTAATGCATGATAGATATTCAACATTTCCCTTCTTCCCCTTATTTCCATTTCTAGAGTATTCAGTAGATCTCTTCTTCTCTTGATTTTCATTAAAGTCGTAAGACTTAGAGAATTCTTGTTCTATCTTGAAAGCACATGAGACAATATCTTTGTACGATGAGAAGGATTGTGAGACTAATGCTCGACAGAAAAATGCTTTTAACCCATCAAATAAATGATAAATATTAATTCTTGGGTTACATATATAATTAGTTTCATGCCTTGATAACCCTGTAATGTTAGAATTATACTTTGCGACATTCTCATCCTCCTTTTGCCTTAGACTCAGAAATTGTCTTTCCATATCTGCTCGATGGTCACGGGGAAAGTAATTTTATAAGAGAAGCTTTTTAAACTCCCTCCATTCTATATTTGATACTTAATCATCTTCCTTTGTGTTTTGAATCAATGACCACCATTATTAGCATCTTCAGTGAGGCGGTAAACTGCCATGACAACCTTTTCCATTTCGCTACTCCCCAAGGCATTGAATATGTTCTTTAAAGAATTTATCAATTACTCAGCTACTAATGGATTTATACTCCCATTGAATTTTGGTGGTTTTTTCCTCCTGAAGCGGTCTATCATTGAACCTCCACGTTGTGGATAAGGGTGCTCCATACGGGTAAGGTTATTATTCATAACCTGAGTGAGTTGTCCCAGTATAGTGATAAGCTGATCAGCACCAGTTATATCACCAGCTCCACTATAATTATCTTGAGCAGGAGGGAAATCCCTACATGGAGTGCGTGCATTGATATGGTTTCCATTCCTTCTACTAGGCACCATTTCTAAACAATTTCATAAACTAGATTAGTTTATGAATCGAAATACATAATTTCAAACATTGTAAAACACTTAACATAAATTGAACAGTTTATGGATATAATACATAATAATAAAAAAATGTTTTCTTTGAGAAATTATATACTCATAAACCCTTCATTATGGTTTGTAAAGAAAATGAGAATTATCCTAAGCATAGCCCCCAGGAGTGTCGTAACCAGGAGTGTAGCAAGGCCCGTTGTCATGCACTAGTTCTCGTTCAAGAGTAGTTCACAGTGGTGCTTTTGGGTTTTACCCCTAGGTACATCTGTTCCAGATCCACCTCTACCTACTCATATCCAGACAATAATGTATTACTTGGAAAACTAACAAAATAACTATAACGCCAAAATTCTAGGAATTTATTCTATACTAATCCTCAAAGCCTATCTTAGGTTAATGTTCTCTAATAAGAGTTTATCTAAATCTAGATTCCAAGGTTTGTACTAAACTTCCTCTGATACCAACTATAATCCCTTGACCCCAGTTACCCAGATTCGGTGCATTATTACATAACATTGGCATGATCACAAAATATCAAGTCTCGAAAGACTGATTAGTTTATTAGCCTTGTAAGTACTAGATACATTCATAAGGTTTACATTACATCATAAAATGAAAAAAACTACAACAAAAAATTTTCCACAGACCACACTCAAATATCCTCAGACTATCCATGTAGTTTAGTCATAAAATACTTCTTCGCATCTTGGAAAAAATAAAACATAGAAAGGGGTGAGCTCAGATACTTAGTATGGATAACAATATTGCCGAAACATTTATAAATAAGCATAAACATTTAAGGCAATGTATAAGACTAAAACAAAATCCTTTTAAACATTAACTTCAGCATAATATGGAAAAGATAAAATCAAATAATTCAATTTAATTACTCACATGGATATTCTACTAGTTGAATAATCACATGCAATATCAATATCCACTTTCATAATGATGGAATGCATAATGCCAGACTTTCATAACCACATAGTCAATGCCCTTTTCCAAAACTACAAATAAGATTTTGTCAAGGCCTTGTTCCATAACACTATTTTGTATCATGAGACCTACCGATGCATTGAGGAGCTATAACGGGATCCACCCATCACATACTAAGTCTAATGCATCTCTAATATGAAAAGGTTTAAACATAACATAAACATTCATATTAAAATTAGCATAAGACATGTCAATACTTTATCCATAAACCATGAATGATATAAAAATAACACATCCACAGTCAAATATATCACAAAACCTTAAATACAATATGGAATTTTTTTTATCATAATAAATCAACTTCAAATAAACTTAAATTCCATCCAAGGATGTTGACATAGAAGAAATCAATACCTTTTTTAGAGAAAAATCTATTTCTATTTTAAAATCCTTTAAAATTCATATAATTATAAAAGAAAATATTTATTATGGAAATATTCTTATAAGCTTGTATGGGAAGATTTGATGATGTTATAATGGTGGAAAATATCCGCACCCACCGTATAAGTTAAAAAATGGAATTCTTACCTTAATTTTGTCGAAAAGGTTATAAAAAAAATATTTGGAAAATGATGGAAAGATTCTTATATAAACATCTTATAAAAATTAAAACAAGTGTATAAATTAATTTAACCCATATTCTACAAAATAGTAATAATGTTTTGAAAGATATTTTTAAGAAACATGGATGTGGATGATAAAGAGGTCCCAGTAGATACTTACGTAAAAACAACCTCGAATAACAAAGAGATTGTGAAATTAACACTTACCTTGTAGTTTTCCTTATTCTTGGGTAGGTTAAAATCCTATATAATGGTGAAATAATTTTTATTAAATTATAGAAGAATAATATACATTAATATGTTATCATATATGATCTTTTAACATTTCTTTGTTAATAATATCTAAGTATTATCGTTGTTTCGGGTGTTAACTGATTTTTTTTCCTTTATATTATTTGTTATGTGAGTAATATTTGTTATGGATGGGATTTATAACATTCATATTTCGAATGATATCAAGTCATTAAACAATATTTTTAATCATCAAATGAAAATTATTCTTGAATGGATGCAATCGGGAATGAATCTCATCGCGTTTGTGGAGGTGGTAATCGGTACGTACGCACGAGCGACAATATCATTATTTTGATATTAAAATAATATATAATTGGATGTTATATCATATATAAATAAGCATTATCATGTTATATTTATTATTTACATCAATTACACATCATTATTATACCCATCCAAATAATAATTTATTGAATAACAATTACACCATGACGTGGAGATGGTAAGCCGTACATACGCACGTATGGTGACATGTCCTTTAAATGATGGATAGAATAATGAATATGGTTGTACCATATTTATAATAACATCACATTATATATAAGATATTGGAGTTATTATTTTATATTCGAAACAACAAATAAAGAGTAAGTGGAAGAAGAAAGCAACTTGAAAGAGGTGATGAAATATCTACCTCTTCTTCGGGTTCTTCCTTTTGATTTGATCAAAAGTGCTCTTTAAGATGAATTTATGACAAAATTAAGGACTCTAGGATAAAGGGAGGACAATTTAGAGGGTATTTGGGTAGGGTTTGGCTGATCCAAATTGCTTTGAAGGTGTTAATTAGATATAAGGGTGAGTTCCCTTTTATAAGAGGGGTGAGGGGCACCTAAGGAAAATCTAGAAATATTATTTTATAATAAAATAATTTTCAGTTTCTAAATGTCCAAATGGATTATTTAGAGGATAAGGTGGGTATGAGTCTAAAACCACTCAACCAACATGTTTTAGATAGTTTTGGGTCACTATATTAACTTTATCTTATAGATTTAACACTTAGTTAAATAGTTTGACATTTAACATGTCTCTTTGTATTTTTATATTATATGGTTAATAAACGTATTATATAATTCCAATAGAACACCAAGTGTTTCATTAATGATACACCTATCATTACATAAGTCTTTTTTTAACCTTAGATTTTTATTAATATAATGTCAATTAATAATATAATATTTGTTTTAAAAACTCTTTTTCGTCAATTTTGACACTATTTGGTATTTTGTTCTTGATAAATTCATAACAGCATTATTACTTCTAAATAAATTCATCTAACCAACCCTAATATGTTATATTAACCTATAAAATTATTTTAATTAATAAAAATTCTCAAATTACATTTTTTTGGATATTTATAATATCCATTATTTTAATCATTCATTAATTCGATAATTACTGCATCATTAATTTGTCATAAATAAATTTAATTATTTAATATCTAAAAGATATAAATAAAATTAAATTATGTATTAAATCATTTTATCTTTCTAATTAATATTTATAGTCTAATTTATCTTATTTTTAACCCTATATTAAAAATAGTTTAGTTATTAAACATTGAATTTTACACTTTTAACTCTTCTTTGAATTAAATAATAGTAAATGTCCTAATATAATCCAAGTGGACCTAAAGGATCATATTTTATTCATAAGGTTGTTTTTGGTCGAATTACACTTATCCAATAGAATTACGACTTGTGTTTGGGTAATAATAATATCATTTTTACCCTTAAATACACTATTTACTTTAAACTGTGGTAAATAAAAGTAAAAATTTACTATTCACCAAAAATTATTTTCATCTTATTGAACCAAATTTTTATTATTGATATCAACCATGTCTCTAGGATTTTTGAAATTCAACTCACAGAAGCAGTAAAATTATGTTTTATGTAACTTTTCAAATGCTCCTATGAGGTGCATAAAAGATGGTAAAAAGTTCAATAAAATTTTTATATATCTAAAATTATCATAAACTGACTATAATAAATTACATTGAACTTATATAGGTATTATGTACCTATTTTGACCTAAAATAAATTTAAATAAAATAAATAATTATTTAGATAAAAATTCGATTTTAAACTATAACTCAGTGTTTTTCATTATTCATCAAAAATTGACCGTTTTCAAAAAAATACCAAAAACTCACCCTAATCCAATTTTGATATTCTGAATCCAAAAATGAAGTCCATTTTTAAAGTTAAAGTTTATAATATTCCAAAAATTGGGTATTTTTATTCATAACGGCTAGTTTGATTGGTTGTGATTTGTTAGAACTCGAAGTTGCATACAACACACGCTATTGTATTATTCAAAGAGAAGCATACCGTAAAATCTTATGGCGTTACACTCTTACCAAGATAAGTTAGATGGGATTCAAGATTTCATAGTATGATTAATGTGAATAGAGCTTCAAGGAGTTGAAAGGGAGGATTATCACTGCACCTTTGCTCACACTACCCACAAGCAGCAAACATTTTGTGGTATTCAGTGATGCTTTGAAGAAGGGCATGGGTTGTCTGTTGATGAAACATTACAACATCTTTGCCTATGCTTTAAGGAAATTTAAAGTTCAAGAGAATAACTATCCAACACATGATCTATATTTGGCTGTAGTGATCTTAACTTTGAAAATTTGGCGACATTACCTATTTGGGGGAATGTTTGAAAAACTATATAGATCAAAAAAGCTTCAAATATATTTTCAGAAAGAATGACTTGAATATGTGCCAATGAATACGATTAAAGGCTCAATTCACATACATCTAGGGAATGTAAATAAAGTGGAAGACGCACTAAGTAGAAAGGATCCAACAACTCTTTCATTGCTATGAATTTAAAATGATCCAATCGTCCTAGATTTTATGAATATGGACATGGGAATAAAAATAAGGGAACATGATAAATCCTTTCATAAATGATTGCTCAACCATATCTTTTGGAAAGTATAAAAGATGCTCAAAATGATGATGTGCCAATTAAGAAGAAAGTGGAAACTATCAAAAAGGTAAATCCTCATAGTTCAATGTTAATGAAGTTGGAATTTTGAGATTTGGGTCATGGATATGTGTTCCATAAAATCCAAAGATAAATATTGAACTTTTGGATGATGCCCATAGTTAGAATTTCTACATTCACCCTGGAAAAAAATTATGTATCTAGATCTCTGAGAGCATTATTGGTTAGATTACATAAATAAGGAGATCACTGAGTATACATCAAATATTCGTATATGTAAACAAGTGATGACTAAGTGGAATAATTCTATGGTGATGATGAAACCCTTACCCATACTAACATGTAAATATAAAAACATCACTATGCACTTTATCATCAGACTACAGAAGACATTCAAAGGAAAAAATGCTATCTGGGTTATTGGGGATAATCTTACAAAGACTACACACATCATTTCAATTCTAAAGGATTTATAGTTGGATCAACTGGTATGAATATAAATCAGAGAAGTGGTAAGGCTACATGGTGTACCACTATCAATTGTATCCTATTGAGATACAAGATTAACCTCTAAGTTCTGGATGAGTCTCCAACATGCTTTTAATACTGAGATGAACATCAGTACGTATTATCATCCTCAAAATGATGGACAATCTAAGTGGACTATCCAAACACTTGTGTACATGTTGAGATAATGCTCAATGGACATCAAAGAAGGATGGTATCAACATCTTCCTCTCATTTAGTTCTCCTACAATAATAGTTTCAATTGAAGAATCCAAATGGATCCATAGAAATATATTTGTGGGAATAGGTGCAGAACACTGTCATTTTGGGATGAATTTGGGGACTAAAAACATTTAATTCATGAAATGATTGAAGAAATAGTGGATAAGGTTAAAACCATACAACAACACATTAAATATGCTCAAAGTCAAAAGAAGAGTTATGCCGACAACATTTGATGAGACAAAGAGTATGATATTGGAGACATGGCATTCCTCTACATATCTCCATGGAAGAGAGTTCTGAGATTTATGAAGAAGTGAAAGCTTAGTCCAAGGTACCTCAGGCCTTTTGGGATCCTTGATCACATTGGAGCAGTGGACTATCAACTAGAACTCCCACAGAACCTTTCTCAAGTACATGATGTATTCTATGTATCAATCTTGAGTAAATACATATCTTAACCATTGTATGTACTCAACCTAGAGGTGGTACCATTGGATAATGACATCTAATATGAAGAGAAGCCATTGAAGATCATAGATCACAGGGAAAAGTTTTAGGAAATAAGCAAGGCCCCCTGTCATAGTGTTGTAGAGAAACTACAAGTTTAAATAATTAATGTAGGAACCAGTGAAAGTGATGAGGCAGAGTTACCCTTATCTGTTTTAGTGTGGGAAAAGTAAATTATGAGGGATAATTTTATTAAGGAGGAATGTTGTAATGGCCTCATAATTAATGAATAAAATTCCCTTTATTTTAATGTATTATATAAAAAATATGGACTCTTTTTTTATTGGGTTTAAATGATTTTTACGTATCATTATCATTGATAATATATCCTTTGAATAGAGAACACACGATTGATATAAATTTATGGTTTTTTAAAATAATCCTTTTAACACAGAAAAACAAGAGGATGACCTCATCCATTAAACTCAGGTTGTACGGACATCATTTTTCGGAGCTTAGAAAGGAGGTAGCATCACTTGTCTTCACTCTTGACAAAGACCAATGCAAGCTTCAATAAATTAGGCTTGAAGAGAATTGCATATAGTAGAAGTTCAAGTTAATAGAGATTACCACCTGAGTGATGTTATCTGAGCCGCCCAAAGAGTTTGTCACCATCACACACCTTAACCTTAGGTCTTATGCAGGTGTTATAAGGGGTTATATAATAAGGTATTAGTTACTTATTGTGTAATCCTTTTCTATTAATGAAAGTCATATTCCATCAATTCCTTTCTGAGAATAGTCTATCTTAAAATAAGGATGACTTTGATAAATTGAAACTTCAGGTAAAAATTGTAATTTAGAGAAATATATACATTATCATATTAAGCTAATGATTTTATAATAATATTATAAAAACAGTTCTTATAAATGATTATTATATCATTACATTATCGGTAAATGATTAGGTAATTATTTTGATAAGAGTTATATTTCTTTAAATGATAAAACAAAACGTGGATTTTTAAAGAATTTATTTTAAGTAATTAATTAATTTTTTAAATAAATAATATTTTAATAAAATATTATTATCAAATTACTTTTATGAATAATAAATTAGTGTATAAATTTTATGAATTCACATGTAATTTTTATAAAGGTTTGACAACTATTTTTGTCAAAACCCATGAATTTTTAATAAATGTTGGTTTTCATTTTAAAAGTTGAAATTCACATATTTAGAATATTAAATAGTTAAAATGAATATTATTTTTTGAATTAGGATGTCGATATTATCTAACAGTTAACTTTTTTTAATATTCTTAGACTATCAAAGTTTTGGGTAAAAATTAAATACCGTATAAATAAAATATGTGTTTTATGACATCATAATGACCGCAAAATGAGGTAATAAATACTATAATGGTTATTATCAGCCCAATATATGTTTTAACATTAAAATAATGTGATTTTAGACATGTTTTTAATTATTTTATAAAGCCTCAGTGAAATCTCCAAAATGTATAATATACTTTATGATTTTAAATTCATTTATTTAATAATGTGACTCAACTCCACCTAATAAATGCTAATATTTTAATATGTTCGTCCATTAGCCTTATAAAATAATGTTTTCCACACCTATTCGGAAAAAACCTTGGGAAAAAACAATGGTAAGTTTTGTGGTTTTTAATATTTAATTATACAGATTCCAAAACCTATGTTTGTGAAATATTAAATAATTCCTTTCTCATTTCCTATATAAACCCCCACAATATCCCACTTCTATTCACTAAAAAACATTCTATAACGTCCCTACACTTCCCTCCCATATTTAGAATCCACTTATGGTGCCCCAAGCTCTAAGGAATCCCCTCTTTAAGCTTTTTAATAAACACACACAAATAGGGGTTGTTATACCCTTTTATTTTCAATTAATAATGTTGGGGTATAATTTATAACCTCCCTCATACATCACTCATTGTGTTTGAATAATGATATATCACTTTATCTCCCATTAATGTCTTCCGTGTGCACCCGTTACCGTGCCAAAATTCTGTAAGGGATTTATCTCTTCTTATTTCCATTCAAGTATTTCTCCAATATTTTTCATCTAAACTCCATTTCATGTGTCAGGATATTATGTTCCATGATATACATTCTATATATTTCAGGTATAAATTTTGATATACCCCTTTATCCCTCATAAACCCAGCTTATGAATTTACATATGACGACGTTATGTTGCCAAAATTACACCACAATTGTCCAAGCCAAAATCATCGTGTAGTGAATACCATACCCATTTCTCTATCAAGGGTATTCACCTCTCTTATCATATACATATTGAATGGTATATACATGTATGTGTTCCAAATTCCTTAATAGTGTAATAAATTATGATGTTTAATGATTTCATGTGATATGATCCATGTGGCACACTTTTGCATAAAATTAAATGTTTATAAAGGGTGTACCCTGATAGTGCTCCAATGCACTGGGTAATGTTTAGTATCATGATATTCCATGTACAATGATTGTTTACTCATGATAATTCATGTGAAATGAGTATTTTCACATGCTAATTCAAGTGCAATGAGGGTTTAATCATGCCAATCCATGTGCAATGAACCTTGGATCATGGTAATATCAAGTTGTATGTTGTTGCCACATTTCCATGTTATGATAATTATACTATATCATGACTTTATGTTCCTATTTCTCTTCTGATTCATTGATATGCCTATTTCCTAACATGTATTGTGCACTTCATGTTATGCCTTGTTTACTCCCTTACTAGGCATTATAGCTCACCCCTTTCTAATGTATGTCCTCAGGTTATCCCATGCAGTGTTATGTACAAAGGAATGAGCTGGTCATGTAAACGAACATTTAAATAAAGATGTTATATTTTATGTTTTAAGTTGTTATTTAATGTTTCTAAATTACCTATACACTAGCACTCTCGATCATCAGAGATGACTTAAGTGAAATTTTATGTAATAAATCATGTTTCAGTGTGTAATAAAAAAACATAGTTGTTATATTGATGGCTATCTAGAGGACTAATTTTTCAAGTATTATATTAAAATAATTATGTAATTAAAAGTTATATATTCAATACACAAAAATAATATGAATGTAATGTGATGTAAAATTGTAGAGTTACTCTTATATAGGAAGTGATTCATGTATATGGTGTGAAGGGGAAAAATAGAATTTATGTAACTGTTTTATACTTTGGAATCATGAAAAAATGGTAGTTATATTATTCAACATTATAAGTGAGTAATTTTCAATGAAATTGGGATTATAATTTGAGTGCAGTTAAAATAGTTGAATTGAGATTAATGAAAGTGAATTTTAGTAATGGTAAAAGGGTGAAACCTTTATTGTGGAATATTAGTAAATGCATGTTTTAAGCCCTAAATCCAAAAAATATATATTCAATTATTTTATTATTAAATAAAATAATTACATCATCAATTGAAATTTCCATTGAGGATGACCCTTTCATTGAGATGTCACAATCATTTCAAAGTAGTCCCAATATAAATGGTGTATTGTATGTTAGAGGGTACCATAGAGAGGGGATTTTGATATTTAATAGGTTTGATAAATCCCTTAAATATTTTAATAAATTAAATATATTTCATTGAATATGTTACATTTCACTGATTAGTTTTATATAAAATGTGTTTCTTCATAATATAATTTATTCACTAAAGTTTCTACATAATTTAAATTTACAGTTTAATTAATTTTTTAGATAATGCATTCTCCACCTGATGATTCTACTAGTGTTGAGGGAGAAAATATTGGAGATAATGAAATTTATAAAATTATAGAAGGTGAAAAAAATGGTTGAATAGTGATTAGAGTGATATAGTATGATAGTATTAGTAAGAAAATTTATGGTGAGTAGTAATGGCCTAAAATTCATGGTTGGTTGGAAAGCACATGGCTAACTTGTTGATACCTAAAATTCTATTTTCATTAGTTACAATTGGTTCAACACTAAAATGCCTATTCCAATTGGTATAGACTTATGGAAAAAGGTTCTTCATGTATTGAATGAAATAATTTGGAAAGACATTATGGTTAAATGATGATATACTTTTCATATTTTACTAATAAATAAAATAATGATTAAATAATTAAATCTTCATTATCTATTAAAAGGTATATTTATATTTGATTATTGTCATATGAAATTAATATTAATGATCTCTAGAAATGATTATATAGCCTTTCAGGAAGTTATTATGAAACATCATATTTGGGATACTAATTGAAATGTAAAACACCAACCACTAGCTATATAAATACACATCATAAACCAAAAGACCTAGGATATATTAATTGGTCTTTAGGAGGATGAAAAATTTTAGGTATATGTTAATTGTAAATTTCTTATTTTAAATTATACTTATTAATCATTTTTTATAGAATTTTTAATTTATAAAATGATAATCTTGTGTAGAAAATAAACAACATGAATCAAAAATTAATTTACCCCTACTGTAAATCTAGGATGGGGTATACTTTACTTGAAAAACATGTTATTTTCTTTAATTATATATTCAAATTTTTTTATATGAATAAAACATATTTACATACCTTTTTTCATTCATATTGATGAATCAACATATCAAGCCCCTTCTATCCCACAAAATGTGCTATTTAAGTAGGCTTTTGAAAATACAAAGAGAAAAATAGTTTATTAAAACACACAAAAATCATGTGAATAGTTTGTATGTATGAAAATAAAATGAATTTTGTTAATTTATAAAATTATTACATATTAATAAATAATTAATTTATTATATTTTTATCTTGATTATACATAAGAATAATCTCCATAGTACCCAATAAAAAATACATTCAATGGATTTGAAGTATCTAGAACTATATGGATGCATTATAGGTGTATATTTTGGAGTTTCACAGTGATCATATTTTGAGATAGGGAAGAAATAGGTGGATTATAATTAGAAAATGTAAAACATATA
The DNA here is from genome assembly GCA_963277665.1 of Viscum album. NCBI lineage: Eukaryota > Viridiplantae > Streptophyta > Magnoliopsida > Santalales > Viscaceae > Viscum > Viscum album. The sequence continues at coordinate 1,715,692,605 of OY728125.1, forward strand.
TGCATAATTAGATTATATAAATGAAAAATTTAGCTGGAAGGATTATTTGATAGATTATTTTATTCTAATGGATCAATGAGATAAAACAACACATATGCAACCCCAACAACAAGAGACACACATCCCATACTTTTAGGCTATCCATTCCCCTTAAATGTCTACCTTACCCAAGGTAATATTTTTTCATAATAGTTTCTATTAAATGTGAATCAAATAAAAATTGATAACATTCTTGTTAAAAATTATACTCGATTAAATTGAATATTATTTATCTCTATAATAACACAATCATCACCTTATCATGAGAGTTACTTTATATAATATCGAAGGAGATATTCTAAAAAATAACGAACTTCTAAAATATCATGAAAGTGTTGGGATTCAAATAGTTCTTGAGTTGATCACTAATTTACCTATACCCCTATATTATCATTATGTTAATATAATCAAACATGCTAATAGAACTTTCATGGAATGGTCATTTAATATTATAAAGATATGTGATGAAAATGAAGTATGTCCTTTACTATTTATTATATATATAAACAATAATAAATAATTAATTGAAGGAATTAACTTTGGTATTTTATTATAGAAGGAGAAATAAAATGGGAAATAGAAGACTGAATTAGTAAAATTTAAAGGATCAACTAAAAGATCAAAATGAACTTCCAATAGTACTTTTACCCAACTAATTTTCCCATCGCATTTATTAAAATTACAAGTTCATGTAGATGATATTTTCGTTGTTAAAAATATGACCTATATTAATTTTGAAGAATGAATGCATAGAGAGGCCATTAATCATGTGGTTGGTCTTGAGAATGTTCATGAAATCATGAATCTAGAATGGTTGGGAGCCAATATAAGAAACCTACTCTATATTACACACTTAAACTTGATTTATTACATAAACATGCACTTAAGAAAACTCCAAGGATAAATAGGTCTACTGTCTTGGGAAATTAAGAACATTACAAAAAAAACTTATAACATAAAACACAAAATCTTTATTGAAAACATATTTTACATGGCCACAACATTCCTTTGTACTTAGCATTGCATGAGATAAATTGGGGACATGCATAAGAAAAGGGTGAGCTATAAATCCCAGAAAGGTAGTAATCAAGGAATAAAATGAAAAATACAATACATGTTAGGAAATACATATATCAATGGAGCATTAGAGAAACATGAACATTAAGGCATGATATAGCATGATTATCATAACATGGAAATGTGGAAACAACATTTAACATGATATTAGAATGAGCCAAGGCTCATTTCACATGGATCATGATTAAACAATCATTTAACTTTAATTATAATTAGTAAAATCTCATTTCACTTGAATTAGAATGATTAAACCCTCATTTAAATCAATGTATCATGATACTAATCTTTAACCAATTCATTGGAGCACTATGAGGGCGCACCCTTTATAAACATTTCATTTCATGCCTAAGTGTGCCACATGGATGATATAACATGTAATCATTAAACATCGTCATTTATTATAAAATAAAGGAATGTGGAATACATACATGAAACCCTATAATCAATAATTATATGTTTATAAAGGTGAACACCATTGATAGAGAAATGGGTATGGTATTCACTTACACTATGATTTTGATATGGGAAATTTTGGCAGCATAACGACGTCAAATAGAAACCATAAAATTGGTTGATGAGAGAGAAAGAGGTATCACATCACTTATATATGATATAGACAGTAATGGGGTCATGGTACTTAATATCAAAACATATGAAATGGAGTTTAGATGCATAATATAAAAGAATTTCTTGAATGTAAATCATTAGAGAGAAATTCCATACGTAATTTCGGCATGGTAACAGGTGTACATGGGAAAGATTAATGAGATAGAAAGATGCATATCATAATTCAAAAATTAGGAGGCAAGTATGGGGAGGTGATTAACTGTACCCCAAAATTTTTAATTGAAAATAAAAGGGTATAACAACAAAACAAATTTGGATAAAAATAAGAAAGGAAGAAATCCTTTACATGGGAGTGTGATCGAAAAGGCAAGGGATATGATTGAGAGAGGCTTCTAGGGTGCTCTTGGAACCATGGGAGGGTTATAGAGAGAGTATCTAAGAGGTTGGGCAAGCTCCAAATGACTTTAGTGAAGAGTAATGGGAGATTTAGTGGGTTTATATAGGAAAGGAGAGGGAATTCTTTATTATTTAGGTTTTGGACACTACACATTAAACTAATCAAAAACACAAAACACCCTATCGTTTTTTCCAATGTGGAGTTAAAAAAAATATTTTATAATTCAAATGGCCGAATATATTTAAAAAAAAAATTGGCTTTGCTATGTGGAGGTGAGTCACACTCTCAAGGAAATCATTTTAAAAAGATAAAAATATTTTATAAGTCTTGGAGTGTCCACTAAGGCCCCATAAAATTAATCAAAAAAATATAAAATTACATTATTTTAAAGATAAAAAAATTATTTTCAGAAAATTCATTTTATAGTATTTTATTACATCACTATTATGTCATAATGATGTCAGAAAACACATTATATATTAAAACAATATTTAATTTTTTCCCAAAAATTCGACTATCTCAGAAAATTACAAAAAAATTTCCATTAGATAATTTGGATGTCCTAAATATAAAATGATATTAATTTTATCAAAATAATTTTCTAAATATGTGAATTTTTAATTTTTAAATAAAAACCCTCATTTGTCATAAATTCATGGGTTTTGACAAAAACAGTTTTCAAACCTTAATGAAAATTTCAATTGTATTCATAAAATATTATATGATTATTTATATTTAGTAAAAAGTAATTTTTTAATAATATTTTACTAAAATATTATTTAATTCAAAAATCTATTAATTCATACGAATATATTTCATAATTGAATATTAACTAAAAATGATATTTGTTATTTAAAAACCATTTACAAAGTAAAAATAATAAAATGAATGTATATTATTTATAAAAAAATTAATACACATAATCACAGTGCTAGGGTTTTGTTACATAACCCCTTATAACACCCGCATAAGACATAAGGGTAAGGGGTGTGATGGTGAAAGACTTCTGGGGCAGCTTGGATAACATCGCTTGAGTGGTAATCTCTATTAACTTCCACTTCTCTTATAGGCAGTTCCATTAAAGCTTATAATGTTGAATCTCAGCTTGTTAATGGTCAAGAGAGAAGCTTAGTGAGGCTACCTCCTTTCCAAACTCTAAAGAATTTGCTTGGTATGGAGAAATTCTATTGGATGAGTTCATCACTTCCTTTATCTAGGTAAATGGGATTTGTTAAAACCTAATATATATAAACTAATCATGTGATCACTATTTAATGACTATATTCATAATGGTAAAAATTTATAATAGTTTTTTAAAATCCATAAAAATAAAACCAAGGAAGTACATATGATATATAAAATTTTTTCATAATAATGAATTTAATTATGTCAAGATGAAATTTCAATAATAAAAGTTTTGGTCGTTATAATATCCCCCCTTAAGAATTTTTACCCTCAAAATTTCCTTTTCCCACACTAAAACAGATTTGGATAACTCTGCCTCATCACTTCTTCTAGTTCCCACATTTCTTCTTCAAACATTTGGTTTCTCCACAACACCTTGATAAGGGAAATTGTTATATTTCGTTGAACTTTTTCCCTACGATCAAATAACTTCATGAGCTTCTCTTCATAGGAGAGGTCATTCTCCAACTGTACCACCTCTGGATTTAGTACATGGGATGAGTTAGGTATGTACTTTCTCAAGAGTGATACATGGAATACATAATGTACTTGATATAGGCTCGGTAGGAGCTCTCGTCGATAGGCCAATTATCTAATGTGATCAAAGATCTCAAAAGGGATGATGTACCTTAGACTAAGCTTTACCTTCTTCAAAAATCTCATAACTCTCTTCCACAATGATATATGAAGGTATACCATGTCTCTAACATCAAACTGATGTCTATTCGATGATTATCAACATCACACTTTTATCGACTCTGAGCAGATTTAATGTGCTACTAGTTAGTCTTAACATTCTCCCCCATTTCTTTGACCATTTCTGGACCCAGGAGTTTTCGATCCCCTACTTCATCCCAACATGTCGGTGTTCTATACCTCTTCCCATAAAGGGATTCCTGAGGAGCCATTTGGATTCATGAGTGGAAACTATTATAGTAAGAGAACTCAACTAGGGGAAGATGCTGATCCCATTCTCTTTTGAAGTACATTGAAAATGCTCTCAACATTTCCTCAAGTGTTTGGATAGTCTGCTCAGATTGGCCATCAATTTAAGGATGATAAGACAAACCGATGTTCAGCACAGTATTCAGAGTGTGTTGGAGACTCTTTAGAACTTACATGTGACTCTTCGATCTCGATCAGATACAATTGATAGTGGACACCATGAATCCTTAACACTTCTTTGATGTATATCCATTCCATTTGATCCAATGAAAAATTATTTCAACTTGAAATGAAGTGTGTAGTATTTGTAAGACAATCCGCAACATCCCAGATAACATTGTTTTTTTGTATTTCTTTATATGTCCAGTGAAAAAGACCATGGTGATGTTCTCCCACTTCCATGTTGGAATGTGTAATGGTTTCATCACCCCTTTAGACCTCTACCTCTCATCCTTCACATACTGACATACCAGGCACATTGATGTATACTCAACGACATCCTTCTTCATCTTATCCCACCAATAATTCTCTCATATATCTCGATACATCATTGTGTTTCCTGGGTGAATGGAGTAATTCAAACAATATGCATCATCCAAAAGTTATTTATTTTACTCTAAACATGATGGAACACATAGTCTTGACCCAAATCTCACAATTCCTTCTTCATTAAAATTATTCTTGAAGGATTCCACTTTTCTAATAGTTTCCAATTTCGTTTGAATTCACACATCATCTTTTTTATCATCCTTTAACCTTTCCCAAAGAGACTATTGATAAATCATTTGTGAAAGAATTGATGATGTTCCCTTATTTTTTATTTCCATTGCATCTTCATCAAATCTAAGAAGATTAGATCCTTTTAAATTATCATTAATGATAGAATTGATGGGTCCCTTCTACTTAGAGTGTTCGCAACCTTGTTAACTTTTCAAGGGTGGTAATGGATTGAGAAGTCATAGTCTTTGATCATATCTACCCATCTTTGTTGGTGCATATTCAACTCTTTTTGTTTGAATATATATTTGAGGCTTTTGGGATATATGTATATTTAACACTTCTCCCCAAAGAGGTATTACCACCAAATTTTCAAAGAGAATATTACTGCCTCCAACACCAGATCATGTGTTGGATAGTTTTTATCATATAGTTTCAATTTCCTTGAATCACATGGAATGAATTTGTCATTTTCCATCAACACACAACACATGCCCTTCATCGAAGCATCACCCAATACCACAAAAATTTCTCCACTAGTGGGTAGTGTCAGCATGGGCACAATGATAAGCCTCATTTTCAACTCCATGAATCTATCTTCGCATTCATCAATCCAAGAAAACTAAACTCCCTTCTGAGTTATCTTGGTAATAGGGTTGGAAATTGTGAAAAATTTCTCACAAATAGGCTATAATATCCAGCTAATTATAGGAAGCAATGAATATCTTTCATCGATGATGGCCTCAACCATCCCTAAATTGCATATATCTTAGAGGTATCCACAAATATCTCATTACTTGTGATTATATGGCTCAATAATGGTACCTCCTTCAACCAGAACTCCTACTTTATATACTTTTCGTAGAGCTTCTCCTTTCGCAAGGTCCCTAGTATAGTGCTTAGATGATTTTCATTCTCCTCCTTGGTTTTAGAGTATATTAGAATATCATCTATAAATACTACCAAAAATATCTGGAGGTAGTATCTAAAGACTCTACTCATCTTGTCCATAAAGAATTATGGAGAATTAGTGAGTCGTAAAGGCATTACTATGAATTCATAGTGCCTATATCTTGTACAAAAATCAGTCTTGGGGATATCCTACTTATTCACCCTTACTTTGTAATATCCCAACCATAGTTCCACATTGGAGAAGTATCTTTCTCCTCGTAGTTGATTGAACAAGTCATCAGTTTGTGGCTGAGGGTACTATTTCTTTATGATGATTCTCTTCAGATCACAATAATCAACACTAAGCTGTGTTGACCCATCCTTCATCTTGAAAAAGAGGACTAGTTCACCCCATGGTGAATCACATGGGCATATAAACCATTTATCCATATTCTCCTGTAGTGGTTTATTTTACTCCTCATTCTCTATAACAACCATTAGATATAAAGTATTTGATATTACAAACACCCTAGGTATAAGATCAATCAAGAATTCAACATCTCTTCTAGGAGAATGACTAGACAATTCCTCGAGAAACACATTAGTGAATTCTCTCACAATGGACATGTATTCAAGGATGGTTTCTTCCTTAAACTCAATCATATGAGCAAGATACTCATGCTCATAGGGATTTAATATTTGTGCTTGATATGATGGTGCTAAAGAGTATTCCTCCTCCTATTTGAACTTGTACAGAATCGGGGGTCGATTCACCATATGGAGAGTAATTTCCCTCTCATGGAAATTCATGTAGGAACTATATAAGTAAATCCAATACATGCCATGAATTGAATTAAATTTCACTATAAGGAGTATTATGAGGTTTTCCAGTAAGTTCAATCCCCAAATTGTGATAGGGGAGGATTTATAGTCAAGGGATGCAGTTATTTACACATTTTTTGTTCTCACCGACACCATTACTTCCATGATTTGTGGTGGTGTTGGGATTGTTATACTAATCTATCGGGATATAAAAGAATGCTTAGAACCAAAATATAAAAGTAAATTCGCTATTATTTAATAGAAAACTAGAATACCTTTCACCACTTCATTTTTGGGGATCACTTTGGAAGTAGTGATGGAAAAAATCTCACCCATGCTTCCTTGGAGGTTTTTGGTTGTCTCCATCAACCCTTGTCTTTGGGAACTAGTTTGCAAAGGGTCATTCTTATTTGTAGTTGATGAAATGAACAATGCATTGAGGGTATAATGAATAATTCCTCTCCTCTACCACAGTTTCAAGTTTTTATTGCTGACAATTAATGTTTAGGTTCCCTTCTCTTAAACACCTAATGCATTTCCTTTCCACCTTTAGGAAATTTATGGGGTCTTTCTTTCCACACCTTTTTCAAGTGGGGTGCTGTAATTTTTTAGCACCATTGGATTTTTCAATCAGACCACCATATTTAAAGTCTACTTTCCTCTTATTATCCCCATGATACCCCTGAGATTCTCTAATCTTCATTTCTACATTGAGGGAACATCAGACAATTTCCTCATAGCAATGAAATTCATGGATTTCTAGGGCTTTCCGTAGTCTAGGTTTTGGACCAACAAAGAAGTGTTCAACATTGCATTCGGGAGTAACGACAAAGATAGAGGAATATCTTGATAGCCTTGTGAACTTTGCCTCATACGCTCTGATGTATTCATTATCTCTTTTTCTTGAGGGGAAGGAAGTCTCATTCCATCTTATATCAGAGGGTGCGAGGAAAATATTTGTCAAAAAACATTTTCTAAAAATCCTCCCATTCCAATGCCTAGAACTCTTCCTCAAACATCATATTTTTTATCAATGACCACCATTGATTAGCTTCACCATTCATACAATAAGTATCCAGAAGAAACATCTCTTGTTCGGAACATTGAAGGATAGAGAAGATCTTTTCAATGAAGTTTATCCATTGATCAGTGATTGAGGGATCAGATGATCCATTAAAAGTTGGAGGGAATCTTCACATGAAACAATCAAGTGTGGTTTGTTCATACTTAGGGTGGGTTGGACTATCCTATTGACCCATGTTTCTATTCAAAACATGTGTTAACTGAAAGAGTATCATGATAAAGATCACGATTCTTAATCCCATCAGATTGGGAATCTTATTAGAAAAGTCATTAAATTGATCTTTAAATTGGTTTTTAGCCTATGTCATCTATTTTAATTCCATCGGTTGTAATAAAAGGAACTTTAGGGGTAACACATAAAGGGTAATCCAAAGACAAAAAATGGATAACTTATAAATTAGTTTTATTTCCTTAACTTATAAATTTATATGCTTTAATCTATGTTATCCATGATCTACATCCCAACATATATTCATAGGGGAATTTTTTTTATTCCCATAATAATGGTTCATATTAATCATATGAGTTTACCGAATCATATCCCTCGGGAGTTTCATAACAAAGAGTGCAGTAAGGCATGTTGTCGTGCACCATTTCCCTTTCGAGTGTAGCTCAAAGAGGTGTCTTCAGGTTTTACCCATAGATACATCTTTTCCTGAGCCACCTCTACTTGTTCGTATCCAAAAAAGGTTGTATTTTCTTGATTAACCAATTACTCTATAATAACCAAAATTTAGGGATGTTTTTATTATACTTAGTCATATCCCTAAGGCTTTCACTAGGGTTTTCTAATCTTAATCCCCAAAAAAACTAGATGTGTCCTCTAATACCAACTATAACAACCCTCCTATTTATTACACACTTAAACATGATTTATTATATAAACTCTCACTTAAGACAACATTGAGGATCAATTGGTTTAGTTTAATTGGAAATTACCAACATTACATAACAACTTATAATATTAAACACAACATCTTTATTGAAAACTACTTTTACATGACCACAACATTCCTTCATACTTAGCATTGCATGGGATAACCGAAGGACATGCATAAGAAAAGTGTGATATATAAAGCCCTGTGAGGGAGTAAAAAAGGAATGAAATGAAGAATACATTACATGTTAGGAAATATGAATATAAATATAGAATAAGAGAAACATGAACATAAAGTCATGATATAGCATGACTATCACAACATGGAAATGTGGCAACAACATTTTACATGATATTAGCATAAGCTGAGTCTCATTTCTCAAGGATCATGAGTGAAAGCTCAATGAACTTGAATTACCATGACTACACCCTAATTTCACTTTAATTATCATGATAGTAATATTTAGCCAATGCATTGGATCGCTATCAGGGTGCACCATTTATAAACATATCATTGCATGTTAAGTGTGCCACATGGATCATATAACATGGAATAATTCAACATCATCATTTATTCCATGATAAAGGAATGTGTAATACATAAATAAAACTCTATAATAAATAATTATATGTTCATAAAGGTGAATACCCGTGATAGAGAAATGGGTATGGTATTCACTTACACGATGATTTTGGCGTGGGAAATCTTGGTAGCATAACAGCGTCAAATAGAAATAGTAAAATAGCTTGATGAGAGAGAAATGGGAATCTCATCATTTATACATTAAATGGATTGTAATGGGGTCATTAAAGATAATATCTAAACATATTTAATGTAATTTAGATTCATGATATTAAATAATTGGTTGAATGTAAATTAAAAGAGAGAAATGCCTTACGGAATTTCGGCATGGTAATGAGTGTACATGAGAGGATTTATTGAGAGAGAAAGAGGTATCTCATCATTCAAACATAATGAGATCACTATGGGGAAGGTGGTAAATCATAACACAACATTTTAAATTGAAAAAAAGGGTATAACAACCTAAATAAATATGGACAAAAATGACAAAGGAAGAAATCCCTTACTTGGAAGTGTGATCCTGTAGGATTGTGAGAGGATTGAAAGAGGCCTATATGGAGCTTGGGTAGCCTTAGTAGGATTATAGAGAGAGGAGGGAAGATGATTTTAAAGCTGAAAAGGTTTTTAGTTAAGATGAATGGTAGAATGAGTGGGTTTATATAAGAAATGAGAGAGAATTCTTTATGATTTATGTTTTGGACACTACACATTAAACGAATCAAAAACAAAAACCGCCACATGGTTTTAGGCCATTGTTTTTGAAAAAGTGGAGTGTAAAAAAAAATTTATAAGGAAAATGGCCAAAATTATTAAAATATTAGGCTTTCTTATGTAGAGGTGAATCACACTCTCAAGGAAATAATTTTTAAAAGTTAAACTATTTTATAAGTCTTGGAGGTTCCACTAAGGTACCATAAAATTAATAAAAAAATATAAAATCACATTACATTAAATATAAATCATATATTGGATTAAAAAAATTATATTATTTTATTACATCACTATTAGGAAATTATGATTTCATTAAACACATTATATATTTAAACATTATTTAATTTTTACCAAAAAAATCAACTCTATCAGAAAATTATGAAAAATTACACAATAGATAATTTTGACATTATGAAAACAAAAAAGATATTAATTTTATCTAAATAAATTTTTAAACATATTAATTTTTAATTCTTAAATAAAAACATGCATTTATTGGAAATTCATGGGTTTTTACAAAAATAGTTTTCTAACCTTAATAAAAATTTCAATTGTATTAATAAATAATTATATGATCATTTATAATTAATAAAAAGTAATTTTTTAATAAAATATTATTAAAATACGATTTAATTAAAAAATATATAAATTCTTCAAAATATATTTCTTAATTGAATATTAACTAAAAATGTTATTTGTGATTTAAAACCTATTTACAAAGTAACAATAATAAAATGAATGTATATTATTTATACAAACATAATGCACATAATCATAGTTATAGGGTCTTGCTAAATAACCCCTTATAACACCCATATAATACGTAAGTGTAAGGTGTGCAATGGTGACAGACTCCTGAGTCGGCTCGGATAACATCTCTCAGTTGATAATCTCTATTTACATCAACTTCTCCTATAGGTGGTTCTATTCTAGATTAACGTGTTGAAGCTCATCTTGGGATTTATCAAGAGTGAATCCTAGTGATGCTACCTTCTTTCTGAGCTTTAACAAATGGGTTTAGTATGGAGAAATTCTTTTGGATAAGTCCATTACTTCCTTAATCTGAGTACATTGGATTTGTTAAAACCCTATATTTATACTAATCATGTGATCACTATTCAATGGCTATATTATAAATGGTATCAATTCTTAATGGTATTTCAAAATCCAAAAACATAAAATCAAGGAAGTTCCTATGTTATATACCCATTTTACAAAATATGGCATTTAATTTGATCAAGTTTAATTTTCATTAATAAATTTTTAGGTTATTATAGCCTAAGTTGTTAATGTATACATGAGGTTCATTTTCATAATCATATTTTGAAATAATTTATCTACTATGTTAATTATAGTTTAATAATATTAATATTTTCTATTTGTGTATATATCACTATGAAAGAAAATTTATCAATTAGTCATCATGTCACATATATACAAAAACTATTAATGGAAGAAAATAGAATTTTAAAAAAAAAATACACCAAGTAGCTGAAGAGTTTGAAAAGAAAATAACAGACGATATTATATTCATAATACGTAAAATTCTGGTGTAAAACATTATAATATGTTCAAATAAAATATAGTTCATTTATTTCCATTACTCATTCCTTAAATAATTTTTAAGAATCGTATGATTATCAAGAAAATAAATTTAGATACTCTAAAGATATATTTATTTAGTCTTATGCATGGATATCTAATAAATTGACCACACATGACTTCCCTTATGAATTTTTAATAAAATATATTAACCATTTTAAAAATAAATTTCTCATTATATGTTTTATCTTATATTTTAAAAAGTTATTTTTATTAGGTGATGTTAATTTGTGTCTAAAACCATTAAATGAGGATGGTTAGTGAATATAAGATGCATATAGATTACTACTAATAGATAAGTATTAGGTTATATATAATAACCATTCAATATAAAAGAATATATATATGTATTAATTATTTTTAACCTTATTTTTTTATGTTAGGAATATTTTACTCAAAAAATTGTCGTTAGCACATTATTAAATTTATGAAATATATCATTTTCCATCCACAAACTAGAATCCTTAAAGTGGTATTTATGATGGTAAGTACAATTTCATTTATATATTTATTAATCTCTTGTTTATCCATATTTATCAGTTTTATTTGGACTATCGACAGTACACATATTCAAAAGAAGATGTGTATTTTTTAGAATTGAGTTTGTAGCTTTCATGTTGTTAAAATGTTTATAGACACCATGAAGAGGTGATTTCCTATTACATTTTTGTTTTTGTATCTCATATAGATAATAAAAGTTAGTTTATATTAATCTTATTTATTTAATTTTATTATCATATTATGTTAGATTAATGGGGATAAACTATATTTTCACAAAGTTTCTATCTTAGTTGGATTAACATAGAATATATGGAATATTGTTTTAGGAATAGATTATTTAGTAAAATTATTGATGTGATATTGATAATCCACATTATTTCAAAATTTGAATGATTTTTGTATTTAAGATCTTTTCTAAAATGTGATAGAGATATTAATACTGAATATCTTATTAGATTAAAATAATATAAATATAATATAGATTCTTATTAGGTACTTTATGATTGTAAAATTCTTATAATATTTGAGGGTACATTTTATTGGATTTTTATTTTAACAAATATTCTATATATTAGTGAGTACTAGGAATTTATGGGACAATATGAATAGAAATTATCGGTAATAGAAATTAAAATTTTCATATAGACATGTGGGAATACATAAATAACTAATATTATAAATGAATGTGTTCTAGAGAAAACTAGAGTGACTCTAATTGAACAGAAGATGAAAATAATCTCTATTAAGATGGTTTATACGTGTTTGATAAAGAGTGAGGGGTGCACCAATTATCATTAAATATTAAAGAAAAATTAACTTGAGAAAAGGAGTATAGTTATATCTAATGGGAAATTTCAATTCATAACATGTTTTAGAAACTCAGAACTACGAAAAACTCTATGATTATCTTGATACATTAATAAGAATATAAATATTTCATTTTTGGAATGTGTGAATTTTCCATAAATTAATACAACACACAGTGGGGATGATAATACAAAATATATGTTTTATCATTTAAAATTTTCCTTTTTGTTCAAAACGCACATCACATACTAAGAAATAAGCACACACACTCATATATTCTTGATAATTTAAGAAATATTTGATAATTCATTTATAACATGATATAATTAACCTCACATACATTTGACACATGATATGTCTTTATTGATTGAATCCACCTTTTCTAGTTTATAAGATGAAAATTTACTTTAAAACATGTTTCACATATTGAAAATTGGTAAAATGAACTCATTTTACCTTTATACTTTAAGAAATAACTATTATTAATTTTTAACATAAATGAATCAACCACAAATAAATCTATCACATTATGAGGTTTCTATGACTAAATGTTTCTTTTTTTAGTATAAATGTAACATTTTAGTTCATTACACACATCAAATAGTGGGAATAATAATATAAACACAAATTTTATTGGTACTTTGAAAACAAATAAATAATAAATTTTTGATGTGTTGGAATTAACCTCATGTAAATCTGATACAAGATCATGATAGATTGATTTAAAGTTCTTATTTTAAATTTAAAAATGACATTTTAGTTAGAAAAACACATCAAATTATCCAAAATAAGAAAACACAATCATATTTTCATTATAATTTAGGATAATAATCAATGATTCATTGTTGACATGTAGGAAAAAAACTCATGTCAATATGATACACGGTGTGACCAGTATAACTTAAATTGTGTGTTTTCAATATAAAAATAAAATTTTAGTTCAGAATGAATGTGATAGATTCAAAATAAGAAAATATTATAAAATTGAAATCATTTCAATCTAAGACATGGTGTGTCCAAATTGACATAAAGTTCATGTTTTATGTTTAAAAGTGTCATTTTAGTTCAAAATAAATGTAACAGACTCAAAACCATTAAAATACACCAAAAAATTTTTTGATTACTTAAAAAATGATACTTTATTCAATTTTTATTTATGGGAATCAATCAAATTTCAATATAGCACATGGTGTTTCCCAAATAACTCAAATAGTAAGCATTAAGAAAAAAATGTACATTTTATTTCACATTGAAAATCACATAGTCAAAACTAAAAAAATGTAATTATATTGTCTTAAAATTTTAATAGTAATCCATGATTAATTTGGGATATATATTTTTTAACCTCACATCAATCTACCAAATGGTGTGTCTGGATTGATTTAAATCCCATGTTTTTAGTTTAAAACTGAAATTTTATATTAAAACATGTGTCACATGCTAAAAATGAAGAATATATGGTTTAATTGTATTTATAATTTAGGATAATGATCCATGATTAATTTTTAAGTTGTATAAATTAAACTCACATCAATCTCACACAAAGTACATATGAATTTATTAAATATACATGTTTTCATCCTAAAAGAGACATTTTATTATAAAACATGTATCACATACTAAAAACTAATAAAATGAAAATTAATTGAATTGATACAATATTAAAATGAAACTTTATTTTTTTTTTATGTGTATTAATTATCCTCACATCAATTTGAAACATTTTGGGGAAGATATGATAGAACGTGAATGTTTTCATTTAAAAGTGACATTTTCATTAAACAAATCATTGCAAAGTAAGAACTAAGAAAACATGATTAATGTTATGAATCCCATGTTGTCATAGGTTGAGAAACAAGGGAAATTTAAATATTTTTTCTATAAAGTGTTAATGTAAAAATTTTAATTTCCATTATTATATGATCTTGGATAATATTTCTAACCACTCTATTGGTCTCAAAATAGTGTCTTTACCCTAGGATAAGAGTTTGGTGGAAATCAAAGCCCTTTGAATTTTCACGTGAAATTTAATCTTTAATTAATTAAATATGTATTTATTATTATATTTTTTTCAATTTTATATTTTAAATTGAGTGTAATTATGAGATTATATATCCATATTTGAGTTCAAAACTTGGGTTTTACCGAAGAGATACATTACCTCACGTTGGGCATTGAGGCCACAACGAAGACCTTTTCATTTTTTTCATTTTTCCCCTTTTTAAATTCCCAATTTTTACTTTGTGATCCCATGAATTGACCTAGTGGGTCATTTTCATGTGGCTGAGATAGGATAGGGAGAGAATTTTTTCAAAGAGGAGGTGTTGTTGGGGGGGTTTCCAAGGCCCGGATCAGAGTGTGGCAACTACGGGTGGTAGATTCGGTGTGAAGAATCAGTGGTTTTCACCTTTATGGTGGCATATTTCAAGGATTCACCAAAAATAACCATATCTAAGGTGTTTTATGTTTTAAATCCCTATATGGTTTTTTGGGGGCCTCTTGGGGGTTGATCTGTGACTCCTTGGGAGAAATCGGGGGTTTCGAGGGTATTTTGGGGGCTTCCCATTCGGAGGAAACCCAAGTACATGGCCTATGGTTCAAAGAACACATGTCGTATGTTGTTAAAATTTGGATAAGATAAGGTTTTATAAGAACACAATTGTTAATTTATGTACATATTGTGTAGGGGTACATGAGGTGACATATATTAGGGAAGTACACGATGTGTACTATAGGTAGGCACCGTGTAGTAGGCCATAGCCATGTAGACATATACATGGGAAGATACCCCATATAATTGGAACATGAATTTTAATTAGTATAAAATTACAACCAATGTACACCATTTCCATTTAGTAGTATATGGGAAACCTTTAGTTTTCTATGGCCTTGTAAAAGTAAACAGATAGGTGCACCTTTCAGAGTACACACCACATACTCTAAAGTACACATGGTGTAATTTTTCCACTAAGGGGTTTTTGGGTGCTTTGGGACCCCAAGTCAGAATTAGACTTCTGAGTTGTCCATTCTGAACATTTTTTTTATATAGATCATGATAGTGGAATTCCTATTGCATTTTGATACAATATGGATAGTTTTTTTAAGGGAAAGAATTTGTAAGTGGGTCTCTTATAGGTTTGGATCCAAACTCCTCCCTGGGGGTTGGGTTTTGAGAAGTGAGGCCCATGTGAGGGTTGAGATCTCGGTGATCAACCTAGCTCCAGTATTACAAGATGAATTGTTTTGAGGTTATTTGGATGGATTTTATAATATGGGGCCATGTTTTATCCTTCAAGAGATCTCGGGTGGTCCCTGTGGGATGAGACTGGATATACGGGGTTATAGTTGATGAGGTTTAGCTTTTGTGTTTGAGTATCAGAGTTTTTGTTGCCTTTGGGTTGGGTTTTCACCATGGGATGGTGGTTATAGTTGGGAGCTATTGAGACGATGTTGAGATGAGTCTGAGGGACTCTTGATGAGGGCCTTGTGGGATTATTACTGATTGAGTGATTCGTGGTTACCATGGTTGGTTATTGAGGATGCATATGTGTGATGGTGTTGTTTGGATTCCCTTATGGTTGAGTTCGTACCCATGGATGGGTTGTTTTCTGATATGAATATTTGATGGTATTTCATTGAAATATTTACCCCGAGGGTTCATTAGTACTGAGGATCCCGGTTGGGTCCTAACAATGAGGTGGTCACGATGACTATTTTGAATTCCCTTTATAGGTGTTCATTTCCTTTGGATTCCCCTTTACATGCATTGTAGTCCAAAGATCAGTTGGAGGCCTCTGAGGGACGTTTGGGTGTTTCTGAACTAGTAGTGTCATGTGCATCTAGATGAGGTAGTGGAACACCGCATAGGGTTTCCTACACATGTTTTGTTCTCTGGGACATTTGAGGATGTTTCTATATCCATAGAACAGGAGCTTGAGTGCAGTAGGGGAGCCTCTAATCAGATGCCACTTTGTCTTGTGACCTAAGGGTCCATCAGAGCCCCACATTTGGTTTTTCATTGAGGTGGGTCAATGAGATATTGTGGTGGATATTTTTTGGATGTTGTGATATAGGGTGTTGGGAGATTCCACGTTATCTCTAGAAAAGATTAGATCATTGCTACTAGTTCAGCTATTTGGACGATGATATCGAAGTTAGATCCTCCCATGTTTAGATGTTCATTGGTCATAGTGTTCAACGTTGTTTATGAAATATATTTTGGTCTGAGGAGGGGACCCATAGGATATCATGGATAGGGAATTGGCATAGTGTTTTTATCTAGTTCTCTCCTTAATTGGATGGTTTTTTTGGATGAGATTAGTAATATAATGGGTGATCTGAATGAGTGAAACCCCTGTTAAGTTTAGCATGTCACCCTGACTAGAGTGTATTTTGGCTTGTAAGGTGTCTAGGAACTCATAGAGTGGGTTTTGTGTACTATGGATTCACTACACCAAAATCTAACATTATCAGCGGTTTATAAAACCACAGATGAATGTTTTTTAGATAATTTAGCACTGATTTATTTAAAATTGCCACTAAATATTTTTATTTTTTGGAAAATCATGTCACTTCTTCCCCGACCACTCGAAGCCTCACCCCCGACCCCACAAAGCCCTATGAACTGTCATCATCGTTGATCCCATCCCTCACTATCGATCCCATCCCTCACCACTAATCTAGACACTCTCTGCCCATTGACATCAGTTTGATCCTCACCGACCTCCCTGAAGGTCCACACCCCCCTAAATTCCCAAATACCTACTCAACCCATCGACTCCTCATCACCAATACTGACCATGGGTGTCAATATTTTTTGATGGAGATGATGTTTATAGTGTTTCATTTTATTTTCTACCTCTTATAAGTTGATGTTACTATGAAATTTTATCGTTTAATAATTGTAAGCATGTGTTTACATTCTAAATTCCATTTTTATGAAATTATGATTATTTTTTATAGACTAATGGTTTTTAAAAATACTTCTTGAAATTTTTAGGTTTTAATAATGGATTTTTTCACATTAATGTCGTGTTTTAATTTCATAAATCAAATTTTTTATTATGCTAATATTCTTTTGAAATAACTTATTTCCTTTCCAAATGTTTATCATGTTTTGAAATGGTGTTTGACCCGACTATGTTTTTTAATGTCTGAAAACTGGGTTTTAAATAAAATTTGATTTGGAATTGATGTTTTGACATCTAAATGATTTAAAAATATTTGTTTTAATGTATTTAAAAGTGGTATTTTAAATATTTACATGGTTTAAAATATCTAAATTGTCTTGTTAGCTTGTTTTAAAGGGTTTGATAGATGTGGTTGTCCCTTTTTCCTTGTTTTTAATTTTAAATAAAAATAACCTTGTTGAAGTGTATATTTGAAACATTTTAAATGAAATTGTTTATTTTTTTGGACCTATTAAAACGTTTCAAGTCATTTTCATGTTATTTTTGATGGAAATGAAGGTCATTGGCCCTCATTTGTTTTTTCAAAGAAGAGAACGCTTATGTAAGGGTGACATTGAATTTTTTTTAATTCATTGTTGTTGTCCATCATTTTCTATATTGTTTTTGGTAATTATTTTATGAAAAATGGATTTTTTTCATTCCAAGAAATGTTTTGGTGTAAAAGGACTATTAAGAACATTGGTTTTTAAATAGTGTATGTGGAAGGAAATCCTTGATTCTGCCTTTCTCATTTTCCACTAGTGTGGGTTTGTGATAAATATGTGATACTTTTTCCTCCCCATGAATGAGAATGTGATACTTATACAATGAGTTTATGTTATCCATGTATAGGGTACTACATCATTGGGTGTTAGTCTGGAGTGTAGTTATGGTTATTCCTCAAGTGTTAAAATTGTCCCATTTTCACTATGCCTTAGTTCCACAACTGGTCATGAGAAACCAAGTACTAATTAGATGGGCTAACTTATTTCTCTAGTTGGTTCACATGAAACTAGTTTCAAACAAGTCATTTCAGGAATATGGTCAAGGTTGGGAGTTTTTATCACAAGGCTTGTATGGGAAACATGGTTTTCTTTTATATATGTAGAATAAGATGATAGATAGATAGTTTAGGTGGTTATACCCATATATGATTAACTTCATATCATAATAGTATTCCTAGGGTAGATCCCTGAACAGATTCAATTAGATGGATAATTAGGTATTTAATGGTGTTTTACCTCGAGTTATAATATATCATTTCCCCTGATTTCTTCATTATGGAATATTTATTGTTTATATTGTATTATATGGTTAATAAGTGATTTATGGGAGTTTTATATAGTGCTATATTATATCATTTACCTTGATTTATTCATTATGGAATCTTTCTTTTTTATATTGTATTTTTATATTCCTTATGTAAATGTTTTTCTAACCCTTACATGGAATTTATAGTTTATGTGTTACCATTAAATGTGTACCTTTATACCCCTATGTATGCTTGGTATTCATGGTTTTACCCTTATGTAAGCTCTAAAAAAATTTAAAAAAGTGTTTCTTACCTTTATGAATTTGATTCTTACATTTTCACAAGTGTTTCTTACATTTACACAAGTGTTGCTTACCTCTATGCAAGTTCTAAGATACCATTATTGGGCATGAAAAAAAATTTAAGTTACCCTTTTGTAGTGAACTAAATTCCTTTAAATAGTGTATGAAAGTTTTTTTACGTGTGCTTTATAAAATGAGAATTACCCACATGTAACTTCTGAGTGCCTTTATATATCTTTTTTAGTTACCTTTACACTACTAGTTTAAGTAAAAGTTTAGAATTTCAAAACATTAGAAGTTACCCTTATGCAATGATTATAATTTATTCTTATCCATACATAGAATTATAATTTCCTTATATACAGTATGTGCAAAATCAATCCTATCTTTATATGAGTTGTATATTTTAATGGTGACCTTTATGAAAATTATAAAAATAATGAGGTACCCTTATGTAGTATTTGAAAAAATTATTTTACCATTACATGGGCAATATAGGTATAAAAATTCCCTATTATATTTAAGTATTAGAGTATATCAATTCATTGAATAGTAGAAATCCATTTCCACTGGAAAAAGATAGAAGGAATGAAATATATTAATTATATTTGAATTTGAGCATGATACATTAAATAGTAATATGTTTCTATTTTAATTTCCGACTTTTGGGTTTTTGAATGTATGTTAAAGAATTTGGAAACACCCATGTATAGAATATTCAATGGATTTCTGAACAATGTTACCCATTTGTGTTTTAAGTATAAATAGAATTTAAAGAAAGAAGTTTATAAAGAATAAGAAATACATTTTGAACTTCCAGGATTCAATATAATGATTTGTGGAGGCATTTCTTGTTTCCCTATATTTCCTTGTTCTGTATCAATTCAAGCGTTGTCAAAGTTCAATACTCTACACAAGTTTCTTAATCTTCATATTCTAAAAATCCAAATAGTTTTATTATTTTTCAAAAGTGTCTATAATTTTTATTTCATGGATGGATATATGTAAATTTAAAAGGTTGTGTATTGTTATTTAAAAATATTCATATTTTTTCAACTAGTATATATGAATCACTTTTCCAATTTAGTAATAGTTATGAGTTTTAATTTTTCCATAATTTATAGGCACATTGTGATATATATGGAAAAAATATAGATCACATTACCAAAGAACACACATTAGTATGCTAAGGGTTTGGAAGAGTTTTTAGATTTTTCAATATCCAATCGATCTGTTTATGGGAGAATAAGATGTCCATGTCTGAAATGTTAATTTAGAAGACGGTTGAAAAGAGATGAAGATTATGAAAACTTGATATTGAAGAAATTCCTTGTTCATTATTTGTGTTGAATTTAGTATGGAGAATCCAACCTTTCATAATTGTTGATCATTGATGTCAATCCACAGAATGAGCTCCCAAATTTTTTGATAATGTAAAATAAAATGAAATATCTTATAAATGATGAATTTGGCATTGAAAGACAAAAAAATCAATATAAAATCATATCAGAACAACATGTTAAGGGTACTGCAAATAGCAGTGTGATAAGTGATGTTTTTTAGGCTGTATGGGAAACCAAAACAATATTATAACATATCATTGGATCTTCCTCTTGATTCTGTGGAGACTAATGTAAGAGATAACTTCAATGAGAAGATAGATGTGTTTCACGGTTTAATTAATGATGGAAATCAAGATATTTAGAGAGGATGTTTGAAATATTCAAAAAAAAAATCTTCTGAAGTTGTACCATATCTAATGCCTGTGTTGAAGTACAAATAAGGTGATGTCCATGATATTGGGATTGTTGTGTGATTCATTTCATGAAGAAAAAATCCCTGATTATTTTTATGATATGAAAAAAGTTGTTGACAATCTTTGTCTAAATTATAAAAAAAATACATGTTTGTCCCAATGATTGTATTCTTTATTGGGGATAGGATTCAAGAAGACAAGATTGGAAAACATTTTTTTCTTCTAGATCAAAGTCTATTGGTGATTTTGGATGTTTGAATCATCATAATACCATGAAAAAGAAGAAAAGGAACACACCTGAAAATGTGTTGTGTTTCATTCCTTTAATGAATCGATTGCAAAGATTATTCATGTCATAAAAAACTGTCAAACACATGAAATGGAATTCTGTAGATAATAATAATGATGGGTTAATGGGACATCCAAGAGATTCAAAATAATGGAATACATTTGATTCATTAAATCCATATTTCTCAAGTGATCATAGGAATTTTCAATTGGGATTGGATGTCGATGGGTTCAACCCATTTGGGACTTTGAGTACCAGTTATAGCATTTGGATGATTTTTTTGATCCCTTACAATCTGCCTCTATGGATGTGTATGGAATAAAAATCCTTTATAATTTAGATGATTATTCCTGGAAAGAAAATTCCTAGAAATAATATTTATGCACACTTGCAGCCTTTAATTGAATAATTATAAGAGTTATAGAGCAACAGTGTTGAGACATATAATGCGTCTTCTAGAAAAATGTTCAAAATACATGCTTCTCTAATGTGGACCATTACTGATTTCCATGGACATGGGAATTTATCTGGTTGAAACACTTACATGGGTTTTGGATTGTCCTATTAGTAATGTTGATTTTGATCCCGAACAAAAACCTCATTGTAGAAAATGGTGCTTCTTGTGTGATCGAAAATTTCTCGACGCATCTCACAGATTTCAGCTAAACAAGTAATAATTCAATAGATTCACTAATCGTAGACTACCGCAAAAGTTGATATAATGTTCTCATATTGTAACATCCCAAGAAAATTAAGAATAAAACATTTTCATATTTATTAATATTTTTTATTTGAATATTAATTTTATTTTAAAAGTGATTCTATGTTCCATAGCATACCTGATACGCCACAATAGGTTTCATTGAAATCTTATGCCGTACACAACGTTGGGTTATATTGAAAAATAATAATATAATATTATTTTAAATGGTAGTTAACATCAAGCCCTTATATTGGCGGGAATTGACAGAACTAACAACAATATGAATATACATGTTTTTAAATGTTTTTAAATGTTTTTAATTGTTTTTACAATTATCCAATAAATTTTAGAGTCTTAAATTAAGAAAGAATCTGATTTTAAGCATAAATACTCTAATATTCATTTAATGGTCAATTTACCGCCTTTTGATGGAGAACCCTCGTTAAATCATGTTTTGGTTACTTTTATATTTACTATTTAAAAAATAAAATTCTTCTTTAGAATCGAGATATCAAAATTTACATTGGTTAATGTTTTGGTATTTTTCTTATAAAATTCATTTTTTAATGAATGGTGAAAAATACTGTATTTTAATTCAAAACTGCCTTTTAATCTAATTTATTTATAAGGATAGATTATATTTTTAATTTTTTTAAAAGTTTAATTATATTATGTTTTTACTATTTAATCTAATTTTGGTCATTGGAAGTAATTTCACATTGAATTGGTCATAAATAAGTGTTAATCTTTTGATCGTTATTATTTCATAAAAACACGCTTTTTGTTATGAAAGAGGAATTAATTTTTAATTAATTTGTTCCACTTATGTGTTTTGAATTTGGAAAATTGGATTCCATATTAGGAATCAGGAGATCCAAATTTTTTAATTAGATAAATTTTATTTTTTAGAAATTATGAATATTTACTTTAGTAAATATTTTATTTACCATGGTTAAAGGGTAAATCTGGTAAATAAGGGTATCAAAATATTATTATAATAATATAAAATTACCCAATATGTGTTTTAATCCACTTTTTGATACATTTGCGACCATGGTCATCCGTGTTTCGATTTTGGGACCCCATGGTGCTAATTTGGAGTGATAATGACACATTATATTAATTAATTTAAAGTAGAGACAAAAATGACACCAACATATATCTTTTAGTAAATAAATTCTTACATGAGGTTATATAAGTTATCTATTCAACTATAAATATTAATTTGAAAGATAAAAATATTTTCTACATTATAATATTTTTTTTTATAATTTTTAGACATCATATAAATAAAATTATTTATGAAACAATAATGATGGAGTGTTTACCTCATTAATGAATGATTTAAATAAATAAGATTATAAAGATTAAAATAATATCCATAACCTGGAAAATTATTATTGGATTATTTTTTTAGAACATGAGTCATCTTATCTTAGACTATAATGAGTTTTAGACGTTTTGAAACTGAAAATCATTATATATTATAAAAATATTTTCACACTTTCTTAAAGAGCCCCTCCTCCCCTCTTATAAAAAGCCCTCACTTCTAACACATTCTTCACACTTCTAAATCCACTTGGATCATCCAAACTCTACCCCATTAATTTTCCTAGATCCCTATCCTCCTCCTATAAGACTTCCCCTAGTCATAAGTTATTTCAAGTATATCTTGTGGTTCAATCCAAAGGGGCATACCCGATTTAAAGGTAACGTCTTCTATTAAGTTATTTTGTTTTATTTTCCTTCTCCAACCCCATTAACTCTTTTTATTCCTTTATTTTATGGAAGAACTAGTATCCTAAATATAATAGATTTTTTTATGAGAATTATTCTAACTACACTTACACACACTTCCATCTAATGGGTAATGAACATATTATTTCTGTGGATGGCAAACTAACGCATCACGGAATGATGATTGTTCGATATTATCCTACCACATATTATGGTGGCCATTAAGATGAAAATATATTTATATGTGATATATATTATATTTATATTATTTCTAAGCTTCTTTATTTTTCATTTATTGAATACCTTTATGGTTTCCATATTGGGTAAATATAATAATGTCATTTGAGAAAGTGCAGACTACCGCCCCCTCAACGTGATATGACTCATTCATTCCATAAATGGAATGTATAAAAGATAGAGTTAATGAAATTATATAAGATATTATATATTATATTATACTATAATTATAATATACCTATTTATCATTAAGTTTTTGATCCATTAAATACGAAATTGAAATGAAAGTAGCCTTCATTCATACGTACGACTTACCATCTCCATGAACGATGCATTTTATTTATTACCTTCAAATGTCATGTACTATTATGAATACATATATATACTGGATATATATGATATATTTGATGTCTAAATCATGAATATCATTCTGGATATAATGGAATTTTAACCACATGGACAATTTATAATTATATCATGTTCATTTTTAACTCAAGTTCTGAACATCGAAAAAATGTCTGGAATGAAATAAAATAATTAACTAATTGTTATAGAAAGGTAATAATTTATATAAAAGGAATAATAAAACTGAAATAGGATATTAATCAAGTAGAAATTATCTTTTGTTTATTATTCAGAAGTTTAAAGAACGTTCGACTCAAGTCAGACATGAAGTAAGTGACTTCATCTCAATCTCCTTTCATTGAGGAATATTTTGTTTTATACATGACATTTTGTTATACGGTGTATAAAACATTTGAATTATAATTTCATTCAAAAGGAATATTTTTCTTCGAATTGTTTTACTAAACAAAAAAATGAATGATTCTTTTTAACGTAAGCGGTGAAAACGACCTTTCCACCATCACGAGTATTATTTGATCTATAGCTTCCTTAACAAGATGTAATTTTTTTAAAAGAAAAGTAAATACCATATACTCTTTTACATGTTTTGGTATTGAAAATGGTTTTGATAATGTATTTTTATGAAAATATATTTAAATGATGTGGAAATTTTATCTTTATTTTATGTTTGTTTTATGTGTTATGAATATGTTATTCTTCTTGGGAATTTTTTACGTATATGGGTGGTTCCATGATAAAACTAGGGTGGGTGAGTCCGAGATAGATCTACAATAAATTGGGTAATGTGGTGGAGGTAAACATGAATGTTTCTCCTAAGATATTTAGAGAATCTACTGTGATGGGTATTCCAAATGTAACTCCCTACATAGATATGAAAGGTACAATGTAAGTATGATATATATGCCACAAGTTACCATAATGATTTATGATTTAACTGTACTATTCATACATCTTATGATTTCATGAGGTAGGAGCTTATTCTTGTTATTTATTGATAGACTAATGTTATCCTTCTTTATCTTATAACCCTTATAGAACTTTTTATGCTCAGCCCAAGTTTTGAAATGTTTTTCCCAAGCCTTGAAGATGAATGGGGTCAAATATGGGATCAAGGAAAAGTCATGATGTATAAAAAAGGGAGCTGAACATGACCCTTTTTCTCAAGAGTTTTTATTTTATTAAAAAATAGAAATTGAGTAGAATTTTCTACTTTGTAATTTTTGAGATGTAATGTAATAGTTATGGAATAATTCTCTAAAACTCTAAACCTGAAAGGATCCTCAATTTGAATTATTCATTTAATTCAAGATTATGAAATGTTTTAAGGTTGGGTCCTTATAGTTCGTATCAGATGTCAATTTTGACAACTTTGGGATTTAGAATATTGTTAAATTAATGTACATAAATTAATTTATGTAATGATTTATATGATATACCATTTATAAATTAGCATGTTGCTTCAGATAAGATATTTCTGTGTTCAGAATGTTTTTCCGCAAAAGAAATAGAGAATCTAAAATGGGATGACATCAAGAGGAAGACAACCTTCCAAATCAGAAACTTAAGATGGTCAGAATTAGAACAGAACAGTTTGTAACAGTGATGGCACAGTTGAATCAAGCTATAAATCGTGGTGGTATCCATGCATGAGATCATCCAAATCCACCACAATGGGACAAGACTATAGTGGAGAATTTCATGAGTTAGTATCCTCCATCATTCAGAGGATCATCTGACCATGTGCTAGCTGAAGGGTGGATTAAATCACTAAAAAATATTTTTTCTTCTATAGGGTGTTCAGAACATCAAAAGGTTAGTCTCCTTTGTAAATACCCATAAATTTCAAGGGAAATTGTTTTCTTAATTTTCTTTGGGATTTAAAAAGAACGTAGTTTTTGACGGCACCTAATTCTGAGGCCCGGTGTGCCCAGAATCGTTTTCCGAAGTTTGGCTCGGGTACGTTCAGTGAACGAACGAGGGGGTTTTCCTAACTTTTGAACCGGTGCTCAGAATCGAATTCTGAGGGAACCGATGGAATCGCATCACCGGTAATTGCTTAATAACACCTTTTCCGAAGTTGGGTATGCTCGGGTGAGGTTTTTAAATTTTTGGGTTAACTAGAGAATAAAATAAAATAATGTGCAACATATTTTATTTTTATTCTAAGTAGTGTTAATCTAAGCATGGCAGTTGGAGTGGGACCCACTGATATCCTAACTCCTAGGTAGGATATTAGTGAGGTGGGGCCCACACAAGCCCCACCCCTTTATTTCCTTTTACCTTCCACGTTCATTAAACGTGGTAACTCACCCGCACCACCCTCTTAAATTCCAAGTCAACTCTCACGTTTAATAGAATTATTAAATGCCTCTTTAATTGGGAAACGCTCGATAATTAAAGCGTGATCTGTTTTTGAATTTCAAAAAAATAGTTGGCGTGGGAAATAAAATAAGGCAAGGCCTTATTTTATTATAGTTGTTGTGTCGTGTGAGAGATTTGGGGGAGGAATTACTCAAAGCCTTGAATCTTCATCTTCTTCGTTGGAGAACACAAAGAACGACAAAGAACGTCGGCCTCCGATGGAAGACGATGAAGAATTCTAGTTCCCCGGAGATCGACGACGCGGCGCTGTGTACTGCGATGCCGATGATCCTCTTCCGCGATACTGATGATCCTCCTTCCACCACACCGGTGATCCTCTTCCACGACGCCGTCTCCCGCGACGTCTTTTCCCGTGACGATCTTCGTTCATCAACACCTTGAAGTAGGGAGTTTTTGTTCAATTAAATCTATGTGAATTATATCCTAGACATGTGTTTAATTGTTGGAAGTCATTTTAACCGCTAATGCGGTGGGTGCGGACCAACGAACAAGTCTGAACCCACCGTTTCTTTATTCTTGGTGTGCGGATTGATCGACGGCGACGAAGCAGGCCGCAAAGGCATTTTGAGGTCTTTGCAGTGATGAGTCGGTCCTAGGAGGACCTCTGGAGAAGACAGCAGGCAAAACAGACCACCGGAGTGCGTCTGGTGGTCCGCGGAAGACCCCGCTGGTGCGCCACGCTGGCACGGCGGTGCCGGCAGCCGGAGGCGGCGGCCCGCACCGGCCGGCCGCCAGGAAGCGGCGGTGCCCGGCGCACTGCCGGGAAGGGCCGTCGCGGCTGAAGCTACGGCGTCGGGCCATGCCTGTTGGAAAGGAGCAGCCCCCACGTGGGGGTTGCGGCTCCAATCAAGGGGCAGGGCCCCCTTTGCGTGGCCGCTCGGCCCACACCGAGCCGACCCCGCTCGGCCAGCGCCGAGCCGCCCCGGGCCAGACCGCCCGCACCGGGCCGGGCAGCCCAGGTCGGGCCGGGCCTCGCCTACCGGGCCAGGCCACGCCCTAATGGGCCAGACACGGACCCGGTTCGGGTCGACCCGGTTCGGGCCGACCCAGGGGAGGGTTGGGTCGGGTCAATCCGGGCCCAGACCCCCCATTTTCAGACCACTTCCGGTGTGTTGCCCATAACTTGGGATGCGTACCTCCGATTGAGGCACCGTCAGTTGCGTAGAGATCCGCGGATCGATACGTTCGTTTCAGTATATTACACTCAAGGTTTCAGAGAACTTTGGGTAATGTCGGGTTAAATCGAACACGAAACCAACCGGGCCCTCGGAGCGGAAACACTTATAACTTGAGCTCCGAACGTCCGATTGACGTGTCGTCGACCTTGTTGGATTCCTCTTAGTGAGATGGACCTTTTGGATTACTCTGCTCAGGGTTTGGACACAGTTGGAGTGTGTTCGGGTTGGTTTTGACTTAAAAATAAACCGGGTCCCTGGAACGAAAAGGCCAATAAGTCTCAGACCAGGCGTCTGATTGACGCGTCGTCTGTCACGTTGAGTTCCTCTTGTCGAGACGAAACTTTGAAATTCATCAACTCCAGACTACGTGTCCGTTGATGTATCGACCCCTTGGCTCATGGAGCGGACCCTCCCGAAACGAGCATGCTGTGTGCAGGAACCCTAGAGATGGCTGCGACTGTGAAGACTGCACTAAAATCCTATGTGGGTTCGGCAGCGATGAAGATCGTACTGAAATCCTATGTGGTTTCGACGGGGATGAAGACTGTACTGAAATCCTATGTGGGTTCGGCAGCGATGAAGACCGTACTAAAATCCCATGTGGGTTCGACAGGGATGAAGACTGCACTGAAATCCTATGTGGGTTCGGCTGTGATGAAGACCGTACTGAAATCCTATGTGGGTTCGACAGAGATGAAGACTGCACAGAAATCCTATGTGGGTTCGGCAGCGATGAAGACCGTAATGAAATCCTTTATGGGTTTCACAGCAGTTACTACTATTCTTGTATCCTATGTGGGTCTGGTAGTGTCTGACTCTGTTCTTGCTATCCTATGTGGGTCTGGCAGAGTAGCTGGTTTAGTACCCTACGTGGGTCCTAGCTTAGATGAATCAGTGGCTATATATGGCCATCTCTATCACCGAAGAAGTATACCTTTTTGAGCTGAGTCTTGACTTTCAATCATTATCTTCGATATGATTGACTTGATTTCCTATGTGGATTTTATTGTGCTATCCTGTGTGGACGTGATCGGACTTGGGCTCGGATGCTGGAGCCGAACTGGAATTGATGACTTAGGTGTATGTATGGGCATATACCTATGTAGTGTTGGTTGTTACTTCGTGATTGTATCTTTCATTTTTGGATTATCCTTTGTGGATTCTGGGAGACCTTCGGGGGTCTCAGGGTCCCTACTGAGTAGCGTATACTCACACCTACACGGGCTATGCCCGCACTACGTTGTGTTGGATGCAGACAACGGACAGCGCTGATCATGGTAGAGGATAGAGGAGCAGTCGGTACCTAGAGGTGGACCACTGTGCGGGACGTACACAGAGTGGATGGCTGGACTCGAGGAGCTGAGGTGGCTATCTGTACCCACCCATCAGGTGGGACTTCTATTGGATGGCTCGACATTGCTGCTTTACTTTCAGTTGTAGTACTTTCTTTCTAGGTGTATTTTACTTTCAGTTGGGTTTGTATTCTGGCCCATTTACCTTTCGCACTTACTTGTACTCTGTTTACTTAGTGTTTACTTCTGCTGGCTTACACTGTGGTGTTTGTTTACTTATAAAGGCAATGCCTTCCCCTTTTTTTCAGGATTTACGCCTTGGTGCTAGTCGTCAGCCCCTAGCCTATGGAAGGTGGGCTTGGGGTAGTCATGGCACGGGTCCCGAGGATGGGTCGTGACATTGTTGTATACCTCTTTGAAGGTGAAGTCGATCTGTGGTGGTTGATGGTGAAAAATATTAGGGATAGTGAGGAAATTGATGCTCTTGATTGGGATGAATTCAATGGTATGTTTCTTGAGAAATATTCTCCTAAGTTGGTTTATCTTAGGACGGAAAAAATTCCTGGAATTTAGGTAGGAGGATGACTCAATGGCTGCTTCTGAAGAAAAATTCAGTTGACTGGAAAGGTATGCTCCAAATATCATACATGATCTTGATAATTAATTCAACCATTTTTATTCACGATTAAAGACAAAGTATCGAAGGGATTTATCTTCTCAAGAGTATATAAGTTATGAAAAAAATTGATGTGCGGATAATGTGGAAATGGAGTTTGTCGATAATTAGGTGTTCTTTGACAAATAATAGAATAAGAGTTCAAGGTGGTAGATGAAAGGTAAGAACTCTTAAAAAAATTCTGATGGTAAGAAACATGAGTATATAGTTTGTGAAAATTGTGGTAAAAAGCATGTGGGGGAATGTATTTTGAATTTTGGTAAGTTCTACTGATGTGGTAAAATGGGACATAAGGCTCGTAATTGCACTGAAAAAGATCAGGGTAATGGTAAGACAAAATCTGATTTAAAGACATTAAAATATTTTAAGTGAAATGAAATGGTCATTATGCAAATGAGTTTTCAATGAAGAACTCAACTGAAGAAAAGTAGCTAGACTGCAAGCAGAAAGGGGTGGTGAAATCCTTTGCAACTACTTCAACAGATGTTGTGCCATCAAATTGAAGTAGTATCAGGTACACTATTTGTTTGTTATGATTATGCAAATGTGTTGTTTGATTCATTGTCTACACACTCTTTAATTTTTTAAGAATTTTTCTAGTAAATTGGGAATTCTATCTCAAGATATGAATCTTGAACATATAGTAAAAACATTGGGGGGAAATGTTGAGACCAAAAGAAAACATAAGAACCTTCTTGTCCTTGTGTGTGGAAAGAATCTACTTGCAAACCTTGTTGTTTTTCCTCTTGTAGAGTCTGATGTTATTTTGGGTATGGATTGGATTTCTGTTTATCAAGCTAATATTGACTACAAATATAAAGACGTTTATTTTAAGAAAGATTTTCAGTTTGTGTACAATAATGAACCCTTACTTTTTATAACATATCAGGAAGCTAAGAAACTAGTAAAAGATGGAAATGAAAGTTACCTTTCACATATTGTTGAAAACAAAAGGAATTGTTCAGATTATTGATGTTCCATTGGTAAATTAGTACCTTGATGTTTTTCCTAATGGGTTTCCTGGTATTATACCTGATCAAGATGTTGAATTTACTATTGACTTAGTTCCTGATGTGAAGACAATTTCAAAACCCATTATCGAATGACTCAAATTGAACTTTTAGAGTTAAAGAATCAGTTGGAGGGGTTATTAGATAAAGGTTTCATTTGACCTAGCACATCACTATGGGGTGATCCTATCTTGTTTTTTAAAAATAAATATGTTTCAATAAGACTTCACATTGATTATAGAGCAATGAATAAAATCGATGTTAAGAACATATATCCTTTGCCTCATATCGATGATTTGTTTGATCAGCTCTAGAAAGATCAGTTTTTTTCAAAGATTGATTCGAGGTTGGGGTACCATCAGTTGAAAGTAAAGGAACCTCACATTCTAAAGACGACATTTCATACTAGATATGGAAATTATGAATTTTTAGTTATGCCTTTTGGGTTAACCAATGCACCTACTGTATTCATGGATCTTATGAATAGAATTTTCTGTGAGTTTTTGGATAAATTTGTAGTTCTGTTCATTGATGATATTTTGGATTATTACAAAATTAAATAGAACCATGAATGTCATTTAAGGGTTGTCTTGGAAACCTTAAAAGAAAAGAAACTATTTGGGAAATTCAGCAAGTGTGAGTTTTGGTTATAAATTTTTTTTTCCTTGGTCACATTGTTTCAAAAAATGGCATAACTTTTGATCTTGCTAAAACCAAATTTGTTGAATAATGGTCAACACCCACAAATATAGCTGAGATTCGGAGTTTTCTTGTATTAGAGGGTTGTTACTAGAGGTTTGTTAAAAACAATTCACGGTTATCTAACCCACTAACTAAGTTTACTTGAAAAGGAGTTAAGTTCATCTGGACAAAATAATGTGATGATTGTTTTCAGGAATTGAAAAGAATATTCATGAATGCTATTGTTTTGGAACTGTCTTCCAAAAATGGAGTGTTTGTTATCTACAATGATGCTTTGTTGAAAAGACATGGTTGTGTCCAAATTTAGAATGATTAGATAATTGTTTGTGCTTCATGTCAGTTGAAACCACATGAGTTAAATTACCCTAAACATAATTTGGAATTAGCTACTATCTTTTTTTCTTTAAAAATTTGGAGGCATCATCTGTATTGAGTAAAATGTGAAATATATACTGACCACAAAAGTTTGAAGTATATATTCACTCAGAAATAATTAAACATGATATAGAGGAGATGGTTAGAATTAATCAAGGACTATGATTGCACGATCCATTACCATCTTGGAAAAGAAAATAAAGTGGCTAATCACTACGGGAAAAATGAGCAATTGCGACGGGTTATTTGCGACGGGAATAAATCCCGTCGCAAATAGTCATGTTAAAAACTTATTTGCGACGGGGGTATTTCCCCGTCGCAAATAAGGAGGCTTTTGCGACGGGATTGCTTTCCCCGTCGCAAATAGTTTTCCCGCGATGCGCGCCAAATCGCGGGAAACTTATTTGCGACGGGGAAATATTCCCGTCGCAAATAACCGGCGGCGGTAAAAGGTATTTGCGACGGGAATATTCCCCCGTCGCAAATACTATGTCGGCAGAGGATTATTTACGACGGGACCCGTCGCAAATAACTATTTACCGGTTGACCGTAATAAATGTTGGCTAAGGTATTTGCGACGGGTCCCGTCGTAAATAATACTATTTGCGACGGAAATCCCGTCGCAAATGGGCCCCTCGCAACTAATCTAACCTATAAATACCCCCATCCGTTTTTTTCATTTCATTCTCATTCCTTATCTTCTCTCTCTCTCAGAATCATATTTCTAGAGTTGAGTTTTTCTCCAGTTTAAGTTTTTTCTCCGGAGCTGATATTAAAGTTTTGAAGAACGATCAGAACAGATCAATTTTCAAGGTATTTATCTTCATTTTAATTTTTTATTTATTTTTAATTTCTTATTAGTTTCTATTATTATTAATTAGTTGTAATTTAATTATGTTTACATTGTTTTATTACTTAATAAATTTAAATTATAAGTATTGTTTATATGGTAATTAGGAATAATTAGTAATAATTTTTAGTAATTAAGAATAAATATTAATAACTAGTAATAAATACCAATAATTAGGAATAAGAACATTATTACATTATTAGTTTATTTTATTATTAATATTAAAATAATATAATTTTTTATATATATACAGTTCTTTTTTCATCTGTGTGTTTGCTGTCTTCACATGTATTATTTGTATGTGGAGATAGAAAACGCACAGATGAAAAAAGAACTGTATATAAATTAGAAAATTATATTATTTTAATATTAATAATAAAATATATTAATAATGTTATTATTTGTAATTATTGGTAATTATTTCTAATTATTGATAATTATTCATTTAATTACTAATAATTATCAATAATTAAGAATAATTAGTAATAATTACCAATAATTAACAATAATTAGTATTAATTACCTATAATTAGTATTAATTACCAATAATTAGTATTAATTACCAATAATTAGTATTAATTACCAATAATTCGTAATAATTAGGAATAATTAACAATAATTAGTAATAATTAGGAATAATTAACAATAATTAGGAATAATTAACAATAATTAGTAATAATTAGGAATAATTAGGAATAATTAGTATTAATTAGGAATAATTAGTAATAATTACCAATAATTAGTATTAATTAGGAATAATTAGTATTAATTACAAATAATTAGTATTAATTAGGAATAATTAGTATTAATTACAAATAATTAGTATTAATTAGAAATAATTAGTATTAATTACCAATAATTAGTATTAATTACCAATAATTAGTATTAATTACCAATAATTAGTATTAATTAGGAATAATTAACAATAATTAGTAATAACTAGGAATAATTAACAATAATTAGTAATAATTAGGAATAATTAGTATTAATTAGGAATAATTAGTAATAATTACCAATAATTAGTATTAATTAGGAATAATTAGTATTAATTAGGAATAATTAGTATTAATTACCAATAATTAGTATTAATTACCAATAATTAGTATTAATTACCAATAATTAGTAATAATTAGGAATAATTAAAAATAATTAGTAATAATTAGGAATAATTAACAATAATTAGTAATAATTAGGAATAATTAACAATAATTAGTAATAATTAGGAATAATTAACAATAATTAGGAATAATTAGGAATAATTAGTATTAATTAGGAATAATTAGTAATAATTACCAATAATTAGTATTAATTAGGAATAATTAGTATTAATTACCAATAATTAGTATTAATTACCAATAATTAGTATTAATTACCAATAATTAGTATTAATTACCAATAATTAGTATTAATTACCAATAATTAGTATTAATTAGGAATAATTAACAATAATTAGTAATAATTAGGAATAATTAACAATAATTAGTAATAATTAGGAATAATTAGTATTAATTAGGAATAATTAGTATTAATTAGGAATAATTAGTATTAATTAGGAATAATTAGTATTAATTAGGAATAATTAGTATTAATTACCAATAATTAGTATTAATTACCAATAATTAGTATTAATTAGGAATAATTAACAATAATTAGTAATAATTAGGAATAATTAACAATAATTAGGAATAATTAGGAATAATTAACAATAATTAGCAATAATTAGGAATAATTAACAATAATTAGGAATAATTAGG
Source organism: Viscum album (assembly GCA_963277665.1). Classification (NCBI taxonomy): domain Eukaryota; kingdom Viridiplantae; phylum Streptophyta; class Magnoliopsida; order Santalales; family Viscaceae; genus Viscum; species Viscum album. The sequence continues at coordinate 1,715,727,219 of OY728125.1, forward strand.
AATAATTAGTATTAATTAGGAATAATTAGTAATAATTACCAATAATTAGTATTAATTAGGAATAATTAGTATTAATTACCAATAATTAGTATTAATTACCAATAATTAGTATTAATTACCAATAATTAGTATTAATTACCAATAATTAGTAATAATTAGGAATAATTAACAATAATTAGTAATAATTAGGAATAATTAACAATAATTAGTAATAATTAGGAATAATTAACAATAATTAGGAATAATTAGGAATAATTAGGAATAATTAGTATTAATTAGGAATAATTAGTATTAATTAGGAATAATTAGTAATAATTACCAATAATTAGTAATAATTACCAATAATTAGTATTAATTACCAATAATTAGTATTAATTACCAATAATTAGTATTAATTACCAATAATTAGCAATAATTACCAATAATTAGTATTAATTACCAATAATTAGCAATAATTACGAATAATTAGAAATAATTACCAATAATTAGCAATAATTACGAATAATTAGAAATAATTAGCAATAATTAGAAATAATTAGCAATAATTAGAAATAATTAGCAATAATTAGAAATAATTAGCAATAATTAGAAATAATTAGCAATAATTAGTAATAATTAGGAATAATTAGGAATAAGTAGGATTAATTAGGATTAATTAGGAATAATTAGGATTAATTAGGAATAATTAGTAATAATTACCAATAATTAGTAATAATTACCAATAATTAGTAATAATTAGTAATAATGACCAATAATTGCCAATAATTACCAATAATTGCAAATAATTAGGAATAATTAGGAATAATTAGTAATAATTAGGATTACTCAGGAATACTCAGGAATACTCACGAATACTCACGAATACTCACGAATACTCACGAATAATCACGAATACTCACGAATAATCACGAATACTCACGAATACTCACGAATAATCAGGAATACTCAGGAATACTCAGGAATACTCAAGAACACTTAGCAAAAAAAATTATATTATCAATATTTATGAAAAAAATATTAATATTATTAAAATAATAAAAATTTATAAAATATTAAATTATCAATATTTACAACAGATTTTGCTCTATTCTTAACATGTTCAAATCTTAAAGGGTCGCTAATTGTCAGGTCATGCGCAATAAAAAGTTTCTGTCAGCCATGTCCAATGTAAACTCTATAATTGTCCTTGCATGGTCGATCACCTCAAAAGTAATGTTGCAATCAGACAAACCAAGTCATTCCCTTCTTATCTATAAGAATCATCTCACATGAACCTTTACATAGACCATTCTTCCTTGAAAATTTAATGGAAAAATAATGATATCCCCTCAAATTTTTAAGGAAGAATGATCTATGTAAAGGTTCATGTGAGATAATTCTTATAGTTAAGAAGGGAATGACTTGGTTTGTCTGATTGCAACATTACTTGCGAAGTGATCAACCATGCAAGGACAATTATAGAGTTTACATTAGACATGGCTGACACAAACTTTTTATTGCGCATGACCTGACAATTGACGACCCTTTAAGATTTGAACATGTTAATAATAGAACAAAGTTTGTTCTGAATATTGATAATTTTAATATTTTTTAATTTTTTTTGTTATTTTAATAATATTAATATTGTTTTTTCGTAAATATTGATAATATTTTTTTTATTACTAATAATTAGTAAACGAAATCTGCTTGGATAATGAAGGGAAAATTTATAACCATCTCCACAACGATGATTATCAAATTTCCTTTCATTATTCAAGCAGTTTTCCTTTTGCTAAGTATTGCTAAGTATTGCTAAGTATTGCTAAATTAGTAATAAATAGTAATAATTAGCAATAAATTGTAATAATTAGTAATAAATTGTAATAATTAGTAATCCTTGCTTGAGTGTTTTTTCTAACAAATTATTCAAAACCAGTAATGCTTTTATATTTTATAGAAAAATATGGAACAACGAGGTCGTCAACAGTCATTATTAGATGACCGCATATGGATAAATCAACGTAGAAATCCAAATGGTTCTGGTTTAAATCCAGTATATATAGAGGGTGTGGAGATTTTTTTATCATTTGCGGCATCAAATTAAGAATTTGTTTCAGAAGGAAAGATAAAATGCCCTTGTAGAAAATGTGCATTGAGAACGTTTGACACGTTTGACAAAGTGGGGGAACATCTCTTGCGTTTTGGTTTTCAAGCAGATTATGTTTTTTGGTATCAACACGGTGAACGCAGTTCCAGAGCAGATGATACCAACTTGATTCCGGATCCATCCCAGTTTCAAGATTTAGTACATGATGTTGCAGGTTCATCTGTTCAACATACAGAAACTCCGGCTGATATAGCTTCAAATCCTGAGTTGGGACCGTCTAAATTTTATGAGTTGTTGAAGTCTGCTGAGGATGCATTATATCCTGGCTGCAAGATGAGCAAATTAGAAGCAGTTGCAAAATTTATGGCTATCAAATCAGATAACGGAATGTCAAACACATGTTTTGACCAGATATTTTCTTTGCTGAAAACACTGTTACCCGAAGGAAATGTTTTACCTGCAAATTACTATGAAAGTAAGAGGTTGGTTCGAAATTTGGGACTTACTTGTCAGAAGATTCATGCATGTTCAAATGACTGCATTTTATATTCAGGGGAAAATGAGTCGTTGGATAGTTGTCCCACATGTGGGCAACGGAGATATAAAGAAGGACAACACGGGAAGTCTGGTTTGATTCCTGTAAAACAGTTGAGATATTTTCCGCTTACATCCAGACTTCAGCGTTTATTCATGTCTAAGAATACAGCGACAATGATGTCATGGCATAAAGAGAATATTTCAACCGATAAAAGCTTGAATCATCCAGCCGATGGTGATTCATGGAAACATTTTGATAGAGTGCATCCATCATTTTCTTTAGAAGCTAGAAATGTTCGACTAGGCCTTTCCACTGATGGTTTCTGTCCGTTTGGATCTTATGGTAGTCAATATTCATGTTGGCCTGTTTTTTTAACTCCGTATAATTTACCTCCATGGATGTTGATGAAGGAGCCATATATCTTTTTGACTTTACTAATTCCAGGACATCCGAAGAAAAATATTGATGTTTATTTGAAGCCATTGATTGATGAATTAAATTTATTGTGGAGTACTGGTGTCAGTACATATGATGTTGCAACGAAACAGAATTTCATACTGAGAGCAGCATTGATGTGGACAATAAGTGACTTCCCGGCTTATGGGATGTTATCTGGCTGGAGTACACATGGTCAGAAATCATGTCCTTACTGTATGGGAGAGAACAAAGCATTTATGCTCATTCATGGAAAGAAACCTTGTTATTTTGACTGTCATCGCAGATTTCTTCCAACTGATCATCCTTTTCGCAGAAACAGATCTCATTTCAGAAAAGGAACAGCTGAAAGGGATGGACCTCCAAAAATGCTATCAGGTTCGGAGTTAAAATCGGTTGTATTTTCATTACCTCCCATCACTTTTGGTCCCACAATAAACCAACAGAAAATTTCTGGTTTTGGGAAAGAACACAATTGGATTAAACGTAGCATATTTTGGGATTTGCCATATTGGTCTGATTTGTTGGTCCAACACATGTTAGATGTCATGCATATTGAGAAGAACTGTTTTGATAATTTGTTTCATACAGTTTTGGATACGCCAGGAAAGAGCAAAGACAATGTAAATGCACGTTTAGATCTTGCCCAAATTTGCAGGCGTCCAGAATTGGAACTATTTGAGAATGTCAGAACAGAAAGGTTACTGAAACCAAAAGCAGCTTATACACTGTCTAAAGAAAACCGTTTATTATTTTGTCAGTGGATTGCAGATTTGAGACTTCCAGATGGCTGTGCTTCCAATTTGGGTAGATGTGTAAAGAATGGTCATATTACTGGATTGAAAAGTCATGATTGTCATGTTATAATGGAGAGACTTCTACCCATTGGATTAAGAGGTCTGTTGAATTCTGTGATTTGGGATTCCATAACAGACATGTCTCATTTTTTTCGGGAAATTTGTGCGGCTATGGCAGATTATGATGCTCTAGGAAAACTTGAAAAAGATGTTGTTGTAATTATATGTAAACTGGAAAAAATATTTCCGCCGTCTTTCTTCGACTCAATGGAACATTTGATGTTACATTTGCCATATGAAGCCAAATATGGAGGTCCGGTACAGTTTCGATGGATGTACCCATTTGAAAGATGCATGAAAAAATTGAAAAGAAAAGTACGCAACAAAGCATCTGTTGAAGGATCTATTGCAGAAGCTTATTTGCAAGAGGAAATATCTTTTTTCTGCTCCCATTATTTTGAATCTGAGTATCCTTCAAAACACAACCGAATGGGACGGAATGAGAGGAATATTGATGAAATTGACAATCAATTATCTGTTTTCAACCAGTCAGAGCTTGGTTTTGGTGGAGTTTCTGAACGCTGGCTTTCAGATGATGAACATCATAGAGCTCATACGTATGTTCTGCTCAACTGTGAAGAGATGACATCAGTTGTACTGTAAGTGTTTATATCACTTATTCTATCATTTATGTTACAGTAAATAACTTTGGTTTTTATAGGTTGTATGATAATCATATCAAGAAACAAATTCCACAAATTACAGCAGCTGCTCTCGAAGAACGGCGACTGAAAAATTTCTCTCAGTGGTTTCAAAAACTGGTAACATAAATTATTTATCATTTAGCAACTCATTCAATGTATAGTTTACTATATTGATAATTATTTCACAAATCTTCAGGTGTCTCGACATGCTGATAAAATTGACAAACGGCTCTGTGTATTGAGTAACCCACCTTCCAAACTTGTTAAAACTTATAATGCATATGTGGTGAATGGATTTCGATTCCACACGCATGCATATGGGGAATCGAAAAAAACAATGAACAGTGGAGTTAGCTTGAGAGGATCTCATCATCGAGAAAATGAAGTTGACTTTTATGGCATACTTGATGAAATCATTGAACTCTGTTATCTTGGACAACATTACATAACCATGTTCAAATGTCGGTGGTTGGATACAGAGAGAGGCGTGCGTGTTCATCCGACTCATGGAATCATCGATATTAAATGTAAAAGTGTTCTCGCAGTAAATGAACCATTCTTATTGGCTCAACAGGCATATCAAGTTTATTATGCAAAGTACTGTGCAACATCAAGAGACTTGACTGATTGGTGGAGTGTAATAAAAATCAAAATTTGAGACAATCAGTTTAGTCAAAGTGAATGTGCTTTCACTGATGTGCAAAGAATTGAAGTTTTTCAAGAGAGTACTCAAAATCAATCTTTTTTACAAAGAGATATGAGTATCGATGACGACACCCCACATTTAAGAGTCGGTGATGACGATGATGTTAATGATGTCACACATGAATTTGAAATGGTAAGAGATGAAGCAACTGCAACTCGAATGGATATCGATGATGTTGAGGAGGAATATGAAGATGACATTGACATATATGAAGATGATGATGAAGATGAACACTTATAGAATTCCATGGTATTTATATACAATCATAATATGTATATATATGTATATATAATAGTAATTATCAATTATTTTCTAATATTAACATTTTCTGTTTCAGATGGATGAGGCCACATTTCGTGAGTTGGCGGAGGCTGACCTGCCTTTCGATGCGGATGAGTTGCTGGCAGATGACCCTCAGCCTGCAGGCGCTCCAGGGAGTACGCGGAGGGGGCGCGGTCTTGCACGATTGATGATTCCTGACCCCGTCCCCGAGCGACGTCCACGTCTTGGGTTTGATCCGCGCACCCGGAGGTGTGATAACCTGTGTAATAACCTGTGAATTTGACTAAGATTTCATTAATCTATTCACATAATAAATGTTTATTATTTTTTCAGTTTTTCGCATATAGCAGTCGGACAGGGCAGCGCTATTTTGCGCAACTATTTCTCTCAGCCGTGGACCACATGGGAGCAGATTCCCATTGATGTGCAGCAGGCCATGTTCGGCCATTGGTTGGTACGTACGTAAATAAATAATTTTTATTTTGAAAATTATTTCATTTCTAACTTGATATTTTGATTTATTTGTAGGGTTTATGGTATCCGATCGAGGATACCATGCGTGACGCCATCCACGAGGCATGGGAGGTGGCCATGCGTGATCGCCTTCGTCAGTTTTTGCACAATTTAAGAAAAGCTGCGATGAAGAAAGCAGGAGTGTCAGATTTTGAGGAGTCATGTAGAGCACACCGACCAGAGTACATTTCATCCCATATATGGGATGGATTATGTGCGCACTGGTTGAGTGGTGCCTTTCAGAGGAGATCATCGGTGGGGAGGCAGAATCGGGGGAGGCAGGAGGTGACTCATCGAGCTGGGAGTCGTTCTTTCAGTACTCATAGACAGCATCTGGTACGTACATTATTTATAAATATTTTATATAACTATAAATATTAACAGTTTATTTTTTATTCTTATAGGCTGTCGAGCACCCCGATATTACAGAGTACGACGTATATCGGAGGATGTATAGTGATCCTGCTACTGGGGAGCTCAGAGGTGATCGTCAGCATCACATCGTGGTCAGTATTATTTGTTTTCAAGTTTAAAAATTAACTACATATAATATATTCACAATTTTAATTTTAAATTGCAACTATAGGAGTCATATGAGGCCGCAGCGGCACAGGCCCGGCCTGAGAGTCAGGCCGAGTCATCAGATCAGACCACTGCCCGTCAGTTTGATGAGGCGGCATGGATGCAGGCCACCCAGTATGCCTTCGAGAAGGGCCGGGTAGTTGGTATCGGCTCTCGACTGACTCCCGGAGATTATTATGGCAGTGCTGCGATGTCGGCGTCCAGCTCGAGGGGAGCTCGTGCATCTTCTTCTACACAGTATGAGGAGCAGTTGCGATCTCAGACTGCACAGATAGAGAGTCTCCGGCAGGAGCAGGAGCAGATACGTCAGCAGCATGAGGAGGAGCGTCGACGCCAGCAGCAGCTGTACGAGGAGCAGACGAGTCGGTGGCAGCAGCAGCATCAGGAGCAGATGGAGTACATGCGCCGACTCACTCATGCTTTAGGGATGGAGTTTCCTCCACCACCATCTGCAGATCCCCCACCTCCCCCCCCCCCCTCCTACAGATTAGAGTTTGTATTTCTGTTATAAAATTTGTGAAATCAAAATATTTTTTTTTTCTATTCGTAGTTTCTGTCTCATTATAAAATATTAATAATATTATATTTTTAAATAACAATATTAATATGAATAATAATAATATTTATATTTTATAATATTAAATTTTATATATATATTAAAATTTTATATATATATTAAAATTTTATAATATTATAATTTAATTATTTTTTTGTAATACTTGAATTATTTTAATATTTGAATGTAAAATAATTCTATTATTTTTATATTAATTAAAATAACTTATTAATATTTTTTTTATTTATGAATTATAATTATAATATTATTATATTAATTAAATTATTTATTAATATTCTATTATTTTTATTTTTGAATTATAATTCTACTATTATTATAGTAATTAAAATAATTTATTATTTTCATTTGTAAATTATAATTCTATTATTATATTAATTAAAATAATTTATTAATAATTTATTTTTTTTATTTTTTTTATAGTATTTGCGACGGGATACTATGCCCGTCGCAAATACTAGTATTATTAATAATTTTTTATTTTTTTTAAAAAGAGTATTTGCGACGGGTCCCGTCGCAATTACTATGAATAGTATTTGCGACGGGTCCCGGTTCCCGTCGCAAATACTAGTATTATTAATTTTTTTATTTTTAAAAAAAAAACGTTATTGCGACGGTCCCGTCGCAAAAACTATTTGCGACGGGTCCCGTCGCAAAAGGTATTTGCGACGGGCCCGTCGCAATAACTGTTTAAAAAGTTTTTTACAAAAAATACGGAATACTATTTGCGACGGGGAGAATGCCCGTCGCAAAAAAAGGCTTTAGCGACGGTCCCGTCGCAAATAAGTTTAGTTGCGACGGCGTTTTCCGCAACGGGCTATTTGCGACGGGACCCCGTCGCAAATGGCTATTTGCGACGGGATCCCGTCGCAAATAGCCCGTCACAAATACCTGTTTTTCCAGTAGTGAATGCTTTGAGTCTAAAAAGTAATGCTTCATTAACCACTCTTCATTTTGAACTAGATTCTTTGGTTTTTGATTTGATGAATTTTGGAATAGAATTTGTTGGTGTAGGAAATTCCTATTTTTTGTTTTAGGTTTCAGTGAAATCATCTCTATTAAAAAGAATTAAGAATGTGCAGAAGGAATATAGTGAGTTTCATAAAAAGGTATATTTGGTTTAGAATGGTATGTTTTCGGATTTTAACATTGATAATGATTGTGTTTTGAGGATTGGGATGAGATTATGTGTGCCTTGTGATTCGTAGTTGAAGAATGAGTTGTTATGTGAATCTCATAGTTCTTCATTTTCAGTTCATCCTGGAAGAACTAAGATGTACAGAGATCTCCAAGAGTATTAATAAAGGGATTGAATGAAAAGAGATATTGTTGATTTTACTATGAAGTGTTTGACTTGTGAATAGTGTAAAGTAGAGTGGCAGTTACCGAAAGGGATATTTCAGTCTTTACCTGTTCCAGAGTGGAAATTAAAAATATATATCTGTGGACTTCATTGTGGGATTACCAAAGACATCTCAAGGTATAATGGAATTTGTGTTATTGTTGATAGATTGACTAAATATTCTCATTTCCATCCTATTCAAGATACTTTTTCTCTTGATCAAAATTCTCGGTAGTATGTTAAAGAGATTTTCAGGTTGCATGGTGTTCCCCTCTCCATTGAATCAGGTCGTGATCCCAAGTTTAATTGTAACTTTTGGAAATCCCTTCAGAAGTCATTGAGTACTGAATTAAATTTTTTATAGCTTTTCATCGCCAATCAGATGGGCAGTCAGAACGTACAATTCAGACAATGGAGGATATGTTACATACATTCTTGATGGATTACTAGGGAAGTTGGGACCAACATCATTCTTTGATTGAATTTTATTTTAATAACTGTTTTGCATTCCAGTATACAGATGGATCCATTTGAGGCATTATATGGGAAGCGGTGTTGAACTACAACTTTTTTGGATGAAGTAGGTGAAAGGAAGTGGATGGGACCAGAATTGGTAGAAGAGATGGAAAAAAACATTCATTTGATTCAGAATAACATGAGAATAGATCAGAGTAGGAAAAAAACATATAGAGATAACCGGAGGAAGGATCATTCTTTTAAGGTAGGTGATCATGTCTTTCTCAAATCTTCGCCATGGAAACGTGTGATGTGTTAGGGTAATAAGGGAAAGTTGAGTCTGAGGTTCATTGGACCTTAGTAAATCCTGGAGAAAGTTGGATCAATTGCATACAGAGTGGATTTACCTCCAAGTTCATCCCACATACAGAATGTTTTTCATGTTTTAATGTTGAGAAAATATATGTCAGATTCATCTCATGTTTTGAGCCCAGAGGTAGTTCAGTTGGAAGACAATATCTCTTATGAGGAACAACGAGTCCAGATTCTTGACCGAAGAGAGCAAGTGTTGCGGAATAAGGTAATTAATTAGGTAAAGGATTTTTTAAAAAACCATATGGTTGAAGAGGTAATGTGGGAGTATGAAAATTCTATGAGGGATAAATACCCCCATTTATTTGGTAAGTGAATAAAATTTCAAGGATGCAATTCCCAAAAGGAGGGAAGGATGTACCAGCCCAGGTAAAAAAAGAATAAGACATTTTCAAATTTATTAACATTGGTGATTTAAATATTAATTTTATTTTAAAAGGGATTCTATGTTTGATAGTGTACCCGATACGCAACTACAGTTTTCTTTGGAACCTTACATTGCACACAACGTTGGGTCATACAAAAAATAATAATATAATATTATTTTAAATGATAGTTAACACCTAGATGTTACATTGGAGGGAATGGGAAAAACTACTAAAATATGAATATACATGTTTTTAAATAGTTTTTACATTTATCCAAAAAAATTTAGAGGCTTAAAATAAGAAAGAATCTAATTTTAAGCATAAATAGTCTAATATTCATTAAAAGGTTTATTTACCGCCTTTTCACAGCGAGCCCTCTTTAAATATAGTTATAGTCACTATTATATGTTATATTTGACAAAATAAAATTATTCTTTATAATTGGGGCATAAAAATTCACTTTGGTTAAATTTTTGTAATTTTTCTGATAAAATTAATTTTTTAATGAATAATGAAAAATACTGTATTTTATTTCAAAACTGCCTTTTAATCTAATTTATTTTTTAGGTTATTTGATCTTTTTAATTGGTTTTAAAGTGTAATTATATTATTTTTTACTATTTAATCTAATTTTGGTCACTGTATGTAATTTCACTTTGAAATTGGAAATAAATAATTGTCAATGTTTTGATAGTAATTATTTCTTAAAAACACGCATTTTGTTTTGACATCGGGAATTAATTTTAAATTAATTTTTTCCACTTATGTGGTTTGAATTTGAAAAAATGGATTCCATATTTGTAATCATGAGTTCCAAATTCTTTAAATTTGTAAATTTTATTTTTAGAAATTTTGAATATTTACTTCAGTAAATATTTTATTTACCATGGTTAAAGGGTAAATCTGGAAAATAAGGGTAAAAAATTATTATTATAATAATATGAAATTACCCTAAAATGTGACTTAATACCATTGGTTGATACATTTCCGACCATGGGCATCCTTGGGTCGATTTTGGAACCACATAGAGCCACTTGGGAGTGATAATGAAAAGTTATATATATTTATTAATTAATTTAAAGTAAAGACAAAAATGACACAAACACATATCTTTTAGTAAATAAATTCTTAAATGGGGTTTTGTAAGTTATCTCATCAACTATAAATATTCGTTTAAAATCTAAAATGATTTCCAACATCATGATATTTTTTACAGTTATTAAACATCAAATAAATAAAATTATTTATGACACAATAATGGTGCAGTGAATACCTCATTAATGAATGATTTAAATAAATAAGATTATAAAGATTAAAAAAATATCCAAAACCTACCCAATACTTATTGGATGATTTTATAAGTAGCATGAGTCATATTATATTAGGCTTTAATGAGTGTTAGACTTTTTGAAGCCGAAAATCATTATATAATAAAATAATATTTTCACACTTTTCTAAAGAGCCCCTCCCCCCTTATAAAAATCCCTCACTTCTAACCTAATACTCGCACTTCTCAATCCCCTTGGATCATCCAACCTCTTCCCAATTAATCTCCCTACATCCCTCTCATCCTCCAAGAAGCCTTACCCTAGGTAGGAGGCAATTCATGTAAACCTTTTGGTTCAAACCAAAGGGAGATACCCGATTTAAAGGCAGCGTCTTCTCTACAGTTATTTTGTTTTATTTTCCATATACAACCCCCTAAAAACTTTTTATTCCTTTATTTTATAGCAACAAAAATTTCCTCAATATACTAGGTTGTTTTTATGAGATGTTTTTGAACTATACTTACACACGCTTCCATATAATGGGTAAAGAATATACTATTTCTGTGGACAGTAAACTAACGCCTCACAAAATGATGATTGTTCAATATTATCCTACAACCTCTGATGGGGGACATTAAGATGGAACTATATTTTTATGTGATATATATTATATTTATATTGTCTCTAATATTCTGTATTTTTCATTTATATAATACCTTTATGGGTTCCCTAGTGGGTAAATATGATAATTTCATTTGAGGAAGTGCGGATTACCGCCCCCTCAAAGTGATATGACACGCTCATTCCATACATGGAATATATAAAGGATTCAGTTAATGAAATTATATATGGTATTATACTATAATTATAATATACCTATTTATAATTAATTTCTCATTCCATTAAATATGAAATTGAAATGAAAGTAGTGTTTATGTGTACGAACGGCTTACCGTCTCCATTAACGGTGCATTTTATTTCCTACCTCCTAATGTTATGTACTATTATAAATACATATATATACTGGATTTATATGATATATAAGATATATAAATCATGAATACCATTCTGGAGATAATGTAATTTCAACCACATGGAAAATTTCTAATTATAAAAAGTTCATTTTTAACTCAACTTCCGAATATTTACAAAATGTCCGATATGAACTCCAATAATTAACTAATTATTATGGAAAGGTAATAATTGATATAAATGGAATAATAAACTTGAAAAATGTTTTTAATAAGGTATAAATTAACTTTAATTTATTATTCATGAGCTTAAAGAACTATTGAGTCAAGTTGGACATGAGGTAAGGGGCTTCGTCTCAATCTCCTTTAACTGAGGCATATTTTGTTTTATACATTACTTTCTTTTATACGGTGTATAAAAACAATTGACTTCTCATTTAATTCAAAAGGGATATTTTTATACTAAGCATTTTACTAAAAGAAAAAAAATTAATGTTTCTTTTTAACGTAAGCAGTGATAATGACCTTTACATAGCCATGAGTATTATTTGATCTATGGATTCCTTAACAATCTGTAAAGTTTTTTAAAGAAAATAAATAACATATACTCTTTTATATATTTTGGTATTGAAAGTGGTTTTAATAATGAATTTTTTATGTCAATATATTTAAATGATGTGGAAATGTTATCTTTTTTTTAGTTTTGTTTTATGTGTTATGAATATGTTATGGTTCTTGGGAATTGCTTACATGTACGGGTGGTTCTGTGATAAACATAGGGAAGGTTAGACCGAGATAGCTCTCCAATGTATTGGGTAACATGACGGAGGTAAACATGAATGTTTCTTCTAATAGATTTAGGTAATATACTATGATGGGTATTCTAAATATAACTCCCTACATAGTTATGAAAGCTATAACGTAAGTATGTTATGTATGCCATTAGATACCTTTATGATTTAGGATTTCTATGTATTATTCATTAATTTTATGATTTTATGAGGTAGGAGCTTATGATTGGTATATATTTATGGACTAAGGTTACTTTTCTTTATTGTGTAACCCTTACTGAGCTTTTTATGCTCATCCCATGTTTTGAAATGTTTTTAAAAGGACTTAAAGATGAATTAGGTCAAGGGTGGGATCAAGGAAAAGTCATGTTGTCTCAAACATGGAACTGGACAAGACTCTTTTTTTCAAGAGTTTTTATTTTTTGAAAAAAATGGAAACTGAGTATAATTTACTACTTTGTAATTTTTTATATGTAATGTTATTGTTATGGCCAAATTCTCTAAAACTGTAAACCTAAAAAATACTCAATGTGAATTATTCATTTAATTCAAGATTAGGAAATGTTTTAAGGCCATGCCCTTATCGGTATATTGGCACAACTAGGAAATGTTTAAATAGAATTTGGGAAGGTTATTCATTTGAATGATAGTGGGAAACGATTTTGAAGTGCCTCATCAAGTGAAATTAGAATGCAACAATGGAAGAAAATATTATATTCTTCAAACTTCCATATTGGGAATTTAAGTTGATGAGGTATAATCTTGATGTAATGAATATTGGGAAGAATATTTGTAAAAATTTTATCTTCACATTGCTTAATGACCATGGAAAGTCGAAGGATTATCTCAATACTTGGAAATAATTACAGGTAATGAACATAAACCGTGATCCTTGTCCAGATGAGAAAGGAAGTATGCTCTAGAAATTTTTGCAGTGAAATATAGGGATAAAGATACATTCCTTTGAATTTAAAAACTTGTGAATGTATCTGATGGGTATTAAAGTAACATCTAATGGTGTGTTAACTTACAGAATCATAGGTTACATGGATTGAAATGACACGATTCACATATTTTATTACAACAGTTACTTCAATTTACATGGAGTACAACATTACATAAAAAGGATACTGATATTGTACTCTAATTCTGCAAATTTTTTAGACAATTAGTTGAGAAAACTCTACATCTATTTCAACTTCACACCATTTAGGAGGAATTTTATTGACCCTTTGGGAAATGGAGATGACCTTTCCTCCATCTTTTTTTACTATCATGATGCATTTAACTGTGCATTTTGTTGGGAAAGCTAATTTAGGAGGCCCCATCAATTATCTATTGATGTATCTAATCGATAGGTACCTTATTTATATGTTTTTTATTCTAGTAAACAATTCTTTTCACTTCATTAAATATATAATTTTGTTTTTTATGTTATTTAATAGATATCTTGGGCCTTTGAAATCTTACATGAAATATAAACTCTACCTGAAGGCTCTACTTCTCAAGTTTATTTTGAAGAGTAGTGTCTTACCTATTGTTCTAGATACTTGGATGACATTGAGATAATATTCAATCGAGTTATAATTTTTGATGAAACATTGACTCAATCTGAAATACGTGGGAAATCTAAAATCATTCCTACTCATGGATGATGAGTTGGGTGGAGCTCAAATGTAACACTGACAGAAATGGAATTTTTTTAGGCACATAGATTTGTGATACTAAATAGTGAAATTTCATATCCATTTATTAAAGAGTTGAGGATAAAAAAAAGATACAAATGATAGGACAAACACAAAATGAGAAAGATATAAAAAATGTTGTTAATAAAGAGCCTGTAGAATGGATTTCACAATGTGTAAGTTCATAAATATGGAAATAAATACAGATATTAGGTTGACACATATATTTTATAAATCTAATAAGGTATATTAATTTTTTCAGATCATAAATACTAATACTCAAGCCTATTGTTCAGAAGATTTGATGTTTCTTGCTCGAGGTCCTCTAAAATAACCTATAAAGTTCGACGCTTACAACGTGAATGGATTTAGATTTCATATAGTCGACCATGAAGAGAGTTTGAAAACATGGAATAGTGTCATATTTACATTTTCTGAAGTGGAATACAATTGAAAGTTGATTGATATTATATAATTAAACCACTATAAGAATTTTTTAGTTTTTTATTCAAATTCAATTGGTTGGATATTATCAAGGGTGTTAAAAGAGATTCTTTGAAATTTACTTCTATGAACATCTCTCACTTGATGGATGTTGGTGACCATGGAATACATGATCTGTATATCTTATCATTATAAGAGAAAATGTTATATAATGTGAAAGATGTCATGGATGATAGGGGAGGCTGTAGTTTCTCACATAAAAAAAAGGTACTTATATGATATGGGTGATGAAGTGGAAGGTTTTGCCTCAAACATTGAATCACATCAACAACAAAAAGAATACTTATTTTTCCATCATGATATTGAAAATATTAGTCTTGAAATAGTGGATAAAGTAGATGAAGTAATGATGGAGTAGGAAACTAGCATGATTGAAGAATAAAAGGATTGTATGTGCAGTAATCCATTCATTTATCAACCACTTAGGTCATTTTTGTTATCATTAATTATCATTGTTATGTATATTTATTTGTCAATAAGGTGAAATTCTTATCATTTCTATTGTTTTTATCTGCATGAATTTTTCAAAATATATGTTCTGAGCTTAATTTTATTTGATTAAATGATATTAATTCTAAGGAGGAAGCATTATACTAACACTGAGGGGTCAAAAAGATTTTCTAGAAGTTGGTCAACTCGAGTTATATTTTTCTTAGTTTAAATATTTATTTGACAATGTTATCTATTTAATATATTAAATTGTTGATTTATCTTTTTTTAATGTAGTCACATAGTTTAGGGTACCAAGTATCTCGAACAAAAGTGTCGTTGAATGTTCATTAAAAATATTATGGGAGTTTTGTTAATGAGTCTAACAAAGAAGTTAGGGGTATGAATTCATTTTTCTTTATAATAAATTACTACCAGTTATCAATTTGTTAATATATATTGATTTTAATATTACTGATATATTATTTATAGGTAAAAATTATAAAATAATGGAATTTCAATCCAACATAGTCCTACTCAGTCTCCTTGGATGAACTAGTCGGTAAAGCCCTTAGGAAGGAGCATCCGGATCGAGTACGCAAGATGGGTTTGAGATCATTACCATATGAGGTCTTTGTTGGGAAAATGGGGATTTCAAGTGATGAATGGTGGTGAGAAGGTAAATCACAAAACATCAAAATCATTTAGTTCAAAAACATTTATTGATTTTAGTTTTAAATATAAATATACAACATTGTTTAAATTTCAATATAATTGTCTTGTAGGTATTGGTAGCAGGAAGTAGAAATGGAGATGGAGAGGGCGACGAGTAGAGTTCAACATTGGGAAATGATTAGTGGAGAGGGATTTTTCATCTATCAGTATGTCCAATGTGGATATTTCTTTATCTTTTTCTTATATTTTTGATGAGATTGAGACAATAGGTGTTATATGTGTGTGTTGCATAACCATGTGTCTATATGTTGTTCTTCAAATCGCTATGGATATTTAAATTTCTTTCGGATCATATATGATGTCTAGTTTCTTGTCTCTCTTTTACATATAGGTTTATCTGACTATTATATTCTTATATTTCCCACATGTTTTTCATGGCCCCTAACTAGGTAGAAACCTTGTATTATATGGCCCTCTTTGATACAACGCAAAGACTTTGATAGCCTACTGAGTATGTCTAGGTAAAAATTAATTGATTTCATGGTAAAATTTTAAGAAAGGTCCATTCATCAATATCATTGGTTTAAATTTAAGTTAAAATTTTTAAATTAAATTTAGTGTGTTTATTATGGTAACAAATATATTTATAGTGTATTCTTTATTATAAAATTTTCTAAATAATTATTGATACATTCAGAATAATTTATTTATTTTAGATTAAGATTAGTTTTTAATATTTCATGAAATAATATGATGAATAATTTTATTTATATAAAATTAATTATTTTTATTTATAATTTATGTTTTATTTTTTCTAATTATAAAACCTATAAATTCAAAATAGCATATTAGAAATTAAATCTATTTCTTTGAACAGATTGTAATGAATAGTTTTTTAATACAATTATTTAATGTTTTTTAATATAAAATCATGTTATAAGATAATTATTTCCATGAACAAATAATACATTTCCAAAAATTATTTCCAATGAGTAATTTTATTCATGATTTATTACTAATAAAATGAAATATTTAAAAAATAAATGACCTAGTAGTAAAATTTGGATACTAAAGTTTCTTATGTCATATCATGTGTTAATTCGAACCTATATAGTTTAAAAAAATTAAATCAATGCATGATGTCAACATGACTCTATTTTATTAAAGAGAATTCTAGAATTATATAAAATTATGTTTATTATGAAAGTATGCTAAAATATATTAAATTATGTTTATTTTATTTTAATCATGGTGTTTTAATGTTTTTACAACATTTCTTGAATTTTATATGTGATTTATTATGAATGAAATGTTTTAAATTTATATATGAATTATGGAAGTGGAGCGCGACGTAATTATATGGGAATTATACGATGAATTAAAAAAATATTTTTATGTTAATAAACGTGATATAAGTATTGAAATTGATTCAAAATATGATAAATTGAATATAAATTTTTTATGAGTGCCCCTATGAAATATTTTATTTAATTATGGAATAATACTATGCTGGATTGATGATAATTTCCTTGATGGTTATGTATTGGAATACCTTGTTAATGATATGTTTCCCATAAATTACTTGTTTTCTTATTATGGTTTTTGATGTATTATTATAAGGTGAAGCTATTTTAAATGAATTAAAATTATATAATTATTGATATATTTAGTGAAATTTTGATATGATATTGTTCAGTAGATGTCATTAGTGAGGAGGAAAGGATATCCTGTTGAAATACGTTCTAGTGGATGGAATGTTGAATGATGATGTGGAAATTATGTATTTTGATGATAGTTTGATGTAAGGGACATGGTTTGATAATGAATGTGTTGTTATGGATGCAGGATTTGGGGCTTCAAAACCTGAAACTGGTTTTTAACCACTCATGATATAACAGTGGTTTAAAATGCCACTATATATAGTTTTTTTCGTAGCTTTTTAAACTGTCACTACATTATGATATTTTTAAGGTGACTTTTAAAACCACTTATAAATATGAAAAATTTTGAATTACCAGTTGTTTTATCCATATTAGTGGAATGATTTTTTGGTAAAAGGTTTAGAATTTAGCGGTGGTTTTAATGGCTACTAGATTGGAGTAATTTTTTAAAAGAAAAAACCACCGCTAAAACTAAAAAAACCACCGTGAAATACACATTCTGCGACACATTCTAGAAACCATCACTAAATAGAATGAACTGCTGCATGTTGATTTCCGAAAACGGTTTTTGTGTTGGTTTTCTAAAACCATCGCAGGACCTTCTAGTGGAGGTTTAAACCGCCACTAGATAGAAACCCCACAACTATACGGGCATTTTGTTTTAGTGATTCCATTTTTATCTTAGGTCCATAGGAAGTCATGCATTCAAATGGATATATGTTTATACCACTTACTATTGTGTCCACAACTATTTCATGATTTCTTTGAAGGACCTTTAGGACTGATGGGTTCTCTAATTATGCCATCCAAGATGTTCTGGTCGCTAGTTGAAATATTTCAATTAGAGTCTCAGAGCCCGATTGATGTGGTTTATTGCCATAGAAACCTATAGATTTAAACATGGAAACACCATTAATTCCTTTTTTCTATATATCTAATAACTATTATATAGATATAAAAAAAAGGATGGTTTTCATGTGGTTGGGAGATCCATGTGTTGTATATACTCTGGTGTGTACCAAAGTGGGGATATATTTACCTTAGATGATAGGTTATAACCTATGATTTTCTATTTTATTTTATTTTTTTCCCTCCTCCTTTTTATGTAGTTGTTATTTTATACTGGTTTTTATAGTTTTGGCTAGTATGGGCATATCACTTGTGCATGAACATGTTATGAAAAAAAATTATAGGTTCACCATTGTGGGTGGCATAATGATATTTATATCTCACCCCTACATGGCCACCTTAGTGTGCATACAAACCTACTGTATTCATTCAAGTTGGAGAAACATTTACATGATGGATGAGGTTGAGGCCTTGTGTTTCTTGATCATGCAGATCCACTTGTGTGGGGTCTCAACATTAGGTGGGTATAGCCCGAGCATCATTGAGACCAGGTATGTGGTTTAACTTAGTGTTGGAAGTATAACCCAATGTTTATATATTCATTTGTTTTCTTTTTATATGTTATCAGCTCAACGGGTGACTCTCTATTTTATGTTATGCATGATTGTGTGTCTGTATGACTGTATATTGAATTTTATATTGTATAGATGTATTCAATTTTAGATACTAATTATATTTACTCATATTTTCATCCCTATGTATGAGTTTGGTTATTTTACACTATTATATCAATCTTACTAGAGGGTATAGTCTCCCCACTATATCTTTTAGATCCTCACCACGATTTGAAACACTATAGAATTTTGGGTGGTGTGCTTAAGGCCTTGTGTTGAGCTATATTATGTGATGTTCTTGGTCAACCTAGGCTGGTTCATTACAAAATGGTATCAGGGAATGTATATTTTCATGATTTGTGGAGTTGGTATGTGTTGGTACTAAGGTGAGAAATATAATCTAGGGGCATTGGTATTTTAAATTTTTATCACCGGAGTGAAATAACTTGTCATATTTGGTAATCCAAGCCCCAGTATGGTCGGAGGATCTCACATTGATTATTCAATGAATAAGAAAATAAAATAGAATTCGTACATCATTTGATTCGATGCACGCTCAACTACAGCTCATCACCAGTGATCGTTGATCAAACTATCTAAAGTGAACCCCTCTAGATCATCCACACATGCTCTAACAATCTATAAACACATTTTACATCGGGTTTGGGTACAAACATGAAGCTCTGGTGACCTCTTAGATTTCATAATGATCACCAAGATCCCAGGTCGTTGATCCATCAAAGGCATATTGGATTGATCATTCAGGATAGACATTCACTCTCTCATAATTGGGATAATAGAGAGAGGGTCTCATTCCTAATTAACGAACAGTCCCTGGAATGATCCTCTAATGTACTATTTATAGTTGATGCTCAAATACCCAGAAAGGGCTCCCAACCCCTTTATATTTAATATCCCAAAAATAATAAATGATTAAATAATTATGATGAACTCAGTGTATAATAAATATTATTTATATTTTATTACATAGCTGTAATATATATTAAATATGTTATGTTATAAACCCAAGTGATTAACATTAATCGTAATCCAAGTAATATTAAATGAAAAATTAATATTAATATAACATTCGTTCATAAAATATTTTTCCTAGTATTTTACTTGTACATTTTTTAAAAGGAAAGAAGGTAGCGCCTCTTTTATTAAAAACAAGAAATGAAAATTAATCCAAAAGAGTACAGGAATCAAATGGGGAAAACCACATTAAATAGTTACCTTCTTATCTTTTTCATCAGTATTTCAGTGAGTTTTCTTTTCTCCTCTTGAAGAGAAAACCATCCCACTCTTCCACGATCGCACCCCCAACCTCTTGATCTCCCCCTGCTTGGGGGTAGTGATTGAATCCTTTCTATCAATGTTTCAGCATTAGTTCTATCACCCGAGCTATCTTCCTGATGCTGCTCTTTTTCAGGATATATTCCTCTTACAAAAAGATTCATCTCCTCTTTAGTTTCCTCTTGTAGCATCAATTCTTCAGGAGAGCCTAGGATAGAGACATACAGGTTATTGACACCATTGATATTTTGGTCAGGGAGGGGAAGATTACCTGCAAGAGCTGGTGCAATCACTATTAGGGGAGAAACCAAAGGCTTTTTCTTCTTATAGGACACAAGTTGAAATCCTTCATCATCCACAAACAGCTTTGAGGAGTCATGGTGATTTTTGAAAATGAAAGGAGAGTCAGATTCTAAAATTTGTTTTCCCTTTGGGTTACCTAAAGTAAACATCACTTCATGTGAAATCTGTTGATCAACCCCCTTTTGAAACTTATTATCCACCATTTGATTAGTTTCCAAGTCATCAACACTGCTTGATGAAACATTTTCATTGCAAGCATTAGTTTCTGCAGAGCATATGGCAGCCTAATATTTCAATGTAATGCCCCCTTTCACATCAATTATGGATTTTTTCACATGTACAGGTATGGAAACCTCAAGTACAGAAAAATTCACTCCTTTCAACTGCTTTTTGTTCTCAATGTTCTTCTGATCTTTTGTGTTTTTTTTGTTTCTAAAAACAAATATTTTCATCATATCCTCACAATGTGGAAAAATTGGAAACTGTGGAGCGCTTACATATAGATTGATCATGACCGACCACAATACATTCCTTGCAAAATTTTGGCATTTTTTCATGAATGATCTTCAACTCAATAATGTCATACGTAGTTTCCAGCATAACCTTATCTACTAAAGTAGAACTCAGTTCAATCTCGACCAAGAATTTGGAAAAGTGTTCAAAATGGTCAACTTCTGTTTCCTTGTCTATTTTAATTGGAATTCCAATAGACATCGCAATATCATAAAAATTTTAGGGTGCCCTAAAATCTAATTTAATCCATAAACTCTAACCCACACATGAGTTGTAGAGTTTCCAACTTCAAATGGATTGAATTTTTTTTTCCATTCATGAAGGTGAATAATTTCAGGATTCAATGCAATGGAACCAAATACCCAAGCTCTAATTTTAAGGTCTTTGTGGGAAATATCTTATGAAAGTATCCTTTTACCAATGAGACACATTTCAAAGAGTAAAATCCCCAACAAGATGAAATTTGGTTCTTGAGGTCATCAACTTTTAGGGGTCCAGATACTTTAGGTAAAAACAACCTATCAATGATTGAATGTTCTCCCATTTTGATTCTCTCTGAAATAGCATGAGGGTCTACTCTAATGTGAGCAAAACTTAGATTTCTTTTAATGAAAGAATCTGACATACCTTTGAAATGGGTGAATGAACGGTTGAAAGATGACCCCTCATTAGGGTCACCAGATGGCCCTTCATCCATCCCTGGTCCAGAGAAATCCTTCTGGACATGTGCATTAATTTTTTCTCACTGACCACCTGTGAGTTCACACGTGTACTATTTCTCATTGCCTTTCTGAAACCTTACTGCACATCCGGCTTCTCACCAGTCTCAGAAGAAGTGTCGTCAACCACTTCGGATGTCGCCTACTCAGATCCATGCGTGACTAACCCCCCACCATCCTTCTCCTCGATCATTCCATCAACCACACACCCTGTATCATCAGACATCTATGGAGTAAACACGTCACGGGTCTTCTCTATAGAAATGTGGTTGACAGCCGCTTTAGATGTCACCCTATTTGGGGCCAACACAAAGACTGATCGCCCGCTCAGATCCATGTCGGACTAACCTTCCACCGGCCTTCTCCTCGAACTCATCGAACGTCTTTGGAGAAAACACGTTGTCGGTAATGCAATTGACAGCCGCTTCAGATGCCACCCCTGTTTGGAGCCAACCCCTCACCGAACACCACATCTAGTCTACGAAAATCTTTCATCGACGCCAATGCCATAAAACCTAAACCACCGCCTGGTTGGAGAGAGAGGGAGATGGTTCTCTTATCGTTCGTTTCCAAACTCACATCTTCATGTACACTAGTAAATAAATCTAATAAATAAATTCAAACCAATTGTTCTATACTCTAATAATAATGAATATATTTATATATCGGTGATTGAAAAAACTTTTACAACACCCGATCCCTTTGGTGGGCCCCACTATGTCATAGATACCAATTCACCAGAATAAGGAAGGCTATTTGTTTCACTATAGTGTGTGATGCTATAGCCGTAATCTTAATAACAATGAATAGTATTATTAGATCCAGAGAAGAGTATAACAAGTCATCAAGGCCCCTAAAGATAAATTTGACATTCATATAAATGAAAACCAACCATCAAACACACAAAATGTAATATAATATATTTTTCCTTAGATATATTATAAATTAGGACACACCTGGGTGTTATCATTTGTTCTTGGTTTATTGTTTGTTGATCTATATGGATGTATTTATCTTTGACTACCATAGAAATAGATTTATAAAGATACTACTATCCTAATAAACTTGTACTGAGATAATAACTCCTCAACTTGAAAGTGAAAAATTCTATCCTAACCATTCAACCAATGTCATACCACCAATGACACACCTAACACAAGATATGTCCCGCAACTTCATTGTCATGGTTTTTGAATTTCATAAAATTGCATTATAAAATGGCACCCATTGATAATGATCACAAGTCAAGAGACTAGTACACATGACTAATGATAAGAACATCCAATGAGACTAAAAACATCTAGTTTTTCAGTTGGTGGGTCTGTCATGATGATATCACCTACCAGAGATCACCAAGTGTGAACATCATGATAAGTAATTTGAATTCTTATAAGACCCCAACACATGATAGTTATATATCAAATATGTCTAGTTAGTATGATATATCTTGACCATTGGACAATTTTTTATGATTAATTTCATAGTATATTGAGGTTTTTATTATAGCTTGGGATCTTCTAGTACCATTTGATATGAAAAGTAATATGTTGAAGTTACCATTTAAGTAGTGGACTCAGAAATTTCTGCACTAAAATGGTAATATTATATCCTTAGTATGTCACAATATACATGAAATGGTAATAAAAAAGTATTGTTTAGTTGCATCGAGGGCACCAACTATTACAACACATACACTTTTACTAGAGACATCTTTCTAAACATCCTTGTAAAATATCACGTGATTAAGATCATGTTTCTACTGAGTCATAGCTTTAGTTGTTGGTTCATCCACATCTCAAATTCCTAGATATTCTATTATATTCAACCACACCACCTTTATTAAAACATCTAAAGAGATGATAACCCCATTTATATCCATTTTTTAACTTTTAAAACATGAAATCTTTTATAGTAAGAGTATCATAGTTTACATTGTGATAATACCTTACTTACTTGGTGTGATTCTAATAACTATATCAAACAGTTTCATATTTTACATTGCTTCTTAGCTACCTCGGATGCTAAAACACACTCAATATTTGAAGACATGTCTACTACTTGCTTGAAAGTGATTGTCTTGATTATTACATTTGCCTGACTATGATATTAGACAATATTTAACCAAGTAAGACTTGTTTGTGTCCCCTCACAACTAAATTCCCTTCCTCTCCACATATATGTTACATATCAATTGTTCTTGCTCAAGTAGAGTCAAATAGTTTTTAATTCCTCCCTTGTAGTTCTCCTAGATATAACTGATATTTTCTCACCATAAATTATATATTAGAAATATAATATCTTGTGCATATCATGGAATACATTATTGATCAATCGAAAAATTTTATGGAATTAAACTCACCACATTAATCTCCTCTGATGACTATGCATATATTCTTGGAGAGTTATTCCATGTGAATATTGTAAAAATTCTATCTCATTTTTTTCAAACTATTATTTTTAAATACCTTTTCAATATTTAAATGATTGGATTAGTCTATTCCATTTTTACATCTACCTCAGTATATCCTGATCACCATTACATAGGTTATTAATTTAATTGAATCTACAGAGAGTTACTTTTATCCTGGTCTTAACTAACTCATAGAACAATAGTTTTTTGTCCATATATTTTCAAAAAAAATTTACTTAGAGAACCATGGTGGTCCTTATAACATTTTGTAGACACATGGAAAATATCCATTCCAAATTAATTTTTTATTATCTTGTCTCTTACATCAATCTTAAACAATATTTATATAACTTTCACCACTTATTGGCATTCTATGATGTCTCTATCCCCTATTGGTTGTGTCGTATTAACATATTCCTTGAATGGTGGTCTTGAAATCCAATTCTCAATAACATAATCATAAAAAATAATTATTCCATGTAAAATTCTAAGGGATTTATTCATCATGATATGATATAACCAATCAATCCTTATTGGAACCATTCTTGTACCATCCTTCCATAGTTTCACTTGAATAATCACCATAATATTCACAATAATAACCCACCATATACTTTTATACATGGAATCCATTATTTAATTTTAATTAACCTTTCTAATCTTAGATAAATTCTATATAGTACCTACTTATAGGAATTATTAGTCATAATGGATAATATCCCACCATATTTAGTGAATTTAAAACCATCACCATGGTTTAATCCTTTATATATATTTTGTGTCTATAGAATATTCCTCTTCCACATGCACATGTGGAACATGTTCCTATTCCAAATTCTTGTGCATCTTCGACTTTGACTAAACCCAAGTTATTCTTCTCCTATTATCTCAAATTTATTTTTTCATACTTTTATAGAAATGTAGTCTGTCACTTGATGAAAACTTTTACATCATATGGATTTCTATAATATTCAAAGAAACTTTTAGGATAATTAATTTAGATGTATATTGTGTTTTGTATTTGATGAAAGTTTTTTTATATCCTCGAAAAACTATTTCCATTTAATCAAATGTTTTTATGATAATGCATTTATATTACACTAAAAATGGTATGATATTCACTTTTTGTTATCGAAGGTTTATGGTTATCGGTTAACGTCTCTATTTACAAAGAATGTCTTGAAAAATGGATGTATTTACAATACATGAGTTTTTAACATTTATTCCTCTTTTACAAACATCATGAATTTGATGTGTATAAGGAAACATTCGTTTTGGAATTACTACATGATTTTCATGGATCATTGTCAACATGTAATACTCATAAATGATCCTCCTTTTTAGTATCATAGCCCTGATGTAGAAAAGGTGGTGTATGTTTAGGAATTACTCCAAGATAAATTATTTTAATTGATAAATTCTTTGTCATGATGTTCATCAGGTCACCTTCCCGAAGTATCATATATATTCTTACCATTCTTATTATGAATTATACTTACCTCTATTTTACCCTTATAATTGTTCACTCTCTCTATATTAACTAATTATGAATTCTTTGTTTAATTCTTTAATTTTTAATTGTTTCTTTGTCTAGAAATATGTACATAAGTGTATTGATTATACCTATGGTCTTTAATGTCAAAAATTCTAAAACCATACTTGGTATATGCATAATAGAGACTTAGTTTTAGTTGATAAATTATTATCTTTCCGTAACTGGGTATATAAGTATTATATTTTATATTAATCATGCATTGCCTATGATTCATGTCGCACTGAACTACCACTCAAGTATTCAGAACCACAAACATCATTCATTCTAAAACTGGAATAATGTATCTTTATGTCAAAAGGATGCATGAGATAATTCTTTTGAATAACTCAATATATTTTTTACTAGAATCATTAAACATGTAAATTAGATGTTATGTGATTCTCACCACCGACTTAGTAACTACCATTTTTCATCTATTTGGAGAATACACCTTACTTATAATAAAATTTCAATTCTTAATTGGTTACATTTTTTTGATACACATATGTGATAATAATATATTTTTAATATTGAAAATTTATGGTAGAAGCATAAATTATAATTGATGAATATACCTAATGAATAAGTTATTACTTGATTCGTTAATAATGACTATTTCATTTAAACATTAACAAATTTATTTCATGATATGCGATGAAAACATCCTCCTATTGATGCCTATTTCTTAGAAGGACATTGTGAATGTAAAGACTAGTAAATTTCAAGGAAATTTATTTCTTAATTTTCTTTGGAATTTTACAAGAGCGCAGTTTCTGACGGCACCTGATTCCGAGGCCCGGTGTGCCCGAAATCATTTTCTGATGTTTGGCTCAGGTACATTCAGTGAACGGACGAGCGGGTTTTTCTAACTTTAGAACCTGTGCTCGGAATCAAATTTTGAGGGCACTGATGGAATCGCAGCGCCGGTATTTTCTTAGAAACGCCTCTTCCGGAGTTGCGTTTGCTCGGGTGTGGTTTTTAATTTTGGGGCTTAATGTTAAGAAATAAAATAAATTGTTCGACAAACTTTATTTTATTTCACTTAAGCCACTTTGAAGCCACTTGAAGCCACTTAAAGCGGCTTAAACTGAGTTGATGCGGATAGGGTGCTATCCAAAAATATCCTACCCTCTTGGTAGGATATTTGTGAGGTGGGGCCCGCATGAGCCCCACTGTTTCTTTTCCTCTAATAACGCACCCGCGAAAACCCGTCATTATGAAGTCAACTGGCGCATTTTCTTATTTTCTTAACGCACCATTTAATTGGGCGGTTTTATTCGTGAATTAAATGGGCAGTTTCTTTCATTGAATTAATTCTACGAATTAATGGGTCGTTACTTACCTCTTTTTCGTTTGTTGGCGTAATAATAAAATAAGACCAACGCCGAATTTTGGAGGATTACACGTTGAGAGGCGTTTGACAGAATCTCTTGTGCCTTCACCCTTCTTCGTGAATAATGCAAAGAACGCAAAGAACACTGGCCTCCGAAGAAGAACGCAGAACCTGCGGAAATCGACGACGCGGCGCCGTGTGCCGCGACGCCGACGTTTCCTTTCCTGCAACATTCTACTCTGACGTCTCTTCCTCCTCAACGAAATCTTCAATCAGCTGTTTGAGGTAAGAGACTTCAGGTTTCTTTTAAAACTCCTTTGTGGTTTTTAACAACGCATCTTTTTTTTCTTGAACCTCAAAGTTCGTCGACGTGACGCCCTTCCGCGACGACGCGACGCCTTCTGCGATGCGACGATCGCCTCCTTCTGCGGCGATCAAGTTCCGCGAAGAACGCGCGTGTGATGACTTGACAAGGCAGGGATTTTTTTTGGATGTTTTACATTCCCGTGTTTGTTTCCGTTCAAAATGAAGAACCCGGTTCATGAAAACAATTTTTATTTATTAAAAATTGTTTTTGGTTATGTATTCATGTGTTGAATAATTCTCCCGTTGTTATTGTCTAACGCGGAGGGTGCGGGCTAAACGAACACGGCCCGACAACCCTCTTCCGTTCTTCATGGTTGTGCGGATTTGGCGGGCGATGACAAAACGTGACGCAAGGGTGATTTGATTATCCCGCAGTGAAGAACGGAACCCGAGAGGAACAGCGGCGCAGAAGGAAAGGAAAACGGACCACCGGAGCAACTCCAGTGGCCCGCAGAAGCTACCGAAGGCGGCGGCACCCCGGCGCGCCGCCGGACCGGGCCGTCGGGGCTGAAGACGTGGCGGCGGCGGCCAACGGACCCGCGGTCGCGCGGGTCCGGTTCGCCCGCACGGGACGTGGCTGAAGCGGCGTCCGCTGTTGTCCAGCGCGGCCCCTCGAGGGCTGCGGCTTCCTCAACCTGCAGGGGCGGTGCCCCGCGGCTGCCGCGCTCGGCCGAGCCGAGCTAGGCCGGTCCGACCGGCCGGGCCGCGCCCTGGCCGGATCGGACCGGGTCAGCACGGGCCGAGACCCCCCGTCTTCGGACCGATTCGGTCTTTTGCCCGTAACATGAGCTACGGGCCTCCGAATGACACACCGTCAGCGGAAATGCGATCCTTGGATCGAGACGGTCGTTTTGGTATATTACACTCAAGGTTTCGGAATACTTTGGGTTCGGCCGGGTTGGTTCGTACACGAGACCAATCGGGCCCTCGGAGCGGAAACGCTCATATCTTGAGCTACGGACGTCCGATTGACGTGTCGTCGGCTTTGGAGGATTCCTATAATTGAGATGGATCTTTTGGCTCACTCCGCCCGAGGTTTGGACGCAGGTGGAGTACGGTCGGGTTGGTTTTGCCTTGAAAACCAACCGGGCCCCTAGGATGAAAAAGCCAATAACTCTCAGACCGGGCGTCCGATTGACGCGCCGTCTGCGACGTTGAGTTCCTATTGACGATACAAAACTTTTGGATACATCAAATTCGGACTTTGTGTCAGTTGATGTATCAGCCTCTCGGCTCGTGGAGCGGACCCTCCCGAACGAGCTTGCTGTGTGCGAAAACCCTAGAGCTGGCTGCAACTGCTGCTGTGACGACGACGACTGTACAGAGATCCTCAGTGGATTCGACTGCGACGATGATGAAAAACAGTATGGGAATCCTCCGTGTTTTCAGCAGTAACTACTACGGTACATCTTGGGATACATCAGCTCCGGACTACATGTCAGTTGATGCATCGACCTCTTAGCTCGTTGAGTGGACCCTCCCGGAACGAGCATGTTGTGTGCGGAAACCCTAGAGCTGGTTGGGACTTGATGACTGCTGATCGAACGACTCGGTGTGTTACGGATAACCCAACAGAGGTGCGCTTGGTTGTAGCAGCACAGGGGAGCGCTTGGTTGTATCGGCAGACCCACGACAGAGGTTCTCTTGGTTGTAGTGGCATAGGGGAGCGCTTGGTTGTAGCAGCAGGCCCACGACAGTGGTGCGCTTGGTTGTAGCGGCAGACCCACGACAAAGGTGCGCTTGGTTGTAGCAGCACAGGGGAGCGCTTTGTTGTAGCGGCAAACCCACGACGGAGGAGCGCTTGGTTGTGGCGGCATAGGGGAGCGCTTGGTTGTAGCAGCAGGCCCACAGTACCCGATAGGTGGAGAACTACAGCAGTCCAAGGTAAGAGGGAAGCGATTGGTTGTAGCGGCATAACCACTGTACTTGATGGAGAAGGAGTTTCCCAATAGCTTTGGGTTGAACTTCATGATCGATCATGTGTGGGTCTTTGCGAGGGTTAGTACCTACAGATCCTTTGTGGGTCTGACGACTTAGATGGATCAGTGATCATCTTTATCATCATACAAGAAGTATACCTATGTGAGCTGAATCTTGTGTTACTCTCCTTTGTGGATTGTGTTGAGCTATCCTGTGTGGATTTACTGTTTACTATCCTTTGTGGACTGTGTTGAGCTATCCTATGTGGATTAATTTTTCTCTCCTTTGTGGATTGTGTTGTGCTATCCTGTGTGGGTTTACGTTTTGCTTTCCTGTGTGGACTGGGTTGTGCTTAGGCTCGGATGTTGGAGTTGAACGAGAATTGATGACTTAGGTATATGTATGGGAATATACCTAAGACATGTCGGATGTTACTTCGTGATTGTATCTTTCCTTGTGGTTTATCCTTTGTGGATTTCGGGGGACCTTCGGGGGTCTCGGGGTCCCTACTGAGTAGCTTATATTCACCCGTGCACGGGCTATGCTCGCACTACGTTGTATTGGTTGCAGATGACGGACAGCGCTGATCGTGGTGGAGGCTTGCGGAGCAGGATGGTATCTGGAGGTGGACCACTGGGCGGGACGTACTCGGAGCAGTCAGGTGGACCCGAGGAGCAGTAGAGGCTATCTGTACCCACCCTTCAGGTGGGACTTCCAGAGGACGGCTCGGCGCTGCAGCTTTTCTTTTCAGTTGTTGTTTTCCCCATTCAGTTTTACTTTACAGTTGGTCTTGTATTTCCGGCCCCTTTTACTTTCAGCACAGCTTGTTACAGTTTTCACTTAGTGTTTACTTTTCCGCTTGCTTACTCCGTGGTGCTTGTTTACTTTTCAAAGGCAATGTCTTCCCTTTTTCCGGGATTTACGCCTTGGTTCTAGTTGCCAGCCCCTGGCCTATGGAAGGCGGGCTTGGGGTAGTCATGGCATGGGCCCTGAGGACGGGTCGTGACAAATTCGTATCAAAGGTGGTCGGTTCTACCACAGACTCTGATCTTTCTTCTATGTGAAGCAATAGTGTTTAGCGTATTGAGTGTGGTTATCAGTCCAGGGAGTCCAGTTTTGGTGCGGCGGCCGACATATCCGTACACAAGGACCCTGACTTCTGATTTCCGACTTAATGCACGAAAACATTGATTTCATATGTGTCTCAAGTTTTCTTTGTGATTACTTGTGCCAGATCACCAGGTATACTGTTCTAACCATGGCGCACTTGTTTACTTTTCAGGATGGCCCCACGACGGCAGCCAACTAGCGTTCCGAGAGTGGAGCGTGATGACAGACAGCTCAGAGCCAACAGAAGTCTTTTACTGACAAGAGGCGGAGGCCACTAGAGTTCGAGGATGGCGACCACGTCTTCTTGCGTGTCTCACCTCGATGTGGTTTGCGGAGATTTGGTCGAGGTGGCAAGTTGTCTACATGCTTCATTGGACCATTCCAGGTCCTTAGCAGGATTGGCGAGGTGGCTTATCGCCTGGCTCTACCACCTCAGTTGCACCGGGTGCACGACGTCTTCCATGTATCTCAGTTGAGGAGATACATGCACGACCCGACACACATCATTGACCATGGGGAGCTAGACGTGGATGATGGGGAGACTTTTACAGAGGTCCCGGAGGAGATAGAGGATCGACAGGAGCGGGTCCTACGTGGGTGATCGATTCCTCTTGTGCGCATCAGATGGCAGCACGAGAACCTCCAGGAAAGCACATGGGAGCGGGAGGCTCAGATGCGTGCTCAGTACCCACATTTGTTTCCCTAGTTTATGATGTATCTTTACGAGGACGTAAATCCCTGAGGTGGGAGTAATTTAAAGACCCGTAAATTTCAAGGAAATGTTTTTCTTAATTTTCTTTGGAATTTTACAAGAGCGCAGTTTCTGATGGCACCAGATTCTGAGGCCCGGTGTGCCCAGAATCATTTTCCGAAGTTTGGCTCGGGTACGTTCAGTGAACGGACGAGCAGGTTTTTCTAACTTTTGAACCGGTGCTCGGAATCGAATTCTGAGGGCACTGATGGAATCGCAGCGCTGGTATTTTCTTAGAAACGCCTCTTCCGGAGTTGCGTTTTCTCGGGTGTGGTTTTTAATTTTTGGGCTTAAAGTTAAGAAATAAAATAAATTGTTCAACAAACTTTATTTTATTTCACTTAATCCACTTTGAAGCCACTTGAAGCCACTTAAAGCGGCATAAGCTGAGTTGATGCGGATAGGGTGTTATCCAAAAATATCCTACCCTCTTGGTAGGATATTTGTGAGGTGGGGCCCGCACGAGCCCCACCGTTTCTTTTTCGCTAAGTAACGCACTCGTGAAAACCCGTCATTATGAAGTCAACTGACGCGTTTTCTTATTTTCTTAACACACCATTTAATTGGGCGGTTTTATTCGTGAATTAAATGGGTAGTTTCTTTCGTTGAATTAATTCTACGAATTAATGGGTCGTTACTTACCTCTTTTTTGTTTGTTGGCGTAATAATAAAATAAGACCAACACCGTCTTTTGGAGGATTACACGTTGAGAGGCTTTTGACAGAAGTTCTTGTGCCTTCACCCTTCTTCGTGAAGAACGCGAAGAATGCGAAGAACGCGAAGAACGCCGGCCTCCGACGAAGAATGCCGAACCTGCGGAAATCGACGACGCGATGCCATGTGCCGCGATGACGACGTTTCCTTTCCTGCAACGTTCTTCTGCGACGTCTCTTCCTCCGCAATGAAATCTTCGATCAGCTGTTTGAGGTAAGAGACTTCGGGTTTCCTTTAAAACTCCTTTCTGGTTTTTAACAACGCATCTTTTTGTTCTTGAACCTCGGAGTTTTTTTATGCGATGCCCTTCCGCGATGACGCGACGCCTTCCGCGACGCGATGATCGCCTCCTTCCGCGGTGATCAAGTTCCGCGAAGAACGTGTGTGCGACGACTTGACAAGGTAGGGATTTTTTTTTGGATGTTTTACATTCCCGTGTTTGTTTCCATTCAAAATGAAGAATCTGGTTCATGAAAAAAAAATTGATTCATTAAAAATCGTTTTTGGTTATGTATTCATGTGTTAAATAATTCTCCCGTTGTTATTATCTAATGCGGAGGGTGTGGGCCAAACGAACATGGCCCGACAACCCTCCGTCATTCTTCGTGGTTGTGCGGATTTGGTGGGCGACGACAAAACGTGACGCAAGGGCGATTTGATGATCCCACAGTGAAGAACGGAACCCGGGAGGAACATCGGCGCAGACGGAAAGGAAAACGGACCACCGGAGCAACTCCGGTGGCCCGCGGAAGCTACCGGCGGCACGGGTCATCGGCGCAGCGGCGCGGGTCGTCGGCGCAGCGGCGCCGGCCAGCCGACCCGCGGCTGCGTGGGTCCGGCTCGCCCGCACGGGACGCCGCAGAAGCCGCGTCCGCTGTTGTCCAGCGCGGCCCCTCGAGGGCCGCGGCTTCCTCAACCCGCGGGGGCGGCGCCCCGCGGCTGCCGCGCTCGGCCGCTCGGCCAAGCCGAGCCAGGCCGGACCGGACCGGGTCCAGCTGGGTCGGACCGGTTCAGGTCGTCCCGGTTCGGCCGACCCAGGGGGGGTCGGGCCGGGTCGGCCCGAGCCCAGACCCCCTGTCTTCGGACCGATTCGTTCTTTTGCCTGTAACTTGAGCTACAGGCCTCCGAACGACGCACCGTCAGCGGAAACGCAATACTTGGATCGAGACGGTCGTTTTGGTATATTACACTCAAGGTTTCAGAATACTTTGGGTTCGGTCGGGTTGGTTCGTACACGAGACTAACCGGTCCCCCGGAGCGGAAATGCTCATATCTTGAGTTATGGACGTCCGATTGACATGCCGTCGGCTTTGGAGGATTCCTATAAGTGATGAGGATCTTTTGGCTCACTACGCCCGAGGTTTGGACGCAGGTGGAGTATGGTCAGGTTGGTTTTTCCTTAAAAACCAATCGGGCCCCTTGGACAAAAAAGCCAATAACTCTCAGACCGAGCGTCCGATTGATGCGCCGTCTGCGACGTTGAGTTCCTGTTGACGATATGGAACTTTTGGATACATCAACTTCAGACTTTGTGTCATTTGATGTATCAGCCTCTCGGCTCGTGGAGCGGACCCTCCCGAACGAGCTTACTGTGTGCGGAAACCCTAGAGCTGGCTGCAACTGCTGCTGTGACGACGACGACTGTACAGAGATCCTCAGTGGATTCGACTGCGACGATGATGAAAAACAGTATGGGAATCCTCCGTGTTTTTAGCAGTAACTACTACGGTACACCTTGGGATACATCAGCTCCAGACTACATGTCAGTTGATGCATCGACCTCTTAGCTCGTGGAGTGGACCCTCCCGGAACAAGCATGTTGTGTGCGGAAACCCTAGAGCCGGTTGGGACTTGACGCCTGCTAATCGAATGACTCGATGTGTTACGGATAACCCAGCAGAGGTGCGCTTGGTTGTAGCGGCACAGGGGATTGCTTGGTTGTAGCGGCAGACCCACGACAGAGGTGCGCTTGGTTGTAGTGGCACAGGGGAGCACTTGGTTGTAGCGGCAGGCCCACGACAGAGGTGCGTTTGGTTGTAGCGGCACATGGGAGTGCTTGGTTGTAGAGGCATACCCACTATAGAGGTGCACTTGGTTGTAGCGGCACAGGGGAGCGCTTGGTTGTAGCAGCAGACCCACGACGGAGGAGCGCTTGGTTGTAGCGGCATGGGGGAGCGCTTGGTTGTAGCAGCAGGCCCACAGTACCTGATAGGTGGAGAACTACAGTAGTCCAAGGTAAGAGGGAAGAGCTTGGTTGTAGCGGCATAACCATTGTACTTGATGGAGAAGGAGTTTCCCAATAGCTTTGGGTTCAACTTCATGATCGATCCTATGTGGGTCTTTGTGAGGGTTAGTACCTACAGATCCTTTGTGGGTCCGATAACTTAGATGGATCAGTGATCATCTTTATCGTTATACAAGAAGTATACCTATGTGAGCTGAATCTTGTGTTACTCTCCTTTGTGGATTGTGTTGAGCTATCCTATGTGGATTTACTGTTTACTCTCCTTTGTGGATTGTGTTGAGCTATCCTATGTGGATTACTTTTTCTCTCCTTCGTGGATTGTGTTGTGCTATCCTGTGTGGGTTTACGTTTTGCTTTCCTATGTGGATGGGGTTGTGCTTGGGCTCGGATGTTGGAGCTAAACGGGAATTGATGACTTAGGTATATGTATGGGCATATACCTAAGCAGTGTCGGATGTTACTTTGTGATTGTATCTTTCCTTTTGGTTTATCCTTTGTGGATTTTGGGGGACCTTCGGGGGTCTCGGGGTCCCTAATGAGTAGCTTATACTCACCCCTGCACGGGCTATGCCCGCACTACGTTGTGTTGGTTGCAGACGACGGACAGCGCTGATCGTGGTGGAGGCTTGCGGAGCAGGACGGTACCTGGAGGTGGACCACTGAGCGGGACGTACTCGGAGCAGTCAGGTGGACCTAAGGAGCAGTAGAGGCTATCTGTACCCACCCTTCAAGTGGGACTTCCAGAGGACGGCTCGGCACTGCGGATTTTCTTTTCAGTTGCTGTTTTTCCCTTTCAGTTGTACTTTACAGTTGGGCTTGTATTTCCGGCCCCTTTTACTTTCAACACAGCTTGTTACAGTTTTCACTTAGTGTTTACTTTTCCGCTTGCTTACTCTGTGGTTCTTGTTTACTTTTCAAAGGCAATGCCTTCCCTTTTTCTGGGATTTACGCCTTGGTGCTAGTCGCCAGCCCCTGGCCTATGGAAGGCGGGCCTGGGGTAGTCACGGCACGGGCCCCGAGGACGGGTCGTGACAGTGAAGGTTCATTTGACATCACACTTTCCATTGGTATTTTCTCCTTTTCTTTAAACTTGTTCACTACAATAACTAAATATTAATCTTTCTTAAATGTTCATATTTCATGGTAGACCATACCTTAAAGGAAATAGAGTATGTTCTACATATAGTTCATTTTTAAATCTTAAATAAGATTGGATTAAGTGGGTGAAAATGATCAGAAAAAGGGACCCAATGAATGATCATGACAAGACATTCAATTTTTCTCCTCTCTAGATTCTGATAGATGAGAAAATATGTGAAATATTCCATTTTCATATGTTTTATCCCTTACTCACATCAAATATTAAAGATATGATTATGAAATAACCATAATATGAATAATACATGAGTCTCCTGTAAGCATTTCTAACATACCTACTTCATTGGGGGGCTTAACAGATATTGGGGACACTCACACCTTTAATATTTTATATTATAGTATTTTGAACAAGCACATGTACTACTCTTGGAAACTCTTGCCAGTGTGAACATTTACTTTGACCATTTTATATTGATATATGATTTTTGGGATTGCATTCTTTTTTCTAAAATAAATTAAACTATAATTTTTGTACTTTTTTCATAATTATTGATTAGACCTTACCTGTTATTTAAATCATTAAATGTATCCAAATTATTTATTAAACCATAGAAACCCTCTATTATATAATTAGAACACTCTATTTATTGAGTATTATAGTGTAAAGGAACCTTTAACCATGCTCATAGTCTACAAGTTTTGGCTATCCCACTACTTCGATAGTTCATGGTAGCCGATTAACTGTCCAAACACATTGACTCGGGGCTCCAAAATTAGATGAGTGATGCCCCAGCTTCTAAAACCATAAATAATATTTACACGGTTTTTGTATATAAAGTTTAAGGAATCTAGATTTGGATATTTATTTTTCATATATCTTCTATTAAGTTAACCTATCGCTCTAAAAAGAACCCCAAGGTAGTATGAGGCACCCAAAACATTGGTTGACGAGAACCTTGAACAGTCGGTTTTGATGAAATTAAAATGATGAAAGGAATTTATGACTTAATATTTATTTTATGGTTTTTAATTTATTTTATGAATGTAATCCATTTCTATTAATGTCTTCATTTTATGTTGTCGTACTCATAATTGAACAATAATAGAAAAAAACAAAATGTCTTTAGGCATTTCACTATTTATTATTTTATGTTTTTACTATTGTCATTAAAATGAATAGAATTATAAAAAAATTTATAAAGGAAATGAAATACATTACTTGTATTTAGCATCTAAATTTTTTTGGTCCATTTAAACTCATTTCATCAACCATGACCTAGGGGTATCATACTCGATTCATAGATTGTCTCATGACGTATCTTATCATCTATCTAGTGTGTCCACTATTCCTATGGATTTTCCTCGACTTGGAATTGTTTGTTTCTTAAACAATCCTTGTCATGGTAAAACAATATATTTAAGAAGGTGAAGGGGTCCCAGGAGTTCAAAATAAAGACTGATTAATTGGACACATAGGCACACATACATACTAAACAAGAAAAATATGATTCACATGCTTCCATCAAAATAACTACTTATTAAAAAAATTATATATATGTAATTAGTGATTAACTAAATAAAAACAGACATGCACTAGTTCATCCAATGTTCAAGACCAATTAATGAGTAAAAGTAAAGCATGATAAAAAAATTAAGTGTAATAAAATAATGTTTAAGTGACTTGAAATAAATTAATTTAATTATTAAAATTCAAATGATTTATTCAGTCTTGATATTAATTTAATTTTAATTAAAAAAATATTAATTTATAAATTTAATTTAAAACCAATATTAAATTAATATTTTTTTAGTATTAAAATATTATATATTTATACAAAAAGAGTAATTATTAAATAATCTAATTTAATACTAAAATTTATTTAATTAAATAAATTAATTTTGATAATAGTAAATATTTCCTCGGTGCTGAAATCCTAGGCATGGCCAATGTGGGTCTAGACAGCCCCATACTAGCCCATTTTGGGCGGTGCGAAGGCCATGTAGGGCAGTTCTATGCCAGGAAGGCCCGCCTAGCCCAGTTATAGATTAGGAAGACCTTCTTAGGAAATTATGGGGAGGATCGAGTCCAACAGAACCTGGGGAACTATTTTGAACCTTAAGGCAGGGGCGTCTCCCAATGGTTAAGGTAGTGAATTATGCCTAGTCCGACATTGGGTAGGCAGTTCAAGGAACTTCAGTCAGCTGGGTTTAGGATGATAGAGGGCTCTCGACCTGGTGGAGGCTTGATTTCAATATCGATGCTCTATGGGGAGGCGGCCGATGATCCCCTCAGATCTGGTCAGGGAAGCCGCCTTTCATAGTGGTTGTTCTCGGGACTCCTAAGGGCATCAACCAAGGATAAAATCATATAGGTGGGTGTTGTAGAAACTTGGAGGGTGGACCTATGGGAGGTCTATCCAGTGATCTCCAGGTAGTGTCCAGTTGTGTGGGTAGTGCAGGCAGTAGGGAGTCGACTTCTCAAGAGGTTGCCAATGTTAGCCCTTCCCTACAACACTAGGAGGTAGGTGGTGATGACTGTCTATGAGGAAGTACGAAGATGGATTCCTACCACATATTAGAAATGTGACTAAACTGGGGGCCCTTCAGAAAGGGGAAAGTGGTGTAGAAGATTTACCCATGGAATGGGGGGGGGGTAACCATGAGGGTGAGGTTGGGACAACCCTTCTCTACTTTATAAATTTTAAATTGTTTTTTTAATTTCTGTTATGATTAACCCATGCCAAACCCACTAAAATCATTTTGTCATTTAGTATAAAATCCAAATGTATAGTTATTAGGGGTTTATTTCAAATATTCCACATGATTTTGGAATAATAGAATAATGGGTAGAGGAAAATATAGTCATCGTAATTCAATTGGGGTTTCTATAATTACCATAATTTTGAAAAATAGAATAAAAATAACTTATATAAACTATATTTTTTTCAAATTTTAGTACATGAAAAGCCACCAATTTTGATCCATAACCTTTTTCATATGGTTGTAACATGGCTATCCGAGCTCAAATCAAAATGTTGTAATATTTTTTGTGACTAATTTAAAAACCATATACATAATTAAATGTAAATTAATTTTTTTCTTCAATTAGAAAATTCATGTTATCGCTTTAATACCATTTTTGTATCGGGGAACATAACGGAAGCCGATTGGATAGGTAATTTCTATTCTTAATCAACGGATTGGTATAATTTGTTGGATCTGTTGATCCAAGACCTGATATGGTTAGATGAACTGAATTGGATTATATAAACTATAGAAAAATTAAAATGAATGAGTACCTCATTCTATTTGAAGCACTCTCAACTGCAACTATTCACTGGTGATCGTTCCTCAAAGGGTCCAAATCCAAACCCCCTCTAGATCATCCAAAACTTCTCCAAGAATTTATGTCTCTATCGCTCATAGCATTGTGGGTGCTAGCGCAGAGCTACGATGATCTATTCAATGTTCTAACAATCACCACAATCTCGTGCCTTTGATCTACCAAAGGTGTATAAGATCGATCTGTCAGGAGAGAATTTTTCTCTCTGAGAAGTAGGAGGAGCGAGAGACTCACATAATAAATGAATAAATATACCCAAGAATTATCCTCTCCTCTACTATATATAGTGGATTATCAAATACATATAAAGGGTTCCCCAATCCCCATATATTTGACATCCTCTTAATATGAAATAAATAAATAAATACTATGAACTAACTACATCATAAATATTATTTATATTTTATCACATTATTATAATATATATTAAATATATTATGTTATAAACATATGCCATTAATTCTAATAGTAATTACAGCTAATGTTAAAAGAAAATTGAATATAAAAATAATATGTTTTTCATATAATATTATTCCTCTTATTTACCTAAACATTAGTAAATATATTTAATAAATAAAATAAAAACTATTATTCTTTACTCATAAAATAATGAATTTATTTATGTATTAGTGATCAATAAAACTTGGACAACACTCAGATCATATCGCGGGGTACAACATGTACTATAAACCTATTTAGCAGAATAGTTCAGATTCTTGAATGCACTATAGTGTGTGACTCTCTATCCCCTTATCTCGATATTAGTGAACAATATTCATAGACCAAGAGAGGAGTCTAGCAACCCATCCATGAGCCTAAAGAGATAATGAATATTCACATCAAATACAACACACATATGAACACACACTTAGCAATATAACCTCTTTGTCAATAGATATTTCATAAATTAGGACACACACTTATGTCATAGTCCATTATTTATTTATTTTTTATTGATCTGACTAGATGGATTTAACTTTGATGATAATAGCTATGGATTTATAAAGTTACAATCATCCTGGTAATCCTGGCCGGATATATGTCTTCCTCAATTCATAAGTTATAAATTCTCTCTTGACTATTCGACCAACTTCTTACGACCAATGACACACCCAACAAAAGTTACCTCTCTACAACTTCATTATCATGGTTTTTTTCCTATCATCAAAGAACACAATAAAATGAGACACATTAATAATGATATCAAGTTAGCATACCAATAAACATGTCCATAGATAGGAATATCCAATGAATTTCCAAACATGTGGTGTTCCTATTGGTGGGTATGTGCTCATGATCTCACTTACCATAGATCACAAAGTGTAAACTTCATGAAAATAAGTCTCAATTATTATTATTATCCCCCAACATATGATAGTCAGACATCAACTGTGTCTGTTTAGTAAGATTTATCAAGACTAGAGGACATTTTTTTAAGATTAATGTCAAAATATAAAGTGGTTGTCATTAAATACTAGGATCTTCTATTATATTTTTATATAATAAGTAATATATGGAAATTACCATTTTAATAGTGTATATAGAAATTTTTACACTATAATGATATGTGTACATCATGCATATCTCAAAATATACATTATATTGTAATTGAGATGTACTGTTTAGTTTGTTTTATGACACCCACTATTCCAAAATTAGGACGATGCTCAAAAAATGTGACAAAACTTGTGATGTATATTGAACTGGTGTGGCATGAACACCCTATATGATATGAAGTCCATGATTCTATGGCATGGGATTTCGATTATTAGTTTATGTTTTTTCAGTTGCTTGATTTTTCCTAGTTTCATGAAAATGGTTATGTAGATTTATGATTGATTATGATTTTTTCTATTGGACCATGGGAAATAGTCCAATGTTTATACATAATTCTATGTATATAGGATTCACATGACATATTCCAGTATGGGGGGTTTTTAGTAATGATGGTGGTTTAGTTGTTTAAGGTCTCAATAACTGCTCATAGAATGTTTTTTCATATAAGTACTTGGTGGAATTATATTCAATTGAACCACATGTATATTTTATTTTGATGGTAGTTAATTTAGATCATTAAGAATGCTTATCCATTGATGGGGATGTAAACCCTTCATCTAGGGATGCATGGAAACCCTAGTCGGTTGTTAGTGGACTATGATTTCCCTATTAGTGGATCTATAAGGGAAAGGATATCTTTGGGATATTTGGATTAGTTTTGAGCTTCCTTAGGTTGGTGGTTTCACTAATGTAAAATTTTTGTGTTCATTGGAAGGAAGTTGTTGTTGCCGTGTCTTTTTTCGGGTTGTGGGGTGGGTCCCATTTTCCTTTTGTCACTGTTGGCTAGGTTTGATGTGGTTATTATTCTTTGGTGGGGATTTTGAGTTCTACTATCATCAGGATGTGGTTAGGCATGAGGATTCCTAGTGTTTGAGAAGTGGGGTGCAAAGAGTGATCCATATTTTATGGATAAAATGAGAGGGAATGTTTGGTTTGACTCTTATCCCTACTTATTTTTAGTTACACATTGGATAGTTTGGTGAGAGCATGATTGGATTCTTCTGAATTTATATTTATGTTTATGTGTAAGGTGGTCATGTGTTTTATCTTGGAATGAGGGAGATGATTTGTTTATGATGATAAGTTCTGAGGTTTTCCCGGTTTGTTAGAAATGACCTGTTTAAAGAGCATGGTCAATAGTTTTTGTCATGCTATCCTAGTTTCAATGGTGTCTAGTCTATGTGAGTGCAATTTTTGTGGTGATTTTGAGAGATATGTAACGAAATACTAGTTATGGGGAGTGAACCATAGAATATTGGAGGTCACGATCCTCATTTAAGTGGTTTGTTGAACGAGGAGGTCACTATTATTGGTGGGAAATGAATGATAATTTTCATTTTCTTGCTGCAACATAGGTTTAAGCGGTATAACAATCTATATCAATTATTTTTTGTGATGTATATAGTGTGGATTTTGTGGTTTGATATTTTTGAAGTGGTTAAACGATAAATATACTCTTATAGTTTGGATTATTATACTAGACATGGTTTAATGAATCTCATTTTGAGAGAGAGTTATAGATATTATAAGACCAACCATTTGATGGTTGAGATATCATTTTATGGATAAGTTCTTGGGTGAGAGAATGAATATTTGTTTTCCATTGAGACTTATTAGGGGTGAAAGGTTTTTGTGTTGGGAGGTATGTGATGAACCTCATCATCACGAGTTGTAAAAATAAGGGGAAATTTTTTTGTTCCTAGAATTCTTTCAGGGGAAAGATGGAAATCATTATTATAAGATTGTAACTGATAATTTTTATGACTACTCCCTTGTCCCCGTAATAAGGTTTTTACACTAGTATAGATGTTTGGTGGAAATACATGTCATTCAACTTTCACATAATATATCATATTATACTAATAAAAATTTAATTTATTTTCCTATATTCATTTAATCATATATAACATATATAGTGTCATATTTGGATACTATCTCTGTGGTTGAGTGTAGAATAGGTGGGTTTTCCTAGGAGAGGCATAACCTTTCATCAGGAATCGGTGTCAGGGCTATCCCCCCTTTATTTTCTTTTATTTTTTCTCTTTCTCTTACTTTTTTCTATTTCCTTACCCACTTTTCCCTTTGGATTCCCCATAAAACCAATTGGATATACCCTTTGCAAAACGAAGAGAGTGAGATAGAAATAATATGGAGTGGGGTAGAGGAGGGAGAAGGTGGAGGCACCTCAAGTGGTTCATCTGTGGCCCAGATCAGAGTGTGGAGGATATGGGTTGATGATTTGGCATGATGCCTTAGTATTTTCCACTCGAAGGTAGGATAATTTTAATTTTTTAAAAATAAAACCAAATTGTTTTAGTGTTTTTAAGTTTCAAATTCATATATGGGTTTCTGGGGAACCCTTGGTTGTCGATCTATGAATTTTTGGGAGAAATTAGTGGTTTCATAGTGTTTTGAGGCCTTCCTGTTTGGGGAAACCTATGTACATGATGTGTGGTTTTGAGAAAGAACACAGTGAGTTCCTACTATTTGGGTAAGATGATTTTTTATTATTACACACCATATATATTAAGTACACATTATGTAGTATTACGTGGCTTTTTACATGGACATGTGGCTAAGTACATGGGATGAAAATGGTTTTGGTAAGTATATTCCATGTATTTGGGGTACACATCATGTAGTGGGACATGGAAATGTGGAGATTTACAGAAGAAGAAACCTCATGTGAGAGGTACATGGACATGTAGTTGTACATTAGAAGACCCCATGTATTCCTTGGACATGTAGTAGTAAATGGGAAGATTTTGGGCATTACCTGGTCATGTAAAATTATAAGTCCAAGTGCACCTTTGAGATTACACACTATGAACTTATAATTACACACCGTAGAAATTGTCTAGGATGGGGGTTTTATGTGTTTTGGGACCCAGAGTAAGAATTGGACTTGTTAGTAGCCCATTCCAAGTGTTTTTCCATGTAGATCCTGATGGTCGAAGTATTTTTTTTATAGTTGATATGTATTATGTTATGCATGAGAAATTCTTTCCATGAGGATTTATTTGAGGTTTAGTTCCAGAATCCACATGGGGGTTGGGTTTTCAGTTGTGTGGCCAAGGTAATGGTTGAGATCTTGATGATCATCTTAACTTGAGTGTGCCACAATGATCTATTTGATGGTTTTTGGATATCTTCCAAAATATGAAATCACGTGGTATCTATGAGGAGATCTGGTTTTTTCTACTCATGATGGGACCCATTCCTTATGGTTAGAGCTATTGAGTTTTAGTACTAATGTTTTTCTATCAAATCTATTTGAGCCTTTGGTTTGGGATAACACCATGGGATGGAAATTGCAAGAGTTAGCTATTGAGATGAGTCTGAAGAACTCTTGAGGATTTTTTTGTGGGATGGTTACTGATAGATTGATCAGTAATTTTTGTGGCCAACTTTTGAGGATTCAAGAGTTTCATGGTGTTGTTTATTTACCCTTATGGGTGATTTGGTTCCAGTGGATGGATTGTGTTTTAGGTAGTCATATTGTGGGCTTTCTTTCATGGGAATTTTCCTACAGTTTCATTTGTGATGTGGAGACTTGTTGGGTCCTGTCTTTGAGGTGGTCATTATGACTATTTTGAATTCCCTTGTAAGAATGCCTTAATTTTTAATTCCCTCTTAGGTGCGTTGTTGATTCAAGATTAGATATAGGCCACTAAGAATCATTTTTTGGTGGTTTTACACTTGGAATTTCCCAAGAATTTTAATTAACAAGAGGAACCCATCATAGGGTTACTACTTATGCTATGTCCTTTTGTCCATTTAAGGATGTTCCTATAGGTATTTCCTAATAGCTTTGTTGTAGTAGGGGAGTCTTTAGTTGGGCAACAATTTTTTCTATAAACCTTGAACACATGGGAGCCTCGAGTTTGGTTTGGAAATGAGATGGTTAATTAAGATCCTGTTATGGATATTATATGGATGCTATGATCCAAGGTAATGATGGGGACTCTATTATTTATTATCCATAGTATATTGATGCCACTAGATTATCTGTTTATATGGAGAGATCGAGGTTGGATCATCTTAAATTGGGTTGGCTATTGGCCATTGTGATTGGTGAATTTTTTTTAAGTAATTTTTTTTG
The DNA here is from genome assembly GCA_963277665.1 of Viscum album. Lineage (NCBI taxonomy): Eukaryota > Viridiplantae > Streptophyta > Magnoliopsida > Santalales > Viscaceae > Viscum > Viscum album. The sequence goes on from OY728125.1 coordinate 1,715,771,735, forward strand.
AGGAGGAGACCCTTGGAATATATTATATCGGTCCTTATCCCTGAATTTTGTTCTTGTTCTTTTCTCTATTTTTTTGTCGTGGTTATATAGAAATAGAGAGTTGATGGGAATTTGGATTAGTGAAACCCCCATCTATTTAAATGTGACTCCCAGACTATGCTGGCTTCGAGCTCATGATTTTCTAAGGAACTAAAGGAGTGGGTTTGGTGTACTATTGATGCTATTGTGCACCTAGAGCCAGGGGATGCGTTGTTCTCTAAGGGTTTTATATGTAACCCACCCATTTTTTTGTCCATAGATTATGCCTGATTTGTTCTGTATGACCTTTGAGACAAACTATTTCTCTATTTGTGTTGTCCTAGATGTTTTTGTCTCCAGTTTAGATCATGAAATTTGAGTTCTACATCCATATAAATGTTTATCGCGGACATCGACACATATGGTAATACCCTAGGGTCCAAAATTCATGCCTTTTAGTCTAGAATTTTGGAGGATCCTCTGTAGATATGAAATGTATACCTCTTGTCATTTGATTGCAGAAATGATGTCTTCATTAAGGTTATAGCAGTTTTTTAATGATAGATGGGTTAAAGACACAATGTTTCTTGATCATGAATAGCCACTCATTTAGGGTATTAGGTTCAGTATGGTGTCACTCGAATATCTTAGATACTAGGTATATTATCTTGATCAATGTTGGTAGTAGAGTCGAATGTTTTTATTTTCTTCTGTTTATTTTGTATATGTGGTCAAGCCAATGGAAAACCGTCAATTGTATTTTCTATATTATTTTGAGTTAGAATGAATCAATGTTGGATTCCATTTTGTATATCATTCCTCTATTTCATTTATTTATTATGTGTACTCTAATTTTTATCCCTGTGTATGATTTTTATTATTTTATACTCTTATTTCACTTTTTCCATAAGATATAGTCACCCAACTACTTCTTTTAGACCATCACCATTGGTTAAAAGCCTATATGAATTAGAGATACATGTGTAATGAAATGAATTTTCTCAAAGTCAGGACTCATTGGGTTTTGGTTTTAATAGTTTTTTATATTTGGGAACAATGTACACTATGACTTAAGGAAGGTTCCAAGAGTGTCCATGGCTTGTTTAAAGCCCAGATCTCCAATAATTGGGAATATGTGGTATGCCACATGGCTAAAACACAATTATTACTAAATATACAGGGTAATAGTGTGGGGAACCTTTTTATAAATTGGGGTAAACTTGGTTGGTTTATAACCTTGTGAACTAATGTGCATGACCATGAACAAACTATAGAACTCTTAAAAGAGGGATTTTTGGCAGTTAGGGAAACTATGCACCTTATCCTATGTGAGGTCCTCCTTGGGTAGGGGAGTGAAATAGTTAGCACATTGTTTGGACAACCATGTGGCCAGCACGTGCACCCCTATTAGAATGGATGAAATTCCATGTTTTTCCTTAATGATATTTTAACCCAATTTTCTCCCCTCATCCCTTCATTTCAACCTTTCAAGAGCTCCTCATCTCTCATTGAGAACTCCCCCCGTCTTACATAGGGATCAAGGTATGTCCTAGATGCAGAATCCAAATCAAATTTTGTCGAATGTGTTGGATAGCAATAGGTATGATCTCAAATCCTCTTCTATCTATTCAAAAAATTTCTTATAATACCTTGCATTATATTCTTGAAATCACATTCACCCTATTTTTATTGATTTGGACCTTTATTATGATTTCTTATAACAGACATCATATATGAAGCAAATATTGTATATGGAGTCATCCACAACCCTATAGTAGGTGGTCTAGTTACTTTCTGTGAATTCTAAGTTGTTTTCATATCACCTCCATTATGCCACATGTCGGCCTTTGTCGTGCATTTCCAATAAAAGATTTCATTGATTTTAAATATTTGTTTCAAATATTAATATACTCACAAGTATAATTGTAAAGTATATAGAGGATTCCAACCTCAATTATAGCAACCATTTGTGTGTTCTAGCTTGAAATTTTCCTTTATATTTAATTGATTAAATACCTTCGAAGTGTTTGACTTGGATTGTAAGTGGATTTTCCATTCTTATATATTAATTATTATTTCCCAAAAAAAACTCTTATGTTCTTATATTATAATGATATGGAATTAATATGCCATTTTTAATTAAATATATTGAATATATCTATTTTCATGCTTCAAGATGGTTTCCTTGATTAAATTAATAAATTAGACTAATAGAATAAATGATAATGTGATGTAAGGCCATGTTGATTGATGCATGTTTTCTTATATAGATATTATGAGCTATGAAACCCATTTATATATATTGGGAGGATTATTATTATGATAATTTTCTATAATGACCTAATATTATTATTATTCTGATTACACCATTGACATTGTCTGTGGAATGACGTTTAAGGGACTTGTCGATCATGGTGTTTCATTGTCCATTATATCGGGTGTTAGGAATGATGTCTCTCACTGTTACACTTTTATTTGGGTGATGTGAAATATGTTCAATGTCCCTATATATAGAGTGTTGGGAATAAATCCTCACCCCACTTATCTCAATTATTGAGAATGATGAATCAAATTAGTTATGAGACTATGGGCATGTGCCATTTTATTAAGCCAACCAGCTCGTTAGACTGGTTAGAGATGCATGTGTTGAACCCCTAGTCCAACCAACACCTAGTATCTAGGTATATAAATAATTACATCTTAAAATAATTAGAATATATTGGTGGATAAAATATATAACTATACTATATATATACACACACATTATTTTTATTTATATATTGTTAATGATCAGAAACATTTTGGCCTATAATGAAGTAGTTAGAGCTACCAAGTGTCCTTTAGGAATATAATATCGATGGAATTTATTTTTTTAATTTTTTTCTATTACATATGAATCAAAAAAAATTATATCTATGTACACTTCTTGGATTACTTATATACATCATTGGTTGTGGCATACTAGGATTTTATCTCATACCCTACTCGAGCCTCCTTTGGTACCTAACTAGATTACTTTTTTGCAGTTATGGATAAGAGATTGTTCCATGATTGAAATATTTTATATGATTTACTTATATCATGGATCATGGGAGAAGAAGACCAAGAATATTTCCTAGATGTTACTCATGTAGTCTTTTGGCCTTTTTGTATTTTTTATATTATGTTGCATATGCATGTCCCTTATTTCACCATTTTTATATCATGATTCCATGACATAATCATGTATGTGACTCTGAATATGGACTTTTGATATTATCACATTTCGTGGTTATTTATTATTCCATGGTTTTTATTATATTTGTTATATTGTGCTTCTACTATGGTGGGTTAGTGGTCCATCCTTTATAGTTTATGTTATATAATTCATTCATTATTGTATGCTTATTGTTTTTTTCCATTGTTCCACTGTGATTTGAAAGTACAGTCTGTCCACTACACCACCTTAGACACTCAATGTTATTTAGCAGCCTCTGGCCTACAAGGAGGTGTGCTTGAGACCTTATGCCTATAGGCTCGGGGCCTCATTTAAGTGGATGCTTGTTTGAGATGTTATAAAGTGGTATTATAGCCTTATTTTTACATTATCGTGTTATATAGGTATTAGATATGAGATTAGGAGCTAATGGAATTTGGTAATGAGCTTGTGTTTGGGAGTAGCTGACCCATGAATAGGGCAATCCCAAATTACATGGAATGGGTTATTTTTGTTCTTCTCTTTTACTAATATAGTTTATACGTCTTCAATATTGGGTGACACACACATCTTATTCAATTATTATTATAGGATTATTGAAGTGATTTTTCTTTTACATATGCCTGATGAAATTAGGGTGTTGAATTTCATGCATCATTATAAACAAACTAGGACTGATATTTCATGCTTTTTTCTATCCCGCATTTATTTTCTGTAAGAATTTTCCTATTGCATATAGTTAGTGCCTTGAGTTTTTATATGGAATTGTGCTGACATTTCCTTCATGGAGAATATAATTGGACAAAATAAATTTCCTATATCAATTTAAATGGGTATTCTTTATATAGATTGATGATGACTCATTAAATAATCAATTATGGCATGTTGTGAGTTTTGGACCTACTGGTTCTAAATTGAGGCATGTTTATATATTATATAAAAGACATTACAAAATCAATGAAATTTAAGTATTCAAAGTAAAATAGTTATCACTAAATTTGTTTTTAATTATAAAGTAATGGGTGTTTTCCTTTATACCTTGCAATTGAAACTGAATATATCAGAACCCCTACCATGTGATATGATACTGAGACCCAAACATAGCCTTAGTAGTGTGTAGTTGGTTTGTTTCTATATTCATATATCCTAATATGGTTTTCTTTACTGCATAGACAAGGCTTCTGGAGTAGGTATAGATCTACACTCTCTTTCATAGGAAGGCTTTGTACCTATCATAATCATCTATCTTTAAATATTTTAACTATTAAAATTTATTTTGAGTCCTGTGATTGGAATTATAGAATCATGTCTCCATGATGTTCTCTAGTCATACACCCTGAATGCGGTGATGACCTTGCACCAGAGGTGTTTGGCACTGAGCCACCATTGATTCCTCCAACAGTGAAACTTGTCTCGCCTCTTCCTATTATTGATCTAGGAACTATTGACCAATTATGATAGGGTTCAATTTTCATTATGAAATCTTTGAAAGGTGTCACTCAACCTACCCTGACTACGGAAGAGTTTACTCGAGAGTTTCAAAAACAAAATCCTCGTATTGTTCCAAGGGATGGCAGACTACATGTTGCGTACTCATGGATAAAGGCTCTACTATCATTTGTGGGATGATATCAGGAAGGATAGTTTAGTTACCTTTTGAGAACATATTGACTTATATCATTATAGGGTTACATTTACATCACTATAGGGTGGTAGGAACATGAATAATGGAGAATGGTACATCCAAGAACCTTGTTCAGAACATAAGAATCAAGGGATGGATAGTGTAACAACCTATATTTCTAGTATATTATTATTTTATTAGGGGTTACAACCTTATGTTTACCTCCTGTGGGGGACCATTTCAAGGAAGTCTTCTCTGATGAATTTTCTAGGATACCTCGAGTGAGAGAGGTATACTTTCCCATTGAGCTAGTGCCAGGAGTATCCCCAGTGACCATATATACACATTAGATAGAACCTATGGAGCTTCAAGATCTCAAGAAGTTATTAGATGATATGGAGGATAAACAAATAATACACCCCCACACTTCTCCTTTGGGTTCACCAATCCTTTTTTCCAAGAAGGTGGATGGTACCCTCAGACATTGCACAAATTATTTTTAATTAAACTATATCATGGTGAAGAATCATTATCTATTTCCTTGAATAGATAACTTCTTAGATCAACTCTATTGTTTGAAAATATTTTTAAATAATTATTTGAGATTGTGGTATCATCATGTGCAGGTCAAGTCATCATACATACCTCGCACAACATTCAGGAGAATGTATAGTTTATATGAGTTCTTGGTCATGACTTTTGGTCACACAAACACACCTAATTTCTTCATGGTTGTTATAAATCTATTTTACACACATATATGGATTTATTTAAAGAATTAATTGTTAAATAAATCTTAGAGTATTTTAATAATAAACATGACCATGCCCACCATCGTGAGACTGTATTGAATACACTGAGAGAGAACCGGTTTTATGATATGATTATTAAATACACATTTAAGAAAAATTAAGTCCACTTTGAAGGTTATATTATTTTAGAGTCAAGAGATTTAGTATACATATAGAAAGTGAGAGATATTGTTTATAGGGAGAAGAACAAGAATATCATTGACATATAGAGTTTCTTGGGGCTAGCCGGGTATTTCTGATGCTTCATCTTGAATTTCTCACTCCAAGAAGCACCTCTTAGGGGATGGATGAAAAAGGTTGAGAAATTATTATGGTTAGAAGATTTTGTAGTATCCTTCCAGGATTTGAAGGGAAATTTGTCATTAGTACCGATAATGATTCTTATGGAGCCGGGAATTACCAATATATTCTACTAAGATGCATCACGTATCGATCTTGCAGCTATTCTAATGTAGGATGAGCAAGTATTAATGTACGTGTCTCATCAATTGAAGTCTCATGAACGAAATTATCGAACACACGAACAAAAATAAGTTTTTCTCATTAATTATCTACACTATTGGAGACACCATTTACATAGAGAGTATTTTTTTGTATTCAAGGATCATAAAATCCTCAAGTACATTTTTACAAAGCATGATCAGAATCTTAGATATAATAGATGGGTCAAATACCTAAAGTCGTTTGATTTAGAGCATGTATATACCCTCGGGAAAGGTAATCCAGTAGTTGATTCTTTGAGCCTGATGACTCAGAAAAAGTTAGTTTAAGAGTCCAGTGGTGAATTGAAGCTCGTGGTTTTTATTTCTAAGATGTGTGTTGAACATTCGGAGGATCATGGGAAGACTATCCTCTCATCCTTGGCAGTGACCTCCTCTCATCTTATAATGGGTTAGAAGGAGAAAACTATTAGATCCTGATGGATTAGTGATGAGGTAAAGTATCTCTGATGAGGATACATTTTTTTTGTACCATGGATGCACATGATACCTTACACTTTAATGGGAGTGTATGGGTCCCAAAAGACATCATAGAGGATCTGATGCTCGAATTTCATGCCTCATTTTGGGTAGTTCATCTCGATTTCACCAAGATGTTTTGGGACATAAATTTCTAGTATTAGTGGCCTAGTATAAAATGGGAGATTTTCATCTTCGCCACACATTGATCCACCTTTCAACATGTGAAGGAGGAAAATCATCAATCAACTAGACTGTTACATCCATTGTCCATTCTTGAGTGGAAATGGGATGATGTTTCTATGGATTTCCTGACTCATTTACCCAGATCAACTCATGGAATTGATATAGTTTATCTTTTAATTCACCATTTTAAAATTTTCACACACTTATTAACTATGAATGAGACATTATTGGTTGATGAGATAAAGAGGATATACATCAGGGAGGTCATACATCTTCATAGAGATTCTCGTTCTGTCATTTCTGATATAGATGCTAACTACACATATCAGTAATGGCAGGGGATATAGAATGCCTTTAGTATGAAGGTGCTTCTAATCATGGCATATCACCCTTAGATAGAAATATATATAGATCATACAATTTAGGTGTTATAGGACACACTTCATGAACATTTCATTGACTTTGGAAATTCTTGAGAAAAACAAATACCCTTGGTTGAGTTCACTTATAATAATAGATTTTATCCTACCATTAAAATGTCTCATTATGAATCCTAATAAGGTAAATTTTTGGATCACATTTATTTTGGATATAGATAAAGTATTCAACTTTTCTTGGTCCACGTCTCATTCAAGGGACTATGGAAAAGTCCAGTAGATCAAAAAGTGCATGATGATAGCTCAGTTTAGACATTATCCATATTCCAATTGATACTGACGACCTGTTGAGTTAGAGAGAATATATTGGGTTTTCCTAATAGTTTTTCCTAGGTTGGTCCATCGATGCATTTGAATGCAGTTTAAGTACTCTACATGATTCATTAGACCATTCGAGGCTATGAAGTGAATCAGACTAGTGGCTTACAAGATAACACTTCTTTTGAGATACCTGTCTACACATGATGTATTTTAAATATATCATATTATCATGTATCATACCATCTTATCCAATGTATTCCATAATAATGTGGTTTATTTAGATATGGAATCTTCATTCGAGGAGTATTCAGTGCGTATAGTGGATCAAAGCATAACAAAATTTCAAGGCATGAAAATTCCTTTAGTATAGGTGTTGTGACAACAATACTAAGTACATGGTCAGGAAAAGGGGCATAATATGATATACAATCTCATTTTCTAGATATTTTATATGATGAAACCTTTTTACACTCTAATTTCCAACAAAGGGATGAGTTTCTTTATAGAGGAAATGTTGTAACAACCCACCTTTTCTCAAAGGTATGGGCCATTGGTTTTTTGTTTAAATCCTTTTTAATATTTTTAAATGTACACTATGGTCTAAAGAAGGTTATAGGAGTGTATGTGGCATGTTCGGAGCCTGAATCTCTAAGAATAGGGAAAACACGGTAGGTCGTATAGTTTCCACATGATTAGTACTAACCAAGTGGGGAGCCTTTTGAGTGGTAGGGGTGCTTGGTTATTCTGTAACCATATGACCTGAGGTTCACCACCATGCATAAATAGTATAAATCTTGATAGAGGTATATTTTATGGTTGTCTAATGGTTAGGGAAGTCAATAACTTTAGCTCATATAAGGCCCTCCTTAGGTAGTGGAGTGGAACATGGTTTGTGTACAGTTTTTCCAACATGTTGCCAAAGCTTTAACCCTAATCAGAATGAGTGAAATTCCATTTTTCCAACAATGATCTTTTAACCCATTTTCCCCTCCATTCATTTCCAACATGTAGGAACTCTGCATCTCCCATTGATCTCTCCCTAAACCAAACCTAGGGATCAATGTATCTCTAAGATCAGGACTCCAAATTAGGAGTTTTCAGAAGCGTTGTATATTTAAAGGTATGATATTTAATCCTCTTAATTCCATTCAATGTTTCTCTCTTGATCACTGATTTTATTTGTGTGTGAGCTCATTTTCCATACATTAAGGGAATGGTACTGTTCTTTTGATTTAATTCAGCCTACTTCAAATGTGATGCTAATAATGGATGACGATTCATCTATAACCATATTGTAGGTTTTATAGATGTTTTCACTCAATTTTGAGTTGTTTTCATTGAATCTCCATTGTGATTCACATTAGACTTTTCCTATGTAGCCTATAAATGAGTTCTTTGATTCTAAATAATTATTTCAGATGTTAACATATGACCAAAGAAATTTGTTAAGTATTTAGAGAATTTCAACCAAAATTATCACTAACATTTGGGTGTAACCGCTTGAAATTACCCTTTATATTTAATTGATTAAATGAATGGAACACATAATAATTGTTCGGCTTGGACTATAATTGGATTTTCCCAATCTTATACAAGATTAATTAGTTAAAAAAGCACATCCTAAGTACTTGGATTATAATGAGATAGAAGTATCATTCCATTTATAACAAAATGACTTTTATAAATTGATTATATTGATAAAATGTAGTTTTCTTTATTTAAATGAATTAAATGGGATAATCAAATAAATGATAATTGATGGTAAGGTTACACCGATTGATGCATGCTTTCTTATATGGGTATTATAAATGATGACACCCATTTATATATATTATGATTATGATTATTATGATAAATTTTTGAAAACACATGATATTATTATTATTTTTCTGATTATTCCAGTGAATTTGGAAATTGAATGATGGTTAAGGGATTTTCTGAGTATGGTGTTTCACTCTCCCATACATTGGGTGTTGTACATGATATATCTCACCATAACACTATTATTTAGGTGATGGGAATGATGTTTTATTTGCCTCACATTAGAGTGTTGGGAATGAAATATCACCCCACCTATCTCGAGTTTTGAGAAAGAAGACTCACATTGATTATGATATAATAGGAATATACACTTTTCTTGAGCCAATTAGCTCATTAGATTGGTTATGGATGCATGTGTTACACCTTGGGTCCAGCTAACAGCTAGTATCCAATTATATAAATACTTATATCCTCACAAATTTAGTCTATATATGAGAATAAAATATATAAATATAATATATACACACACAAAGACAAACAAACACATGTTTATTATTTATATATTGTTACTGATCAGACACATTTTTGTTGATGCCCAACATGGTAGAGCCGTCAGGTGTCCTTTAGGAACCTGATCTAGCTATTATTTATTTGTTTGGTGATTTTATTATTCTATATAATTTCACACTATTTTTTCTATGTACACTACCTGGATTAATTATAAACAGCATTGGTCATGACCTATTGTTATTTTAACTCACACCCTAATCAGGATGCCTTTTATACCCAAGTAGATTACTTTTATTTTAAGTATAGAAAAGGTAAATCACCCTACTAAAAGTATTTTATATGATTTACTTATATCTTAGAGAATTTGAGTAGAGGGCAGAGTATATTCTTGAGAATCTAGTTTATTAGTCTTTTGTTTTTGTTTTTTTACATCATAGTGTATATGCCTATCCCTTGTATCCCCTTTTTGTATATCAGAATTCCATGGGATCAACATATATATGAATCAACCTATAGACTTTTGATATTAATACATTTGGTGGATATTTACTCCTATTATGTTGTTTACTATATCATTTATATTGTGATTCCTATACAGCAGGTTACTGGTCCCACAGTTATAGTGTCGGTTATACCATGCTTCTGATATTATACACTTATTATTATTATCTTCGATGAAACTCTCATATGATGGTATAGTACTCATATTGTACCACCTTAGAACCATACTACTAATTAAAATCTTATGGCGTATGAGGAGGCACTGTTGAGGCCATGTGACCCACCGACTCGGGGCCTCAGTTAAATAGACGCCAGGTTAGGATGTTATAATATGCTTGAGGCCATGTCATGAGCTAGGTAGAGTGACATATTAGGTCAAACTTGGATGTTTCATTACACTCTGATTGTATTGATAAATTACTAAAATGGTTGATGATCCATTTTAGGAATTTTTGAATTAAATAAATATATTTTGACTCATGGTTTTTCCATTATGACTAAAATTCCATGTTTTCCTATAAAAGATAAATTTTAGTTCAAATGATATGACACATACTCAAAACAAAGAGAACATGATCATAATATCTTGATACATTAGATCAATGATCAATGATCCATTTTTCATGTTTAGGAATTGACATCACAATAATCTGTTATATAGTGGGTCCAGTATGATTAAATGTTTTTCATATAATTAAAATAGTAAAACATGTTATAATCATCATATCACATTGAAATATATTTTAATTATGTATTATTTTTTCATTTTTATTTACTTTTTATGTTTTATAATTAGTTATTTACATTTATTTAAACATTATTAATGAAATATTGTATCATATATATGTTTTATTTCTTTCTTTATATTATTACTAAATTAAAAATTTCTTTAATTACTGGTACACTCTTCTTTTCGTTGAGATATGGGTGGTGTATTTGGAAACTAGTAGCATGATTAGGATCTATTGGAAGGGGGTCCTAAGGATAGTTGAATATAGATCCACCTTATCTCCTAGGAATTTTTTTTGTTTATTTAAAATTATAAATGTTTTTAATAAATTGTACATATCACTATAATTGTAATGCAATGAAATGTTTGAAATGTAATTATTTTTTAATATTAATTTATTGTAAATTGATTTTATTTATCAACTAAAGTCTCATATTCATATAAGATCATACTATTGTAGGTGATTAATTTTATCAACACTAAGCATATATCAGTTAAAATCAAGTTTTATTTGTGTTGGATATAACCCTAATAATATTTTCTTTTACCAGATCTAAAGATAGTTCTGATATTATATCCTTTTATTAGTTCTAAAATTATAGTTGATACAAGTACATTTTTTAGTGTTTTTTTATTTTTGATAAAATTTCCTGTATTTTATCTGTTTGAGCATCATCAACACTATTCTAGCACTAATAATATCATTTTTACACGATTTTAAATTCCATATTTAAAATAATTGTGTCATAGACCCATTTTCACTAGCCAATTTTATAATTGTAATTATCCTTTCATATTCAATGGAATTATATATTGGTTGATCCAAACCATTGATAAATTGGATCGGACAGCTTAAAGTGTGTGAAATTGTGTTTTTTCGAGAGTTTCTTCACCAGTGTGTCTGCTAGTTATTATAATCACTGCCTTGGAACATACATTTTTGTGTCACATGTACTATGTGTTGGTTTCCTACATGTTATCCATCTAATATTATATATTTTTTCATCCACTATCCACCAAACATGTGTTCATATATTCCACTGTGGATAATATTGTTCATAACACTCCATAAATGAATGTTGAATCAGTTTGGTTCCATTATTTCATTACCTTTTATTGCTCAAAGAACCATTCCTCACTTTTTATTCATGAATTTAGCTTCCATGCATTTTTTTTCAATTGGGATAGGGTTTTAGAGAGGGATATATAAGTGAGGGATATAAATTACATTTTGAGATATCCATAATTGATCTAAAATGCCCAATTCATCATATACTATTTTGGTAGAAACAAATTATATGTTCATACTTGTAATGATTTAGAGATGGATGATTCCCACAAAGATATAAACATTATATCAATAGACCTAACATGTTTATGGTGTAACTAGGTTCTGGGATGTAGAATCTGGATTTGTAAGATATATTCACCTTTTTTGGTTATCACATTGTATGTTTTATGTGTCTTGTTTTTTTGGAAATGTTGAGTTCCATTTCCTAGTGTTGAGGAGTTTGTTTCCCTTTTCGGACTATATTTAACCATGATATCCTCGATTGGAATGATCCTCATTCATTGATAGTTTATAAGGTACTATTCCTGGTTTTATCTCTCGATTTCTCCTATTTTTAGCTTCAATATTTGTATTTTATTGTATAAAAAAGATAATATGGGGTATTTTTATTTCCATTCATATAGGTATAAAGTGGAATAAAACTCATAAAATCACTTTTATTCATTATTATTTTAAAATGTATTTTTACACATGACATATATCTTGTTTCTACTTCTAAATTTATCTTTTGTCTCTATTTTTTCATAACTTACATAAAAAATATATTCATAACATTATTAAAACTCATTTCATATAAAACTTATATGTTGTGGTCATACCATATTTTATTGATAATTCATTTTCTATCTCAGCCATGTGAGAATCCATTTTCCAGTTATGTTTTATATCTCCCAAAGAAGTTTATTTTTCTAGAACTACATATAGAACTATATGCAAGATAAAACCATGGAACTAGAATTATAGAAGTGTGATGGTGATTTATTATGGATGATTATGTGAAGAATAAATACTCTATGTGAGTTTAACCCTATTGATTCCATGTAAGAATAACCTAAAGGATATCGAATATAGCATCAGGTTTTCTTTATGGAGGCCCATAAGAGTAAACTAGATGTGTTTTAGAAGAGAGTATATTCTATACATGAGTATATTGTGTCTATTTTTTTATATTATTAAAAGGATTTTCTTTCATAAATACATATGAAACTACTTTTAAGACATAATAGTAGAACCATAAGTTTGGAAGTCCAGTGGTGAATTATTATAGATGATGTAGTACAAAATAAGTACTCATAATGAGTGTATCACTATTGCTATCATGTAAGAATAATTCATAGGTTATCACAATTTATGTATGTTTTTCTTCATAGATGTATGCAATAGTAAACCAAATGCATTTCTTGATGCATTAATTATTCACTGGATTGAGTGTTTGAGGTAGCAGTTCTTAAGTGGTGACTATGATAGAGTATATGGTTGTATGCTAAGATTATATGATGGTAGAACAAACGTAACCATAAGACTATTGTGATGCTTTTCAATAAATTTAAAAAGTTGGATCACTTGGATTATACTTAATATTATCACCTTAAGATTATGTATTCTTTTTTATTTATAGTTTTTTTATATAATATGATATTTCCTATTTTGTTGAAGTTTTTATTTCCCACTGAAAATGATTATGTCCAAAACTATATTAAATATTCACATTCCTTTATTGAGTTAATAAATTTCATATATCACATGATTTTTTTGGGTTATAAACCATGAGTGGTAGCTAGGTTTTTCAATCTGATTAGATAGAGTTCTTGGGATTCTCATTTCCAAATACTCATATCCAACATTAAGATATTTTCTTACTTTCTAGAAACCTAATTAAATATTTTAGGTTTCAGAGGATATTTATTTATAGATATATTCGTTTTGTGCAATATGTGTTATCATATTTCTTAAGGGAAGCTTATGTATGGAATTATAGAAAGTATGGGTTTCCTTTCAATCAACCATTTCTAATTTAGTGGGAGGCATCTATTTTGGATGATAAAATTAGAAGAAGAAAATGTTTTATTGGAGAAGATTGATGATTCATACATTGGATTATGAGATACACTTGTAGAGGAATACCTATTCTAGAAGGATATAGATCATTATATAATTGACGTGATGTTGAATGTAATGTAAAAAATAGAGTGTCATGAATCAATAAGAAGGAATTTATTGGAATCCATATTATTTTATCCTAGAACATGGTCTTTGACCTCAGAAATGTGAAGATAGATATTAAATTAATAGTTATTCTTAAGATATTTTAGGAGAATCCTTCTGTAATGAATAAGTGTTCATATTGTAGTGAATTTTAAATATGAGGATTCAAGAAGGAAAATCAGTTAGTGATCATTTTAATGAGTTCAATGTGATCATGTATCTACTATAATTCATTAATGTGATGTATTTTGATAGCATGCGAGCATTAATTTTCCAATAATCTCTTATTGAATCATTGGATGTGACAATGACTATTTTGAATAATTATAATAGAAAAAATAATATGGAATTTGAGGGAATCCCTTAAGTGTTCTTGAATGAGTATACCCAAAAGTAAGAAGTTTTAGTTTTTATGAGAGGTGATTTTAGTATAGAAGGAAGGGGTTCTCTGCACAGATAAGTCAAATGAAGAGAGGGAAAAACATAAGACAGGGTAAGTCCATCGGTCCTGGTGAATCCACATGTCAATTATTTTAAAAGATAAACTTTAATAATTACTATTTAGAGGGGAAATTTAATTCTATAAAGTATTATTTTTTTCATCCATTATCTCAATAGGTAAATTGCAGTGTGAAATTTTTTTCTTAAGTGTCCTAAGTTTGATGGAGTCTGGGATTATTAAAATTAAATAATCATTTCAATCAAATTTAAAAATAGGATACATGCATATATTCTCATCTAAAATCATTGTTAAGGTTCTCCTTTCCAATGGAGATGAATTTTAGATTTTTGGAAAATGACGTGTAGGAATTAAAACAAAGAATATATGTATACTTAACTTATAAGGACCCATCACATTATAAGATTCTGAAAGAAATTAATTTCCATTTGTTTACTGGATTATATGGGATTATATATGATATTTGTGGATGGGGTTTATAAAATCACACATGTTTCTATGGTAGTGGACCACGGTTTGAAAGATGGAACATTTTACAAGAATGAGGCTCTAAAATATATTATTTTTTCTGTTCAATTAGAGAAGTTATGGATAGACCATATTGGTTACATTGGTGGAGAATCTTCAAAGACATGGGCTACTAGAGGAATTATAAAGCTTGATCACATAGAGTAAAAAAATTGAGGGTTCAATCCAAGGAAAGTAATATAAAGTGTTGTTAAATATGGATGTCATGGTATCAGTGAATCTGAAGCCCAATTTGGTTAATATATATGTATAGGGACAAATATAGGTTTAATATCATAGGGGTTTATTTTACAACATTACCTACATTGATTATTCCTCAATGAATGTGTGAGTTTTTTCCTTAAACAAAGTGATGATGTTTTTTGAACTTTCATTAGATGGAGTTCCATGGTGGAAACTACAACTGAAATGATAGTGAAATTCCTTTAGTCTAATAATGGTGGTGAGTATGGGGGAATATATTTTATGATGTTCTATTTGATGAATAGAATCTAGAAGGAGAAGAATGAGCCTAGGATTATAGAGAAAAGTGGTGTAGCTAAAGGGATTAATTTGATACTGAATTAGAGATTTGGGAGAAATAGGTTATGTTTTGTATTATCAAATTAGTTATGAGTAAAAGTAGTTAAATATATGATATATCTCATGGGTTAGAGACCTTATAACCCAATGGTGTAACACCCCGAGATTTTATGAAAAATATTCTTTTTAATTTCATTAATGTCTTGTGTTGTACGCTAAACCAAAAGGAGCTTGCACAACATGCATCCTTGACTTTCCTTGAATTACACGCAATCGCGACCTTCCTCGATAGCCTGTGTAGTATGCAATACCGAGTTTCACTAAACAACGATATGCTATTAAAATATTATTAAAACTAGCCATTATGAAAAGTAATAACCAATTTTTGAAATTTTGTAAATTTTATTTTTCAAAATTGACTTCATTTTTGGATTCGGAATATCGAAATTAGATTAGGGTGAAATTTTGGTACTTTTCGGATAACTTTCATTTTCTGATGAATAGTGAAAATTACTAAATTTTAATTAAAAACAACTTTTTTAATCGAAATAATTAATAGTGATAAATTATTAATTTGAGTGGTTTTAAAGTATATTTAGAATATATTTTTACAATTTAATACAATTTTGTTCATTGGATGTAATTTCACATTTAAACCAGACATAAACAAGTGTCAATCTTTTGATAGTTATTGTCTTATAAAAACACGCTATTTGTTTTGACGACGGGAATTAATTTTTATATTAGTTAATGTAACTGATATGTTTTTAATTTGGCAAAATAAACATCATTTCTGAATTCATAATATCAAATATATCTTAGGCCTAATTTTTGGTATTTTTCTGGAAACTTTTATTTTTTTATGAATAGTGAAACCACGAAGTTGTAGTTAAAAAAACTGAATTTTTCATAAAACATAATTTTACGGCTTCTGTGAGTAGAATTTCGAAAATCTGAGAGACATGGTTAATAACAAGGACTAAAATGTGGTTCAATGAGATGAAAATAATTTTTGGTGAATATTAACTTTTTACTTTTTTTACCACGGTTAAAAGTAAATAGGGTAGTTAAGGGTAAAAATGATATTATTATTACCCTAACACATGTCCTAATTCTATTGGACAAGTTTAATTCGACCAAAAACAACCTTAGGAATAAAATATGACCATTTAGGCCCACTTGGATTAGATTAGGACATTTATTATCAATTTATTTAAAGAAGGGTTAAAATAGTTAAAATCAAAGTTTAATAACTAAAGAATTTTTAATATATGGTTATACATAAGATAAATTCGACTATAAATATTCATTATAAATATAAAAAGATTTCATACATAATGATTTTTTATTTTTATTTTTTAGACATTAAATAAGTTAATTTATTTATGACACAAAGATGATGCAGTAATTATCTTATCAATGAAATATTGACATAATTGATGTTATAAATACCCAAATAAATGTAATTTGAGACTTTTTATGAATTACACTAATTTTCTAGGTTAATATGACATGTTATTATTTATTTAAATAACTTTTTTTGAATTAATCATTCTGTTATGAGTTTCACAAAAATTAATTACTAAATAGTGTCAAAATTGACATAAAATAGTTTTTAAAACAAATATTATATTATTAATTGTTATTTTATTTATAAAAATCTAAGTTTAGGAAAAATGACTTATATAAGGTTATATATATTAATAATAAACAACTTGGGGTTCTTTTGGCTTGTTATAGTAAGTTTATTAACCTTATAGTGTAAGAACACAAAAAGACACGGTAAAAGTAAAATTATCTAACTTAATGTTAAATCTAAATGATATGGTTAAAATAGGAACCTAAACTTGTCTAAATTCTATTGGATGAGAGTATTTTGACCCATACCCACCTTAGCTTGTAAATAAATCAATTTGGAGCTATTTAAAACCGAATTTGGCTTTATAATAAAATAATATTTTTAGTTTTTCCAAAGGAGCCCCTCTCCTCCCTTATAAAAGGGCACCTCCTCCCCCTCTTCCTCACACCACTTTGAGCCTTCAAGCTCGTCCAAACCATGACAATTCTTCTCTCCACTTCCCTAGAGACATACTAGAGGTCCTGGTCTTCTTCAAAGACCAATTTCAGTGTCTTAAAAGGAGGTCTCAAAGAAGCGCTTCAAAGAAGAGGTAATGTCCGTTACCGATTCTTTCAACTTTATTTCTTATTCCACTTCTTATTCCTAGGTTGTTTCATTATGAAGTAATAATATCAGTATCACTCATATACTGATAAGTTATTATAACTATGAAACAACCCTATTTCACCATATATCCATCCTACGGAAAATGAAATCACCACGCATGCGTACGTACGGAATATCGTCTCCACGTCGTGGTGTAATCTATTTTCCACCACCACCTTACTTGGATGTGTATAATGGTGAACATAATAACTATATATGATTATTGTAAACTGATATTGATTCTGAAATAGTATACATACACTCCAATACAATTACACGATCAAGAAAACGATATCATCGCTCGTGTGTATGTACGGACTACCGTCTCCACGACGCGAGGAGATTCATTCTCCACGTTAACCATTAATGAATGATTATAAAGTATATATAATAAGTAATCATGAAATATATGAAATAATAATGATACTGGATTTATGTGTACATATATATGTATGTCATATACTTAATTCCATTCAACTCAATAAGGAAATGAAAACCGTGTTCATGCCTATGTACGGCCTACCGTCTCCATGAACGGTTTATTTATTTCCATTTACTGATCTATTATATATATGTATATTATGAATATATATTATATATAAATCAAGTTTTATATTCTGTAATTAAGTAATCATGATCTAAGTAATCATATGAATAATTACAAGTCAAAACACGGATGACAAATGAAACGATTTTACCCAAAACGCTCTTTAACATGGAATTTACAAAAGAACAGGTAATATAAAGTAATAAGTGAACCATATATGATATCATAACAATGAGTATGATTCTGGAATAAGTCAATGAAATTATTTAAATCATTATACAAGAGGTTTGGACACTTACAAAGAAAATCGGACCAAAGGTAAGGGATAATTTTGCAAATCTCATTTTTATCTGAGATTTCTTATTCGTAAGTATTTACTGGGGTTATTTCTATCATCCATTTCCATGTTTTATAAAAGTGTTTTCATGTATGTTTAAAGTCCTTTTTACCCATTTTTTGACTTTTACTACATGGTATGTATGGAATCTTACTATTACGAGGTACTTTTTGACTTTTCCAGCAAAAGTACGAGAAGAATTTTTTTTTAATGTATACGACATGAAAGGATTTTTACGGTTTTATAAAGCCTTATTTTCATGAAGCTTCATCCAAAAGATTACATGACTATTTTTAACAAAATACTTTTCTTTTAAAATTTCTTGAAATTTTGTGAAAAGAAAATGATTTTGAAGAAAAAAAGGGTACGTTTCCCAATAATTCATTTCAAGTGTTTTATCAAAACCATTTTTCATCTATGATGACATTATTTCATATGTG
Organism: Viscum album; assembly: GCA_963277665.1. Lineage (NCBI taxonomy): Eukaryota > Viridiplantae > Streptophyta > Magnoliopsida > Santalales > Viscaceae > Viscum > Viscum album. The sequence continues at coordinate 1,715,791,065 of OY728125.1, forward strand.
TATGTTTCAAGTATAATGTCTCTATGATTTACATGGTTTCACTTTTCTTATTATGAAATGATATCCATTTATTTTATATGGATTATGTAATGATGGGATGATGTTTATGAAACCCATTTTATTTATTGGGTTTTTATGAATGATGTATGTTTATTTTGAGGCACAAGTAAGAATGATTTCATTATGAGATTGGTGGGACCTAAATATCCCTACAATGCATTGGAAAAAGATTTATATCTCATGATATAGACATGGCTGGAATGGTAAGTTAATCCAGTTCAGTATTACCGGACTAGAACAAGGAGTGAACTCGATTCAGAAAGGGACTTTGTCCACTAAGATGGTCTTAGAAGAAATGTCTTGGATACTATGGAAATCATTACATGTTCTTAATGGATTCCACAACTACATGTTTTATTCCCATGCTATTTTATCATGATTTATGTTCCATTATGATATATTCCTTATGTACTTCCATGTTTTATGTCATTGCTCAAGATTTCTAATATTCATTTTTTTTAGTTCAGATGTATATGGTATGTTTTATTTTATCCATGCTTACCCTTACTGAGCATTTTAGCTCACCCTTTTTATGTTTTCTTTTCCCCCAAGATTAAAATAAAGGTTTTAGGTAAGAAAACAAAAGGGGAAGATCTTTATGGGAGATGTTGAAGATCTTTTACCATGATTAGAAGATTATATTCCGAGTTTCCAAAGACACTAAACTATTACGATCCTTGTGTGTCTGTTTTTGTTATGTATTAAGTATTCCACAAAAGTAATGTAATTTCCATGTACTTCAAGCTTCGGGTCTCTACAGTTGGTATCATAGGAAAGGTTTAGTCAACCTTTGGAAACTAGGATGCGAGAACTTCAGTGAGATCCCTAGAGATATTTCTAAGGTATTTCTAGGAATGTTCCTAAGGTTAAGTATAAGTATAGGTTATAGTACTAGAATTACGGAAACCCAAGATGTTAGATATTGAAGGTACTCCCCCATTATTATATTGTTTTCCCTAGCGTGATTTTTTCCTCTCACACTATTGTTTTTGGGTTTTAGACGATGGATGGAACCCGAAGGAACCGTGTTGATCAATGTAATGGACAATGCAATGATTGTCCTCCTGAACAAACAAATGTTATGGGAGATGGAGTGAAAAATCTTATTGTTATACTTACACAAGATATGAATCATTCTGGACTTCCAAATGAGCAGATAAGGGAACAATATTCTATTGAGTCCTTCATGAGGCAACGTCCAACTTATTTCAGTGGGTCTTCTGATCCACTTGTTGCTGAACAATGGATCAGTACTACTGAAAAGATATTTTCAGATCGTAAATGTTCTGAACAAGATAAATTCATCTTAGCAGTGTATCGTTTGGAAGGTGATGTAGATAAATGGTGTAATCTTATCAATAATACGAGGCCAAGAGATGAAATTGAGTCCATGGAATGGGACGAGTTCAAGAACTTATTTTTCAATAAGTACTTACCTCATATTCTTCGAACAAAGATGGAGAAGCAGTTTCTTGAACTAAAGTAAAAGGATGATGAATCTGTTGGTATATACGTATCGAATTTGACAAGGCTTGCAAGGTATGCATCTGGATTTATCATCCAACCTAAAAGTAAAGTTGATCGATTCTTTAGTGGCTTAAAACCAAATCTTCGAAGGGAATTAGCTATAAGAGACTTCAGTAGCTATGAAGAAATTGTGCGTTGTGCTATCAAGGTAGAAATGGAAGTTGGTGTTACTTATCCATCTCATAGTTTTGACAAGAAATGAAAGATAGAGATCAAAAAGAAATCTCAGAATAATGGTGAAAAGAAGATGAATGTTTCCTTGTGATCAAAGTGTGGAAATAAGCATGGTGGAGATTGTCTTAAAGGGACTAGAAAATGTTTTAAGTGTGGAAAAGAAGGTCATTGAGCAGGTGAGTGTTGAAGTAATGGAAAAAGGGTTTCTAATGATGTGAATAAAGAAAAGACTACAAAGAACGCACCACCAACACTTCAATGCTTCAAGGGAAAGTAAATGGGGCATTATGCTAATAAATGCCCTAATCCAAGGGTTAGTGATGATCGATATGAGCAACCACTTAAGGCAAAGGAAAAAAGGGAAGTCACATGCGATCACTATTGGCGATGTTGAATATGACAACGATGTGGTGGAATGATTAAGTTTTTATGTAATGAGATTCCAAAATAATGTTGTATATAGTATCGTGGAATATTGGAATATTTATGTATTGGTCTATTGTGGTTTCCAATGGTACCGGTAACCATGGAAAGTGATTGAGATATTTTTGGAAAAAAAAGATGATATGCGCATAATGAAGGGAAAACAAGAAAATGAAATGTTTGACAGTATTAATGAGCTCATGATTGATATAAGGACTAAGTGATATCATGGTTTGAGTATATATAATTTTGAGGATTTTGGTATGTGGAAAGAGTTAACTTTTAACAGCATTCATGTTTTCAATAAGGTTCAATGGGTATTCATTTTTTTTCAAGAGAATACATGATTAAGGTCTTCGAATGTTTGGAATGTGACCAACAATACATATCTCATGATATATGGGGATCAACAATGGTATTAACATGCTAGTTTTATGAACTCTTTGGTAATTTTTTTCACTATAATATGAGAATAGATAGTATTATTTTAGATAAGCCTAATGATTGGAATGGATTATATTGGACATAAGTTAGTATTGTTTAAGGATAGAACTTTTTTTGATATTATTGATAGGATCTTATAGTAATGTAGTTTTAGAAAAAGGAAAACCTACAGTATGGGTGACAGCCCATCGCGTCGGACAAGGCTGTGGGAATCGAACCCACAACCGAAGTGCTACTGGCCTTTATCGCCTACCACTGGCCTACAGGAAGTCCCTGTTTAATAAAAACTAGTTTTATTATATTAAGCAGTATGATATATGAAGTATAAGTCCATTTTATGAACCATATATGATTAATATCACTATAGATGGACTTATGTATTTTTGATAACTTTTATAACCTTTTGTTTGAGACAGATGGAATGACCCATCATTCTATCACATGAGCTACTAACACTTCACAAATGACAAATTCAACTTCATTTCTTTAAGAGATGAAGTAGAAATTGACCAAAGAACGAACAACGGTGAGATTGTACCAAAATCATGAAAGTATTTCTTTTATTTCCAATTTCATCAACTTTAGGGAAATGATCTTGAAAACCAAAAATATTGTCCTAGTGCCCTTATATCTGATGAATCAGATGGTACCTTAGATCATCGCAAATATATGGCTTTGTGATTGTTGGCTATTTCATTGCCAAGTTCTCTACCACTCTCCATCAGAACATGATGGTTAGATTTCTCTTCCATATCCATATTTTCACCTATGTGGAATCCCAGTGATTAGTTTATTTGGGTAACCATTACGTTTCATAATTTTGTTTTTAAAGATTGGCTTTTGTATTCCTTTTTACAATGTGGGTTTCTATTAAAGAAACTTTCGAGTAGTAAACCATTTATAACCCCGATTAATTTCGAGGGCGAAATTCATTTTAAGGGGGGTAGAATGTAACACCCTGAGATTTTATGAAAAATATTCTTTTTAATTTCATTAATGTCTTGTGTTGTACGCTAAACCAAAAGGAGCTTGCAAAACACTCATCCTTGACTTTCCTTGCATTACACGCAATCGCGACCTTCCTCGATAGCGTGTGTAGTACGCAATACCGAGTTTCACGAAACAATGATATGCCTTTAAAATATTATTAAAACTAGCCATTATGAATAGTAATAACCACTTTTTGAAATTTTGTAAATTTTAGTTTTCAAAATGGACTTCATTTTTGGATTCGGAATATCGAAATTAGATTAGGGTGAAATTTTGGTACTTTTCGGATAACTTTCATTTTCCGATGAATAGTGAAAATTACTAAATTTGAATTAAAAACAACTTTTTTAATCGAAATAATTAATAGTGATAAATTATTAATTTGAGTGGTTTTAAAGTATATTTAGAATATATTTTTACAATTTAATACAATTTTGTTCATTGGATGTAATTTCACATTTGAACCAGACATAAACAAGTGTCAATCTTTTGATAGTTATTATCTTTTAAAAACACACTATTTGTTTTGACGACGGGAATTAATTTTTAAATTAGTTAATGTAACATATATGTTTTTAATTTGGTAAAATAAACATCATTTTTGAATTCATAATATCAAATATATCTTAGGCCTAATTTTTGGTATTTTTCTCGAAACTTTCATTTTTTTGATGAATAGTGAAACCACTAAGTGGTAGTTAAAAAAACTGAATTTTTCATAAAACTTAATTTTACCGCTTCTTTGAGTATAATTTCAAAAATTTGAGAGACATGGTTAATATCAAGGACTAAAATGTGGTTCAATGAGATGAAAATAATTTTTGGTGAATAGTAACTTTTTGCTTTTTTTACAACGGTTAAAAGTAAATAGGGTAGTTAAGGGTAAAAATGATATTATTATTACCCTAACACATGTCCTAATTCTATTGGATAAGTTTAATTCGACCAAAAACAACCTTAGGAATAAAATATGACCATTTAGGACCACTTGGATTAGATTAGGACATTTATTATCAATTTATTTAAAGAAGGGTTAAAATAGTTAAAATCAAAGTTTAATAACTAAAGAATTTCTAATATAGGGTTATACATAAGATAAATTCGACTATAAATATTAATTAGAAAGAAACAATTATTTCCTACATAATTATATTTTATTTGTAATTTTTATACTTTAAATAAGTTAATTTATTAATGACACAATGATGATGCAGTAATTATCTTATTAATGAAATATTGACATAATTGATGTTATAAATACCCAAATAAATGTAATTTGAGACTTATTATGAATTACAATAATTTTATAGGTTAATATGACATGTTATTATTGATTTAATTAACATTTTTATAATTAATCATTCTGTTATGATTTTCAAAAAAATCAATTACTAAATAGTGTCAAAATTGACATAAAATAGTTTTTAAAACAAATATTATATTATTAATTGTTATTTTATTTATAAAAATCTAAGTTTCGACCAAATGACTTAGATAAGGTTATATATATTAATAATAAACAACTTGGGGTTCTTTTGTCTTGTTCTAGTATGTTTATTAACCTTATAGTGTAAGAACACAAAAAGACACGGTAAAAGAAAAATTATCTAACTTAATGTTAAATCTAAATGATAAGGTTAAAATAGGAACCTAAACTTGTCTAAATTATATTGGATGAGATTATTTCGACCCATCCCCCCCTTATCTTAGAAATAAATCAATTTGGTGCTATTTAAAACCGAATTTGGCTTTATAATAAAATAATTATTTTAGTTTTTCCAAAGGAGCCCTTCTCCTCCCTTATAAAAGGGCACCTCCTCCTCCTCTTCCTCACACCACTTTGAGCCATCATGCTCGGCCAACCCCGACCAATTTCTTCTCTCCACTTCCCTATAGACATCCTAGAGGTCTAGGTCTTCTTCAAAGACCAATTTTAGTGTCCTAAAAGGAGGTCTCAAAGAAGCGCTTCAAAGAAGAGGTAATGTCTGTTACCGATTCTTTCAACTTTATTTCTTCTTCCACTCCTTCTTCTTAGGTTGTTTCATTATGAAGTAATAACATAAGTATCACTCATATATGGATATTTTATTATAAGTATGAAACAACCCTATTTCACCATCTATCCATCCTATGGAAAATGAAATCACCACGTGTGCGTACATACGGAATACCGTCTCCACGCTGTGGTGTAATCTATTTTCCACCACCACCTTACTTGGATGGGTATAATGGTGTACATAATAACTATATATGATTATTTTAAAGTGATATTGATTCTGAAATAGTATACATACACTCCAATACAATTACATGATCATGAGAACGATATCATCGCTCGTGTGTACGTACGGACTACCGTCTCCACGACGCGATGAGATTCATTCTCCATGTTAACCATTCATGAATGATTATAAAGTATATATAATAAGTAATCATGAAATATATGACATAATAATGATACTGGATTTATGTATATATATATGTATTTCATCTACTTAATTCCATTCAACTCAATAAGGAAATGAAAACAGCGTTCATGCGTACGTACGGCCTACCGTCTCCATGAACGGTGTATTTCATTCCATTTACTCATATATTATATATATGTATATTCTGAATATATATTATATATAAATCATGTTTTATATTCTATAATTAAGTAATCATGATCTAAGTAATCATATGAATAATTACAAGTCAAAACACGGATGACAAATGAAATGATTTTACCCAAAACGCTCTTTGACATGGAATTTACAAAAGAACGGGTAATATAAAGTCATAAGTGAACCATATATGATATCAAAACAATGATTATGATTCTGGAATAAGTCAATGACATAATTTAAATCATTATACTGGAGGTTCGGACACTTACGAAGCAAATCGGACCTAAGGTAAGGGATAATTTTTCAAATCTCATTTTTATCTGAGATTGCTTATTCGTAAGTATTTACTGGGGTTATTTCTATCATCCATGTCCATGTTTGATAAAAGATTTTTCATGTTTGTTTAAAGTCCTTTTTACCCATTTTGGACTTTTACTACATGGTATGTATGGAATCTTACTATTACGAGGTACTTTTTGACTTTTCCAGAAAAAGTACGGGAAGAATGTTTTTTTAACGTATACAACATGAAAGGATTTTTACGGTTTTATAAATCCTTATTTTCATGAAGATTCCTCCAAAAGATTACATGACTATTTTCAACAAAATCCTTTTCTTTTAAAATTTCATGACATTTTTTGAAAAGAAAATGATTTTGAAGAAAAAATGATATTTTCCTCAAGAATTCATTTCATGTGTTTTATCAAAACCATTTTTCATCTATGATGACATTATTTCATATGTGCATGTTTCAAGTATAATGTCTCTATGATTTACATGGTTTCACTTTTCTTATTATGAAATGATATCCATTTCTTTTATATGGATTATGCGATGATGGGATGATGTTTATGAAACCCATTTTATTTATTGGGTTTTTATGAATGATGTATGTTTATTTTGAGGCACAAGTAAGAATGATTTCATTATGATATGGGTGGGACCTATATATCCCTCAAATGCATTGGGCAAAGATTTATATATCATGAGATAGACATGGATGGAATGGTAAGTTAATCTGGTTCAGTATTACAGGACTGGAACGAGGAGTGAACTCGATTTAGAAAGGGACTTTGTCCACTAAGATGGTCTTGGCAGCAATGCCTTGGCTAATATGGAAATCATTACATGTGCTTAATGGATTCCAAAATTACATGTTTTATTCCCATGCTATTTTATCATGATTTATGTTCCATTATGATCTATTCCTTATGTACTTCCATGTTTTATGTCGTTGCTCAAGATTTCTAATATTCATTTTTTTAAGTTCAAATGTATCTGGTATGTTTTATTTTATCCATGTGTACCCTTAATGAGCATTTGAGCTCACCCTTTTTATGTTTTCTTTTCCCCTAGGATTAAAAGAAAGGTTTTAGGTAAGAAAACAAAAGGGCCAGATCTTTATGGGAGATGTTGAAGATCTTTCACCACGATTAGAAGATTATATTTCGAGTTTCCAAAGACACTAAACTATTACGATCCTTGTGTGTCTATTTTTGTTATTTATTAAGTATTCTGCAAAAGTAATGTAATTTCCATGTACGTCAAGCTTTGGGTCTCTACAAATGGGGTATATAAATTACGGTGAACTGTGGTCTAGAAGAATCGTGGTATCAACTCACTATAGAACATTTGGATGTATTAGATATGCCTATGAAAATTATAATGGTAGGGATAACTTAGAAGATAAGTCCTAGTCATGCTTATTTATTATATATGTAAATGAATACTTTGGTTTTAGAATTTTGGACAATAATCAATGAATTCTTATAAGTGTTTGGAATATTTTTTGTTCCCCATGCGAGATTGAGCACTAAGTGGGTATGGGTGAATTAGTGGTTTCCTTTTATGAATTCCTTTTCGATTAAATTAAAACTATTAAATTTATTAAGGTTATCGATATACTCATTATTTTCTCCCAATATTAATTTTTGTGTATTTTTAATAATAAATAAAGAGAGAGAGAAGTACACCATATTTACAAGGTTCGACAAAGCCTACTCTGGATTCAATTGGTTTCCCCCTAATTACATATTATTCACTATCAAACAATTGATTACAAAACTCCTACCTCTAACAGAGATACTTATTATACTCTTAATCGAACAGAGAGACTCCATTTTATTTTATCTCCATAAAAACTACTTCCACTATTTTTATCTCCAACTAGAAAATTTAATCTACTTTAGATCCAATTGGGAGACTCCTACTTATAGATCTAACCAGAATAATTCACCAACTCCTACAACAAACCAAAATACATCACCATTTATACAAGTATAGATAAAAAATAATATAATATATTGATCTTTATCCATTATCTTGTAGGATCAGACATTCTCACATACACTTCAATTACCATTAACACTCTCTGATCAAGTCTATCAGTCTGGATCAATAATTAAAATCACCTATAGGTAATCATTTTCTTTAATGCAACAAACATTCAATCTTGAATTATTCATTTTGATTGATTTTATGTCCTCAAGTAGATTTTTTCTAGTGGTTCAAAAAAAATCACAAACTTTTATTTTGTGTCAGAAGTATATTTTACAATTTTACCGAGTTCTCCTTTTGAAATCCTATAAAAAATAAGTCTCCTTTTTATTATTTTATGTTATTTTATAATTGTGTCTTAAATATTTTAGGTATCTTATCAAGATATCATATATTAATTTATGTGACTTAGATACATGTGATATTTATTCATTGTTTCTTTGTATATACTTATTCATTCATGGGGTCTCAAGTATGCATACAAGCATGCATTTTGTTTCACAAAATCTTAATTATTATCCTCCCACAAGTGGCATGTATGCACAAACTATCTTCATGAATAACCATTGCTTCAATATTATTCATCCTAATGTACCTTATGAAAGTTTTGATAAATGTCTCCACATGGGAATTTAATGCCTTTCAAGAAATACTAAGAACACACTCTCAAGTTATCTTCTTCTTATAACAACATTTTGGATACAATGGATCATGGTATCAGTATGTTTATGCAATCCAATGAGGTTACGTGTATGAGTATCACAAAATCTCAAATGGATTCTGGTAACTAATTCTTTAAGAAGTTTTTCAAGTGTGGTTTTCACAAGTAGACTTCCCATGGGATCCTATTATCCATCACTTTAGAATATTGTGAGGATAGACTCTTCTTCATGAAATAATAATTCTATATAGTGCTCTGTTTACATTGAAAAATAAGATCTCCCTCACAATATCTCATTAGAACATCTTAGTTTTGGGTGATCGTTATTTATAGGATGTTTTCACCACCTTTGTTCTGAGAATAATGTCACATCATACCTCAATAAAATATTTCATGTGAAAGAATATTATATATCACCTAAACATCATGTGATTATCATGAATACATTGAATTTTATGGCATATTTTATTATAAGAATTCAGGAAGTATTATTCTCACCTACATGTGAAAAAAATGTATGATTATTTTATCCATTAATTATAGACCTCCATAACTTTATTTGAATTCAAATAAATTATAAACATTCAAAATAATCACATGAATAAAAAACATATTTTCATTCATGATGTCGCATCACCATTGCCTCAATATATTGGACACATTACCTCAAGAACCCATCTATTTGAGTCCAACTCAAAAATGGTAGTCATGACCTAAAATTATCACGTAAAAATCCAAATCGATGAGACTTAGGAGGTTGGAGGACACAAGTTTATTTAAACTCACATAGAGTGGGTGATCATATGGTCCAGATGAACCAAATTATACAGACATGATATGGTTATATCTTTTTTGAAGTAGGTGAATAATAACCTGATAAAGAAATCCCACCTAAATTTCTAGTGTGTTTTGGCGATCCATAATAATAAAAATTGTGTCACTAACTATTCGAGATGGTAGCATGGGATCATCACCCACATGTACTTCACCACACACCACATGTTCTGTGACACACTCGTTTTGTCCCACCTGCAACTAGGCCCAACCTATACGCTCACGTTCTGTGCTTCTGAAGTCCCACTCATAGCCCAATCATACATGCCTCCATGCATGATATCTATATAGACTCATAAGCATGGTAAACATGACTACCACATGTACATGGTTTGATTTGACTTGGTGAGCTTGTCAGGTTGGACACTTATTTAAAAAAACTCTATAAAAATAGTTGTACAATATCCTCTTTAACCATAAATAAATTGCAATCCAAATAATCGAGTATACTTCTTTATTTACTCTTCCTATTTTAATATAATTCCTGTAAAATTTAAATAAATTTAATATTTCATTATTTTAATTTCTCATGCAATAATAAAATATTACATGATATTTTCCAATTCTTTATCTCCTCCAAAAGTTGTAATAATTGATGTGTACTTATTAACACATGTATTTCACATTAAAATATTAGTTGAACAATCATAACATTTACAATGATAATTTTCCATGTATGACAACCAATTATATAAATTAAATCCATAATATCTCTCCAAGCATCACCACTTCTCACTATCAACTTACCAACAACAAATTTACACTTCATTAACAAAAATTAAATAGAGGGCCCAACAATGGAGTCCTTTGTATTTTATTGTCAATATATCATCACATATATAAAAGTAAATATGTTTGATCAAACATTACACCCTCTATTTCAAACAAAATGAAAAGGGTAGTTGGCTATAAGGACCCAAGATTTTCAGACATAACTATCACACATTTTTAAATGAATATTCAATAAATTTAATAAACACAAGCCTAAAGACCCTAACAGTTTGTGGTATTTGGAGACTAAAAACACAATCTTCTTATTTCATGGAATACATTAAAAATAAACCATAGGTATATTTTCACATACTAATCCTCTTTGAATGACCCTACGTAAATCATTCTTAATAACAAGGGTAAGGAAACATAGAAAAGGGAGAGATTAGATTTCTAGTAAGGGAAAATGTATGTTATAACACTCTATTATCATATGAAATCATAAAATAAGAATAATGTTATGTTATTATAAAACTACACAAAAAATTTCATACCCAACCTATAATAGATCATAAATATGATTAATGGTATACATATTTATCATTATATAAAACTTGAACCATAAGAGTGATAAATACTTATAAATCTATCAAGAACCCTAATCTCATGTCCTAAAAGTGTGTCACCATCATAAATATAGAAAACCACTTCTAATTTCAATGTTAAAAACTAATCAAATCAACATAATGGATTATTAAATTTCACATATTTCCCATCATGGGGTAGGTCGCACTTGTTTTCCCATATTGGATCTATGTTCACATATTTTCCATAGTTGATTAAGACTCACCTATTTCCCATATAGAATAATGACCATTGACTTGTCTATCCTTGATTTCTCTTAACAAACAATACTTTACCCAATTTATTAGATTGAGATATAGTTACCACCAATCTCATAATGAAAAATTGATATGTGTGTCACAATATCATAAAAAATTCATTAAATCATCACATCATAACCCGTGTAAACAAAACATGTTTCATAAAGATTTTATAAATTCAACATTAAATAACACATTAAAAATAAATGGGTTTCATAACCATTTCATCAACATAGAAATTAACCATATAGAGAAAGAATATGGATGGTGTCATTAAATCTTATACCTATTAAAACATAAGTTACATTAAAGTATTTCATTTTAGATAGAAAATGATTTTGAAATATCACATGGATTATTTCATCAGGAAAATAGACATTCCACTATGAAAAAACATTTTAAAATATAAAACAATTTTAAAATACCTTTCGAGGAAAATAAAAATGGAAACATATAAATGATTATTTAAAAATAATTTAAAACACTTTTTGAATAAAATAACCTTTCTATTATGCAAATCACTAAAAATTATGAAAATATTTGGAAATAAATTTATTTGAAGATAAAAATATAATATTATTAAGTCAGTTTTAAAATATTAAGTTTTTATGATGGAAATAAGTTCCCTTAATGTCGTACACTTTAAAGTAAAAATTCTTTTTACATTTTTGGTAAAATTAAAAATAATCACCTTCAGAAAAATATAAGAAGATTTATTTTAAATAATTTTTTTAAAAAAAATTAAGAAATGTAAAAATGAATTTAATTATTCTTAGGATATTTTTTAAAAAATATTTAAAACATTTCTTATTGAAAACATGGATATGATAAAATAATCATTTTTGATCTAAGAGATAAATAAAATCAGATTTTAAAAAAATGTTATTTTGAACTCTTGAGTGAATAAAAAGAAGAAAGTGAATGGAAAAAGTTATTCCCATGAAATAACCAGTGTAGAAGAAAATTCATGAGTTTATTGAGATACAGATAATAATATTTCATTATTATAATTATAAAAATAAATAATCCTAATAATGGATGAGATTGTATCATAAAACCCTTACGAGATTGGTAACATTGAATCATAAGCCACAAGAAATAATAACATTAAATTAAATAAAAAATATCAATATAATATATAAATTAATTATATTAAATTTAAAATGGGATATATATAAACCACATAAAATTAGATAGGTTCATAACACAACATATATCTCAAAGATGAAAAATTGAGACAAAAATCACATACCTTAAGTCTTGACTTTCATAATACAGGATAAAAAATACTATATAACAGATATAAGTTTATTATAAATCCATTATAGAACCAAAATTATCAAAATAATACCATATATGATTTAATTATTACCATTTATTGAATATTTATTAACAACACCATGTTAAGGTCAGGTTTCGGGTAATAACTGCTTCGTTTTTTGTGTTTGCTTTGATTTAGTATTTTTGGTACTGTTACATTGATCAGGGTAAAATCAAATACATAATTTTAAACATGTTATAAATATAATATATATTTATTATATCGGTATTTATATTAATACATAAAAGTCAGATATAGAAAATGAAATGCATCATTCATGGAGATGGTAAGTCATGTGTATGCATGAACGTTGTTTCCATTTTCGTGATGGATGAAATAAACTAAATATAATTAATATGTAACTATTTATGAATATTTTTATGTAATATATATCACATATATTCATTAAATTTTCCATAATTAACTTATATGAATAGTGTTAGTGATAAATGAATCACATCGCTTCATGAGGCGATAGTCCACCATAAACACAAAAACTTTATCACGCCCCCCCCCCACAGAATGGAAAGTAAGAAGTAATATGTGATATAATATTTTTAAAAGTATCATTATGTTAAAAATATAATTAATATATATATAAATTATTTCCATCATCATACCGAACCATGATATTTGTGGATGGAAAATGTGTTACATCGGTTCGTGAGGCAGTGATCCCCTGTAAACATGAGTAACCTAATAGCTTCCCATTTGAGGGAGGAGGAGATGAATTTAGGTCATGAAATTTTTTTAATAAAATATCATTATATGTATAATAATTATTTTATTATATTTTCAACGTTTAGAAGGATATTATGGAGGCTGAGGATGAAATAAATTCAAAACACTCGTTGAAGAAAGTTACATCTTCTTTGAGTAACCTCATTGGGTTTGCCCCCAAAATCATTCATAATTGGATTAATGATAAAACTAAGACTTTTAGTATGATATTAGTGAATGAATTAAGTGATTTATTTAGGTCATGGATGAACCAATGGATTTTTAGTGTGAAGAAGAGAGGATATAGGGTGGCCTTTTGTAAGTGGGGGGAGAGGACACACTAGGAATTTTTGAAAAGAAAATTGTGTGGAACTGTTTTTATAATTCTAAAAGAATAAATATAGGTAATTTATATATAATAGAATATATTTGGTCTAAATAAGGTACCCAATGGGTTTTGGAAAATAATATTAGTCATTTTACCCCTATCTTTTTAGTTTACCCCATCGGTAAACCCATTTTCACCTTGAATGTGGTAATTCATTTTGGTTCTTTTACTATTCATAAAGTAAAAAAATTATGTTGACCCTATTATAAATTATAAATTAATATGATTAAAAATATTATATCCATTTTTACAAATTCTTTTTATATAATTAATATATTTTAGTTTACAAATAAACCTGCATACGTGATGAGAAAGTTGTTTTCCAAAGAGTAACATTTTTTAAACATATAAAGTTTTAACATCACCATTCAATATTTAATTGATTAAAATAAACAAAATTGGTTTGATAAATATATAATTAAACTAATTTTACTTTTAAAATTATATTGAAACAAATTTTTGGTTTTAAAATCTTGTAATGAAAATAAAATAGTTAAAAAACTAATAATTTAAAATATTTAATTAAAATTTTATCTTTTTTGAAAATTCAAAAAAAAAATCTATACATAATAATTTTAAAGACTAGATTTGAAAAATATATTTTATTTTTTCAAATAAATTTCTTAAAAATCTGGAAAAATAACTACTTATATTTGTAAAAAAAAATTAATTTTTTTTAGAAAATACTATTTTCAAAATATATAACGACTTTCTAAAAATAAAATTCTTTTTATCGATATATTTTATTTTTATGAAACAATAATAACTAATATTTTAAAATTAGTTATTTCTATACATCCTTTTAATTTAAAAACTATATTATAGTGATCATGTTTAAATAATAATATTAGTAATATATCATGGTTTTTCGAGACTCAGTGTCACGTGTGACACATGCTAAACTCGATGTTTCCTGTTACACAAGATATCAACAAAAATTAATTAATTGAAAATAATTCATAAATAACCCGGGTGTTACATTTACCCCCCATAAAATGAATTTTTCCCTAAAAATTCATCACTTTGATAAAAAAAATTATACTTCTGGTTCATCAATTGCTCAGGTTCCCAAATAGCTTCTTCAAACTGGTGGATTATACACAAAACATTAACTAGGGGAGTGGTATTATTTCACAAAACTTTCTATCTACTATCTATAATATCTACTGAGTATTCATTATAATAATGATCCTTCTCTAGTGGTTTAACCACAATGTTCATTACATGTGAATAATTCGGTAAGTAATTCCTCAAGAGAGATACATAGAACACATCATGAACTTGAGAGTGATTTGGTGGTAGCATAAAACAATAAGTTATTATATTGATAAGATCAAGAATATAAAAAGGAATGATATATTTAGGTCCTAACCTTACATTATTTCTAAAATATATAATCTTATTCAATAGATATATTCTTATGTAAACCTTGTCACCAACTTCAAATTCTAGAAAACACCACACTTATCATGAAAATGTTTCTACCGATTCTGAGATGCCTTGGTGTGTCACTAAATGGATATTATCTTATCTTCTATTTCCCCAACTTTCTCAAGCCCCAATATCTTTATTTATCCATCTTTATTCCATCACATTGGTTTTCTACACTTCTTTCAATAGAGGGATTTAAAAGGAACCTCTCGAATGCTCAAATGAAAAATATCCTCATAAGAAAACTAAACTATTGAAATTTTTTTGTCCCAAAACCCATTAAAATCCATAGAAAAAGATATCAAAATATCCTTTAGGTTTTTAATTTTTATCTTAAACTAACCATATGAGGATGATATAAAATTTTAAAAGTTAACTACATACCCAGAGTCTGTTGAAAACTTTCCTATAAAATAGATGCAATCCTCAGATCCTGGTCAAATAAAATATAATGTGGAACTCTATGAAATCTTACCTCTTCCTAAAATTATATTTTGGAAATATGATCAAGAGATAAGTCTACTCTAATGATGGTGAAGCACAAATCCTTGTGTTGAGATCAAAAATAACCAAAATAGAATTATGAACATTAGATGTTTTGGGAATCACGATACGAAATTCCATGGTGATGTATTCCCATTTCCTTTATGGTATGGTTAATGTTTTTAAAGTCCCCTTATACTTTTTTCTCTCATCCTTAACTTGACAACATAGAGAAAACTAACATACAAAATCTACAATATCTCTCTTCAGGCTATCACACAAGAAATACTCTTTCAAATATATATATATATATATATATATATATATATATTTATACTCATAAGATGAATGAAGAATGATGAATGATATGATTATTCAAATATCTCATTCTACATATCTTATATGGGTAGAACACAAATAGATTTCGTAATCCATATCATTCCACAACTTCATTTTGTGCCTCATTAATCCTCGCATGTATAGTTGGTTAAACAATCACTTGAGAAAGATAATATGTGTATTTTTACTTCTAGAAATCAATATCAATCATTTTAATTTATATAAATATTTGATCTTGGGTGATCCTAATCATGGATATGATATCATGATCATTCTTACTCAAATCATCAACCACCATTTTAACTATCCTAAGGTGGCCTTGTATTGAGTAGTAATAATCATTGATCAACTCCAGCCATATTCTTTAGCACACATTCAACTTCTTTTATATGAATATATAATTTAAACATATATGATCATTATATATCTCACACTTTTCTCCATAATCATAAATACTCTATATAATTAATGAAAAAAATACAACATCTTACTCCAAATCATGAGTTGGTTAATTTTTCTCATAAACCATAAATTGGTGTAAGGTATAAGATATAACCATGTTATTATGAATAAGAAAAAACCCCATTCATTATGATATTCATCACTATATATTAGAAACCCTTCTACCCTATAGGATAATTTTTGTACAAATTCACTGAATAATCTTCTCTTCAGTTACTTGAAATTACTGTCACATTTATCCATCCAAAGGAACATGAAACCTTTATGAGTTTACATGGCGAGTGGATAAGATATTTAAGAAACATTCCCCAAAAAGGGTTGATTATATCCCACTATTCTATGAAATCTATTAATATTAGTCTCCTTGTTTGGTCTAATCCAACATTCAACAACATCCATATTTTAATGATACACCGAAATACCTTCACATGAGATTATATGTTCCAATAGTGAAACTATCTAAAGACAAAATTTAGACATCATAAATTTTTCATACAAATTTTCCTTCCACGAGTCCTTATAAAAATTATCAAATGATATCTATTCCCTTCCTTTCTATTTTAGTATATAAGAATATCATAAATAAATACTACCAGAAACTGATCAAGGTAATCTATAAAGACACTACTTGTTAAATCCATTAAGATAACAAGATAATTCACAAGATTGAATGGAATCACTATAGATTCATTGTGTCCATACATTATTTGGAAGATTTTATTTGGTGTGTAATCACTATTGATGCTCAACTAATAGTACCCAAATCAAAGATCAATGATGTATAAGTGATGAGGTCCTCATAATTGATATAATAAATCATCTGTACGGGGTAGATTATACATGTTCTCTATTATGATATAGTTAAGTTCTTGATAATAAATGTAAAGATTAATTAACCCATCATTATTTTTAACAAAGGGAATTAGTTCACCCAGTAGTGATGCACTAGGTTATATAACTCTCTTATCAAGATCCTCATAGAGTGGCTTCTTTAATTCCTACAACTTAATCAAGGATATTCTGTATTGAGTCTTCGGGATAGGTGTATCACTAGGAATGATTTCTATTATGAATTAAACTTCATGACTTGGAGAAAGATAGATAAATTATTTTAGAAAAAACTTCAAAAAACTCCAGAATAATAGGTATGTCATTGATTTTGAGTATCTCATGAACCATACAAGACAAATAGACTTCATTTATAATAATTAAAACCCACAAGGTTGATGTAATTTCCATTAGATGTTTTTAATCCCTCTAACAATGATAAATGGTCATGAGTTCATTTTTAATATGAAATGTAACATCCCTTCCTTGTGAATTAATGTAGGGTCCATATAATGATATCTTATCCATGCATAGAATACCATAAAATTCAACTAAAGAGAAAATCCCAGGATTTACTGGAATAACTTTCCGAAAAAAATCAATCAGAGAGGCAGTATAGATTTTTGATGTGGTGATTATACCATTAATATTTTTCAAATATAACTCAATATTCAATCATTCATATTGTAGTTAAATTCAATTTAAAAATCTATGTATAGAAAACAGTGGTTAAATCAAGAATAAAATGAGACATTAGAAGTTATAGAGTGGATGATAAGTGTACCTTTCACCACATAATTCTCGTAATCCATTTCGGTTTTCATGATCACATGAGATTTAACTTTCTATTTATTCTTAGGAGGATATTTATTTTTATCATCAAATATCATTCAATTTTGGAACTACATAGAACAATTCCCATAGTCCTTGAATTTTAATCATTAGAGTGTGGGTGGTGCATTAGTTGGTATCTTATTCTCTTCCATTGAATTAACCAACTCAATAATTTCATTTCTCCATTCACAGGATTTATGAGCCATGTTTCCATAATATAAGAACCTCATATTTCCATTAAATAAATTCACTTGATTATTTTTCCCATATTTCTGGAATGATGATGGATGGAATTTATTTCCTCCATGTAATTTATTTGAGTTTTCATGAGACTTGATCATTCTTTTCTTATCAAATCGATGGTAACTGTGGTAATCTCAAAATTTACAGTTCTACCTTGAGTGATCAATAAATTAGTTATTTTTAGATACTAAATCCCCGAAGAGATAATTCCTTTTAGTGAATTGGTTTTAAGACACCAAAGAATCGATCAATTCTTCTTTATGTAATGATGAATAAACTAGAACCATACCCTGAAATACTTGTAAAATTACCTTCATAAGTACCAATAGATTCATCATTCTTATACTTCAACTCAAGGAATTCCTTTGTAATACTTGTATTTATAATAAAAGTGATCTTCATTCTAAATTATATCTTCCTAAACTCATCACATTTCTTGGATTCAATTTCTTCCTTTTAACTCATATTCTTAATAAGGTTCCACCATAAATCTGTTTCACCTAAAAAATGATAAATAGATAATATGTAAGACCCCAAATATTTTTTTCAATTATGGATCATGATTTCTGGTGTTTTTGAAAAATATAGGAGCTTAGAGAAATTTTAGGAGTATAGGGTGTGTACTTAAATGTACACGTCGTGTACTTGGTTGTTGCAGGTAGTCGTGTACTTTCCATTTAATGGCCACATACATGACCGTGTGGGGTGACCTGGAGACTGCCTAAAGCAAGGCCCCATAAAGGCATATACATGTCATGTACTTTTAGAGAACATTTCGTGTATTTTTTTTATTTGATAAATCGGACTGGGGTCACAGATCATTCACAGAAAACACTTCTTTTAACGTTGTCTCACCCAGGAGCGACCAAAGCCGAAAATGCTTCTTTAAGCCCCCAACTCATCATCCATTCTTTGAATCAACCACTATTGATTGTGTTGGAATCACCACAGTGAGTTCTTCCTTCTCCTAGAGCCTCGTCACTTGTTTTCTCCACTTTTGAATGATATTCTTGGTTGAATTTTTTTAGACATTTTTGTATATCAACAACGTTATAGGTCAAATAAAAGTCTAGAATTCAACTATATAGATCATACAATATTGTGGAAGGTTGTTGTGCCTTTCTGTAGATCATCTTTGAATTATATGTGTAAAAGTGCTCAATACCCTAGTTTAGGGTTTTTAATCTTTAGGGGTTTTAACCCTTTAATTCATGTTATGCCTTTATTTCTTGAGTAAGGGATATTTTTTGATAATAGGGTTTAATTACCTTGTTATGGATGTGTTTTCCCATGTTTGAACTGATATTGGACGTTGGGTCTAGTTTTTCTTATTAGGCTACTCTGTTTTCCATGTCTAGTGCGGTTAGGATGTAGTGATATTGACTGACTTAATTATGCTATGATGGCTAGTTGTTTATCCATGTAGTATATTGAGACATAGTTTGGATACTGGATATCATTTGTACACAATTAACTTACACAAGGATGTGTAAACCTGGTGTAGTTAGACCATAGGGGAAATGGATTCTGAGGGCTTTCCCAGAGTGTTTGTTATACTTTCACGTTGTGAGACCATAGGGGGGATGGATGTGAGTGCTCCCTCAGAGTTTCTATAGTTCCACATTGTGAGACCACTGGGGGAATTGGATGTTGAGTTCCTCCATAGAGTGTCTATAGTTTATCGTTACGAGACCACAAGGGTAATTGAATGTGATTGCATCCTCAGAGAGTCTTTGTTAAGCTGAAATAGAGGGGTTAAACTTTGAGAACATCCCTGATATTTTCATGATATTTTTTGGTTGTTTAGTTAATAAATGTAATTGAATGTAGTTGAAACTGTTGGATTGTTTACTTATGAGTACTTCCTTGTTTATTACTTCATTTTTCATATTACCTTCCATATATATATTCACTGATAGTTAGTCAAAGATCTTTTGGTTTTTGCCTAGTGGGATTCATGTCACACCCTATTTGGGTCATGATTTGGGCCCAAACAGCTTATATTGTTGCAATTATAGGCAAGTGAAAGAACCCTTCTACTTCAAGTACGTTATTACTATAGAGATGGAGATCATGGGACCAAGTTGAGGCTTGCAATGCTACGGGAGTTATTTACTTGTTTCCTTTTCACTTAGTTTTAGTACTATATTCTATAATTATGACTTGTTTGGATACTTTCCTAGACATATGTGAGATGTATAATCTATATATGTGCTCCAGTTGTTTATCTACTTGCATTCTTCCACTGTTTACTGTTGCATGTTATTATTATTACTCCCTCTACTGTTATCTGTT
The DNA here is from genome assembly GCA_963277665.1 of Viscum album. Classification (NCBI taxonomy): domain Eukaryota; kingdom Viridiplantae; phylum Streptophyta; class Magnoliopsida; order Santalales; family Viscaceae; genus Viscum; species Viscum album. Next base: position 1,715,812,003 of record OY728125.1, read on the forward strand.
TATTTCTGTTGTTTTACTCTGACAATGAGGGCATATTTTTTCCACTATCACACCCAAGGTCCTCACTTCTAGTTGGCATCCTATGGCTTTTAGGGAAATGCATTTGATTCCATGTGACAAATCGGGTACGGGGCACCTCTAGGTGGCACCCAGAATTGGGACATTACAAAGTGGTATCAGAGGAATTCTTTTCTTCTTTGACTTACTATTTGGATCCTAAAGCCAGGGATAGGAAGGAATAGGTAGTTGGTAATAAATTGTGCCTAGGAGCAGCAAACCCGTGTATAGGGAAAAGCTAATTTTCCTCGATTATTTCAATTTTTCTAATTTTACAATTATTATAGTTCATTTGATTTCATCGTTTAGTGATTCACATGTTTTGTGTGCTATTATCGTTGATATAATTGAGGTTCTATTTTTTTGCAACCCAATGGGATGAGGGTATGCCATCTCATGCATCATATATGAACATTCTTGAGATTACATCTCATGCATTCTTTTCATTCTATTTAGGGTGCATTACTGATTGCATGTTGTTGTGATATATGTTGTGCTAGATATGCATGATTTTGTGATATATTCCATGAAAGAATACCTTCTATTTGATAGGGTATTACTTTTTGTAAGGATTCATTTGAATGGGCACCAATATTTAATCCCTGAGGTGTTATGGGCACTCATGGATCTGAATTTGGTGGATCATGAGTTGCTTTCACTGTTATACATGTTATGTGACATGAATATGATGCCAAACATTGAATCTCGGGGATTATGGGACCTCATGGATCATAATTTGTCACTTTAATGTTTTTTTAGTATTTTTATGGGTCCTAGAGTAGTTTATGAGGCTTACAATCTACAAAAACCCATAATAAATGGGTTGTGTTGATGAACACATGCCATGCATCATTCTATTCAGGAAGGAACAATTTTTTTATGTACACAACGTGTACTATAAGAACATGTCATTTAATCCTTTACCATGTGACTGCCTGTGTGGGTAATAAAACGGGGTTGGGAAATCCTTAGTGGAACATTCCATTTACCAGAAGTACGCGTCATGTTGTAGTGGTCATTTGTCCAGCCGTGTTACTAACGACAAGGGTGGATTAAATCCTTCTAGTATATGTCGTGTTTGGCATAAACATGTTGTGTAGAGTCAAATGTGTATCAGATAGTGTGACTAACGACATAGGTGGTTGAAACCTAAGCGGTATACACCATGTCTGTCACAAACACACCATGTAGTTTTGTTCTAGGAGAGAACAATGTATTTTAACCGTGTATAGGAACTTAGGAAGGGAGAAATGATTCAAGTACATGTCATTTAAATGGATAACCCACCGTGTGTATGGTATGTTATAAGAATAGTTTTGGAATAAGTATATGTACATTTAAAGACTTGAGGGAACACACAGTGTAGGGGTTATACACGTCATGCATCCAAGTTTTGAATAAATTGAATGATTTATTTCTCTAATTCCTTTCTTGAACTTCTAAGTTTTTGTCCTTGAGATTATTTATCTATGGTGTGTGCTTAAACTTGCGAAGTCATGTGATTTTGACATCCTCTGGTTGTACGCTAGATACAAGTCAATGAACAGACACCTAACATGGTAGATTAGGGACTACCAGTAGATCCTCCCATCGTGCTTTACTTGGAACCAGCCATTATCTCAGATACAGTTGTTGATGCACTGTTTTGAGAAGACTTCATGAGGTTTATGTAGACCTTCCCAAGAGTGCCATGTCCTACCCTTTCTATGAAAGAACTGATGTAGGTCTTTTAGCAACAGCATCATCTTACTTTCTCAGGGGATGGAGGACCTCACGTTGTAGAGTCATGGTTAGAAGTCATGTTGTCGATCTTCGAGAATCTAGAGACACCTCTATAAAGGAGGGTGAAGATCGCTACTTATATTCTTCAGGGTTCCACAAAGAGATGGTGGGATGTGATCTCATAGGCGAGACACCAACAGGTTATCTCTTGGGATGAGTTCTTGTATGCCTTATACTATTACTTCTACCCATAGACTTTGAGGTACGATCGAGCTTGAGTGTTCATGAGATTAGAGTAGGGAACTCTCTCAGTCATGGAGTATTCTTCTCACTTCACAGATCATCAGCACATCACACCCATTCTAGTGGGTTATGAGTTAATTACTGCAATGAAGATTGAGGATGGTCTCAGGCATGACATCTGATCTCAGGTGAACATCTTCTGGTTGACTTCCATAAAATTCATATTCAACTAGGTGCTAATCACATAGCGGAATTTGAGGGATTATAGGGTTGTGAGCCAGGGCGGCTCAGCATCTGGGGTTAGTACCCCTCTGAATGACAGTAAGAAGGGCCACATGGAGTCTACACATTGAGATTTGAGTAGGTGGAATACTTCCTCTAGTGGCCAGGTGGTGTGCTACCAATGTGAGAAGAGAGAGCATACGAGGACACATTTCCAGAGAGACCCAGTGGAGTGCCGATCTTGTGGAAAGATGGGTCATCTTCAGCATTTATATCAGATTTTCTCACTATAAGTTGTTGATAGAGGATCTATTTAAACTTCTTATACTGGAGAAGGACCACCAGTCCCACATCAGACATGGGGTTGGAGTTCTTCAGGGCGTTCAGGCCGATGTAGAGGTCATGGTTGCATTGTTCAGACATCGGGTTTTCGACAGCCGCAGGATGGATCAGCTCAGGGATCTCAGTCAGCTTCATAGATCTGTGGTGCAGGTCAGGCTTTTGTAATCGAGTAGATTTATCCAGAGCAAGATCCTAAACCCTCTATAGTTAGAGTTACGATTCTAGTTTCTTCGGTTATATATTTTTCACTTTTCCATACAAGGGATTCCCGTATTTTCATATCTTTCGCTGTTGTGGAGAGCCTTGGGCTCTGTATCTTTACCTCTGTTGATATATTGACCCTCGACACACCATTGGTTAATATAATAGCTAGAGTATGTTAGTGCAAGGAGTGACCTCTTGAGGTAGGTGTGTTTCACTTCTTAAGAACCTTTATGTCTTAGAGATGATGGCAATGACGTCATTCATGGAATAGACCGGTTAGTTTCCTTCCAGGTTGTTATCGATTTCTATCGATGTAGGGTGAGTTTCACGTCACCATAGGGTGGATTGTTTCTTTATAAGGGTGAATGGGATGTCCATGAGATCAAAGCATAACACGAGCATCATGGGTTTTTAGGATTTACAATCCATATTGATAGTTTGTATCTGGATGAACAAGGAACATCACATATGGACTTTCCACCAGTGGTGGATTGTTTTAGGGATGTCTTTCCAGAGGACTTCTTAGGTTTTTCTCCTGAGAGAGAGGTAGGATTTTCTATTGATCTTGTTCCAGGAGTGGCACCGGTGTCCATTCCTCCTTATAGGATGGCCACACCAGAGTTATAATAGCTCAATAAGTAGTTAGAGGAGTTACATGAAAAGGATATCATCTAATCCAGTACTTCTCCTTGGGTTTAGCCTGTCCTGTTTCCAAAGAAGGTTGATGGTATCCTCATACTTTGTTTGGATTATTGGAAGCTGAACCAGTTAACGCTCAAGAACCGATATCACTTTCTGAGGATTGTTGATCTCTATGATCAGCTTCGAGGAGCCTCGGTATTCTCAAAGATTTACTTGAGGTATGGTTATCATCAGTTTTGTGTTAGACCATCTGATATACCTCTTACAGCCTTTCAAAATAGGAATTATCTATACGAGTATGAGGTTATGATGTTTGCTCTAACAAACACGCCTGTAGTTTTCATGGCACTGATGAAGCAAGTGTTCCATCCATACTTGGATTCCACTGTGGTTGTTTTCATGGACAATATCATGGTTAAATATCACACTCGATATGACTATCCAACCCATCTTAATATCGTTTTGAGTACACTGAGAGAGCATTAGTTTTATGCTAAGCTCTAAAAATTCCATTTTGGATGGACAAGATTCAATTATTGGGTCTTGTTATCTTAGAGACAGGGGTATTAGTAGACCCAGTGAAAGTGAGAGCAGTAGTTTCCTTAGAGAAGCCAAATAATTTCATTGAGGTGAGGAGTTTTATTGGGATGGATGGTTATTACAAACATTTTATACAGGAATTTTCACACTTAATAGTTCCATTGATGAGCTTGACTAAGAAGGGTGTGAAGTACCTACGGTCAGATTATTATGAGTCAGCCTTTTAGAAGCTGAAAGGGAGGTTGACATTAGCATTGATACTAGTTTCTCTCGAGCTGGGAAAGAGCTATACTATTTACTATGAGGGATCAAGTATTAGGATGGGAGTAGTGGTTATGCAAGGGGAAGGAGTCATTGCATATGGGTCTCGGCATTTGAGGTCACATGAGAGAAATTACCCGACGCATGATCTCAAGTTGGATACATTTGTTCATTTTTTACATTGTTGGAGACAATATCTATTGGGAGTGAATTTTGTGGTTTTCAATGACCAAAAAATTCTCAGGTACGTCTTCACTCAGCACGATCATAATTTGAGACAGCGGTGGTGGGTTAACTACCTTCAGTACTTTGATTTTGATCTTGCCTATACGCATGGGAAAGGAAACGTAGTGGTAATTGCGTTGAGTAGGTGAACTCAGATACAGGATGTTCAGAATTCCAACAATGACTAGAAGCTTATAGCTCTGTTCTCTAAAATGAATTTGGAGGTGCATGATAGACAGGGATAGATCTTACTTTCTTCTATAGCTATTACCTCTACTCATCTTGAGTGTGTACAAATGATGCATCTATTAGATGCTAAAGGCCTAGTACTATGGGAGAGTGTGTCAATAGAGGACCCTATTCTTGGATGGACTATGAGAGAGGATGAGATCCTGAGCTTCCATGGACACATATGGTTGTTATGAAACATATGCGAGAAGCTGATACGGGATTTTCATTCTTCAACTTGGGAAGTTCATCATGGTGTCACAAATATGTATCAAGATCTACACTGTCAGTATTATTGGACAGGTATGAGGAGACATGTTGCTAGCTTTGTGATGAGGTTTTCCACCTATTAGCAGGTGAAGGAAGTGAATCAGTGACTGGTAGGGATTTTGAAGAAGTTACCCATTTCCAAGTGGAAGTGGAATGATGTCATGATGGACTTCATGATAGGTTCGCCTATATTTCCTTGAGGGAATGATTCAGTTTGGGTTGTCATTGATAGACTCATGAAGGTTTCACATTTCTTACCAATCAATGAGACCTTAAGTGTTGATATGTTGGGAAGGTTTTACATCCAATATATTATACATTTACATGGGGTTTTTCATTCCATCATTTCAGGTAGGGACACCCACTTTACATCTCGGGTCTAGTAGGGACTATAGAGGGATTTGGGTACATAGGTACTTCTGAGTACAACTTACCATCCCCAGACATATGGTCAGTCTGAGCATATGATTCAGGTGTTGGAGGACATGCTTCGAGCATGTGTCCTCGATTTTGGAGGTTCTTTGGAGAATCACATACCCCTGGTGGAGTTTTTCCTATAATAATAGTTTTCAAGAAACTATTCAGATGGAACCTTATGAGTCTTTGTATGGTATTCCATGCTGATCACCCCTATGTTGGTTGGAGGTAGAAGATACAACTATTCTGGGATCTCATCTTGGTTAGGAGACCATGAAGTTGGTGGAATTGATATGGAAGATGATGGATACTGCACAGTCATGGAAGAAGTCTTATATTGATAGAAAGAGATGACCTCTAGAGTTTGAGGTTGGGGATTAGGTTTTCCTGCGTGTCACACCGAGGTTTGGACACAAAAGGTTTAGGGGAAAAATAAAGCTTTCACAAAGATACATCGGCCTATTTGAGTTTTTGGAGAGAGTTGTACTGATTCCCTATCGGTTTTAGTTACCTCATAGGTACCAGGATATGCACAACGTCTTCCACATTTCTCAGCTATGACGTTACTTCTCAGACCCATCTCATCTTTTTCAACCTGTGGAGGTTAAATTTGAATTGGGTCCCTTGTTTGAATAGAATCCTATTAGGATCATTGATTGCAATGCGAAGGTTCTCCACGGCCGATTTGTACCCTTGGTATGGGTGTTATGGCAGCATAGGAGAGTACATGACAAGACTTGGGAGAGGGGGATCAATGTGTGATCATATTGTCCAGATATATTCAAGGATTATTCTTCTCCATCTTCATAGGGAGATTTGGGGATAAATTTATTTAAGGGGTGGAGTTTTTAAGAACCTGGATCATTTTTTTAATGTATATATCTTGATTTCTAGTGTTTCTGATAAAAAAAAGGAGTTTCTAGAAATTTAATGAGTACCTGATGTGTACTTAGGAGTACATGCAGTGTACCTAGTTTCCATGGGTATCCGTCTACTAGATTTGTAACGGTCAAGTACATGGTCATGTGGGGTGATCTGGAGACCACCTAAAGTAGGGCCCGATAAAATCATATCCATGATGTGTAATTTTAGAGAACATGCCATGTATTTTTTTTATTTGATAAATAAGATTGGGGTTGTGTCTCATTCACAGAAAACACTTCTTCTAACGTCGTCTCGCCTAGGAGAGACTGAAGTCGATGATACTTCTCTGATCCCCTAACCTGATGTCTATTCTCTAATTCAACCACCATCGATTGTGTTAGAATCACCACGGTGAGTTCTTTCTTCTTCTATAACCTCATCCCTTGTTTTCTCTTCTTTTTAATGATATTATTGGTTTAAAATTTTATATTTTTTTAATAGATATAAGACATTATAGGTCAAATCCGTGGTTGGGATTCAACTATATCAATCATAAAATGTCAAGGTAGGTTGTTTGTTCCTTTCCGTAGAACCTCTTTGAATTATATGTGAAAAGTGATCAATACCTTAGTTTAGTGTATTTATTATTTAGGGGTTTTAACCCTTTAATGCCTATTATGACTTGAATATTTGAGTTAGGGATCTTTCTTGAGAATAGGATTTAATTAGCATACTATGGATGTGTTTTATCATGTTTGAACGGATATTGGCCATTGGGTATATTTTTTCCTTTTAGGCTGCTCTGTTTTCCGTTCCTAGTGCAGTGAGAATGGAGTAATATTATCTGACTTACTTTTTCCATCCTTTATAGATATTTATAAAATATCCTTTCAATGGTATTGTTCCATCACTCAACTACTAGTGGATCCTAAGACCCACTAAAAGAAGATGGATATTGTCTCATGATTTGATCATTTGAAATATCAACATTGTTCATGTATTTATAACACTGTGTGAGCCAAGAAAAAATATTATGGATCCCAGATCCCATATAATTTGGTTGATAAATTGTAAAATCATCATATTATCCATCACATTAAGAATCAACATAATTCCTTCGGGTTCTAGCTATTTATTAGAACTGAAAAATGTAATTTGGGAAATAATAATCATAGGGGAAACCACATAATCATGATAAATAATTTATATGGTCTCTAAATAATGGAAAAAAATTCAGTCTACAATAACATTGGTTTATCCTAGGTTATTCATTATCATCATATATTCAAATAATTTATAACGGTTCATAAATAAATTACAGGTTAACCAAAGAATAACCCATGGGAGTGTAAAACTAGGTTCACAATAAGTCCTATTATCGTGTACAAGGTAAGACTCAATTCAAGAAGGATGGGATTTTTTAAAGTTATTACCCCTAGGTACCTTTATACTAGATCCATGTCTCCTTTTATTAACTAGTAAAAGATGTATTTGTTGTAAAACTATATTATATGCTTCTTAAAAAAAACACCTTGATGGTATCCTTTATATGGAAGTATAACTAGAGTTTTCAATAATGTTTGTATAATCATAATCTATGATGGTTGATTAACCTTTTCTCTGATACCAACTACATGGACCAAATATTTTCATATATGAATGTCAAATATTTTTAGATGAGTATTAAATAAATTTCATAAACTGACACCCAATTTTCTTAATGTTTTATTTTCTTTAGATACTAGAAACATTATCTTCTTATTACATTAAATATATTCAACATTTCCAACAATTATCTTCTGAAATAGTACTCCTCATTTTTGTTCCCTAATGAATCCTTTCTTCATAACATGGGGAAGGAAATATAATAAAGGGTCATCTCAGACACACATGAAGGGTAAACATAGTAGATATCAATTAATGATCACATAAAGGCATAAAATTAGCATTATGGTATGTGATTATGAATATAAATTATGAATCTCATACCCAAATTGACATAGATCATAAAACTAATCCATGGAATAAAACATTATCAATATATAAAACATGGCCCATAAGAGGTAGAAATAATTATAAATCATCCAAAAACCATGATCTTATTCATAGAAGTGTGGAAGCATCATAACTATAGAAAATCATTTTATATGTTAAGGTTAACTACCAATACCATCAATATTGTTAATCAGTAATTATCACCAGTTTCCCATTGTGGTTTAGGATGCACTTATATTCAATAGTGGATAGGGGCACACCTATTTCCCAAAGTGGATCAGTACTCACCTATTTCCTATAGTTGATCAATCCCATCAACTTGTTTTTGTTATTTATCTCATGAGATATAAAGTTTTACCCACTTCATTGGAGGGAGATATAAATCCCACCCAACTCATAATGAAATCCATAATTTTTAGTACCATAATATCATAAAACATTCATCATATCATCAAATCTTGTCCAATGTAATGAAAAAGGGTCTATAAACATTTCATCAAATTACCATAACATAACCAATAAAATAAGAAATATGTTTCATAAAAATTTCATCAACATAAAAAATAACCATCTAGAGAAAGAATAAGGATAACATCATTCAATGTTATGCCTAGTAAAGAATAATTAACATCAAAATATGTATTATTAGATGGAAAATGATATTGAATCATCACTTGGAACATTTTTTTTATGGTAAATAGGTCTTCCACTTTCAAAAAATTAGTTTTAAAACATAAAAAAGTTTGTCAATTATTTTCTTTGAAAATAACCTTATAGGAAAACAAAGGAATCATTAAAAATAATTTACAAAATTTATTAAGGAAAATACCCTTTCCTTTTTAAAATTAAATAAAAAATCATAAAATATTTTGGAAAACCATTTCTTTGAAAAGAAAATTTAAAACATCCAAATTATGATTCAAAAAATTGAGTCATATAGACAATAGAAAATTCCATTCATTTTAAAATAAATATTGCCTTCAAATTTATAGTAAATGTCAAAATCACCTCATTTAGAAAAAAAAAGATTCATTTTAAATAATTTTGTGAAAAGTAAAAAAATATTAGAAATTACATTAAAAAATATTAGGTTAATTTTTAGAACACATTAAAACATGTATATAGAAGAAAAATTATTTTCGAAAGAAGATATAAATAAAATAAGATTTCCATGAAAATAATGTTTTTAAATATTGAGAATATAAAAATTTGAAAAATTAAGGGAGTGAATGTATTCTCATGAAATAAATATATTAAATGAAAAATAATTTTTTTTTAGATATGGATTATAATAATTCATCATCAGAAGCATAAAAATAATATATCCTGATAAAGGATGAGATTGTATAGTGAACCCATTACCACTTTTGTAACATTGAATAATAACCCCTATAAAATAAAGAAATTAAATAAAACATAAAATATCATGATAATAAATAAATTCATGATATTACATGTCAAAGGGTCTTTATATACACCTTATAAATGATGATAGGTGAAGAATAGAACTTATGTATCAAAGAAGGAAAATTGATACAAAAATTTCTTACTTAAGTAATAACTTCCTTCATATACGTTACAAACACCTTTATAATAAATATATAATTTTTATAAATCTATTATAGAACCATAATTCTATATACAATACCATATATGATATACTTGTGATCTTTTATTACTATTTTATCAATAATTCCATTTTAATGTTATGTTTCGGTTAATAATCGCTTTTTTAATTAGGTTTTGATTTGGAGTTTTGAGTCCTCTAAATTTGATCATGGTTAAATAATATATAGAATGTTAAAAATGAAATAAATATTATATTTATTTATTATATATTTACTTATTGTAATCTAATAAAGCTAAAGATAGAAAATTAAATACATCGTTCATATAGATGGTAGGTCGTACTTATGTATGAACGTTGTTTACATTTTATGAATGAAAGAAATGAAATAAAGTTAAATAATATATTAAACTTATAGAATACCTTTCATCTAATATATATCACATATATTCCTTAAATTAAACCTAATTACCTTCCATTCAGTCAGTTAGTGAAAAATGAATCACAATGCCTAGCAAGGTGGTAACCGGCCGTACACATGCACAAAGTTATGTTATCCACCACAGAATGGAAAGTAATAAGGTATATGTGATATCATAATTCCAGAGTTATGATTTTAAAAAAAAATTATATATATATATATATATTATTTCCATCATTATAACCAACCATGAGAGGTGTTGATGAAAAATGTTCCACTTCGATTTGTGAGATAATAGTCTGCCATACACACAAGCTATGTTATTGTTTCTCATTTCACGGAAATAAAGATAGATATAAGAAATTACCATAGTATATTAATAATATATATATATATATATATATATATTTAAGATACTGATTTTATTATATTAACATTGTTGAATAATATTTTTAGGTGGTGTCTGAAGAAAAAAATGCATGTCAAAGAATGTTACCTCATCTTTTAGTATCCTCCTTGGGTTTGCGACAAAAGCCTTAAAAGGATGATTTATGATAAAAATAAGGATTAAAGGAATATAATAGGAAATTAGAGAAGGTATTATTTTAGGGAATTACTAAACCAAATTTATTTGTAAGATTTATGAGAAGAGGATAGGGTGAGGCCTTTTATAAGTGGTGGATAAGACATAATTCGAATATTTGAAAAGAAAAAGGCATACCCACATTTTTATCATTTCAAAAGGCTCAAAAATTGAAAATTAATTAGAATAGATGATAAAAGGTAAATATATGGTAGAAATTATCTGTGTAAAAATTTTATAAGTCATTATTCACCTTATATTTTTAGTTTAACCCCCCCACTAAGCCCATTTTCAACTTAATCATTGTAATTTATTTTTTATGATTTTACAATTTTTATGGTTAAAAATTAAGTTAAAATTATTAAAATATATAAATTATTATGTTTCCAAATGTGGTATATATATTTTAATATTAATTTCATAGATTTGGAATATTTTAATTTAAAATTCAACCCACAGATGTGGCTAGAAAGCAGTTTTCCAAAGAGAAAAATTCTAATAAGTATGGAAATTTTAGATTTCCCAATTCAATTAGGAATTGATTCCAATGACATAAATTTAATTAATAAATATATAATTTATATAATTTTAATTTTATAACCATATTGAAATAATTTATAAATTTTTACAGGCTATGAATGTAAACAAAATTATTAATAAAAATCAGTATTTTTCACTATTCACTCGAATATTTACCATTACCGAAAATTCCTAAAAATTCAATCCACGGTAATATTTACATTTAGATTTAAAAAATGAAGTTTAATTTTTCAAATTAATTTTCAAAAATTGGTAAAAATTACTTTTAATTATTTATTCACAAAATGTAATGTTTTTTGAGAATATAGTAATTTTGAAACAAAAAAAAAGGTATTTTTAATAATTATGTGTATTTTACCAATATGTTTTATTTATATAAAACCATTACACTTAATATTTTAAAAGTGTCATTTACTATTCATCCTGCTATTTTTAACATCTAGGTAATATAAGTCACATTTTAATTATAAATATTAATAACATATCAGAGTTTGTTAAAATTCAGTGTCACTTATAACACAAGATAAACTTGATGTTGAGTGTAACCTAATATATCTAAGAAACATAGTTTATTTGAAAAAAATAATTCATAAAAACTAGTTGTGTTATAGAAGGGGTATTGTCATCTAATTTTCTGTTAAAAAAATATGATCTTCTTCCTTATTTAAATTTTTTTTGATTACTTCTAATAGTGGGATCATATAACATGGTTCTCCTAGAAAACAGAACACAGTTAATAAAATCTAATTATACATCAGATAACCATATAAGAAAGATATATAGCCAAGGTTTTACATTATATCCATAAACTACCATGCATGTGAAATAATTATCATCAATTCTCAATTTTCATTGATGGGGCTTGAAGTAATCATAATGAATAATGAAATTCTATGCACACACTTCAAAAGATACATTTGAATGATCAAGTGAAAATGTTATTTCTCCTGATTTATCTTATATTATTAGAAATCAAGCACTCCCCCTAAATGTTTATGATTAATAAAATTAAGAATAAAGGAAGAAATTGTGATTGGAATACCTCATCTTCCAATTTCATAATGTTTTTATATGTTCCACATTCACTATGTAATAAATATGTAACAACTGAATATAACTAAATTTTCCTATCAAGGGATGTATCTATCTCATTCAATTCTATATATGTAAATATAAAAGCATAAAATAATATAGAATAATGTGTTACCTCTTCGTTTTTATGTGGTAACATTTAGACTAAGTGTTTCCTATCAATCTAGGGTATTAATTTATTCCAGTCTGATCCTTTTGGATCCTTAGGTTTCCACCTATGGATAACATCAAATATAAATTCAAATAATTTTTTAATACCACTTTTTTTCCATGATATTATTAAATTTTTATATCTTTCTCCAATAATTTATCAAATATTAGTTTTTTTAGCCAAACAATTAGGCATTATTTCTTGAAATTTTCTATAGACTCGGAATATTCACCAGACTTTCAACTATATTTATGTTGAATGTATTCCATTTATTAGGGTATGGAACAATATATAAATGTCTTGTTAGTAATTTTATCGCTTTATATCTTTTATGATTATATATGTCACAAGCTTTTTTTTAACACATAATATATTCTTTTCCATGGAATCTTGTTTGAATTTCGAGTAAGGACATTCTATGGGAGTGAACTTGATATCATATACATAGCATGAATCTCTCTTGATTGATTCCCCTTTCCTATAAATGTCATGTTATACTAGTGAGAGTAATCTTTATTCTAAAAATGTTGCTATACTAGTAAAAACATATGAACTCTGACATTTCTCATAGATATATATTCTGTAAAGATACTTCTTTTTGTTATACTTATTCTAAATATACATTCAATTTCACGGGGGTATTGATCTTCTAGAAATCATTCTTACTAACTTTTATGTAAGATAGGATTTATAATTTTACTTTATAGATTGTTCATATCCCAAGGATAACTTCTCACCTTTCATTTTCTGTGGATTTATCTTCACTAGTGTAGGTCCTCCTTTTCTTCATATTTTCTTACTATAAATGTAGGCCTTATGTTGTCCTCATGACTTTTCATGTTGTTCCAATATTCTAATGACTCTTTCACAAACTTTCAACTACACCCAATGTAGATTATGAGACTTCTTACCTTCTTTTTTGGTATAGTCTATACATTTTGTGAAAATTGTTGATTCTGAGTGGAACCCCCACTCGTTGGGACACTTATTGGGGAATAACTCTTCATCCATATTTTCCCAAACACCTTTGATTTGGCATGTTAATAATAATTTTTTTTACCATCCATACCTTCAAAAAAATTGGTTTAAATCCTATAGGTGTACGTGAAAAAACATTAGTACAAAAGATAGTTTATGGTTTTTGGGATAACTTATTCATTGGGGATGAAACTATTTGACTAGAGTATGATCTAATACTTATATTAGAATCAATATCTGAATTTAAAAATTAAGTGTCATCATCAATTTTTTCTATTATTTGAGAATTTCCAACTTATGGTGATTAATAAATTTGTAAGCTATAAACACTTCATGTTGAGGGTGTTCTTATCATACTCAAATAATCTAGGATTGTCTTCCCAATTATCCTTCTAATTCATTGTTTATTATTCATTTATATTTCCATATTCCTAAAAATAACTTTCAAGATCATTTTCCCTATTATCTTTATCCTTTAGTTGATAGAATTTTATATCAATATACAATTTATGATATTTTTTAAATGCATGAAAAGATTATAAAAATACAATATCAATAAAATATTTCTAATAATAATTTATTTATAGTTATTTAATAGCATCAAAATATATTTCATCATAAAGAGAAATTATTTCATCTCCTTCTTTCATCTATTTTGTGGGGTGTTGAATATAGATGCATTTTTAACCAAAATGCATTCCATTACATTAGCTTATTATTCTAGATGTATTGTTTCATTCTTCAGTCACTTGAAAACTTCAAAAATATAATTAAAAACCAATTTTTTATGTTTTTTGTAGCACCCCATGATTCCATGATATAATTATTTTTAAAAAAAATTGAATAATTTGCATTACATGCAACACCGAGTTTGAGCACATCATGATCCATTAAACTAGTCATTTAAAAAGTAGTAATGAATAATATTAACCACACTAGAAAATTTATAAATTTTATTTTATAAAATAGACTTCATTTTTGAATTTGAAATATCAAAATTATCTTAGGGTGAATTTTCGGTAATTTTATAAAAAGTTTCAATTTTTGATGAATAGTGGAAAATACTCCATTGTAGTTAAAACCAGACTCATTCATGTAAATTATTATTTTACATAAAATTGGTTCAAAAATTAACAATAGATAAATAATACGTATATTAATCCAATTTGGTTCATTGGAATTGTTTTTATAATAAAATTATATATATATATTTATTGATCTTTTGAATGTCTCTTTTACCCGCCTTCTCACCACATCTGCATGATTAGAGTTAAAATTAATTTTATCATTCATGTGAATTGAATTTCTAAAAAAAATGCAAGGTTTTAATTATTATGAAATTATTTTTCAAATAGTAATAACCAAATAATATATATAAATTTTATTAAATATTTATTAATTTATAACGGTTAATGGTAAATTAGGTAATTAAAGGTAAAAATAATAATATATTATTTAAAAGCTACCTTAACATTTGTCTTAATTTCATTTTATAAGTGGGTTTCTACAAAAATAAACATTACTAAAAAATTATAATCATTTTTAGGAGACTTGGATAAGAATAATACTTTTATAATTTTTTATATAAAGATAATTTAAAAATGTCATACTTAGAATTTTAATAACTAAATAATTTTTATTATAGGGTTATACATAAGATAAATTATTTTATTAATAGTAATTATAAATATAATAAATTTATCTTCAACCTGAGAATTTATTATCAATTTTTAGAGAATAATTATTTAAATTTAAGGATTTCACATTGATGATGCAGTAATTATTTAATAAAAAGAAATATCATATAAATGATATTTATAATATTGAAAATTTATAATAATAATTTGACATAATAAATGACATATTTTTTAGATAACTTAATTATGATAGGTATATATTATAATAAGTAGTTCTTTTTTTCATATTGATATGATATTTTTAAAAAGAAAAATAATAAATAGTATCAAAATTAACAAAAATGATACTTAAAAAAATAATTTTTTATTAAATGATATAGAAGTATTAAAAATACATACATTTAAAAAAATAACTTTAATAAGGTTAAATATTTCATTAATTATCCACACGGGGTCTCGTTGGCATTTTATAGTTACTATATTAACCCTAAAGTGTAAAAAGAAAAGTTGTCATGGTAAGACTTAAAGGGAATAACTATGGTTTATATTCAAATGATAAGGTTACTTTTTGGACCAAAAAATGTCTAAAAAAATAGGATGATATTATTTATATCCATAATAATCTCATATTCTTGATAACTCACTATTCATCTATTTAAAATTAAAAATTAATTTATATTAATTTAATAATTTAAAGGATCCCAAGAGTGCCACATCCCTATCCAATAAAAATGGACCTCCTTTATCACGTTTTAACACCACCATGATCCTTATAGATTGACCAAAACCTTACCATTACTCCTATAAACATACTTAGTTAACTTCCTGTGGTCATGAATTTCTAAAAATACCATCCCTAGTTTCCTTAAGTGGAGATCCAAAGGAAGCTAGTGAAGAAGAGGTAATTGTTTTACCAATTGAATTCAACTCATTTTATTCTTATACTTCGTGTTTCTATGTTGTTTCCATACTAGAGTAATAAATAATGTATCCTCTATACTATGAGATGTTATTATTATTATATTAAAACCATGTTCTTTTTTATCCATCTCATAAATAACATATCACAATGCGTGAGTATGTACGGCTTACTGTCTACACACTGTTGTGTAATATTTTCATCACTACTTTATTTTGACTGGTATAATGATGAATATTATGGTTATAAATAACTAAAATTTAATTATAATTATCATTCACAATTAATAAACCATTCAATTATCTACTATTTAACCATTACTAGAATGATACTATCGCCCGTGTGTATGTACGACCTGTTGTCTGTATGACACGATGAGATTCATTCTCCTCATTAACCAATAAGAATTGACTGTAAAATATATATGATGAGTAAATATAATATTCATTAACCTAATATCATTCTGGATATGAATAAAATATATCATATTGATAAGAATCATGTGTTATGTGACAAAAAATGTATAAGAATACGAAGTAGTTAACACCTGAAACTAGGGTAATAATTAAATCTTATTAAAAAATGATATTAGAGGAACATATATGATGTCCTAAATATGTATATTGTTATTTTATAATTTAATAACATTATTTAACCGTTATACAAGTGGTTAACACACCCTAAACTATAGAAAAGTATAATGTAAAGGTTAATTTCTCAATCTTCTTATTACCCGATATTGTTTATACCTAAGTAAAAAAATAGGGAATATTTATCATACATGTCTATGTTTATTAAAAACATATTATAAATTATATGCAAAATATTATATAAATTTTTACCCATGTTCAAATTTTTATAAAATTGTATGGATGGAATCTTTTTGTTTTTTTCCTTATGAGGTAATTTTTTGACCTTTTCAACAATGTATATGAATAACATTTTATTTAACTTATAAATCCTGAGAAACATTTTGCACTGTCATGTCTCCTAAACATTTTAATACTTACCTTACAAGATTACATGGTTATTTTTAAAATAAATGTTCCCTTTTATAATTGTATGACTTTTTAAATAGATGATTTCAAAATAAAAATATTTTTTCCCTCAAACTGTTTTAATGATTTTGTTAGAGTATTCTCATCTATATAAACATAATTTATTGGATTTTATGATTAATTGAGGTTGATTTATTATGATACAATCTACCATATTTTATATAAGGGTATATGATATGTTTGACTATGGATGTACCATTTTGAAACCATTCATGGTTTATGATTAATGTATTAACAGTTCATATGCTTGTTTTAATACAAATTTTTATGTTGGTTATGTTTCCCTTTTCATTTTATGAATGCATTGGAAATAGTATGTGACAACTAGGGGACTATTTAATGAAATACATACAGGTTGAGGATTGTTAATGAAAGTACCTCGATACATAAATAGTTTCATGAGACAAACTAGTTTGGGTTTCAAGTAACATCTTATCTATATATAGTCTTAGCATGATGCATTAATGATATAGTTATGATTTATTGAATTATGAATTCCCTCATTGTGTTATTAGTTATAGATATTTCATGTGATTATTTGAATAGTATAATATCCATGGGATTTTTTAACTGGAATTATTTAATTTCTTCTTGCCAAATTATGCTCAATATTATGTTTAAAAGGATTGTGTTTATGTTTTATACATTTCATTAACTTTTTTTGATTATTTATGATAACTTCTACTATATTTTTTACCCTTAATGGTCATATGAGTTCACCCCATTCTTAGGTTTCATTTTCTCCTTGGATAAGAAGAGGTATATTATGGCTGACCTGTATAGATAGTCTAAGGGAGATGAGTGTTTTCAAAAGAGATACTATGTTGTTTTTCATTTCATGATGTAATAAAAAACTTATTTTTGTATCTAGTTTTTTCAAAAATACTAAATTGTTCATCCCTTCGGGACACGTTTCCTTGTGTAATGTACTGATGTAATAAAATAAGGAATCGACTCTGGGAAATTGGGGTCAGGGTTTTTATAGTTTCTATCATATGAATTTTAGTAGTAACCTTGAGAAATTTATTTAGAAAACATATATTAGGGAACATAACCCTAATATAGATTTTGAGGATATGTATAAAAGATCATCCTATAGTTTTTATAATTTAGAGATTGTTTAGGTATTCATAGAAAATGCATCCCTAAGTAGATACTTCAAATAGATGTGATTCTAGCATATATTTACCTATGTGTAATAACTCTGACAAGGTTTTCTGGGCATGACTCGAGGTAACCTGGTAAACGATATCTAGTCTTACTGTGAACCTGGTTTGACACTCTCACGGGACATTCTTAAGATAATTTACATTTTCTATGCAAACTATT
This sequence comes from Viscum album, assembly GCA_963277665.1. Classification (NCBI taxonomy): domain Eukaryota; kingdom Viridiplantae; phylum Streptophyta; class Magnoliopsida; order Santalales; family Viscaceae; genus Viscum; species Viscum album. Next base: position 1,715,830,510 of record OY728125.1, read on the forward strand.
ATGAATGATTTTTAATTAAATATGTCCCCAAATTAACAATTTTTTATGATTATGAAATTTGATAAGCATAAATTTTTCAATTTTTATACTATTTTACTAGTTTGGAATTACACATTATGATTCATAACCGAATCTAGTATATTCCATTATTTAGAAATGACACGTAGTAGAAGAAATGAAAATTGTATCAATGTATGTAATACTTTTAGGGATTTCCTCCTATGTAATATAATGATAGTGAAGCTGGTGATATAACTGGTACTAAACAACATATAAATATATCAGGACAACTAACCTAGGTTATGTACAATAACCTTACCTGTTCAGAGCACCATTATCCCCAATGTGTGAGGTATAATTTTTTACCACTTAATGAGACACAAACCTGAAAATATTTAATGTGACTACAAATCCATTTGTATTTGATCAATGGATACGTTCCTTAGAGAATATATCTCTTTCTTTGGGAACTAACGAAAGGGAGAATGTTTTCATGGAAATTTATTATCTCTTAGGAGATGAGGATCAATGGTGGTCATTGATTCCAAATAATAAATAGGATGAAGAAATAGAAAACATGGAATGGAATGAATTGAATGAACATTTCATAGAAAAATGTTTTCCTCCTGAACAACGAGGGGATATGAAAAGTCAATTTCTGAGTTTGAGGGAAAAAGGAGGATGATAATGTTTCAATTTATGAATCTAACCTCACAAGGTTATTAAGGCATTCTGTAGACGATAAACTTTATCCAAGAAGTAATATTGATTAATTTTTTTATACTTTAAAATCATTCCCTTGATAGGAAATTTCACACAATATTTCCCATTTTACAAATACATAGTATCATATGCTATTATCAGTGAAAATCAAATTTTATAATTCTTATGACTTTAAAGGAATGAATGAGAAGGATAAGGCCAATGAACACTCTTTAAATGGAAATAAGGGGAAGAACGGAAAATATAACATTCCACCTTTCAATAATTGTTGGAAGAAACACCTCAGTACACAACTAATGGGAATGTGAGTTTTTTGTGGAGAAAAAGGACACCAAGCCTCTTACTACAAGGGGAATAAAGAATCTATCAACGTTCAATTATATAATTGTATAAAATTTGACATTATGCAAATTGTTATCCTAAGAATCATGTAATGTTTCCATAGAAATGGACAAGGTAGTAAGTCCAATCTTATGCAATCACAATTGATGAGGATAAAGTTCCTAATGATGTGGTGGAAGGTACACTGATAATTTCCTAAAACATAACAAATGAACTATTTGATTATGGATCATCACATTCCTTTATATCTTTAAAGTTTTTTAAAAAATAGATGTTTCCTTCTGATTTACTAAGTTAATTTTAAGTCAAAACTCTTAAGGTAGTGGCATTACAATAAAAATGTGTCGATATGTCCCCTTTAGGACACACAAAATTCATTTAGTTGATAAACATGTCATCATACCTATGTTTGAATTTTATATAATCCTAAGCAAGGATTTTCTATCAAACTATGATGAAAAAATTTATTGTAAAAGGGGCAAGTTATGAGTTATGAGGAAGAAGAAGAATACCTTATCTTTAAAGAAAAAAAATCATCATCTTATTCTTAACTAGATCTGACCCCAATAGATTTACTAAATTAACATCTTGGGGAAGAAGATCAAAAAACATCTAGGGATGAATAATTAAATCTTTAAATTGATTATGTACCTATTTAAATGAATACATTGAAATTTTCTCTAATGATTTAATTAGAAACCACCTAGAGCATTATGTTGTGTTTTTTATTGATTTAATCGTTGATTCAAGACTAATATCAAAGGATCCCTATAGAATAGATATAATAGAATGAGTGGATTTGAAGAAAAAACATTATGATTTGGGTAAAAAGGGATTTATTCACCCTGGTGATTCTCCATTGTTAGCCCATGTTCTCATTGTCAAGAAGAAAGATGGATCCATGGGGAAAATAATTGATTATATGGAAATCGATGTTGTTACAATAAAGAATATTTATGCTCTACCTTAAATTGATGATTAATATGATGAAATTAAAGGATCATAATAGTTTTTGAAGATATTCTTTCATTTAGATATCATTAATTGTGAGTGAAGAAGGAATTCATTTCAAATATAGCTTTATGGATGAGTTATGGTCATTATGAATTTATAGTAATCCCTTTTTATTAACTAATGAACCATCAGTTTTTAGGGATCTCATGAAAATAGTGTTCAAGGAATATCATGATGATTTTTTTGTGGGATTCATTGGTGATATTTTAAAATATTTAAAAATCTACAAAGACTATGAAAATCCATTGATGATCATTATTGAGACACTAATAATGGATGAATTATATTTTACATTTACAAAGTGTGAATTCTGGAATCAGGAATTTTTTTTTCTTATCCATATTGTCTCCACTGATGGAATATCTATTGATCCTGGAAAGAAAAAGGAAATTTAATAATGGCCTCCACCAATGAACATGACTGGGGTTTACAGTTTTATTGGTTTGGCAAGATAATATTTCCATTTCATCCAATTTTGTTTCCAATTTGCCAACCCATTAACCATGCTCACACATAAAGGGGTTTATGTTTACAAAAAAAGTGTGAATAATGTTTTGAATAATTGAAGAGAATTTTGGTAAATTTTCATATCTTGAATTTTGAATTGAGAAATGGTGGATTTTTAATTTATTGTGATTCATCAGGGAAAGGAATTGTTTGCCTCCTTATGCCAAATGATGGAGTTATTGCCTATGAATCCACACAGTTAAAAACTCATGAACAGAACTATCAAACTCATGATATTGATTTATAAGCAATAATATTTTCTATGAAAATATGGAGAAAATTTCTCTATGCTGAAATATTTGAGATTTATATAGATCAGAAGAGTTCAAAATATATTTTCTCATAGAATGAACTGAACTTGAGACAAATGAGATGGATTTAACTACTCAAGGATTAAAATTTCACAATACACTACCACTAATGAAAGGAAAAAAGGTGGAAGATGATTTAAGTAAGATGAACCATGGAGTTAGGACTAAAATGATAATTGAAAGGGATCCTTTGTTTATAGATCTAGTAAAAATGGATATGGTAATTATCATAGAAGGTGAAACATCGCTACTTTTTTATATGGTTTCCAAACCACCTTTACATCAAATAATAAAATGTTCTCAGTCTCATGATGAGTATATTCAAAACAAAATTAAACCTATGACTGATGAGATATTTATTTAATTCATATATGAAGATGACATTTTCAAATTTGGGGAGATTACTTTTTGTTACCCCTATACATGAGAAAAAAAAAGAATTATTGGATGATTCTCATAGATTAAATTCCCCCATACATCGTGGAAGTACTAATATGTATAGTGATTTAAAGGAACATTTTTTGTGGGACAACCTGAAGATTGAGATTATTGATTATGTGTCGAGATTCTTGTTTTTTCAACAGGTTAAAGCTAAAAGAAATCATTACATAGGATTCTTCCAAACTCTTCCTATTGCTATGTGGAAATGGGATGATTTTACAATGAAATTTTGCATGGGACAACCGAAGACTCCCAGAATAAATGATGTGACACGGGTTATTGATTATCATCTTACCAAATAAGAACATTTTCCTATTATCAGTAAATATTTACCTCTTTAACACTTATAAAAATAGTATATTAATGAGGCTATAAGACTTAATGGTGTACCCCTATTGTTTTTGTTTGATTATGATCTATATTTTACATCAAATTTATGGAAAGGTCTTTAGAAGTCCATTGATACTGAGAATTATTTGAGCACTCCCTACCACCCTTAAACTAATGGATAATTGGAAAGGGATATGGAAAAATTAGATGGCATGTTGAGGTATTTCTCACTAGACCTTTAAGGTATGTGGGATAAGTATTTACCTCTTGTAGAACTTTCCTATAACAATAGCTTCCATTCAAGTATTCATATGTCCTCATATGAAGCGTTATATGGAAATATATGTCATACAATAACTTTTTGGGATGATGTTGGTGAAATAAAACTCATAGTCCCCGAACATATTGAGGAAACAATGGAAAATTTAAAAATTATTCAAACCCATATCAAATTTTCTCAAAGTAGGAAAAAGGGATATACAGATAAATAAATGAAGGATTTGTAAATTAAAGTGGGAGATCATGTTTTCTTAATGGTATATCCATGAAAGGGTTTTATAAGGTTTGGTTAGAAATGTTAATTAAGTCCTAGGTCCATCAGACCTTTCAAAAATATGGAACAAATTGGAGTTGTAGCATACCTTTTAGAAATACCACAATGTCTCTCTAAATTTCATGTTGTGTTCCACGTATCAATGTCAAGAAAATACAGGCCAGACCCAATGCATATACTCACCTTTGAAGAAATAGAACTAGAACATGATATGTTTTATTGTGAAGATCCTATCAATATTCCTGATACTAGAGAATGAGTGTCGAGGAATTAGATGACTCAATTGGAAAAGGTTCTTTGGAGAAACCATAAAATGGACGAGGTGACATGGGAACCTAAGGAATTTATGATGAATAAGAACCTAGATCTTTTTATGAGGTGATATTCTTGAAATTTTGAGGATGAAATTTTTGAAGTAGGGAATAATGTAACACCTAAAATATTTCACAAAATGTTTCTTTTTAAATAAATTCAATAGCTTGTGCTACATGCGACACTGTGTTCAAGCACACTATGATCCATCAAACTAGTCATTTAAAAAGAGGTTATGAGTATTATTAGACACATTATGAAACTTATAAATTCTATTATTAAAAATAGAACTCATTTTTGAATTTGTAATATCAAAACTATCTTAAAGTGAATTTTGGGTATTTCTCAGAAAATATTCAATTTTGGAGGAATAATAAAAAAATATTGCATTGTTATTAAAAACTGACTTTTTCATATAAATAATTATTTAAAATTAAATTGGTTTTAAAGTTAAAATCGATAAATAATACATATATTAATCCAATTTAGGTTATCAGAATCATTTTTTTAATAAAATTATATATAAAAATTTATTGAACTTTTGAACATCTCTTTTACCTGCCTTATTGAAATATCTATGTGATTTGCATTAAACATAATTATCTTGTTTCATTGAATTGAATTTCAAAAAAATGATATACATGGTTTTAATTGTTATTATATTTTTTTCTAATATGAAAAAATTAATTTTTTGTGAATATTAATTTCAGTAAATTTATATATATATACCATAGTTAATGGTAAATAGGGTAATTATTGGTAAAATAAGATTATATTATTTATAAGTTACCCAAACACTTGTCATAATTTCAATGTATAAGTGTTTTTTGACCAAAATCAAACATAGGCTGAAATTATGATCTTTTTAAGTGACTTGATAAGAATAAGACATTTATTATATTTTATTTAGAGATAAGATAAAAATTTCATACACATATTTTTAATAAAAAAGTATTTTTAATATAGGGTCATACATAATAAATTTGATTGTAAATAGTCATTATAAAAATAATAAATTTATATTCATCATGATAATTTATTTATTTTTTAGGGAATAAATAAATAATTTAAGGATTTCACATTGATGATGCAGTAATTGTTTAATTAAAATAAATATCAAATAAATGATTTTGAAAATATTTTAAAAAATACAATTTAGCATAATAAATGACATAAATAATTTTTTTAGAAAACCTAGACAAGTTAGAGATATATTATAATAATTATTCCTATGTTATCATGTTGATACGATGTTTTTAAAATGAAAAATAATAAATACTATCAAAATTGAAAAATTGATACTTTATAAGAAATAATATATTTTTAAATGATATAAAAGTCATAAAAATATATATTTCAGAAAAATAACTATAATGAGGGTAATATTCCATCAATGACCCACTTGGGGGCCATTTTTCATTTTATAGTAACTATATTAACCCAAATGAGTAAAAATCAATGTTCTCCCTCTAAGAGTTAAATAGTTTAACTAAGGGTTAAATCCCAAAATAAGGTTAATTTTATGACATAAACTTATCTAAAAACATTATTGTAGTGGATTTAAACACATAATAATATAATCATATAAATAACTCACTTTGGATATATTTTAAATCAAAAATCAATTTATATTAATTTAATATTTTAAAGGATCCCAAGAGTGGCCCTTCCCTCTCCTATAAAAAGAAACCTCCTTCCTCACTTTATCACACAACCTTGAGCCTACTATCTCAACCAGAACCTAACCAATTATCCTTTATGGATTATTAGTTAAATTTCGGTGGTCTTGGTCTTACCAAAATACCATCCTTAGAGTCCTTAAGGGGATATCTAATAGAAGTCCAATGAAAAAGAGTTAACTATTTTACCAATTGAATTCAAATAATTTTCTTATTATAATTCTTATTTATATGTTGTTTCAATACTAAAGTAATAAATACAATATCATCTATATACTAATATTTTATTATGATCATGGGACAACCATATTCTTGATTTTATCCATCTTAAGAAAAACTACATTACCATGCGTCCTCATGTACGGCTCACTGTCTCCACGTCATGGTGTAATTTTTTTTTTGTCTCAAAATTATATTGATGGGTATATTGATTAATATGATAGATATAAATAATTAATATGACCTGATAATGATTATTTATAAATAATATACCATCAAATTCTATACCATCTTACCATTACGGGAATGATATCGTCATTTAGGCGTAAGTACGACCTACCGTCTCCACAACATGATGAGATTTATTCTTCACATAAACCATTAATGAATGATTATAAAATATATATGATGATTAAATGGAATATTTATGAACTAAATATCATTATGGATACAAATAAAATATATCCTACCCATAATAATCATGAATTACATGACAAAACATGAATAGGAATAAAAAAGAAAATAACACCTAAAACAATGGTAATAATGAAATGTTTTTAATAGAATGATATAAAAGGATCATATATCATATAATAAATATGGATATGGTTTTTTTGTAATTTAATAACATGATTTAACCATTATAAAAGTGGTTAAAACACCCTTAACTAAGGAAAAGTACAAGGTATGGCTTAATTTCTCAATCTCCTTGTTATCCAGGATTGTTTATACGTACGTAACTATTGGGGAATATTTTTCATCCATATCCATGTTTCATAAAACTGTATTAAAAATTATATAAAAACTTTAATATAAATATTTACCTGTTATTTATTTTTTATAAAATTTTATGAAAGGAATCTATTTGTTATTTTCCTTATGAAGTACGTTTTTGACTTTTTGGACAATGTAAGAGAAGACTATTTTCTTTAACATATATGACATGAGAATATTTTTCCACCATCATGATTCCTTAATATTTTAAAGATTCCATTAAAATATTTAATGTTTATTTTAAAATGAAATTTTTTGTTTTATAATTTCATGAATTTTTAAAAAAATGATTCCAAAATAAAAAGAGTATTTCCCAAAAAATGTTTCAATGATTTTATTAGAGTATTTTCATCTATTTCAACATCCTATATTGGATTTTATGCCTTACTAAAGATGATTTATTATGATAAAATATACAATATTTTATTGAATTTTATACGATGTGATTGACTATGGATGTTCTAGTTTAACACCATTCATGGTTTATGGTTAATGTATCAACATTTCATATGCTAGTTTTAATAAGAATGTTTATGTTGGTTATGTTTCGTCTTTTTCATATGAGGAATTAATTTGAATTAGTATGTGATGGGTTTTGGACTGTGTAATAAAAGCCTTATCGAGTGGGGACTAATTAATGTAAGACCCAAAATGCATCAGTAGTTCTTATGAGATAAACTCATTTGGGTTTTGGATAACGTCTTATCCATTTAGGGTAATGGTATGAGGCCTTGCCGATATGGTTATAATATTCGAAATTATGAATTCCCTAATTATGGGGTTAGTTATTGATATTACATGTGATTATTCATAAAGTAGAATATGCATGTGAATGTTTAAATTGAATTATTTGATTTATTGTTTCCAAATTATGCTCATTGTTTTTATTACAAGGCTTGTGTTTTAGTTTTAAAACTTCCCTTTAAAGTTTATGATTATTTTTGATATATTTTTCTATATTATTTAACCTTATTGAGAATCTTAGCTCCCCGCTTTCTTATGTTTCATTTTCCCCCAGGATGTGAACATGTATACTATGATTGAACTTCATGGATAATTTATAGGTTATGAGTGTTTTAAAATGAGATATTATGTTTCTTTTCTTTTCATGATGAAATGTAAAATTTATTTTTGGTATCTATTTTCTCCAAATCCACTAAACTGTTTTCCCCTTCAGGATGTATTTCCTTGTATATTTTACCAATGTAATAAAATAATACACTAACATGGGAAATTGGTGTTAGGGCCTTTACATTTTGTTAGATGTTCTATTAATTAAGTATAAAGATCACTAAGTGATCCATCATTATCACAGCTTCATAATACTTCATTAGAAGAAACATAATAATTAGGATTATTGGGTGATATAATACGTTTACTTCATTGTGTATTTGTCATTACTATAATATTCTTCTTCAAATTTCTTACTTGTCTTTTATTTCAATTATTATGAGTCTTGGAATAATTATCCTAATTAGTATCCTTAGGTTTAACATAATTTTTATCCATATCTGGTATCCCACTCATTTCCAATAATCTTCACTTCATAAAGACTCCATTGGATCTTAAGAGAGAGCATGTCCTCTTATACCACTTATAGTACCCCAAGATGGATTGACCATTATGAGGGGAGGGGTGAATTTGTGGTGTATTGTTAAGAATTAATTTAATTTTCAATTGAAACTCTAAAAATATTTAAGGTTTTTGATCTACTAAATATTATTTCTCAATCTCATTTCATGTGCAGTTTTAATAATAGATATGGATAAATGCATCATATTTACATGTATTGGAAAAATCATACTACATGATTCAACAAACTATTCACTTAGGTTATTGATTCTTCGCTGTAAAACATGTGACTACTCTGCTCTCAACTTCAACTAAGAAACTTCTAATTCTTTATTTCCATCCATGAGACTCCATTTACTTTAGGCTAAAAAAGACTTCCAATGATTTTATATCTTCCTAAAATACTTCAACTACTTTGGATTCAATTGAGAGACTCCTTATTCTCATGTATCCTACTAAGATATTTCAACTAATCCCCAAACCAACCAAATTATTTCACCTTTTCTTTAAGTATTGTTCCACTATAGGATTATCTATTGATCTTTCACCATGATCTTATAGGATATGAACTAACCATGTACACAACATGTTATTTTAATTGTCTCTAATCAAATATAGCAGTCTTGATAAATAATAATGATCACCTATAGATAATTAGTTTACTCAATGAAAAAAAACTCTAAGGAATTCATTATTCAATGTAATTAATTCCTTAAATTCAATTATTTGTGTGTATTTGGGGCATAAAAATCGTTCCACTATTATTTTTTGTAAGAATTATCTTGAAAAATTCAACTGAGTTCTCCATTTTAAGCCCTAGCATAAAAGAAATCTTCTCTTAATTATTTTATGTCCTTTCTTAATTGTGTCTTAAATAATATTGGCATCTTATCAAGTGATCACGAATCCATTAATGTTACTTATATGTATGCACTCTTTATTCAATTTTTCTTGAGTACACATATATATTCATGGAGTCTCGCATATTAATGTGAGTACACATGTTTCTCATTAATATATTATTTACTATCCTTCACACATAATAGGTGTGTATTTATAGACTATTTTCATTAAAAATTGTAATGCCCTAACCCCAGTGACCCAGAGTCGGTGCATTATTGCATAACATTGGCATGATTACAAGGAATTAAGTCCCGAATTATTGATCAATTTAGCAGTCTTGGAAAATAGATTACATACATGAACGTTACATTACACTATAAAATGAAAAAATCAACAACATTGTCTCCCCTTTGAACACACTTATATCCTTAGCTTATCCCTGTAGTTCAACCATTAAATACTTATTCACATCCTGGGAAAAATAAAATATAGAAAGGGGTGAGATCAGATTCTCTGTAAGGATAATAATATAGCAGAAACTGTCATCAAAAAGTATAAACATTTAAGGAAATGTATAATACTAAAACAAAATCATTTTAAACATAAACTTCAGCATAATACGGAAAATATAAAATCAAATAATTCATTTTACTCATTCACATGGACATTCTACTAGTCAAATAATCACATGCAATATCAATAGCCACTTTCATAATGATGGAATGCATAATTCCAAACTTTATAACCACATAGTCAAGACCTTGTTCCAAGACTATAAATAATATTTTTTCAAGGCCTTGTTCCAAGACACTATTTTTTCTCATTAGACCTACTGATGCATCGAGGATCTATAGCGGCCTCCACCCATAACTTACTAAGTCTAATGCATTCTTTATATGAAAAGGTTTAAACATAACATAAACATTCGTATTAAAACTATCATACCAAATGTCAATAATTTATCCATAAACCATGAATGGTATAAAAATAACAGATCCATGGTCAAACATATCACAAAACCTTCAATACAATATTGAATATTTGTATCATAATAAATCAACTTCAAACAAGCTTAAAATCCATCAAAAGGATGTTTACATAGATGAAATCAAAACTTTTTTTAGAGAAAAATATATTTCTATTTTGAAATAATTTAAAATTAATATAATTATAAAAGAAAACATTTAATTTGAAAATATTCTTATAATCTTGTAAGGGAAGCTTCGACAATTGTATAACAGCAGAAAATAGACACACCTGCCGTATAACCTAAAAAAATATTCTTACATTAATTTTGTCAAAAAGGTCATAAAGTACCTTATTTGGAAAATGAAGAAAAGATTCGTTTCAAAACTTATAAGGTAAAATAAGGGTATAAATGACTTTAAAACATTGTCTATAAAACATTAAAAATGTTATGAAATAAATTTTTAAGAAAACGCGGATGTGGATGATAAAGAGGTCCCTGTAGATACTTATGGAAAAATAACATCGGATAATAAAGAGATTGAGGAATTAACCATTACCTTGTAATTTTCATTGGTAAAGGGTATATTAACCTCTGGTATAATAGTTAAATAATTGTTATTAAATTATACAAGAACCCTATATGTAAATATGATATCATATATGATCTTCTAATATTGCTTTGTTAATAATATTTTAGTAGTATCGTCGTTTCAGGTGTTAACTAATTCAATTTCGTTTATATTCTTGGTTAAATAAGCCAGTTTTTAATTCATATGATGTATTTTATTCATATACATAATTATATTATGTTCATTAACTTTATTTTGAATCATAAAATGAAAATTATTCTTGAATGATTGCGATGTGGAATGAATCTCATTGCGTTCATGGAGACGGTAATCCGTACGTACGCACGAGCGACAATATCATTATATTGATGGAGAAATATTATGTAATTGGATGCTATATCATATATATAGAATCACTAACATGTTATATTTATTATTTAAATCAGATATACTCATTATTATACCTATCCTAATAATTAAGTGTTTGAATAACAAACTACACCATGACGTGGAGATGGTAAGTCATATGTATGAATGTATGGTTACTTTGTCATTCGTATGATGGATAGAATAATGAATATGGTTATACCATGTTTGTAATAACATCACAATATATATAAGATCCTGGAGTTATTATTTTACAATGGAAACAATAAATAAAGAGGAAGTGGAAGAAGAAAAGAACTTGAAAGAGGTGATGAAATATTTACCTCTTCTTCGAGTTATTCCTTTTGATTTGATCAAAAGGGCTCAATAGGTTGGATTTATGACCAAATTAAGGCTTCTAGGATTAAGGGAGTAAAGTTATGAGGGTATTTCGGTAAGGTTTGGCCGAGCCAAATGGCTTTGGAGGTGTGAAATTAAGACAAGGGGAAGTGCCCTTTAATAAGAGAGGTGAAGGTCACTTTAGAAAAATATTGAAAAAGTATTTCATAATAAAATCATTTTCGGTTTATAATTACTCAAAAATGAATTATTTAAAAGAAAAGGTGGGTATGGGTCTAAAACCTCTCAAACAATAGGTTTTATATAGGTTTAGGTCATCATATTAACTTTATCTTTTAGATTTAACTCTTAGTTAAATAGTTTGACATTTACTATGTCTCTTTGTATTTTTATATTATATGGTTAATAAACATACTATAACAAGCCAAGATAACCCCATGTGGTTCATTATTAACATATATAACCATATCTATTTCATTTGGTCATCCTTATATTTTTAGGAATATTATATCTATTAATAATATAGTATTTATTTTAAAAACCCAATTATGTTAATTTTGACACTATTTAATATTTGATTATTTTTAAAGCCATATAAACATTATCACTTTGAATAAAATTTATTTAACCAACCCTATCATGTCATATTAACCTATAAAATTAGTGTAATTCTTCAAAATTCTCAATTTTATTTTATTTGGATATTTATAATATCAATTATTTTAATATTTCATTAATAAGGTAATTACAACAACATCATTGTGTCATATATAAATTAAATTATTTAATGTATAAAAATTATAAATAAAATACCATTATGTAGGAAATATTTTTATCTCTCTAATGAATATTTATTGTGGAATTTCTATTGTGTGTAACCCTATATTAAAAATGGGTTAGTTATTTAACATTGAATTTTACTCTTTTAACTCTTCTTTAAATAAAATAATAATAAATGTCATAATCTAATCCAAGTGGACCAAAGAGGATCATATTTTATTCCTATGTTTTTCTTGTCTAATTAAACATATCCAATATAATTAGGACATGTGTTAAGGTACTTATAATATCTCTTTTACACTTAATTAGCCCATTTACTTTTAACCGTGGTAAATAAAAGTTCAAAGATACTATTCACCAAAAAAAATATCTTATTGAAAAAAATTACTTACGGATGTAAATTTTTTCTCTTATATTTTTGAATTTCAACTCACAGAAGCGGTAAAATTTAGTTTTATGCAAATTTGAAAATGCTCTTAGAAGGTGGGAAAAACGTTAAAAAGTTCAACAAAATTTTATACATCTAATTTTATTATAAACTGACTCCAATTAATTAAATTGAACTTATATAGGTATTATATATTTATTTTGACTTAAAATAAATTTAAATAAAATAAATAATTATTTAAATAAAAAATTCGGTTTTAAATAATAACGCAGTGTTTTTAACTATTCATCAAAAATTGAAAGTTTTCAAAAAAATACAAAAACATTCACCCTAAGCTAATTTTTATATTATGAATTCCAAAATGATGCCTATTTTACCAAATTAAAAACATAAAAGTTTCATTTATTAATTTAAAATTAATTCCAGTAGTCAAAACTAAAAGGTGGGTTTTTAAAAAGTAAAAAACTATCAAAAGAATAACATGTATTTTTTACAAATTTAAAAGTGAAATTAGTTATAATGATCTAAATTGTATTAAATGATAAAAATATATCTAATTATACTTCAAAACCATTAAAATTCATAATTTAACACTATAAATTATTTCAATTAAAAATTTTGTTTTCAACTAAAACATAGTATTTTTCACTATTCGTCAAAATATGAATGTTATCAGAAAAGTACCAAAATTTATCCAAAAAAAATTATGTCCTGATTCTAAAGAAAAATTTAATTTCATTAAATTGAATATATAAAAGTTTCAAATATTGGTTTTAAAAAGGGTTCTCCGTTAAAAAGAGGTAAAATTGTATTTTATGAAAAATACATATTTTATATGAAAAAATGAATTTTTTATTATATTATGTATAATAACCACATAATATGGATGTTAAAATTATATAGAGTATATAAGATTCAAAATGCAGTTAATACTATTCATAGCTGCTTTTTTTGAACGGCTAGTTTGGTAAGTTGTGGTGCACTCGAACTTGGTGTTGTGTGTAACGCAAGATATTGAATTACGTTAATGAGATAACGTACTATGAAATCATGGGGTGTTACATTCTCCCCTCCTTCAATAAATTTCATCCTCACAATTTGAAATTTTTCTTCATAAATAAAAGGTTAAAAATAGAAAAATACCTTCGTGGAAAACCCACATCGAAAATTGGTTTAAAAAAATTTAGTCTTAATAAATAGGAAAGGGAATAAAAAAGTCACCACCAAATTATGATCTCGATTAGGAGAACATTGGTGGAAATTCAAGGAACATAATTAGTGGAAAAACATAAATATTTATAGGTAGTGATTGAGTTCATCAATCAAAAACAAGTGTAAAATTGAGGGCCTCAAAGCCATCAATCTATGATGATTTAAAATATCATTAGTTCAAAAAAACATAAGGTATGAGGATAACACATTTTTTGGTTTTAAGATCCCTTCACTAATGTTTTAGAATTAATTTATTCATATAATAAGAGGAAAAAAATATTCTGGACAAGTAGATTTTCCTCCTTCAACTAATTCCCACCACAAACTCATCTATTACTCCAAAAGTTAATAGAAATCAAAAATATTATATTTATCATAATAGTATAGGGTTCCAAAAATAATAAATTTATAATTCATTTTTCAGACTATTTAAAAAAACTACATTATAAAAACTAGGACATCATGTATGCCAGTGGTAGGTGATCCACCCTTGTCGCCCTTCGGTTGCGAGTTCAAGTCTCACGGCCTTTCCGGATGCGATGGGTTATCGCCCAACCTTCGAGTTGTCCTTTTTATAACAATACAAAAATAATATCAAGAAATGATTTAACCCTAACAATAGTATCCAATGTCAAACTTAATTGATTCCTACCTTTATACTTATCCAAAATACTTCTATCCAAACTCACAGTCCAAATATTATAAGGAAGGTAAACACAATGAAGATCCTTTTTTCCACGTAATAACATGTGAATACCTTCATCATGTATTCTTTTAAAGCATTGTAACACCCTGAATTACCATAAAACATTATTTATTATATTCATTCTCCCTTATTCCTTATAGAATACTGGATATACTCCTTCTATCCAAAAATGTCGTAAACTCCAACAATGATGGAATAAGCAAATCATTAATCCGTTTCAAGGTAGTCAAGAATATCCAATATAGTTTATCAATCATATATTATTCAAAAATAACAATCAAAGTATTAGAACCATATTATAGTTTATCATTCTATCAACCATATATTTTCCAAAAAATTCAACCTGGTATTGAGTCACTTATCTTAGTTCTACACAATCTCAAGTCCTTAATGAAATAGTACTACAGTACAATCCTTATATGATTTATAATTCTTATAACATGTATATCATAAATACTGTCACGAACCAAATCTGGTCGCTATCAAAACCAGCACACGACCCAGCCCGCGACAAGGCCTGAAGGGTGTTCTCAATCCCCATGGGTTGGCACAAGTGCCCGGGTATCATAAAATGAATTTTGGGAACGATTTACCCGAGTTTATAAGCATTAAACAACAAACAGACTCAATAAAACAAATATGGATTTTTCAACTAAAACCATCTTTAAAAAAATTCAGAACTGAATTACATATTTTAAAACAACTCAACAAGACTATAAAAAGGTACAAAATCAAAATGAAACATCCCAAGAACCCTCATGGTAAGGGGCACCGCCCTCAAGCCATCTCCACAAGACTTCACCACCAAGGACCTGCTAGAAACCCGAACCACTAGAATTAAAAACTATATCCAAAACTGAAAAAACAAAATAACCAAGTCTACTTACACCCATGGGTGTAAGTATGGTGTGAGCCAATTCTCAGTAGGATAACACCACTACGAGATTCCATGTGATAAACATTCAAAGTCAAAAAGTTTTCAAGTTTTCATAAACAGAAAATGCTAGTTACAATTTATAAAAGATGAAACTAAAAAAAATAGTTCTCAGGTGGGATATCATTAAGAATCAAAACATTTAAAAATAATCTCAACACTACTGAATTTTCCAGACAACCATACTATATGTCGACGGTAATCACAAAGTAACCTATGAGCAAAAACAATAGGAAATAACCCCTAGGCACTAGCTTGTTGTGGGTCCCAAGTACCACATATCTCAGTGAGAGTAACCATCACAATATATGTTCTCATGTACGAGACACTAGTAGGGAACATACCCATAACCTATTGGTTTCCAATCATCATCATCATATTTTAGTTAGAGTTGTAAGCATCAATCTTGTTATGTGAAACTGAGGCCAAACCCCACGGATTCAATAGCATACTAGTACACGTCCACCCACCTAGATACCCGGGTTTTCCCCTTGTGGTCAACCAAGTTCAACAAGTCAATAAATATAATTTGCACATGAAAATATCATTTTCACATAACAATTTCACCAAACAACCCACATGTACTCCACACAAGTCTAAAAATCCACTTTTTCATTCAAATGAATTTTGAAATCATACTCACACCAAAAATATCACACAACACATTTTTCACATCTTTCACAATTCAACAAATCCATTAAAAATTTTATAAAATCTTTCCCAATATTCTAAACATCACATAACAGCCCACTCACTTGTTACTTAATAACCTTTTCATAAAAAAAAGTCCATTTTTCACATCACACTCACACAAAACAGCCCGAAAACACATTTTGCACCCACATCCCAATTTCATAAATCACCTCGGAAACTTACAAAACATTACCATAATGTTTTACAACATAAATGACCACTTTATGTTTCAAAAACTAATTTTAGGAACATACTATCACCAAAACAGTACATAATCCACCATTTCACACTTTGTTTAACTCATTAAATCATTTATATTTTCATAAAACCAACCCAGGAGGTGCAACCATGGTTTTCATACAAACCCCATTTTAAAACCCTAATTCAAGACCAAAACAATACCAATAATAATCCAAATCAAAATTCACAGCCCTAAAAACATTTATTAAACTACCCCAAAGTTTTATAAAAATACCTCAAACAATACCACAAAAGGTATACATGAAAAACACATGTTTTCAAAAATCACGTTTAAGAAGAAAAACATGGTTTCACACATTAAAACCATTAAAAACCCCCATAACAAGGCCCGCATGACATTAAGGCATTAACAAACCATAATTTTCATCCCCTTTAAACACTAATAAATCAGTTTCATATGTTATAAAATATACCCAAATATTTCCCCAAGAGACACCTATGAAAAGCACCAAATTCCAAGCAAAAATTCAACTACAAAATTAAACACTTAACCAAATCCATCAAAAAATAGTTTTCTCACCACACAAAACAGATTTGAAACATAATAAATTAATAAACCAAGAAATCTAACCCATCATAAAATTGTTATACATAGAATCACCTACCTTTTATGTCGAAACACTCAAAACATGGAGTGAAACATAAACCGCACCACCGCCGCACCTCAAGGAAGTGAAATCCTACCTAAAACCATAAGATTTCACCCAAAAGACAATAAATCAAACACTAGGTTTGAACCCTAACTTCTGGACATTAGGAATATTATGGATAAGGTATGAAACCCTAATCAGAAGAATGATGAAGACCAACTTACTAGAGGGATCTTGTAAAAATCGCCTTACATACACCAGTATCTGCATTTGAAAACTATAAAAAAATTAAGGGAGGTTCGAACAAGGATAAGGAGACCATGTAGGAATTTGAATGGGGAAAATAGAGTGAGAATTGAAGTAGTTATGAAGGAAACAAATTACATTTATAAATCTGCCCGAATTGAGAAAGCTTAAGAAGTTTTGACATGTTCTGCGAAGAAAACAATATCCAAAGAGGGGAGAAAAGATTGCAGGCATGCCTAGGTTTAGTGGGCTCGGGTTAGAGGTGGAATAAAAAAAACATCCTGAAAATTTCATAAGTTATTAATTAAACAAATTTTATTTTTAAAACTAGAATTGGGCTTTTGGGCAGGCCCAATCTCTTAAATTAAAACCCATATACACCTTGGTTATGGATTTCTAAAGGCTACAAACTACAATGGTGGTGTTAATATGTCAAGGGAGACCATTTAAATATTGTAATGGGTGAAAAATATTAAAAAAATGAAAAAGTTATAAAAGAAACAAAATTTATTTTTAAATCTAGAATTGGGCACACGGTTTGGCCCAATTCACAAAAACTCACAAATTCCACCATAAAAGCTTGAGAAACCCCAAAAACAAAAATTAAATGGAAATTAAATGAAATTTAACTTTAAAATAAGGCATTTATGTGACAAATACAATACTTAAATGAAACAATACTTTAACAACATAAGAACTCTAATCATTCCTCTTCATCTTCAGTTGTATCATAACTTGATTATTATCCAACAGTAGCATTTGGGGTATACTCTGATGATTTGGACATTGATTCACGTAGTGTCCTAATTCATTATTGATGAAGCATTGAACATTTGAAACATTTTTCTTGCCCTTTCAATAACGTACATGGTGTCATTTTTCTCCAAACTTATAACAAAATTCCATTCCCTTCAAGTATTTACCAAGGTGATTATTTCCTATGTTATCACATATGGGAAAATCCTTCTTTCCCCTCTTCCATTTATCTATCTTTATCTCTTCCATTAGTTTTTTCTCTTTCTTCCCTTCAAAGCCATAGTACTCATAGAATTATTTACTTTTCTTATTAACACATGATACTATTTATTCATATGATGATAATACATAGGAGACTATTCACCTTATAAATGTTGGATTAATACCATGAAAGATGTGATCCTTCTTAATATTTAGATCATGTGTATTGTTGGAGTTATCATTCCTTCTACTACGAACCATTTCTAAACAATGGAATACACTAGGTTAGTTTATGAATCGCAATAAATAATTCCAAACTTTTAAAACACATAATGTAAATTTAAAAGATTATGCATGTAATCTATAATCATAAAAAAATTTCTTTGAGAGAGTATTTACTCTTAGATGCTTCATAATGGATTGTAATGAAAATGTTAATTATCCTAAGCATATCCCCTAGGAGTGTCATAACGAAGAGTGCAGCAAGCCTCGTTGTCATGTACCAGGATACCCAGGGTCAAGCCCAAAACTCCTTGTCAGAGTTTTCACTCCTAGGTACATCTGTGCTAGATCCGTATCTACCTACTTGTATCTAGACAGGGATGTATTGCTTTAAAAATACACAAAATCTCTACATTACGGAAATTCTAGGAAGTTCTTCTATACTAATCCTCAAAATATATCTTAAGATAATGTTCTCTAATCAGAGTTTATCTAAATCTATTTACAAGGTTGTTGTTAAACTTCCTCTGATACCAACTAGAACGCCTCGACCCCAGTTACCCAGAGTCGGTGTATTATTACAAAACATTGTCATGATTACAAGGAATCAAGTCCCGAAGGACCGATCAGTTTATCGGCCATGGAAAATGGATTACATACATGAATGTTACATTACATTATAAAAAGAAAAAATCAACAACATTTTGTCCCCATTGAACACACTTATATCCTTATCCTATCCCTACAGGTCAACCATTAAATAATTCTTCACATCTGGGAAAAAATAAAAAAAATAAAGGGTGAGCTCATATACTCAGTAAGGATAAAAGTATAGGGGAAACTTTTATAAATAAGAAAAAATATTTAAGGAAGTGTATAAGACTAAATCAAAATCCTTTTAAACATAAAATTCAGCACAATATAGAAAAGATAAAATAAAATAATTCCATTTACTCATTCATATGGATATTATACTAGTCTAATAATCATATACAATATCTATAGCCACTTTCATAATAATGGAATGCATAATGCCAGACTTCATGACCACGTAGTCAAGGCCTTGTGCCTAGACTATAAAAATATTTTGTCAAGGCCTTGTGCCAAGACACTAGTTTGTCTCATGAGACCTACCAATGAATTTATTAGATTTAGTGGGCTCCAACCATCACTTACTAAGTCTAATTCATTCCTCATACAAAACGGTTTAAACATAATATAAACATTCATATTAAAACTAGAAAAAAAATTAAATACTTTATCCATAAACCATGAATGGTGTAAAAATAACATATCCATACTCAAACATTTCACAAAACCTTCAATACAATATGGAATATTTTTATCACAATAAATCAACTTCAAACAAGCTTAAAATCCATCAAAAGGATGTTGAGATAGATGAAATCAAAACATTTTTAAGAGAAATATCTCTTTCAATTTTGAATTAATTTAAAAGTAATAAATTGTAAAAGAAAAAATTTATTTTGAAAATATTCTTATATTATTGTAAGAGAATCTTCGATGATTTTATAATGGTGGAAAATCACTGCACTCTCCGTATAAGTTAAAAAACATTCTTACCTTAATTTTGTCAAAAATTTCATAAAGTACCTTGTTTGGAAAATGATGGAAAGATTCCTTTCAAAACATATAATCTCAAATAATGGTATAAATTACTAACACATTGTCTATTAAATAGTAAAAATTTTTTGAAATGCATTTTTAATAAAACACGGTTGTGGATGATAAAGAGGTCTCAGTAGATACTTACGTAAAAACAACCTCGGATAATAAAGAGATTGTGGAATTAACCCTTACCGGGTACTTTTTCTTGGTCGCGGGTATGTTAACCTCATGTATAATAGTCAAATCATTGTTATTAAATTATATAATAACCATATAAATAAATAAAATATCATATATGATCTTTTAATATTGCATTGTTAATATTATTTTAGTAGTACCATCGTTTCGGGTGTTAAATAATTCATTTTCCTTTATATACTTGGTTACGTAAGACAAGTTTGTAATTAATATGATGTATTTGATTCACATACAGAATGATATTATGTTCATAAATATTATTTTGAATCATAAAATGAAAATTATTCTTTAATGTTTATGATAGAGAATGAATCTCATCGCGTTAATGGAGACGGTAATCTGTACATACGCACGAGCGATAATATCATTATATTGATGGAGAAATCATATGTAATTGGATGGTATATCATATATAAAGAATAATTAACACGTTATATTTATTATTTACATTATTTATAATCATTATTATACCTTCCCTAATAATTATGTGTTTGAATAACAAACTACACCATGACGTGGAGACGGTAAGTCGTATGTACGCATGTATGGTGACATTGTCATTCATATGATGGATTGATTAATGAATATGGTTGTACCATTTTTATAATAACATAATATTATATATAATATACTGGAGTAATTATTTTATAATGGATACAGTAATGAAAGAGGAAGTGGAAGAGGAAAAGAACTTGAAAGAGGTGATGAAATATTTACCTCTTCTTCAGATTCTTCCTTTTGATTTGATAAAAAGGGATCCTTAGGATGGCTTTATGACCAACAGAAGGCCTCTATGATGAATGTAGGAATGTTGGGAGGATATTTGGTCAGGGTTTGGTTGATTAAAAAGGCTTTGGAGGTATGCAATTAAGATAAGGGGGAGTTCCCTTCTATAGAGAGGTGAGGGTCATTTTTGGAAAATCTTGAAATATTATTTTATAATAAAATAATTTTCAGTTTCTAATGGCTCCAAAATGATTTATTTAAATTATAAGGTGGTTATGGGTCTAAATAATCTCAAAAAATAGGTTTTAGATAGGTTTATTTCATCATATTAACTTTATCTTTTAGATTTAACTCTTAGTTAAATAGTTTTACATTTACCACATCTCTTGGTATTTTTATATTATATGGTTAATATACTTACCATAACAAGACAAGAGAACCCCATGTGATTAATTATTAATATATATAACCTTATATATGTTCTTTGGCCTATATTTATATTTTTAGTAATATTATATCAATTAATAATATAGTATTTGTTTTAAAAACTCAATTATGTCAATTTTGACACTATTTATTATTAGATTTTTTTGAAAGCCATAAAAACATTATAACTTCGAATAAAATTAATTTAACCAACCCTAAAATGTCATATTAACCTATAAAATTAGTTTAATTCCTCATAATTCTCAATTTACATTTATTTGGATATTTATAATATCAATTATTTTAATATTTCATTATTAAGGTAATTACCGGATCATCATTGTGTCATAAATAAATTAAATTATTTAATGTCTAAAAATTATAAATAAAATATCATTATGTAGGAAATATTTTTATCTTTATAATTAATATTTATAGTCGAATTTATTTTTTGTGTAACTCTATATTAAAAATGGTTTCGTTATTAAACATTGAATTTAACTTTTTTAACTCTTCTTTAAATAAAATAATAATAAATTTCTTAATCTAATCTAAGTGGACCAAATAGGATCATATTTTATTCATATGGTTCTTTTGGTTGAATTAAACTTATCCAATAGAATTAGGACATGTGTTAGGGTACTTATAATAACATTTTTACCCTTAATTACCCTATTTACTTTTAACCGTGGTAAATAAAAGTAAAAAGTTACAATTCACAAAAAATTATTTTCATATTATTGAACCAAATTTTAATTACTTTTTTCAACTATGTCTCTTATATTTTTGAAATTCGACTCATAGAAGCGGTAAAATAATGTTTTATGCAAATTTGAAAATACTCTTAGAAGGTGGGTAAAAAACGTTAACAAGTTCAAAAAAAATTATACATCTAATTTTATTATTAAATGACTCCAGTGAATTAAATTTAACTTATATAGGTATTATATATCTATTTTTGCTTTAAATAAATTTAAATAAAATAAATAATTACTTAAATAAAAAGTCAGTTTCAAATAATAACGTAGTGTTTTTCACTATTCATCAAAAATTGAATGTTTTCAGAAAAATACCGAAAATTCATCCTAAGATAATTTTGATATTCTGAATTCTAAAATTAATTTTGTTTTAACAAATTCAAAATATCGAATTTTCATTTATTAATTTATAATTAATTCCCGTTGTCAAAACCAAAAGACGGGTTTTTAAAAAGTAAAAACTATCAAAAGATTGACTTGTGTTTATGTAAAATTTAAATGTAAAATTAGTTATAATGACCTAAATTGTATAAAATGATTAAAATATAATCTAATTGTACTTAAAAACCATTCAAATTCATAATTTAACACTATAAATTATTTCTATTAAAAAATTTGTTTTCAATTAAAACCTGGTATTTTTCACAATTTTTCAAAATATGAAAGTTATCATAAAAGTACCAATAATTTATCCAAACTAAATTTTTATGTCCCTATTCTAAATAAGAATTTAATTTCACTAAATTGAATATATGAAATTTTCAAATATTGGTTTTAAAAAGGGTTCCCCATTAAAAGATGATAAAATTCCTTTTTTTTTTAAATATATCTTTTATATGAAAAAAAAATTTAATTTGTTCTTATATTATGTATAAGAAACATATAATATGGATGTTAAAATTATATAGAGTATATAATATTCAAAATTTAGTTAATACTATTCATAACCGCTTTTTTTGAATGGCTATTTTGGTAAATTGTGGTGCGCTCGAACTCGGTGTTGCATGTAGCGCAGGCTATTGAATTATGTTAATGAGATAACGTACTAAGAAATCTTGGGGTGTTGCAAAAACCATTATGTAAATATTATAGAATCTCAGTTACTTTATATAAATGTAGGGAACTATCTCCACATGTATATCCAATGCCCTCCATGAAATTGTTATCACAGACAATCTATTTACCTTATTCACATAACAATGTATTGGATACACTATTTTTGGTCTTAGAATATTCACTCAAACTAATGAGTTTACCCATAAGATTATTGTAAAATATCAAATGGATTCAAAGAACCAACTATCTAAGAATAATTTTGAGTGTGCTTTTCACAAGTTGATTGCATGTGGGATCCTATTCTCAATCACTTAAGAATATCGTGAGGAGGGAATCATATTGGCTCTTGTAGGATGTTATGAGGTGCTTTGTTTTCTCTAGAAAATGGGAGCCTTCTAAAAATATCTCTATACCATGATATTAATTAGGTTTCTCATTATTTTTAAGAGTATTCCACTACCAATGCCTCTAATAATAATGCCATGTCGTATCTCTATGAAATATTCCAAGTCAAGAATACTATATTACACCCAAATATTGCATGTTTCTCAAGTATATGCCAATTTTTGTGGAATATTTTTTTAATTGATTTTTTAATGTACTCTTCTCATTTTCATGGTATAATGGTCACATTATTCATTTATTCATGAATTATCAGACTCTGAAACATTGTTCTCATTAGACCGAATTCTCAACCATTGAAATATTTTCATTAAGGGAAATTTTATTTTCATTCATGACGTCATAGCCTCATCGCCTCATTATCTTGGACTCAATATCACATTAACATAGCTATCTGATCTCGGATCGATAGTGGCAGTCATGGTATCAGACTCCAGTATACTTCTCTCTATCAATGAGACCCAGGAGGTTGAAGACAATGAGTTTATTTAAACTTGCTTGGTGTGAGAAATTGAATAGTCCATATGTACAAGATCAAAATGACATAATATGTTTGTAACTTTTTTATGAAATGGAATGGTTGTCCACTCATGTTTGCCCACATCAATTGATGGTGAGTTTAGGAACTCAATAAAAATTCATATTGTTCCTCTACCTGTTGTCTTTGGAAGGGGGGATCAACACCCACATACACCACACTGAATGGCACATGGGCCACACAATACTTACACTGGACCACCTGTAACAAATCCCATTCCACAGGAGCAATGCATGTGCTCCTATGGGCATATATAGGACCCACTGATACATTGTTTCTTATGGGATTACTAGGATAAATCTCATTCATTGGTCTAGCAGGCATTCGACATGTGTATTGTTTGATTTTTCTAAGAGATCTTCTCGGGTTGGACAATTTTTTTATGTAAACCTCTATAAAAAGTGTTTTAAATTATTCTCATTACCCATAGGACAATATTCTAAATATCCATAAACAAATTCGAATACATATACATAACAATCCTTCTTGATCTCCTCTTCTTATTCAAATAATCTTCCTTAAAATGTAAATACATTTCACATGTAATTCAATAAGCTCCTCCTGAAATGGTAAAATATTTAATAGAATACTTCCAATTATTATTCTCCTCTAAATAGTTTTGAAATCAATTTCTAATCCTTTACAAATTTATTAGAAATAAAATATCAGTTCAACAATAATCACATTTAGAAGGAAAATTGTCCATGTGTGACATCCAATTCCATTAAGCTTGACCATAAAAATTCTAACATAATCACCAATTATGACTATAAACATACCAAAGACATATTGAAACTTCATCGAAAAAAATGAAACACCATTCTCATCAATGAACTCTTTAATGGGATGATATTATGTAAATATCAAAACCAATAGAAGATTCTTTTGTTATAAAATAACCAATTAAGTGATCCATGGTTGAGAAGAGTAGAGTCTTGGTGGCATTAAGATGTTCAAGGATTAAAAAAGGTAATATTAGAGGGGAACACCCACATTCTGGAATGTATTAATATAATCAAGCTCTATAATTACCATTTCTGGATATAATATAATTATTATGAATTTAAAAAATCGTGAGGTTGAGTTTTGATTATATGAGATATCAAAGTAGATGAACCTAAGGATTTGAGTTAGTATATTAGTATTATAATACCATTATATAGATTTGATTATAAAATTCACATTATGTTACCTAAGATAGTGGGGAACCCGAAAGATACAGTGGGTTTAGAAGTATAAGTGACTCATTATGGAAGGAGTTTGCCATGAAGTAAGATTTGGATTCCTTACATGTTTCTTATACATTTGAGATAACAGAATTATCAAAAGTAAATGGGTAACTTTGAGAAAAATGATTTATCATATAAAGGTGTAATAAAATGGAAGAGTATAATAAAGGTTTTATTTTTAAAGGGATTTCAACAGTCGTAATGTGTGGAGTTCTTGAAAATTTTCTCAACAATTTTTAACCACATTATAAATCTAATGGTTTTCATGTATTTTTTTATATAACAAACTGATATCAATAATTTGATAATATGTGCATATTTTGAGGAATAAATATATATGGGGTATTTAAAAGGTTCCATATTGAAATAGAGTGAGGGACTATTGTGAATGTTAAAGAGAATTCATAACTGATTTAAGTTGGAAACAAGGTAGTGGAATAATAACATTGATAACATTAGGATGGAATATATTTTTTTCTATAGTAGTTTTGATCATTACACCTACTAGAAGGTATACAGTGAGGTGATTTTCCACATTATTCTACACTAAATGAATGAATTATTCTTAGTTGGACCTATAATTGAAATTATGGAAGTGATAATGTTTTAAATTCACATAAGATTCTAGATGAAGGATAATAGTTTAATAAAATGGATGTTGGGAATGTGGATTAAAAGAGATACGAGTTTCAAAAAATTATTCTTATCTCAATGAGAGTACATACCTAAGGTTGTGGTGTTATTGGAATTAGAGAATCAATATCTCTGATCAATCCCCTCATTGATCACATAAAAATTTAAAATTTTATGTCACATAAAATGGATGAAAATACTTATTACATGGATAAGGATTTATATGCATCAGTTATGAGAAGTATTATATAAAACATGGTTTGTATAAGGTCTTTTCTTACTCATGTGGTAGGTGTGGTTAATATGTTTACAGAAAATCCATAAAGGGATCATTGGTAGAATTTTTAGTGAATATTTTACTATCTGAAATGAAAAATAGATCTATAAATATTTGTTGAAACAAAATATTCCTTTTTAGTATTTTTTATGTAGACTATAGTGGAGATAAAGATTATTATAAGTGAAGTATTAGCTTTCTGTTTATAGTTATATGTAGTGTTATGAGAATGATATAAATTTTACAACCTATATTTGTACTAACAACTATAAAAGATATTTATTTTTTAATTATATAAGTAAGGAAGGAGTTGGTGTGGTTATTTGATCTATTGGAGTAGATCTAAAGGAGGCATTAAATTGATATGTTGTATTATAACAACTAAAATTTGATACACTGGGCCAAAAACCCAACATTTCAGTCCCAGATGATGAATATTCAACAAATGAAACACCTCATAGGGATGATCCAGAAAGATAGTGTGGTAGAAAAGAGGAAGGTATAAGGGAACTATAATTTGGATGTTATATTGTCTAAAGTTATAACTTGAGAAATTATTGATTATTTTTGTGATTTAGCACCACCTGGATAACTTGGGGGTCATAAGATCTCACAGTGTATGATACAGTGGAAGAGGGGAACTAATGAATGGATGTTTCATAATATGGAATAGATACATTGAGGACATGTTGATAAATCTTGGAAAATGGTTTTCAATTGGAATATTATAAGGCTTTTGTATGTGAAGAATAAATTTTTAGCTATGTTTTATAACTTCTAGTAAGGATTACCTACAAGAACAATATATAGAAACAAATGCAAGATGATATTGTAATGAAGCAAACCCTAGTAACCTATAGCCAGTGTGCACTTTATTATATTGGTCATGATACAAGGCATCAATCCAGTAATTATTGATTAGTTAAGAAGTATTAAAAGAATATATACATACATGATTTCCATATTAAATTAAAAAAAAATAAAACATAACATAATAAAATTTATTTCATCCTTAAATATCATTTAAATATTTATTCTTCATATAATGGGAAAAATAAAACATAATAATGGGTGAAATCAGATGATCAGTAATGGAAAGTGTAAAAAAAATCTATCAAGAGTAGATATTTCCTTAACAATATGGTATAGGGGATAATAAATACATATTCCATTTAATCAAAAACCTGAGCTTGAAAATGTATCCATGTAAAATCTAAGAATAAAAATCACATGAATAATGAAAAATGAAATTGTAATTAAGGAAATCCATAATACTGGACATAATGATCTTATAATCAAGGATTTATATCAAGAAATAATTAACCTTATCATAAATGCCATGATCCCAAAAATTTTAATGAATGGGTAGGTATAAAAAAATAACTAGTTTGGGAAACTGTTTATCTCAAGAGACCTATCAATGGATCAAAGGGATATCTGTAACTAATTCCCATACATAACATACATACATACAATTAATTTTTCAAATATTTAATTAATAATATAATACATAATCAATATTCATTAACAATAAATAAATATCCATATTGAATTAAGAATAAAGAACATCAATACTCTCCCAAGAATTGAAATAAATTTTATAATAGTATTCCTTCAACTAAAACCATATATTAGAATGGTATATGATTATGAAATAAAAATTATAAATGGTACAATGAATAAGGATATGAAGTATGAAGATAAATTCTATTTAATAATGGTGAGTGGTAGAGAACATGACCACAAGAAAGTGAATGTTCTAAAAATATCATATAATACATAAATAAATAAAGAATGATAGAATACCATCAATTCATCATAAATCAAGGTTTTTAATAAAGTAAAATATTTTGATAATTAAGGAGTAAAATGGAAGAGAATATTTAAAAACAATTCTACTTAAATATTTCTTTATCTTTTCTAGAAAACAATGTTATAAATCAATTCAAAAATTATGTTAATTTTTTAAAAAAAATTATTTTTATTTTAATGTAAAAGTAATAATTCATGGAATAATAGAAAATGATTTTATTTTAAAAATCATTTAAATGTGTAGAATATTTTAAATACATAATAAAAAACTTTGATAATAGCAGATCCATTTGTGCCATATATGTTAAAATGAACGCTCCTTTCATACTTTGGTAAAGAAAGTCAAAAACAACATATTCAAGAAAAAAAATAAAAATATTCCTTTTAAACCATTATAAATAAATTCAATTATGATATAAAATTATATTTAAAAATAAATTAAATGTACGTATAAAATTCCAAGAAATAATTTGAAAAATAAGGATATGGTAAAAAATATTCCCAACCTAAATGAGGAAATACAGTTTGTTTTTCTTTAAAAAATTCACTTAATATTTTATTTTTAATGAGAGGAAAACTTGTATGAAAAGAATGGATACCCTATAAATAAATAGTGGGGATGAAAATATATTGGTTTGAAGAAGATATAAGACATATGATTATTCAAAATTAATTTCAAACATTAATAATGCCAAATATGTGTGATACTATAAAATACACATTTAGAAATTCAATAAATTTTTAATCAAAACCCATTAAAAGATAAAACATGAATTTAAATATTAAGTAAAATGAATAATGATTAATTAATGATATAATATGTCAATGGGGTATAATATATACCTTATAAATAAAATTAGTTTCATAATATAAAATATGTCTCAATGGAGTGAAATTGAGTTGAAAATCCATTACCTTGGATTCTAGCTTGGCCGTATAAATTATATGCTATTAATTAAATAATTTTTTAAGAACCATATTTACACACACACACATAGATATATATATATATATATCATTTTAAGGTCCTCTTATAACCATTTTACATTCATTTATTGAATATTTCTTTCTTATGTTGACCAATTAAGGTTATTCAACCATTTTCTCCAAAATTACATTAGTATATTGACCATGGTTATGGGTGTTATAAAATAATGAAAAAATCTCAATAATATTATAAATTTAATGAATATATTTTTAATTCATTATATAAAATTTTATAATAATTCATTCGAGGTGGAAAATAAAAATAAATAACATCTCTTGGTGGAGGTGGTAGTCCAGACATACACATGAGTGATGTTGTCATTTTACAACAGATAGGAGGGTAAGAAATTAAATGATATAATATATTACCATAATAATAATTATCTTAAAAATATAATATATATTCATAAATTAAATATTTATAACTATTCATGTGAAGTGATGATGAAAAATGAATTACACCGCAATGTGGATATGATAGTCGTTTCGAATGCAAGAGTGATATTTTAAATTTCCAAAGGATAGAAATGAGATAGAAAATGGATATAGAATTAATATAAATAAATATAAGTATATTAACCATTCTCATTTAATAACTTTTAATATGGTTATTAAATATTTGATGTATTTGTCCATTATGCTATAGTTTCTTTAGAATAAATAGAATATATATTATAATTCAATCTCGGATGTCACATTATTCACCCCTTCAAGAATTCAACCCTTAAATATCAAGAATATAAACTCATAAAAATATTTGGTTGATCTAAATCAAAAATTCATCAAGTTTCCACATTTCCTCTGGTATCTAATGACTTCCTAAAAATACCTTTACCATCCAAGTTGTTCAATTTTTCATCACTTTTTCTTTAGTGTCGAAAATCTAGATAGGATATTCAGAATAAGATATAATGGACTCCAATTAAATTTTTTTAGAGGTGTGTATATGAATTGGGTTTATAATTTACATAGAAAATATTGAGATATTTATGGAATCATTATCTTTGTATAGGTTGGATGGAATTTTTAAACGGTAAGATACAATTCTAATTCCTTCCAAAATATCAAAAGACCCAATGTGACTATAAATTAGTTTCCCCTTATTTTATAACCTTATAACTACCATCCATAGTTATACCTTTAATAAATAAAATATTCCCTGCTTAAATTTACATATCCTTCATTTATTTATTAGCATATATATTTTTCTTGATTTCCAATATATTGATATGAATCAGAATATTTTTACATTTCATCAATCTATACCCAATATGTTCTTGGATGAGATGATTGTTTTCACTAACATCATCCTAACAAGTTTTTGTAAGAAATATATTCCTATACAATCTATTATACAGTTTCATTTGAATGAAAAAATATAGGCTATTTTTATATGAAAATTCCACCAAAGGCAAATTATGATCCAACATACCTTGAAAGTCATGTGAGAATGACATTATTATGTCTAATGATTTATGAATAGTCCTTTTAGACTACCCATATTTCTGAGGTTAATAAGAAGTGTTCAAATATAGCTTGATGTCGAGTTCATTTTGAATACTTTTCGATAACTTCTTTGTAAACATTGGTTCATGACCATATACAATAGGAATTTATACACCATGAAGTCTCACAACATTACTGAAATAAAGTCATGTGTGGTGTTAAAGAGGTAAATCCTCCCATATGATGAGTAAATTTGCATACATGGTAAGGTTATCAATAATAACCTATAAAAAATATTTTATTTTAGGATACATTGAAAATATAGTGATAAATTCTTTAATAATATTATCTCACTTCCAAATAGGAATAGTGTGAGGTTGCATGACACGTTTCAAATTTTTTCTCTCAAGATTTACCTATTGAATAAACAAGCCTCTTATTACATAGTAAATGCACTTCTTATTATCCAACCAAATAAATTCTCTTAAAACCCCACACATCTTGGTGATAATAGGGTGTATAGATAAATTTAAGATATGAGATCCATCAAGTAACTGCCTCTATAGATTAGGTACTAATGGAATATATAGCCTCTTTTTGAATTTCAATAAATTATATTTATTAAGAATTTATTCCATATTCCCATTATTCATGAAATTAGATTTGTTTTATAAACTCTTATAATCATGCTATGACCTTTCAATATTATACTATAAAATTGGTTTAATCATCATTTTGAAAAAGTGTGATGTTTCCTCTTCCCTAATGTTTCCCATATACAACATTAATAAACATGTGAATAATGTATCATTATCCATAAACATTTTATTCATAACACCATGATCATTCCTACTCAAGGCATCAACCACATTATTTTCCATCCTTGGATTTAGTGTATCGTGAAATAATAATCCTTGAGTTTATCTATCCATCTCATTTGTATCATATTATATCTTCTTGTGAAAATATTTATTTTAAACTTGGTTGATTTGTATCTATCTAAAATAATTCACAATGGAGATAATTCCTAGATATCTTCATCGAAACGTTTTTAGCTGTCAACTCAATATCATGGGATGGATAATTTTATTCACGAATATTTAATTTTCAATATGTTTAGGAACAAGCTACACTATTACACATAATGACACAATGGAGTCATTTCTTCAACACATCTCTATATATCACAAACATATTTATTCCCAATGTTATTTTCAATATCAGTGCATTGAATAATATAATATTCAGTTATTAAAAACATTATATACATTCTTATGACTATATCAACATAACCCCTTTGTAAAAAAATATGGTTAATTGTTCAGTTAATCATGAAAAATATTGAAATAAGTGATAATTGTAACCATATAATCTAAGGAAACTATGTATCTGGACTATGTTTTTTAGTGTAGGACATTATTTGACAACCATTTAGTTGAAGGATCGATTAATATTCCATCTTTAGAGATAATATTCCCCAGAAAAAAAACTTCTAAATGCAACAATTAAAACTTACTAAATTTCACATATAAATCATTCTCTTTACGAGTTTCAATAATGTTTCTCAAATAAATTTTATGATCTTTATGGATTTGCGAGTATACCAAAATATCATTGATAAATACCACAATGAAATTATCAATATTATATTTGAATAATTTATCCAGAAAATCCAGAATAAAAGAGGGTGCATTAGTCAATCCAAAGGGAATTATTAAAAATTAGCATGTCCATACCATATAAAAAATTCTATCCTTATAATATATTCCTTAAATATTCAAAATTAATTATACAAAAAAAACTATTTGTATTTGATAAATATTGAGCGCTTTGAAGTTGATAAAACAAGTCACCAATATTAGGTATAAGATAATTATACTTTATAGTAATGAAACCGATTTCCCTATATTCTATTCACAACTATATAGACCCACACTTTTTTAATAATAAAAAGAACTAAGGATCCCTAATGTGAAAAATTAAGTAGAATTAACCCCTTATTACATAAATATGGTAGTTATTTCTTTAGTTCCTCTAATTCCACAATTTTCATTCTATAGGGATTCTTAGAGAATATCTTTTTATCTGGGAAATGTTTAATGTAAAACTCAACTTGATGCTCAGGAGTATATCCTGGTAAATTTTTATGAAACACATCAACATATTCTTAGAAATAGGAACATATTCTATTCTAGGGTTACCTTTCCCATCCAAAGGATATTTCTTCTCTTATTCTACCAAAATTTCATTAAGGTGATCCACAAGAGGTGGATCTAGAAATTATTTAGACAATAAAGTATCCCTTTAAATACTAGGAACTACATACCTCCTTCATGAATCATAATATCCTTTCATTGTAAATAAATTTACACATTATTCATTAAAATAGAATCTATAAAAAGTAGTATATAAATTTCATACATAGGTATAATAACCAACATTGAATATAGGGTATTTTATTCGTCATATTTAGAATAATGAAATATCCTTTTTGTAATAAGATTTCCACTTGGATTATTGATTGATAACTCCATTTTTAAAGTGATAAGGAATTACTTGACATTATGGGAAAACAAGGATGATATAAAAGAGACTAAATATGTATAATAAAATAAATAATTAGCTAAATTTTAGTTTATGAATAGTGTACCCATCACCACATTTTTAATAACTTCAAAATTTGTTTTAGGAATTTCATAATTGTGGACTTTTTCTAAGTCCAATTATGGTGTAGGATATGTTGGTTATTTGGGAATTGATTTGAATAACTCCCCATCTTGAAAAAGTTAAATTAATGAATAATATTGGTTTCTTTCTTTCTCATGGATTCATGACCCAGATGGACCTGATTTATGTACTTGTAACCCTCATACACATTAGGAATTTTCCATGATATTTAATTTTACAATTATGAATTTTTAAAAATCCATTAATTCTGTTATTCTTCTTAGATTTATTTATTTTTTCCTTAGTCATCAACTAATATATTCTTTTATTAACATCCCTTAAAGATATTAAACCTATAAAATCATTTTTATGCCTTGATAGAACATGATAATGTAGCATCATATGATAAAAATGTGTTGAAGACCATTCTCATTTGATTTTTAGGATTAATACCATAAATTAATTAGTCAATCTTACTCTCTAATTATATATGTAATCTATTTTATGCCTTTACAATATTTTGAAATTGGTATCATAGTCTACAACACTCTACTCTTCCTTATGATTTAAGTTGAGGTACTTTCTATTATTTTTAAGTCATTTATCTGAAGGAAAATATTTCTTTATTATTATCACTTTAAAAGTTCTATATTTTATACTTTCTATTTCATCGTATTCATTAGTATTGTAGAATAATGAACACTACTGATCAGTATCTCCCTTTAAAAAGTATACATCCAAAATTATATTTTCATTTCTATTACTTCCTAATCCCAAAAATATAATTTCAATGGACTTTATCCATTTCTTAACTACCAATGGATTAATAGTTCCATTAAAGGATGGAGGCTTATTTTGAATAAATAGACCCAACATAGGTTTATTATGATATTAAATAGTAGGTTTATCTATATGAGTAATGCTATTTGTCATAACCTAGTTTAATTACCTTAAAATGGCCTTGATCTTCTCTGTCCGAACACTAAATTTATTGAATTTCTCATAAGTGAAATTCCTACATTGGCAACAACTGTTAACATGATTTCCTTTTCTTACACAAAGATCTATTTCTAAACAATTGATCATGCATAAATATTTCATAAGATCATGAATATTGATCCGTAATGTAAAATTACTAAAATATATTAAAATTCTTGTGGTATATCTCAATGAAATTAAATAACATGGTTATTCTAAAATATAGATCCCAATGGTATTACTGAACTTCCTTTGATACCATCTGTAAATACCCCACCTCCAGTACCCAAGTACCACAGTCTAATTTTTTTACATTGGTAAAAGATACAATGGATAAAAATATGAAGTGATGATTAGTATAACAATCATGGGATACTTAATACAAACATGATTTCCATATTACTTTGTAAAAATAAAAAATATCATGATAAAAATTAATTCACCCTTGAATATCCTTCAAATATACCTTCTTCAAATCCCAATGAAAAGGAAACAAAAACCGGTGATCTCATATTTTATTAAGGGAAATCATATAATAGAACCTATCATGTGTAGATTGTGCATTATCAATATCAAAATGTGTTTAATAAATGTATATTCCTTTTAAAGAAAATCCTGAGAATTATAATCTATCAATGAAAAATATCAACATAATGATAACATGGATAATAATAAATGAAATTTTAATAATGGAAATGTATAATTTTGGAAGTCATGATATTATCATCAAATCCTCATTCCAATACATCATAAACCTTAACATCAAGGATTTGTGCCTAGACATTTCAATGAATGGGTAGGTATACACCAAATACAAAACAAATTTAGGAAACTATTTATGTCATGATATATATTTATGTTCAAAGAGTATATCGATAGCTGGGCCCTATCCATTACATACATTTGTCCAATGAATTCCTCATATATATTTGTTTGGAAAAAATGATACTTTTTCCAAAGGATAGGTGTAACACCCCAAGATTTTATGAAAAATATTCTTTTAATTTCATTAATATCTTGTGTTGTATGCTACACCAAGATTACCTTGCGTTATACGCAACACCGTATTAGCTTGCATTATATGCAACACTATTCTTGGATCGTGTTACACACAATTTTGATAATAGTTATTCTACGCAACATTGAGTATATATATATATATATATATTCAATGTATAAATGAAATATGGTTGGATTATGATATACGAAACAATGAAGTATTCTTGCACAGCACACAACCCTGACTTGGCTTGCATTACACGCAATCGCGACCTTCCTCGATAGCGTGTGTTGTACTCAATACCGGGTTTTACTAAACAACGATATATTATTATAATATTATTATGAACTAGCCGTTATGAATAGTATTAACTAAATTTTTAATCTTATAACATTATTATTCATCTTACACATTTTCTAAAACATTATATAAGAACAAAATAAATTTTTCGGGTAAAATAAGTATTTTTTCAAAAAATGCAGTTTTGCTGCCTTTTGATGGCGCACCCACTTTAAATCTAGTTTTTGACATTTTTATAAGTTTAATTTGACAAAATAAACTTCTTATTTGTAATAATGAAATAAAAATTTACTTTGGATAAATTTTTCATATTATTCTGGTAACTTTTATATTTTGATGAATAGTAAAAACACGCTATATTTTAATTAAAAACAACTTTTTTCATCGCAATAATTTATATGGTTAAATTATAATATTGAATGGTTTTAAAGTATAAATATAATATATTTTTACCATTTAATATAATTTATGTCATTACCATTGATTCTACATTGAATTCATAGGATAAATCAATTCAATCTTTTGCAATGTTTTAAAGAAAAACCTGTTTTCTTTCGACAACGGGATTAATTTTAATTTAATTTCTGCAACTTTTGTGTATTGAATTTGGAAAAATGTATTCCATATTTGGAATAAGTGGATCCGAATTATGTTAATAATCTACTTTTTATTTTTGGGAATTATGAATAGTAACTACGGTAAATTTTATTTACCATAGTTAAAGGTAAATCGGGTAATTAAGGGTAAATGTAATATTATAAAATTAACCTAACACATGTAAAAATCCTATTGGATGACTAAAAGTAGACCCATATCACCTAAGGGTCATATTAGATTCATTTAATGTACTTTTGACCATGAAAACAATTTAATTATTATTAAAACCAAAGAATGTGACAACATGTCACTTTCTTAAATCTTATAAGTATAATAATTTTAATTAAGTGATACACTTCATCAAACTTCAAACATGAATAGTATAAAGAAATATAATACAATTATCTACATAATAGGAATTTATTTAGAATTTTTAGGGATTAAATAATAATCATTTATTATGACACAAAGATGATGCAGTAATTGTCTTATTAATGAAATATTGACATAATTGATGTTATAAATACCCAAATAAATGTAATTTAAGACTTTTTATGAATTACACTAATTTTAGAGGTTAATATGACATGTTATTATTGATTTAGTTAACTGTTTTCGAACTAATCATTCTATTATGATTTTCACAAAAATCAATTACTAAATAGTTTCAAAATTGACATAAAATAGTTTTTAAAACAAATATTATATTATTAATTGTTATTTTATTCCTAAAAATATAAGGTTCGGCAAAATGACTTAGATAAGGTTATATATATTAATTATAAACAACTTGGGGTTCGTTTGGATTGATATATTATGTTTATTAACCTTATAGTGTAAGAAAACAAGAAGACACGGTAAAAGTAAAATTATCTAACATAAAGTTAAATATAAATGATAAGGTTAAAATAGGAACCTAAACTTGTCTAAATTCTATTTTATGAAAGTAGTTCGACCCATACCCACCTTAGCTTAGAAATAAATCAATTTGGAGCTATTTAAAACCGAATTTGGCTTTATAATAAAATAATATTTTTAGTTATTCCAAAGGTGCCCCTCTCCTCCCTTATAAAAGGGAACCTCCTCCCTCTCTTCCTCACACCACTTTGAGCCTTCAAGAGCGGCCAACCCCTACCAATTTATCCTCTCCACATCCCTAGAGACATCCTAGAGGTCCTGTTCTTCTTTAAAGACCAATTTTAGTGCCCTAAAAGGAGGTCTCAAAGAAGCACTTCAAAGAAGAGGTAATGTCCGTTACCGATTCTTTCATCTTTATTTCTTCTTCCACTTCTTCTTCTTTAGTTGTTTCATTATGAAGTAATAACATCATTATCACTAATATAATGATATGTTATTATAAGTATGAAACAACCCTATTTCACCATCTATCCATCCTATGGAAAAATAAATCACCGCGCGTGCGTACGTACGGAATACCGTCTCCACGCCGTGGTGTAATCTATTTTCCACCACCACCTTACTTGGATGGGTATAATGGTGTAAATAAGAACTATATATGATTATTGTAAAGTGATATTGATTCTTAAATAGTATACATACACTACAATACAATTCAATGATCATGAGAACGATATCATTGCTCATGCGTACGTACGGACTACTGTCTCCACGACGCGATGAGATTCATTCTCCACGTTAACCATTCATGAATGATTATAAAGTATATATAATAAGTACTCATGAAATATATGAAATAATAATACTACTGGATTTATGTATATATATATTTATGTCATCTACTTAATTCCACTCAATTCAATAAGGAAACGAAAACAGCGTTCATGCGTACGTACGGCCTACCGTCTCCATGAACGGTGTATTTCTTTCCATTTATCGATCCATTATATATATGTATATTCTGAATATATATTATATATAAATCATGTTTTATATTCTGTAATTATGTAATCATGATCTAAGTAATCATATGAATAATTACAAGTCAAAACACAAATGACAAATGAGACGATTTTACCCAAAATACTACTTTAACATGAATTTACAAAAGAACGGGTAATATAAAGTCATAAGTGAACCATATATGATATAATAACAATGAATATGATTCTGTAAAATGTCAATGACATTATTTAAATCATTATACAGGAGGTTCAGACACTTACGAAGCAAATCGGACCTAAGTTAAGGGATAATTTTGCAAATCTCATTTTTATCCGAGATTGCTTATTCGTAAGTATTTAATGGGGTTATTTCTATCATCCATGTCCATGTTTTATAAAAGTGTTTTCATGTATGTTTAAAGCCATTTTTACCCATTTTTGCCTTTTAAAACATGGTATGTATGTAATCTTTCTATGACGAGGTACTTTTTGACTTTTCCAGCAAAAGTACGAGAAGAATGTTTTTTTTAACTTATACGGAACGAACAGATATTTACGGTTTTATAAAGCCTTATTTGAATGAAGCTTCCTTCAAAAGATTTCATGACTATTTTCAACAAAATCTCTTCCTTTTAAAATATCATGATGTTTTGTGAAATGAAATTGATTTTGAAGAAGAAAGGATATTTTCCTCAAGAATTCATTTCAAATGTTTTATCAAAACCATTTTCCATCTAAGATGAAATTATTTCATATGTGTATGTTCTAAGTTTAATGTCTCTATAATTTACATGGTTTACTTTTCATATGATGAAATTTCTATTTGTTTTATATGGATTTTGAAATGATGGGATGATGTTTATGAAACCCATTTTATTCTTTGGGTTAAGATGAATGTTTTAAGTTTATTTTGTGGCAAAAGTAAGAATGATTTAATTATGAGATGGGTGGGACCTATATCTCCCTCCAATGAATTTGGTAAAGATTTTAAATCTCATGAGACAGACATGGCTGGAACGGTAGGTTATACCGGTTTAGTGAAACAGGACTGAAACGAGGGTGACTCGATTCAGAAATGGAGTTTGTCCACTAAGATAGTCTTGGAAATGAGTCTTGACTAATAAGATATGATTCTCTATGATTATGTGTGTATGCCACAAAGTTTCATGTTTTAATTTATGATTATTGGGAATTCATTTCACTACTATGATTTATACCATGTTATGAAATTATGCTCTCTTTTGCAGGTTAAGATTTCCAAAATGTTATGTTCTTATGAATATGATGTGATTGATATTTCTTTTGTTTACCCTTACTGATCATTTGAGCTCACACTTTTATGTTTTCTTTTCCCGAGGATATAAAGAAAGGTGTTAGGTAAAAAAAGGAAGATCTTTATGGGAGATGTTGAAGATCTTTCACCACGATTAGAAGATTATATTCTGAGTTTCCAAAGACACTAAACTATTACGATCCTTGTGTGTGTGTTTTTGTTATGTACTAAGTATTCTGCAAAAGTAATGTAATGTCCATGTACGTCAAGCTTCGGGTCTCTACAGTTGGTATCATAGGAAAGGTTTAGTCAACCTTTGGAAACTAGGATGCGAAAATGTTAGTGAGATCCCTAGAGATATTTCAAAGGTATGTCTAGGGATGTCCCTAAGGTTAAGTATACGTATAGGTTATAGTACTAGAATTATGCTAACGATCATAGAAATAAACCTAAGATGTTAGATATTGAAGGTACTCCCCCTTTATTATGTTGTTTTCCCTATCATGATTTTTTCCTCTCACACTATTCTTTTTGGGTTTTAGACGATGGATGGAACCCGAAGGAACCGTGTTGATCAATGCAATGGACAATGCAATTATTGTCCTCCTGAACAAACAAATGTTATGGGAGATGGAGTGAAAAATCTTATTGCTATACTTATACAAGCTATGAATCATTCTGGACTTCCAAATGAGCAGAGAAGGGAACAATATTCTATTGAGTCCTTCATGAGGCAACGTCCACCTTCTTTCAGTGGGTCTTCTGATCCACTGGTTGCTGAACAATGGATCAGTACCACTGAAAATATATTTTCAGTTCTTCAATGTTCTGAACATGATAAATTCATCTTAGCAATATATCGTTTGGAAGGTGAAGCTGATCAATGGTGGAATCTTATCAAGAATACAAGGCAAAGAGATGAAATTGAGTCCATGGAATGGGACGAGTTCAAGAAATTATTTTTCAATAATTACTTCCCTCGTATTCTTCGAACAAAGATGGATAAGGAGTTTCTTGAACTAAAGAAAAAGGATGATGAATCTGTTGGTATATACGAAGCGAATTTTACAAGGCTTGCAAGGTATGCATCTGGATTTATCATCCAACCTGAAAGTAATGTTGACCAATTCTTCAGTGGCTTAAAACCAAATCATTGAAGGGCATTAGCTATAAGAGACTTCAGTAGCTATGAAGAAATTGTGTGTTGTGCTATCAAGGTAGAAATGGAATTTGGCGTTACTTATCCATCTCATAGTTTTGACAAGAAACGAAAGATGGAGTTCTAGGAGAAATCTCAGAATAATGGTGAAAAGAATATGAATGTTTCCTTATGCTCAAAGTGTGGAAAGAAGCATGGTGGAGATTGTCTTAAAGGGACAAGTAAATGTTTCAAATGTGGAAAGGAAGGTCATCAGGAATTTGAATGCCGTAATGATGGGAAGAAGATGTCTAATGATGAAAACAAAGGAAGGGATACACAGAATGAACCTACTACACTTCAATGCTTCAAGTGCAAGGAAATGGGGCATTATGCTAATAAATTCCCTAATCTAAGGGTTAGTGATGATCGACATGAGAAACCACTTAAGGCAAAGGACAAAGGGAAGTCACATGTGATCACCATTGGCGATGTTGAATATGACAACGATATGGTGGAATGATTAAGTGTTTATGTAATGGGATTCCAAAATAATGTTGTATATAGAATCGTGGAATATTGGAATATTTATGTTTTGGTCTATTGTGGTTTTCAATAATTTCATGGCATCGGTAACCATGAAAAGTGATTGAAATATTTTTGGAAAGCAGATGATATGCACATAATGAAGGGATAAAGAGAATCTAATATGTTTGATAGTATTCATGAGATCATGATTGATATAAGGACTAAGTGATATCATGGTTTGAGTATATAGAATTTTGAGGATTTTGGTATGTGTAAAGTGTTAACTTTTAACAACATTCATTTTTTCACTAAGTTTCAATGGGTATTCAAGAGAATACATGATTAAGGCCTTTGAATGTTTGGAATGTGACCAACAAGACATATCTTATGATATATGAGGATCAATGATGGTATTAAATCTCTGGTAATCATTTTCACTATATTATGAGAATAGACTACAGTATTATGGATAATCCTAAAGATTGGAATGGATTATGTTGGACATAAGTTAGTATTGTTTAAGGATAGAAGTTTTTTTTTGATATTATTGATGGTATGTTATAGCAATATAGTTTTAGAAAAAGGAAAACCTACAGGACGGGCGACAGCCCATCGCGTCGGACAAGGTCATAGGAATCGAACCCACAACCGAAGTGCGACTGGCCTTTATCAACTACCACTGGCCTACAGGAAGTCCCTGGTTAGTAGAAACTAGTTTTATTTTATTAAGTGGTATGATATATGAAGTATAAGTTCATTTTAGGAACCATATATGATTAATCTCACTATAGATGGACTTATGTATTTTTTGATAAATTTTCTAACATTTTGTTTGAGACAGATGGAATGACCCATCATTCTATCACATGATCTGCTAACACATCACGAATGAAAAATTCAACTTCATTTCTTTAAGAGATGAAGTGTAAATTGTCCAAAGAACGATAAACGGTG
The DNA here is from genome assembly GCA_963277665.1 of Viscum album. Classification (NCBI taxonomy): domain Eukaryota; kingdom Viridiplantae; phylum Streptophyta; class Magnoliopsida; order Santalales; family Viscaceae; genus Viscum; species Viscum album. Next base: position 1,715,872,797 of record OY728125.1, read on the forward strand.
AGACTATACCAAAATCATGAAAGTATTTCTTCTAATTCCAATTTCATCAACTTTAGGGAAATGATCTTGAAAACCAAAAATGTTGTCCTAGTGCTCTTATATCTGATGAATTAGACGGTATCTTAGATCATCACAAATTTATGGCTTTGTGATTGCTGGCTTTTCCATAGCCATGTTCTCTACCACTCTCCATCAGAACATGATGGTTAGAATTCTCTTCCATATCCATATTTTCACCTATGTGGAAACCCAGTGATTAGTTTATTTGGGTAACCGTTACGTTTCATACTTTTGTTTTTAAAGATTGGTTTTGGTATTCCTTTTTACAATGTGGGTTTCTATTAAAGAAACTTTCAAATAGTAAACCATTTATAACCCCGACGAATTTCAAGGGAGAAATTCATTTTAAGGGGGGTGGAATGTAACACCCCGAGATTTTATGAAAAATATTCTTTTAATTTCATTAATGTCTTGTGTTGTATGCTACACCAAGATTACCTTGCACTATACGCAACACCGTATTAGCTTACAGTATACGCAACACTATTCTTGGATCGTGTTAAACACAATTTTGATAATAGTTATTCTACGCAACATTGAGTATATATATATATATATTCAATGTATAAATGAAATATGGTTGGATTATGATATACGAAACAACGAAGGATTCTTGCACAACACGCAACCCTGACTTGGCTTGCATTACACGCAATCGCGACCTTCCTCGATAGCGTGTGTTGTACGCAATACCGTGTTTTACTAAACAACAATATATTATTATAATATTATTATGAACTAGCCGTTATGAATCGTATTAACTAAATTTTGAATCTTATAACATTATTATTCATCTTACACATTTTCTAAAACATGTTATAAGAACAAAATAAATTTTTCGGGTAAAATAAGTATTTTTCAAAAAATGAAGTTTTGCCGCCTTTTGATGGCGCACCCACTTTAAATCTAGTTTTTGACATGTTTATAAGTTCAATTTTACAAAATAAACTTCTTCTTTGGAATCATGAAATAAAAATTTACTTTGGATAAATTTTTCATATTATTCTGGTAACTTTCATATTTTGATGAATAGTAAAAACAAGCTATATTTTAATTAAAAACATATTTTTTCATTGCAATAATTTATATGGTTAAATTATAATATTGAATGGTTTTAAAGTATAAATAGAATATATTTTACCATTTAATATAATTTATGTTATTATCATTGATTCTACCTTGAATTCGTAGGATAAATCAATTCAATCTTTTGCAATGTTTTAAAGAAAACCCCATTTTCTTTCGACAACGGGATTAATGTTAATTTAATTTCTGCAACTTTTGTGTATTGAATTTGGAAAAATGGATTCCATATTTGGAATCAGTGGATCCGAATTATGTTAATAATCTACTTTTTATTTTTTGGAATTATGAATAGTAACTACGGTAAATTTTATTTACCATAGTTAAAGGTAAATCGGGTAATTAAGGGTAAATGTAATATTATAAAATTACCCTAACACATTTCAAAATCCTATTGTATGACTAAAAGTCGACCCATATCACTTAAGTGTCGGATTATATTCATTTAATGGACTTTTGACCATGAAAATAATTTAATTATTATTAAAACCAAAGAATGTGACAACATGTCACTTTCTTAAATCTTATAAGTATAATAACTTTAATTCAGTGATAAACTTCATGAAACTTCGAACATGAATAGTCTACAGAAAGATAATACAATTATCTATATCATTGGAATTTATTTAGAATTTTTAGGGATTAAATAATTATCATTTATTATGACACAAAGATGATGCAGTAATTGTCTTATTAATGAAATATTGACATAATTGATGTTATAAATACCAAAATAAATGTAATTTAAGACTTTTTATGAATTAAACTAATTTTATAGGTTAATATGACATGTTAGTATTGATTTAATTAACTTTTTTAGAACTAATCATTCTGTTATGATTTTCAAAAAAATAAATTACTAAATACTGTCAAACTTGACATAAAATAGTTTTTAAAACAAATATTATATTATTAATTGTTATTTTTTTACTAAAAATCTAAGTTTAGGCCAAATGACTTATATAAGGTTATATATATTAATTATAAACAATTTGGGGTTCTTTTGTCTTGATATAGTAAGTTTATTAACCTTATATTGTAAGAAAACAAGAAGACACGGTAAAAGTAAAATTATCTAACTTAAAGTTAAATATAAATTATAAGGTTAAAATAGGAACCTAAACTTGTCTAAATTCTATTGGATGAAATTATTTCGACCCCTCTCTACTTTATCTTATAAATAAATCAATTTTTAGCTATTTAAAACCGAATTTGGCTTTAGAATAAAATAATATTTTTTGTTATTCCAAAGGTGCCCCTCTCCTCCCTTATAAAAGGGAACCTCCTCCCTCTCTTCCTCACACCACTTTGAGCCTTCAAGCTCGTCAAACCCCTAACACTTTCTCCTCAAAACTTCCCTAGAGACATCCTAGAGGTCATGTTCTTCTTCAAAGACCAATTTTAGTGCCCTAAAAGAAGGTCTCAAAGAAGCACTTCAAAGAAGAGGTAATGTCCACCGATTCTTTCATCTTTATTTCTTCTTCCACTTCTTTTTATTTAGTTGTTTCATTATGAAGTAATAACATCAGTAACACTCATATATTGATATGTTATTATAAGTATGAAACAACCCTATTTCACCATCTATCCATCCTACGGAAAAATAAATCATCGTGAGTGCGTACGTACGGAATACCGTCTCCACGCCGTGGTGTAATCTATTTTCCACCACCACCTTACTTGGATGGGTATAATGGTGTAAATAAGAACTATATATGATTATTTTAAAGTGATATTGATTCTTAAATAGTATACATACACTACAATACAATTCAATGATCAATAGAATGATATCATCGCTCGTGCGTACGTACGGACTACCGTCTCCACGACGCGATGAGATTCATTCTCCACTTTAACCATTCATGAATGATTATAAAGTATATATAATAAGTAGTCATGAAATATATGACATAATAATACTACTGGATTTATTTATATATATATTTATGTCATCTACTTAATTCCACTCAATTCAATAAGGAAACGAAAACAGCGTTCATGCGTACGTACGGCCTACCGTCTCTATGAACGGTGTATTTCTTTCCATTTATCGATCCGTTATATATATGTATATTCTGAATATATATTATATATAAATCATGTTTTATATTCTGGAATTAAGTAATCATGATCTAAGTAATCATATTAATAATTACAAGTTAAAACACAAACGACAAATGAGACCATTTTACCCAAAACGCTACTTTAACATGAATTTACAAAAGAACAGGTAATATAAAGTCATAAGTGAACCATATATGATATAACTGTTGGGAGGAGAAGTTATGGCAAGAGGGGGGGGGAAAGAAGTTGAAGCCATCATAAAGGATCTTGAATTTGAAACCGGTTAGGGTATTACTCAAATTTTGGCTCTAATACCAATTGTTGGGCGGAGAGAAGTGAAGAAGTGATGGAAAGAGGGGGGGAAATTGCCTTTTAAAAAATAATTAACAATTTAAAATCAAAGTAAAAAGTGCAGCGGAAATAAAAGAGGCAAGACACGCAACTTGATAACAGAGTTCGGCTTAAACCCAAGCCTACGTCTCCGCTCCCAACTCAACCGTTGAGAGATTTACTACCGCTTTCTTTTCAATGGTTTTAGCAAGAAACCCACTAGACTTTAAGGTAGTCTAGGACCTATTACAGCTTGCTTTTATTGGTTGAGCAAGAACCCACTTGCTTTCAATGGTTGAGCAAGAACCCACTAGCCTTCTTACAGGTGAAGGCTAGCTCACCTTTGATTCAAGCCTTTTAAAAGGGAAGGCTTGACTAACCTCTTCACACCTTGAAGGTGGTGTGAAAACCCAAAGAAGAGAGGATGAGAGAAATGAGGGGTTTGTAGGCACAAACCCAAATTTATGCTCCAAATAGATAAAATAAGAAAAACCGTAATGGGATAAGTCTTGGGCGCCAATGGATTGATGAAGTTGATGAAGAGCGCTCCCAAGCTTCTATGGTGGTGCTCCTTGGATGTGGAAGAAGGTTGGAGCAAGTGAGGGTTCCTTGGAGGAATGCGCCGGAGGTTCGCCAAATGATCAAAAATGTTCCCGTGGGCTTCCCTTGGCTTAGTTGAGTTTCCGAGGGTTCATAGTCCTTTATTTATAGAGGGGGAACCCTCAAATGGCATTTGGGGGTCTTCGGAGCCGTTGGAGAGGCCTTCGGAGCCGTTGGGAGGCAAGTGGACAAGTCTGGTCAAAGCCCAACGGCTAGTTTGACTGGCTCCACCGGCTGACCGGTGCTAGGCCACCGGTTGGATGGTGCTTGTAAAAAGGAGATCAATTCTGCTCAGGCACCACCGGCTGGCCGGTGAGGAGGCCACCGGTTGGCCGGTGCTGAGGCAGTGGCTGACACTATTCTGTCTGGGTGCCACCGGCTGGCCGGTGGTGGGACACCGGTTGGCCGGTGGTCTGTACAGAGGGATGCCTTCTGTCCAGGCTCCATCGGCTGGTCAGTGGTCTTCCACCGGTTGGCCGGTGGGACTGAAATCAGTCCACTTTGGCTTCTTGCTTTCTTGGCCCAATTCCTTGGCAACCTGAAATCATGCCTATCATCCAAAAACACTTAAAACAAGATTAGATAAATAAGAGAGTGATTGTGATCATGAAAATTAAACCACGAGGGGTACGAGAGGTACAACAATATCCCCCTATTTTGATGATCACAATCACCAAAACAAACAAGATTAGATAAATAAGATAGTTATTGTGATCATGAAAATTAAACCATGAGGGGTACGAGACTGAAATCATGCCTATCATCCAAAAACACTTAAAACAAGATTAGATAAATAAGAGAGTGATTGTGATCATGAAAATTAAACCACGAGGGGTACGAGAGGTACAACAATAATAACAATGAATATGATTCTTTTATATGTCAATGACATTATTTAAATCATTATACAGGAGGTTCGGACACTTACGAAGCAAATCGGACCTAAGGTAAGGGATAATTTTGCAAATCTAATTTTTATCCGAGATTGCTTATTCGTAAGTATTTACTGGGGTTATTTCTATCATCCATGTCCATGTTTTATAAAAGTGTTTTCATGTACGTTTAAAGTCCTTTTTACCCATTTTTGACTTTTACTACATGGTATGTATGGAATCTTTCTATGATGAGGTACTTTTTGACTTTTCTGGCAAAAGAACGAGAAGAATGTTTTTTTTAACTTATACGGCACGAACGGATTTTTACGGTTTTATAAAGCCTTATTTTAATGAAGCTTCCTTCAAAAGATTTCATGACTATTTTCAACAAAATCTCTTCCTTTTTAAATAGCATGATGTTTTGTGAAATGAAGTTGATTTTGAAGAAGAAAGGATATTTTCCTCAAGAATTCATTTCAAATGGTTTATCAAAACCATTTTCCATCTAAGATGAAATTATTTCATATGTATATGTTATAAGTTTAATGTCTCTATAATTTAAATGGTTTAATTTTCATATGATGAAATTTCTGTTTGTTTTATATGGATTATGAAATGATGGGATGATGTTTATGAAACCCATTTTATTCTTTGGGTTATGATGAATTTTTCAAGTTTATTTTGTGGCACAAGTAAGAATGATTTCATTATGAGATGGGTGGGACCTATATCTCCCTACAATTCATTGGGTAAAGATTTTATATCTCATGAGACAGACATGGCTGGAACGGTAGGTTATACCGGTTCAGTGAAACAGGACTGAAACGAGGGTGACTCGGTTCAGAAATGGACTTTGTCCACTAAGATAGTCTTGGCAATGAGTCTTGACTAATAATATATGATTCTCTATGATTATGTGTGTATGCCACAAAGTTTCATGTTTTAAGTTATGATTATTGGGATTTCATTTCACTACTATGATTTATCCCATGTTATGAAATTATGCTCTCTTTTGCAAGTTAAGATTTCCAAAATGTTATGTTCTTATGAATATGATGTGATTGATATTTCTTTTGTTTACCCTTACTGAGCATTTGATCTCACCCTTTTATGTTTTCTTTTCCCCAGGATATAAAGAAAGGTTTTAGGTAAAAAAAAGGAAGATCTTTATGGGATATGTTGAAGATCTTTCACTATGATTAGAAGATTATATTCCAAGTTTTCAAAGACACTAAACTATTACGATCCTTGTGTGTGTGTTTTTGTTATGTACTAAGTATTCCACAAAATAAATGTAATGTCCATGTACGTTAAGCTTCGGGTCTCTACAATAGGTCTCCTAATTAAAATTTAAAATAATTACATTACTCTAAATGGAGATATTTTAAATTTTTCTATTTTAAATAGAGGCATAGGATCAATAGTGAGGGTGTTAGAAAAGAATACTTCACCCTAACTAATCCCTTTGTTCCCAAGTCCATCAATAAAATAGTTTGCTTCATGTAACACATGTGTATTGATTGAATTTATTGAAGAGAGAATGTCTAAATAGTTGATCCATCAAGGAGTCATCATACATGAAAGGGGGATATTTCTAGTTCTAACAAATTACACTACCATGGTGCAGTCATACTCAATCCATAAATTATTATATACCCATTGTATTTTAATATCCACTACATTGATTGAACATGAATTTCAACTTTCAAAGAGGAGGAAACAATGCATCATCCATAAAGTATTCCCCTGAAATAAATGTTATGATCTGTATAAAAAGTTACAATTCTCCAAAGATAAACATTTCATCTAGAAGATCCATCATAATTTCATTTAAATTATCCAAAAAATATTTAGTTCTAAATAACATGGTACCCAAGAGAGGGGGAAAGTTACCTAAAATCTTCAGACATCTCATCACTAAAAATATTAAACTGAATTATTGAAATGGATTCTATAAATGTATGTTTCTTTTTTCACAAACATCATGATTGTAATGACAGAAATGTGAGAACTAAAGGAGGTCTCCCAATGAATCATCATGTTCCTACAATACTAGTCAACATGGATGAGCTTCGCTCATGCCTCCTTAAAGAGATTCATAATTTGATGAGATAGTTTTATATTAAGGAAATCATTAATATGATATGTATTTGAGTTAACATGTATGAGATGAAGCTCAAATATATAATAAAAATTCATTCCATAGTGATGGGGCATTGGGAAAACCTAAGAAGATATTATACAGGTCCTCCCTATACTAGTGAAAAAATGCATCTTGAGTAGAGGGAGATACCCACCTTTTGATGGCTAGAAAAAACATAAATCTTTAAGAAGGATAAACTCAATAATGTAGAAAATATATATGTATAAATCCATTTAGTATTGAAAGAAATGATCATGCTTGAAAAAAACTGTATCTCATTCATCTAAAACATCTTATAATTGAGCATTCCACCCACAGTTAGTTCCCAAATTAACAAATCCTCTCAGTCAATAAAAAAATATTAAAAATTTATTATCTAATATAATCTTGGAGGGAATCTAAATAATCACGTTTTGCCGTAATGGTGGTATTTTTATCCCTCATTGGAGAAGAGGAGTTGAGAATATTCCCTAATGGAATCCTTATCCAATTACCATACCAAAATCTAAGAGAGTAATTAATATTAACTAACCACTATGATGGCATAGAAATTATGGAGAAGATAAATTTGAAGCCATGAATAATAGTGTATTCAACATAATGAAAGTTTCCATACACCAATCTTCAGAAGAATATAGATATGAGAAAGCCCAAAAAATATTATATTTCTATGAAAATATTCAAAATAAATTGAGCTTTAAGTGATTGATTGAAGATGTAGATATTTTTTAAGGCCATAACCCCTAGTACATGAGGTTAACAACATTAATTCCCTAAAACCATGATAAACCATCTAATAAGAATTATTCAACTCCAAATAAATTCCTTCATGGAGGTTTTTCTTCTCTTGATCAATGAATCGGGCCATTTGTTTACCATAAAAGAGTAAACAAACATTGAAACATTTTTGTGGTTCATAAAGAGAATATTCCCCTCCATTTATAGAGTATAACCTTTTTAAGAGGCCAAGATTATTAAAATTTGGATTAAATATGATTAAAGTAAACATCATAGGATATTCCCAAAAACATGGGAAATCCTATGTGTATGAAGAGGAGAGATCCTTATCTGATGCAAAATTTCCTAACCGTACCTAATTTCTAAGTCTTAGAAATGTTTTTACCAAAATAAATTACTAATTTTTTACAATATATCTCTTAAATAGAAACTTTTTCCAAATATAGAAGATCCTTTTTTATGTTTATTATGTTCCTCATATCATGATAGGTAAATAAAATAAAATCATTATTATGAAATAAATGTGAAGACCTCTTCAACCCCTTATGGTATTCAAATCACCCTTATCCACCATATTTAAGAGAAACCTACTATTATAGTCCTCTTCAATGGAGAAAAAAAATTAAAGAGGGGTTCACCATTTCTAACCCCTATTGACTAGGTGAAATAAACTTATAGAGATCCATTAATAAGAATTGAAATGCTAGAATATCAAAGTAAATATTTAATCCAATGAACAAATTTAATATCAATGCAAAAGCTGATAAAAACATACCAACAAAACCCGAGTCCATAGTTTCAAAGGATTTTTTAACATAAATCTTTAAAGAAATAATACCTCCCTTGGTAGTTTTCTTAATAATATAAACACATTCATAGGTAGCAGTGGTACTCTCTGGAATACTTCTACAATATATGAAGTAAAATTGGTTCGAAGAAATAATTTTTTTGAGAATATGGAAATAATATTAGCAAGAATTATTCCCATTATTTTATGGATGGTGTTGAAAATGGAAGCGAGTAAAAATTGTCTATCAAAACATGAATTTTATTCTTTTGGAATAAGGGAAAAGAATTTATAATTAGTACCCTATGAGAGAGATACACCTTTGAGAAATTGACTGAACAGTTTAAAAATATCATGTTGTAAAATATCCTAGTAAGTTGAAAAAAATTGATTAGTGAAACCACCCTATCCAAGATATCTCCCCAAATTAAATCCAAAGAATCCATCTTTAATTTTAAATTCTATAATAATTTAGGTAAGCATGAAATTATCATGATAACTTATCAATCTACGAATAATGTCTTCTCTTAAATCCAATAATATGGGGGGATTGAAATGATTAATGTATAATGAGAAAACATGGCTAGAAAAATATTTCCAATCATCCAAGAGATGGATACCATCCTTGAGAATAGATGGTGGTCTACTAAACCTTCTCTCTCTCTAATGATAACGAATACAATTTTGTCTTTTTATCACCATCTACAATATAAATAGCCTTAAAAAGACCATTATTAATTTTATCATTGATATTGAGAAATTTATTTATCTTCTAACACATCTCAAATTCTTTATTGAGGCATGCGGTGAAGTTATTATTAGTTATTTCCTCTGGAAGGAGGTGTTGATCTTTCTCAAGAGAGTTAATCATGTTATCCAAAGAGCTAAAATAGTTTTTCACCAATATGTAGTCCATATTTTAAGTAAATTATTATTAATAATTCATACTAAAGAACTTTATTTTTAATAAAATAAGGACCAGGTGTCATGAAAAAGTTATCCACTTTCAGAATGAGTAGTAAAATAATTATTAAACCTAAAGGGGAGTGGTGTATTATTTTCATTTGCTATAAAAATTACTATGATTTGGTGGTTATTGGAATATTATGTTTCCATAGAAACACATGATATGGATCTCTAGGTATCTAGTGAGGCTACATTAATAAAATATCTTTCAAATGTAAAGGATTTTAGTTTCTTTAGATTCTTTTTGTACATGGTGAATTTATCTCCAACAAAATTAATCTCAAGAAGACTGAAATATTCAATGCAAGCTCTAAAATCCTTGCTTGAAATAGAGTGAGAAACTGGAAAAAAAGTTTCATTATAATGAATAATATAATTTAATTCCCCAATTATTATCCAAATATTATATATGTTAATATAATGTGTACTAATTTCCATCCAGAGATACGTTCTATCAAGGTAACTATTAAAGGCATAAACAACTGGAAAAAAGATTCTTACCTTCATTAAAAAACTACATGTAATACAAAACTCATTTTAACTAACAATTCCAATATTCTCATGGTTAACATGATCTAGGATCTAGATTCCATTGACATAAAAAATTGGATTCTTCATTCCAAGAAGTTGGTGTCCCATTTTTTTAAAGAAGGTAAGGTTATTATAGAAACATCCCTTTGGTTCAGATAGCCCAATAATTTCTGGTTTGAACTTATTTATAAGTAGTATGAGTGAAGATATGGTGCCATGGATGGATAATACATGAATTTTCTAGATATGTATCTTCATTTATGTCTACATCTGGAGGTGCATTCCCCCTTTTATTCTGCTTCAATATTATTTATTCTACCTGATTTTTTTATTAGTTCATATTTTTTAGAATTTGATTCCAAGTTCACCTCCATGGTAACTACAATGGGATGGCTTTTTCCATACAACTGTATATATATTCTATTTTAAGATATTAGAATAGATATTCCCTATCTATATTAATATATGAACTTATGTATCTAGCGTATTTCATGAGTGGTCATTGACTACAATATCATATTGTAAAGCATCTTTATTTGTATCAATGATCATGTGGTCTTATTGAATGCCATCAATAATTTCTTCTTGAGTTATGTTGATCAAGAACTCCACAAATTGTAAATTGGTCACTAATTTTGTGATTTTAGTGGAAATTTTTAGAACAGATTCAAAATATTCCTATGAAGAAGTAAAATCTTTATCAATCACTTTGGGGAACCCTGATACTTAGTTTCCCTAGTAAAGGGGTGTCGGTTATAATGATTCTACTCTTTATCTATAAGAATAACCATGAGGATCTAGGGTAAGATTTAGGTTTTCCAATTTTTACAATATCACCATATTGTGATGATTCACATTTTTCTTTCCCCATAGATTAATTTTTTATAATTTTTCCTATTTTTAATTAAAATATAATACCAAATAAAAATTCCTTATTAATAAATAAATATCCATATTGAATAAAGAATACAGAAAATCAATATTTTCTCAATAAAAGATGTACATTTCTTAATAGTATTCCTTAAAGAAAAACTATATATTTAAATGGTATAAAATTATAAAAATAAATATGTTCATGATATAAAGAATATGGATATGAAGGAAAATGATAATATTCTACGAATAATGTTGAGTGGTAGAAAACATGATCATACAAAAGTGAATGATCTCAAAATAAATTGCAATCCATAAATTAGTAATGGATGATATAAGAATAATGGTTCATTATAAATAAGGGTTTATAATCAAGGAAATTATTTTGAGAATTATAGTGTAAAATGTAAGAAGTAATTAAAAAATAACATTCCATAATGATATTGAAACTTTGTTATAAAAACAAATTTATAAATCATTTCTAATTTTTTTTCTAATTTTAAAAAATAGTGAAATTGTAATTTTAAAATAAAAATTAAAAATTAATAGAATAATGGAAAACTATTTTCTATGAAAAACCATATAAAATTATAGGTAATTATATGTAGTTAATAACAGTGATAGAATATGGAAAATATGTTGACATTATTTATGCTAAAAAGAACATTAGTTTTTTAACATAAAATTTTTTTTTCAGAAATGACTAGAAATATTTATTTTAAACCAATGTAAATAAATTTAATGGTACTATAAAAACACCAATAAAAATAATTTAAATGTAGATAAAAACATCTATGATACAGTTTGAAAAAATATTGATACAAAAGAAAAATATTCCTGTCCTAAAAGTGGAAAAAGATAAACTTTTCATTGAAGAATTATTTTTATATCTGAGTACCAATGAGAGGAAACTCTGAAACAAAAACATGGATTTCCCATAAATAACTGTAATAAATGAAATGGATTGGGTTTAAGAAGAGAGATAGAATATAATTTTTCCAATATACATTTAAACAAAAAAAATATACAATAAGAGTGATATTGTGAAATAATAAGTTATATAATTAATATATATTGCATAAAAATCCATTAAAATATAAAACCAAATTTAAACTATAAATTTAATATTCCAAGATTTTATGATATATTTATTTTCATTTTTTAAAATTTTTTTAATAACTGTAATACATGCACCCTCGTGTGTAAATGATATATAATATAGTACACAATTATAACATAGTTTTTACATTGGTGGGTATGAATATGAATCACTAAATTATAAAAAAATTATGCCTTAAACATTTATAAAATAAATCATTTGGCTATCAAATGATTAGAAATGAAAATAAAAATCATTCATATGTAAAAGAGACATTATTCTCAAAAATTATTTTTATTTGTGCAAAGTGTTTTTATTTGAATAAATTTGACTGATAACATTGGGTGAACTATATTATTGAAATTAATATATTTAGTATTTTTTTACATTCATCTAATATGTTTTCTTATATTGATATTAATATATATATCTAGTTTTCTTCTAAAAATGATTTTTTGTAAAAAACTAGTTTCTTTACATTTTCACACTTAATTTAAATGGAATTTCAGACACATATAAAAAATTAATCTTGATAAATGGATTGAAAAATTTTAATTAGGAGGTTAAAATTTGGTAAATCTGACCCTTTTTATTTTTGGATAAAATGAATAGTAACCAACGTAAAAAAATTTCACCGTTGTAAGGTTAAAGCCGGTAAAATATGATTAAAAATTTTGGATAATGATTCAAAACTAGTCTAGATCATTCCATTAGATTATTATAATATTTAATTTTAGAAAATTCTATACAAATCCTGCCTATATGGAATATTTTACTCATATTTATTTGAATATGAGCATTACATTAATTTAAGAAAATAATAAATAAAAAATGCCACTCTCTTGACCTTAATAAAAATATATTTCTTTTCATAAAGATGAAAATTGAATAATAGTGGTTCTGAAGATTTGATTAAATGATAGTTTATTATCGTGTCATATTAGTTTATTTCAAATTTTTATTTATTAAATAATTACCTTATAATCTTATGGAACACTGATACAATATTTATTCAATTTGAAAATATAATAAATTATTTTAAAAATATTAAAATTATTATAAATTATGTGAATTATTATGTTTGATGAATTTTTTAGACACAAATAATATATTAGGGATGTTTGAAAAGATTATATTCAGATTACACCTTTTTTATTGGTGTCATTAAAGTCAAATTAAATGAATAGTTTTGAAATTTACATTAATGATATTTATAATAAATAATATCTTATTAAATGATTTATAATTCATAAAAATGATATATTAATCTAAATGAATGGAATATGGTTGAAAATATCAACCATTATCTTTCTATGAGTCATGTTTCTATTTATGTTAACATTATTAACCCTTCAAAATAAAAATAGTTGTTACCACAACTAAGGTAAAAAAAATGATTAACGAAGGGGTTAATCTAAAAGATATGGTTTAATATGAAATGAAAACCTGCATAAATTTCATTGTATTATTTTATTTTTTCCTTGAAATTTTTTATTCTAATTCAAGGACAATTTTAAGAATTTGGTTTTAGAATCACTCTTTTACATGTTAATAATTTATAAAATTCCAAGTGTGTCCTCTCTCTCCCTTATAAAAGGATATATCTCATTTATCTTATTTACACCACATTGAGCCTTATAAATCAACCAATACCTATAAAAGTATCTTTTTAACTTATCTCTAAATTTTATAGAGGTGTTTCCCTCCCTAGAAGACCAAACCTATTATCCAAAGAGGAGGTCCAAAAGAGTTCTTTCAAAGAAAATGTAATCACTTTAACAAATAAAATTATTTTTAACTATTATTTACCTCTAGTAAATATAATTTATTCAACATGAAATACTAAATTTTTTATCCTCAATATTCTAATATTTTATTCTAATGTTGAAACCACCTTTATTCACCCTATTATCCAGCAAATGGGAAGTAAAAGTAATGCTCGTGCATACGTATGATGTACCATCTCCATGTAGCGATATAATTCATTATCCATCATCAACATTCATTAATGGTTATTATTATGGGTATGATATTTATATATATTATATATTAGAAAATTATATTTCTAAAATTAAAATACCACAAATACCTTCTTACAACCCAATTTGTTTTGAAAATGGTAATATCGCTTGTGTATACATGTGAACAACCACATCTATGAAGTGATGGGATTTTATTCATATATATTTTACATGGATGGTAATAAGGATATATTTAGGGAATATAGGTGTTATATATAAAATAATAGTGTTTCTATGAAAGTGTGTTATTATTTAACTTTCTTTCTATCTATCTGTCAAGAAATGAAAACAATGTTCTTGTGTATATATGACCTACCAGCTCTATGATTGGTTTAATTTATTTTTTCTATCTATAAATTTTATGGTGTAACATCCTAGACCTAGTTACCACTCAATAGTTCCCTGGTCCTGGTTGTCCGCATAGCCTCAAGCACATCCCTCATACTTCATAGGCTGACGACTAGCATCGAGGGCCAAAGTGATCTTGTGGGGGACTATGCCCTTAGTACCAGAGTGTATCACAATAGAAATATAATACAAGTAGCAAGAGAATAAAACCATAAAATAGAAATAAATAGTGGAAGACTGATATTATAATTAAATCTATGAGTCATGTCATATACAAGATGATGATACATGTAACATGTTTCTAATAAAACATGCAAAACTGGTACATAACAGTCATATTCAATACATGTCCCAAAAGTAAAAAAAGGCCAAAAGTGTCCCAATAGAATCAAAATCCTCAACTTGGTCTCATTATCTCCTTCTCCTAATAATAATATCAATACATGTATTAGGGTGCTGTCCCTTATCATTACCTATAATTATATAGTACGTTTCGGTCCAAAAAGTGTGACCCAAATCGGGTGTGAGATAAAATCCCATTAGGAAACCACCTAAGGTCTGTTCTAATCAGTCAGTGAATATATATAATAGGCAGTGTCATATAAGTAAAGTAGTAAGTAATGGATTAATCATAATTAAACATCCTTTAAGTGAAGGTACTCATTTAATATCCATTTTATTTAATTAGAATCATTTAAAAAATTCAATTTCATTGAATTTATAACTATCGGTATCTAGCTCATACAAGAAATACCACATATAGTCAAAATCATACAAGATTCCTAAACAGACCATATAAACTAGTATAAGTCTAGACTAAATCCATGCATGGGTTTTTTCTTGGTGGAAACATCATAAAAGTCATTTCATTTATTGTTCAACTTAGATCAGGATCTCATCCTTGACATCCCTATGTTGGAATTTATTTATTACTCCAAGGGAAACATGAACCAACATCCTTTAATCCCATCCATGGAAAACCTATTTGGAACCCGGTATCACTCAAGGTGAGCTATAAGGTCCCAAAAAATGAGTGTTTTCTTAGAAATTATCTATGAAATCTCAAGTTTCATCCCTGGAATAATAGTCAATGTCATTTGAGTCATTCCATGGAATTAAAATATGAAACCATGTATCAATCAGTATATAAATCAGGCCTCACTGATTCTATCCATGAAATCCCTCATTTGGATCCATGTATCACTCACGACATATATCGGTTCAAGTCAATGAGTTCATCTGTGGAAATATAATTGGAATCAACGTATCCCCAAAGTCATATAAGTCAATAGGAACAAGTGTCCATCAGTGGAATTCCACTCTGAATCCACATTGCACCCTCACATATTAATCATTTAACTAGTTATATTTCATTTAAAAAAAATTAAACATGCCAAGTTCAAAACCAAAGGCATTAAATACCAGTCACTTCAAAAGGGTGTCTCATGAAAAGACCAACATCAATGTCTCATCCATTCATTTACCCATGTGGGAATATCATGATAAATACCTTCTGATGATTAAACAATCAATCACATAGAATGGTCTGAACATAACTCATAAGGGATAGAAATTTAAAGTCTATTCAAACACCCACATGTCCATTTTTAATATAAAAAATTTATCAATCTATTACATGTCTTAGATATCATATAACTCACATGGGAAGATTAATAATTAGAGAAATTCAAGCCAATTCCATCAACTCAACGCATAATGTCTACTTTACTCACATGGGAATGTTAATTGAAGGAAAAACTGATTTAAAAAAAGTAACGACATACATGGGTCAAGAAGAATTTATCCATCCCATACCCTTAATTCATTTCATTTACAATTCAATTATTAAATAAATTCACCAATTTGATTTATATAACATTTCACAAATGAAATCCCATGATATACGGGTAAAAGGAATTCCTTGTAGGCATGCACTACCAAAGGACATAATAGTTAATTTCAAGAATACTCTCCCATGGGGTGGTTCTTATTTAAGGTACACTACCTATTACAGGCATTCTTAACCTACTTTAACTGAATAAGGAATACCTGTCAATTATAGGATTTAAATTCAATTTAAGAAATGCCTAAAAATTGGGCGTGTGGAACCTTAACATATATAAAAAAAATGACTATTAATGAAAGACATGAGACCGCCAAACTTAGGTCCGTAAAGGATGGATCATCTTTTATCAGCTCTTGATGTGGCCAAGATTATGTGAAATCTGAAGAATTGATGCAGAATAAGAAATTAGGGAACATGAGACTAAAACCAAATAGCACCACCGATATCTAAAAGAACCGAGAATAACTAAAATGGAATTAAGGCCCCACCGTTATGGATCTAAGGAGATGAACCATGTTTTAATCAGATTCTGGAAGGGATAGATCCTTCAACTTGTACATTAGGCTCAAGGGAGAGATTATGAAAAGGTCTTAATGTTTTGTTTTTAAGGAAAACTGGAGTTTAGATTTTAGAAGAATATTATTTAAATTTAAAATTATAAAATTCTTCAAATTATAGGGCCACATAATTTTTCAAACCTTTCAAAAACTATGCATAGTTTCTTGTAGGACAATGGGGAATCATAGATGTTTTCACATGGTTTAAAAACTTTGGGCAAACCATGTGAAGAGAAAGTATCAAAATCTTCAAAAACAACAGGCCTAGCCACACGACCATGTGACCCTACCCACATGGTTTTAAATAACCAGGAGACCTCCACTTTTTAGGAAAAACATGGGTTTTTGGCTCTGTAACATCCATAGACACCCCCAATCCATCTATGAACTCAAATGACATTTATATTATGATATATTAAATAAATTGAACTGATAATTGAAGGAAAATAGGAATTTGTATCTCAAAGAAGAATCAAGTTCTTACAATATTCCCCCTTAATGAATTTTGTCCCCAAATTTCCTTGCCAAGGGTGGTGAAGGATGTTCAGTGAATAACTTCATCCACTTCGATCATACATTGGCCACACTCTCCCTGGGATTATCCCTTAATTGGATGAGATAACATAACACTCGTATGAATAGAGTAGACCGGCCTCATAGAACTTTCGTGCTATGATCCACAATATGTATAAGATGCTTCTTAAAGGATGCGTCTACCTATAACTCAACCTCTTCAGGATAAAAACCATGAGACGGGTATGAATCATAACATCATCGCTGAGAAACATGGGTAATTTTGTGCATAGCCTGATACCTATGAAGTAACTACAATAGATAGGATACTGGTCTGAATCTCTCTATAACCTTGAACAACATGGCATATCTCGGTAAAAGATTATCTGAAACCTTATCCTCTTGTTTTCTAGCCTTGTTGAAACACATATGATAACCTGATCCCCAACCATTAACTCTTGAGGTTTTCCATGTCAGGTGATGTATGATTTATGAGAAGGTTTTATAGTATATATCTTCTTCCAAATCAACTATAATTTCTTGGTGGTCTCCTAAACAAGAAGAGGTCCCAATATAGCTACCTCTACAGCCTTTAGAAAACACATGTGTGATCAATGTGTCCTGCCAAAAAAACCTCATATGGGACATCTGAATAGTATCCTCAAAGCTATTTTTTCAGAAATTCAACCAGAGGTACATTCCTCTCCCATGAGCCCCTGAAATCCAGGACGTATGCTCGTGGCATGTCCTCAAGCACTTGAATCATGGGATCTGACTGGCAATCTGTATGGGGCTAGTATGTCGTGCTCAAAAGTACATGAGTTCACATCACCATCTATAGATCCTTTTCATAACCATAAAATAAACTAATAATCCCTATCTAAATGATAGAATATAGGACCCATTATGTTGTACTATCTCATGGATATAAAACCTCCCAAACTCATCAATTAAAATGGTATACTTAATAGGTATGAAGTGAGGGACCTTCTCGATCCTATCAACAACCAGAAGAGAATCATTACCTTGAGGAGACCTTATTAACCCTTTCATGAAATCCATCAGGACATAATTCCATTTCCACTCAGGAATATGCAGCTGCTGTAAAATCCTAGATCGTCGCTAGTAGCCTACTACCCTACATGCATCTGAGTCCTCCAGCATAGTGCATTAGCCATTGTATTTGCTTTTATAGGCATATAGGAAATATATAAGTCCAAATATTAAGGCTATTAGACCCAAATTCTCTATCTCATATTCTTATCACATTGTCTAAATATTTACCTGAAGATATTGTGTTATGTGTACACCACCAAACTCTATTCCACTATGTAATGTCTCCAACAGTTCAATGCATGAATAACTGCTGCTAACTTGAGATCATGATTCTGGTAATTCCACTTGTGTAGCCTCAACAACTTATATCTACATGCAATGAATTAATCATCCTACATAAGAACTCCTTCCATCCTAATACTCAATGCATCATAGTACACAATGTAACTCCTACCCAGCTCCTAAGATCATCCTGACTTATCCCCTATTCATCCAGATATAAAATCATAATATGTGAAGTCATCCCACCCAGCCCATAATGATCTGGTCCAACTTTGATTTCTTGGACATCCCATTCACCCTTTTTAATGCACTATCTACCCTCTAGTGAAGTGAAACTCACCATGCAGTGATATCAATCAGTAAAAGTTAAAAATTGAACCAACCAATCCATCCCAAGAATGATATAAAATCCTTTGATATTAAAGATTAAGAGGTTGAAGGACCCCAGAACATCCATATATGGGAGGGTAAAATCAAGGTGTCAAATTATTCTACAAATTTGATGGATCTTATTTACATGTTTGTATGAACCTGTTAATCCTATCTGATGAGAATGAGCATCAGACAAACAATCATATGCACAGAGTCAACACAATAGTTTTACTTGGTTCACTAGTAAGGGCTAGTCCAAAGAGAATACACAGATAGTGTTTCAGTCATATCTAAAACCACTAAACATCAGATGTTTTGGAGTTTAAAATATTATACATAGTCACTCTGTGATAGTCACACTTCCATTACAATATTTTAGGGAAAGCTCATTGTGTCCCTCCAAACACATTCATCAACTCCCCCTAGCTCACTGCCTTTGGAGGAATCAACTAATAGTTTATGGAATCGTATGTCCCTTAATTTTCATGAATATAAACATCATAAAATGTAGATACAATACCTATAGAAATAACCTTCTAAATCATATATGTAATCCACTTTTCCAAACACTAATAGTTCTCAAACAATTTTTTCACGAACTAGCCTACTTCTTCCATGAACAATGATGCTCTGCATAGCATCTGTGCTTCACGTACCACCTCATTGAACCATGTCTACTCACTCCCTTCACGTACCATCTTACATGAAATATCTTTTGTGAACAATCTTCTGCGAAACAGATTTTGTGAACTATCTTTCATGATCCCTCCCTACCTCACAAACCGTTTTCATTTTCGGGATACACTTCCCTAAAAAAACCTTCTCTAGACTATATCCATAGACCACTTCTCCTTTTGTGTAATCCTTCTCATGAACCTCTTCTCCCTCATAGGTTAGTCTTCCCGCAAACCATTATGGACTTTACAGAATTCCCCCCATATTTATAATCGATGACCCTCTTAGTAATGAATGGATTAATTATACATATATTAGAAAATAGATCCTAAAATATTTCTATTCTATTTTACTTAAACATTCAACGCAGTACAGCCTTCACTGTGTACTTCCCCTTATGTGAATAATTTTCCCTATGTGGTCCATGTACCGCCTCTCTGCCTTTGCTGCTTCACAAATCACCACCTCTTTTTTGAAAATGATGAGTCATGCCATGAACTATTTTCCTTCTGTGTGCTTCAAACCTTCCTATGAACCATATATACCCCACAAACTATTTTTCATTCATGGTCCACATATAATGCTTTGCGGTTCGTGTATCACTGCTATGTAAAATCATACTTTTTTCATTTTTCCTCACAGTTCTACATTCCTCATATTCAGTTTGTTAACTATGCTTCATGATCCAAGTAATGTTCAGTCCTTTATAGAAATCATTCTTTTTCCAAATACATATTCATGATTTTGTGGCACAAAGATTTGTAAAACACTGGGAAACTATACCACCTTAAATATCTTCTTCGGCCTATTCTGTTATATCACTTGTCTTGAAAAATCCTTGATCAACCCAATGTGGATTGACAATAAACACAAAACATACTCCAGTTCCAACAAAGAACACCCTTGGGTCAAACAATTCACACCCCCCCCCCCTTTTATTTTTTTTTGAAATTTGAAAATAAATTCAATGAAGCACTAGACACAATCAAAAAATGATACACAAGAATCAACTAATCTATAAATCTCAGTCTATATGAGCATAAATCGGTGTAGTAAAACAGCAGTATCATGAATTGGATTCTCTTGTCTTGGAATTCTTATATACGTATATGTTAATCATTATACCCCTTTGTAACACATAGATTTTCTTCATTAGAAATTCTCCTACAACCACAAAACTATAAATTTTTCTTCACCTTTCCTCCATTGAACCATTGAATTTATGCATTCTCCCCCATTGGAAACAAACCCAAATATCTTAATTTTGACATGTACATCCCAAACCATACTCACCCCGAATTGTGTCTCCCCTATGAACCTACATCACTTTTACAAACAAATTAATATAGTTAATTAAAATGGGGAGAGGGGAACACTCAATACCTCATAAGGTATTGGGAGGTGGTTTAACACTAATGTTTAACTGATGTTTTTAAATCACATGTGCTGGAAATGGATTTGTCAGTATATCAGCCACTTGATCATTAGTTCAAACCTAATCCATTTTAATCAATCCTTGTTCATCCTTTTCCATGATAAAGTGATATCTGATGTCAATTTTTTTCATACGAGAATTATAAACAAGATTCTTAGTAAGATCAATTGCGCTCTTGTTATCACAGTGAATCACTATGGGTTGTTTCAACTCATCACTAATATCAGTAAGTTGTTTCTTTATCCATGTTAGTTGATTGAAAGCCTTTTTTTAGAGATACACTCAACTTTAGAGGTACTGAGAGGTTTTATTTCATGTTTCTTACTCAACCACCCCACACATTTTCATCCTATAAAAAAATGGTCCACCACTTGTGGAATTTCTATCCACCACATCTCTAACCCAGTCAGTATCATAAAATGATAATATATCATTATACTTTCCTACAAAAGAAGTATAATCCATACTTGTGAGTACCTTGAATGCACCTCATTATTTGTTTAACTATTTCGATATGTTCTTCTATTGGATTACATTGAAAGTGGGCTACTAAGCATGTTGGAAATACAATACCTTAATGTGTTATAGGTATGTATAGTAGGATTCTTATTATTCTCATGTACATTGTGGGATCCAAGAAAGTACCATCCTTGTGATTTACAAGTTTATTTCCAACCACAATCATAGTTAACACTAGTTTAGATTCATGCATATTGAATTTCTTAAGCAACTCTCTTTCATTCTTTTCTGATTAAATGTAAATGTAGCCTTTATTCAGAATCCCTTGCATCCCAAATATGTAGGTGCATTCACCAATCATAGACATTTAAAATTCAGATTTCATGTGATTGGAAAATTAATACATTTATCCATGCCTTCTTCCACCAAATATAATATCCCCTAAGTATAATAATATAATTAACTGATCTTTCTTAGAATTATTCATTTAAAGATTAGGATCAACTCATCCTAATTTAAATTCTAGATTCTTTAGATAAGAATCTTGCTGAGAGTACCACACCCATGGTACTTATTTTAAACAATATTATAACACCCTAAGGTTTTATGATATAAATTCTTTTTAATTTCTTTCATGTCTTGTGTTGTATGCTACACCATGATTAGCTAGCGCTATACACAACACTGTATTAGCTTGTAGTATACGCAACACTATTCATGTCTTGTGTTACATAAAATTTCATGTTTTTCTAATAAATTTAATTTCAAGCAATACTGATTATAATTTGTAACTAAATATTATAACCTAGTCATTATAATGGCGGGTATGAATGGTATTACCTTCTTTCTAAAAAAAACTATTTAAACGAAAATAAGTTAGTCTATAAAACAACAAAATCACTATTTATGTATTTAATTAGTGAAATATATATGTAATATATTCAGTTTAATGTTTAAAATTCATCTTATATGTTTTATAGACATGATATAAGAACAAATACAATTGTACAGATAAAATGAACATTTTTCTAAAAAATGCAGTTTTATCACCTTTTGATGGAGAACCCATTTTAAATCTACTTTTTTACACTTTTATATGTTCTATTTTTTTTAATAAACTTATTATTTGGATGTGGGATAAAAAAATTACCTTGGTTGAAATTTTGGTATTTTTATGATGAAACTCATATTTTAATGAATAGTGAAAATACTGCATTTTAATTCAAAAATACATTTTCTTGTAAATTATTTAAATAGATGGATTATATTTTTAATATTTTTTAAGTTTAATAGGATTATTTTTTTATCATTTTATCCAATTTTTGTCATTGTAAGTAATTTCACATTTAAATTGGACATAAACATATGTCAATCTTTTGATAGTTTTTACTTCTCAAAAACCCACTTTCTGGTTCTGAAAACAAAAATTAATTTTAAATGAACTAATGAAACTTTTTTATTTTGAATTTAGAAAAATGGATTCCATATTTTGAATTGGAATTTCCAAATTAGGTAAATTGGTAACTTTTAATTTTAGACATTATGAATTGTAACTTCAATAATTATTTTTATTTACCACGGTTAAAGGTAAATCGAGTAAATTAAGGTAATAAACAATATGATAATGATACTAAAATTACCCTAACACCTATATAATATTATTGTATGAATACATGTATATCCATATCACTAAGGGTTGGAATGGATTTATTTAATGATCTTTTTTTCATGAAGGTGATGTAATTATTAAAAAAATAAAAGAAACTATCAACATGTCACTCTCTTATATCTTATAAGTATACTAATTTTAATGTGGTGACAAACTTTATGAGACATAAAAAAATAGTCTAGAGAAAGATAATGAAATTATCTACATAATGGGAATTTATTTTGAATTTTTAGATACTAAATAATTACTGTAAATATTGACACCGCAATGATATAGTAATTATTTTATTAAGAGAATTATCAAATAATAAATATTATAAATATTAAAATAAATATTATATGATATAATTTATTTCATCAAAGAATTTTTTTGGATTACTATGACATGTTCATACTTCTTTCATATTTCTTTTCATGGTAATAAAGTTTTTATGACTTTTTGAAAAAATCAAGTATTAATAGTGTTAAAATTGACATAATTTATAACTTAAAATATAAAATTGTTTATTAAATGTTATAAAATTCCAAAAAAATACATGATTAAACCAAATGGTTAAGATAAGTCATAATATATCATAAATTAAACTTTTTTGGTTGTTTTACAGGTTATGATTATTACATTATCAAACAAAGTGTAAATAATATGATATCATGGTAAGATTAAAAAGGGTAAAATAATGTTTAAAACAAAAAGATAAGGATTAAAAAATATTAAGCACTTATCCCAAAATTATCGGATGATTTTATTTGAACCAAAAATGATCATATTGTGAAAATAAAAGAGTTTGGGACCATTAAAAAATGAAAATAAATGTATAATAAATAAATATTTCAAAACATTCCTAAAGTGTCCCTCAACTCTCCTATAAAAGGGAAATTCTTCCCATTTATTCTCCCAAAATCCCTCAATTCATCTTATAGGCCACACATTGGGTATAAATTCGTCATAGAAAGACCTTTTGTGAAAATCAAATGGAAATACTCGAAAAAGAGGCAATTGTTTTATCATCTCTTTCAAAAAAAATCTTATTCTACTTCCTTTTCTTATGTTATATCCAAAATAAAGTAATAAATACAACATATTATACTTTATTCTATGTTATTATAATTATGGGACATCCTTATAACTCATTTTATCAATCCTAAGAATGATAATATCACTATATATGCGTACATACGACTTACCGTCTCCACATCATGGTGTAAGTTTTTATTCAACAATAATTTATTTGGATGTGTATAATGATGATTATAATAGATTTAAATAATTAATATAGCATAATAAATATTATATATAATTAATATACCATCTAATTCTCCACCATTTAACCATTAAGTGAATGACATCATCGCTTGTACGTACGTACGGCCTACTGTCTCCACGATGTGATGTGATTCATTCTACATGATCTTCATTAAACTATGATAATATACATGAATGGAATAAATAAATATGATACATATTATACTGATATAATTATTTAAATGATATAACCATAACCTAAGAAGTGGAAAATGAACTTATCCGACAAAACATGCATAAGAACATAAAGCAGGTAAAATCCAAATAACAAGTGACAATGAAATGTTACAAACAAAATGATGATCATATAATCATATATGATAACAAAAAAATTACTATGATTCTATAATAAGTCAATATCATTATTTAATTCATTATATAGGAGGTTCTAACACATACAAACGATATCAGACCTAAGTTAAGGGATAATTTTTTAATCTAGTTTTTATCTGAGATTTTTTATACGTAAGTATTTACAAGGCGTATATTTATCATCCATGTCCTTATTTTATAAAAATGTTTTGAAAAAATGTTAACTAATATTCTTGGTATGTTTAATGACCTTTTTACCCATTTTTTACTTTTACTACAAATCATGGAAGGAATATTTATTTCGTTTTCCTTTCGTGGTAATTTTTGACTTCTCGAGCAAAAGTATAAGGAGAATGTTTTTTAACTCATGCGGCATGAATAGATTCTTAAAAATTCATAACTCCTTAATTACATGAATCTTCCTTCACAATATTTCATGTTAATTTTCTAAATAAATTTTTATCTTTTAAAAATTTCATCACAATTTGAGAAAATAAAATGTTTTTGTAGAAGAAAGGATATTTTCCTCAAGAATCAATTTCTAGAGTTTGGTAAAAATTATTTTTTTTATAAGGAGAAATTATATAATAAGGTTTTGTTTTAATTATAATATCCCAAATATTTCTATGGTTTGATTATTTTTATGCTACTCATGATATCCATTTTTCGTTCTTGGACTATGTTTTGATGGAATGATGTTTAATAAACCCATTTTATCCCTTGGGTTATACTATGATGACCGATTTATGTTTTTGTGGAACACATATATATTATTTTAGTATGAGAGTGTGGGACCTATATCTCTCTTCAATTCATTGGGTAAAGATTTATATTTCATGAGGTAGATGGTATTGAAATGGTAGGTAAATCTAGTTTAGTAATACAGGGCTGAAACAGAAAGTATATCTAGTTTAGTAACGTAGGGTCGGAACGGGGAGTGAACTTTGTTTAGTTATGGACATTGTTTGCTATTATGGAATTAGAAATAAGCCTTGTCTAATATAGAAATCATTTTTTATTCTTATTTTTTCCATAATTCCATTTTTTTGGTCAATTTTTTTTATCATAGTTCTTGTTCATTTATGATTTATGCCTTATGAATTGGGGAGATTTATTACATAACTCAAAATTTTGATATTCAAAATTCATGTTCAAGCTTTTACATTATTATGATTACGTTGTGTATGATGTTTTTCATGCTTAAAATTATTGATCATTTTATCTCACCATTTTTTATGTTCCCCTATGATATAAAGAAAAGTAATAGGTTGGAAACATAAAGGGGAAGATATTTATGAGATATGTTGAAGATCATTCATCAAACTATAAGAATGTGTTCCGAGTTTCCATAGACACTAAAATTATATGGACTTTGGGAATCTATTTGTGAGATATATTAAGTATTCTGAAAAATAAATCTAATGTCCATGTACATCAACATTGGGTTGTTAGATTGCGTATTAGAGTGAAGGTTTAGACAACCTTTGGAAACTAAGATGAAAATTCTTTAGTGAGACCCCTAGAGATATTTCAAAAAGTATTCCTAGGGATATCCTAAGGATAAGTGAAGTATAGGGCACAATCAT
Source organism: Viscum album (assembly GCA_963277665.1). Lineage (NCBI taxonomy): Eukaryota > Viridiplantae > Streptophyta > Magnoliopsida > Santalales > Viscaceae > Viscum > Viscum album. Next base: position 1,715,899,382 of record OY728125.1, read on the forward strand.
AGGGTTTTTTTATAATCATGACTAACCTAGGGTTAAACAAAAGATATCATTGATTCAAATATTATGTATAATTTACCTTAATTATGTGGTTCTAATCTCTGATATGTATTTCTCATACTTTTATTTATAGTTTTAGTCAAGAGCCAAAACAACATATAACATAGTAAAACATTGAATGTTTCATATGTGAAAATTATAGGAATTGTGATGATCGATTTCATTTGTATAAACATAATGAAGAAAATAATGATGATGTTATGAGTATTGGTCATTCTGTTGAGGATAAAGAGATGGTAAACGACATGTGAAAGGTATGTGATTTTCTTCTAGTATTGTTTACATTAAACATAAGAAGATTTGGGTAGAGAAATCTTAATACATGATTCATATATTAGGAAAGATGAATGTGGTGGATCCTAAGTAATTGATTAATAATAAATTTGGATGATTGAGGTGTATATGTTTTAGAATTCAAAGATTATGTTTTATGAATCATGAAATATATAATTTTTTCAGTTTATGTCTTTCATTTAGGTTTTTAATGGATATGTTTAATAGTTCTAAGGATCCAAGAAGTGATTTAAGGGTAAGGTGATATACTTGTATAACGCATGATTAAGGGAAATATAACCATTAATATAACCTTTATGTTATGATAATGATGGTTTTATAAAGATATGTTAGATTTGAATAAGTAAATTGGATGATGCTTGTTTCTTAGGAACTAATTATGGAGTTGTTGAAAAGAGGGTTATGCTCTCATGGATGAATTATATAACTTTTTGGACCTATGGAATAATCCACTATGTTTTGTAACAAATAAACATGCATGTTTTAAACAAGGATATCTAATAATTCTGGTTATTACCATGATACAAGAGAATACAAGATGAAGGTGTTCAAATTTTTGCAATGTGACCTACTAAATATATCGTATGATATACGGGGGATAAATGTTATTCCAATTTAGTATACCTTTTTCTATACTTTTGGATTTTCATGTTTAAGAAGGATTGTAATGTTATCATTTTTTTGAAATTTTTATGTTAATAATCTAATGAAGTTTGTTAGAATAAAGTATTATCTCACCATATATGGATTTATCCATTTTTGATAACATGTGCTAAAAAATTTATGAGATATATGGAATGACCTATCATTATATTTATGGATCACATGATATTCTAACACTTTAATAATGATAAATTAAACATTATTTCATTGAATTAGAGATGAAGTTGAAATTGTTCGAGGAACAACTGATAAAAAGATTATAGTGAAATAAAGTAAGTATTTCTTATCATGTTATTCAAATATAATGAAAGGATATTGATAACCAAAAATGTTATCTTAGAACCTTCTTATTTGATAAATAAGATGGTCCCTAAAATCATCATATATTTTTGGGTTTTTTATTGTTATCTTTTTCAAAACCTTATTCTCTATAAATATAAATTAGTACATTATGTTTATATTTTTCTTCCATATCTATGTTTTCACTTCCCATCTATGATCCCATATGTGGAAACCCAGTGATGAGTTACTCTAGGTAACTATTATGTTTCTAGATTTCCTTTTTAAAATAAAGTTTTAGTGATCCTTTTTATGATGTGGGAAACAATGAAAGAAAGTTTCAAGTAGTAAACCTTTTATTAAACTAAATAATTTCAAGGGAGAAATTAATTTTAATATGGTAGAATGTAATAACCCTATTTTTATGAGATAGATTCTTTTCAATTTATTTGATGTCTTGTGTTCTACGCTACACCAAGATTAGTTTTTGCTATATGAAACATCGTATTAGCTTTAAGTATATGTAACACTATTCTTGAATTATGTTACAAAAAATTTCATGTTATTTTGATAGAATTCATTTCAATCAATTCCGAGTATAAGTGAAAACTAAATATTATGACTTAGTCTTTATAATGGTAGGTCTGAGTGGTAATAACTTCATTTTAAAAAAATATTTGAAAGAAAATAAGTGAGTCTATAAAATAATAAAATCACTATTTATGAATTTAATTTCTGAAATATATTTTTAATATATTCAATGTAATTTTTAAATTTTATCTTATATGTTTTCTAGAAATGATATAAGAACAAATTCAATTTTACAAATAAAATGAGAGTTTTTTTTTAAATGTAGTTTTACCTCCTTTTGATGGTGAACCCATTATAAATCTAGTTTTTTAAACTTTTATAAGTTATATTTAACATAATAAACTTCTAATTTGGAATAGTGACATCAAGATTTACCTTGGTTGAATTTTTTTGTTTTTTTATGATGAAATTCATATTTTAATAAATAGTAAAAAATACTGCATTTTATTTCTAAAACTGCCTTTTCATCTAATTTTTTATATAGTTAGATTATATTTTTAATTAGTTTTAATGTGTAATTTGATTATGTTATTATCATTTATTCCAATTTTATTCATTTGATTTAATTTCACATTTAAATTGGTTCTAAACACATTTCAATCTTTTGATAGTTTTTACTTCTTAAAAACACATTTTTTAGTTTTAACAATGGGAATTAAAATTAATTAATGGAACATATTTGTTTGGAATTTAGAAAAATGGATTCCATATTTTGAATCATATGTTTCAAATTATGTAAATATGTACATTTTATTTTTGTACAAAATGAATAGTAAATTTGGTAATTATTTTTATTTACCATAGTTGAAGGTAAATTGGGTAGATTAGGGTAACACACAATATAATAAGGATAATAGAATTACACTAACACCTGAAAAAATCCTATAGGATGAATATAAGTAAACCTATATCACCTAAATGTCTAAATTTATTATTTTAATAGACTCCTGTCCATGAAAGTGATGTAATCATTATTAAAACAAAAGAAAATGACAATATGTAACTCTCTTATCTCTTATAAGTATAATAGTTTTAATATAGTGATAAACAAGATGAAACATCGAACATAAACAGTCTCCAAAATTATAATGAAATTATCTAAATAATGGTAATTTAGTTTTAATTTTTAGAGATTAACCAATTACAATACATATTGACACAACGGTGATATAGTAATTATTTTATTAAGAGGAATATCAAATAAATGATATTTGAAATATTAAAATAAATATTATATGAAATAATTTATATCATAAACAAATATTATGCATTACTATGACATTTTATTATTTCATTAATGTATTTTATTATAATTAATCATATTTTTATGTATTTTTTAAACAATCAAGTATGAATACTATCAAAATTGATATAATTCAAAACTTCAAATATAAAATACTTTATTAGATGTTTTAAAATTACTAAAAATATAAGATTAGACCAAATGGTTAATATAAGTCATAATATGTCTTAAATTCCAATTTTTTTTTCATTTTTCATGTTATTATTATTACATTAACATAAAAAGTGTAAATTAAATGATATCATGGTAAGATTAAAAGGGGTAAAATTAGGGTTAAATAAAAAAGATAATGATTAAAAATATTCCAAACTTGTAAAAAAATTATTGTATGATTTTATTTCACCCCAAAAGCATCTTCTCATCGTTATAAATGAGTTTGGGACCATTAGAAACCGAAATGAATTTTTTTACAAATTAATATTTCAAGACAATCCAAAAGTTCCCCTCACCTCTCCTATAAAAGGGAACTTATCCTTCTCTTTTAATCACACTACTAAAGCCATTTTTCTTGGAAAAACTCATACCATTTCCTCAAAAACATTCCCAAAATTCATCTTATAGGCCACACTTTTGGAATAAATCCATCATAGGGAGTCCTTTTGTGAAAATCAAATAGAGATCCTTGAAAAAGGGGTAATTATGTTAACACCTCCTTCAAGATTATTTTCTTCTTCTACTTCCTCTTATTATGTTGTTTCTATAATGAAGTAATAAATACAGAATCTAATATATTCTGATATTTTATTATAATTATGGTACAACCTTATATATCATTTTATCAGTCCTACGAATAACAATATCATCGTGCGTGTGTACGTACAACTTTCTATATCCACATCGTGGTGTAATTTGTTATTCAACAATAAATTATTTTTATTTGTATAATTATGAGTATAATGGATCTCAATAATGAATATAACATGATAAGTTTTCTATATAATTAATATACCATCCAATTCCATTCATTTTTACCATTAATTTAATGATATCATTGCTTGTGTGTACGTACGGCCTACCATCTCCACGATGCAATATGATTCATTGTACAGAGTCTTCATTAAACCACAATTATATACATGAATGGAATAAATAAATATGATATATATTAATGTAATATCATTCTGTAAATCATATAACTATAACATAATTAGTGGAACATGAACTTATCTGACAAAACATGCATAAGAACATAAAGTTGTTGACATCCAAATAACGAGTGGCAATGAAATGTTACTAACAAATGAATGATAATATAATCATATATGATATCATAAAAATTATTATGATTCTGGATTAAGTCAATAACATTATTTAAATTATTATACTAAAGGTTCATATACATATGAAGGATATCAAACCTATGTTAAGGGATAATTTTGAAATCTCATTTTTATCTGACATTGTTTATACACTAGTATTTACTAGGGGTATATTTATAATCTGTGTCCATGTGTTCTAAAAATGTTTTCATAAAATTTTTAGCATTATTCTATGTATATTTAAAGTAATTTTTACGCATTTTTGACTTTTAATACATGGTTGGGAAGGAATGTTTCCTTCATTTACCATAGGAGGTACTTTTTTACTTCTTCGGTAATAGTATGAGGATGATGTTTTTTGACTTATACGGTAAGAATGGATTCTTACACTTTTATAATTCCTTACATCCATAAAGATTCTTTTACAATATTTAATTATTATTTTAAATTAAATTACTTTCTTTTAAAAATTTCACAACACTTTGAGAAAAGAAATTATTTTTGGTGAAGAAAAGATATTTTCATCAAGAATCAATTTCAACTATTTTCTAAAAATTATTTTCTATATAATATGATATTATTTAATAAGGTTATGTTTCAATTATATTACCCCTAATATTTCTATGGTTTGATTATGTTTATGTTATTTATGACATCTATTTGTTTCTCCTAGATTATGTTTTGTTGGAATGATGTTTAAGAAACCCATTTTATCCATTGGGTTATACTATAATGAGTGATTTATGTTTTTTTAGCACAGATATAAATTATTTAACTATGAGATGGGTGGGACCTATATCTCCATCCAATGCATTGTGTAAAAATTCATACCTCATGATATAGACAGTACTAAAATGTCTTGTATATCTGATTTAGTAATACAGGGCTGAAATGACATGTTTATCTGGTTCGGTAATACAAGGATGGAACAAGGAGTGAACTCGGTTCAGTAATAGAAAGTATATGCTATGATGGTCTTGGAAATGAGCCTTGGATAATATGGAAATGGTTTTCTATGCTTATGTTTCTTACACAATTCCATGTTTTATGTCAATGATATTTTAACACAGTTCTTGTTCATTAATCATTTAAACCTTCTGAACTGCCAATATTTATTTCATAACTGATGATTTGACATTCAAAGGTTATGTTCATGCTTTTACAATATAAAGTTTAAGTTTTGTATATTTTTTTCCAGGCTTACACTTACTGAGAATTTCACATCACCCTTTTCTATTTTTCTTTCCCCCAGGATATAAAGAAAGGTTATAGGTAGGAAAAATAAAGGGAAAGATATTCGTGGTAGATGTTTAATATATTTCACCAAGCTAAAAGAATGTGTTTTTAGTTTCCAAAGATACTAAACTAATATGGTCTTTGGGATTCAATTTTTGAAATGTTTTAAGTATTATATAAAAGAAATGTAATGTACAAGTACGTCAAGATTGGTTCGGTAGACATATAGTACCTTATTTAATCTGAAAACCTTCATTTAATCATTACCTAGTAAAAAACCCATTGGTTGTTAAGTGTAATATTCTTCTTCTTCAAGAACACCATTTAGGAATTTTTTTTAATATCCATTTGATACAATTTGTATCCCCATTGAATTTAAATGGTATTTAAAAGTCATATTGACTCCAGTCTAGTCATTGGAGAAAATATATCTACAATATAAACACCTTAAATATATGATTTTCCTTTATACTCTAATTGATCCAAATTTATGATAACATTTCTATGCTCATAAAATTTATTTTTCAAAATATACTTCATACCAATCACATTTTTATTTTTGGGTCCCTTCACTATAACCCATGTTTAGCTCTTTCCGATCTAATCAGACTCTTGATTAATGATTTTAACTTACGATTCACCCTTTGTAGCTTCTTCAAATGAGGTTAGTTCTATAACATATAGGAAGGAATATTGTGAATTTTTCCTCAGTCTCATTGTCTGTATGGGTGAATTCCTATCCCCAATGATGTTGTATCGATCAATTTATTATCTTATATTTTTCCTCTATGGTTAAGAAAATTTCCCATCGACTGTGGTTTTCTCTTTTTATTATTCTTCCAAATCAACATAAATTTGTGTCCTCTGATTTTTTTTCACTTCTTTCTCTAATTGTTTTTATATCTATTCTATTTTTATTGTCTACTACATCTTCAATCATATCAATATAAGATCACCTCATAGTATTTTTAGTTGTATCTTCAACGATGTTTACATCACTGCTTTCCTAAATTCTTCCAATATGATTATTGAATCATTTTTAGGCTTTTCAATTCATTGAATATCCAAGGAATACTCCTTCATCTACATCATCACCATACTTCCCTTGATTTGTTTTTTTGTTACAAATGAATAATCTACTTCCGAAAACATGAAAATAATTCAAAGAGGGATTCTATCCATGAAAAAACACATATGGTGTCTTGGTTTCTCCCATATAATGTCCTGTTCAATTTTGATTATACACTATAACTTGAAAACCCTATTTCCAATAATGACAAGGGATACGACTCTCAATTATCATTTTTTTGTCCATATTGTTATCCTATCAATTCATATGCTCAAAAAATCCATTTTTCTTTAGGGTTATAACAATAGACAACTCATGTTATATTCCATGCTTCTCTAATAATTTTCAAACTCAATGGTTGTGTATTCCCCTCTATTATCAAACCACATTACATTAATTGTCAGTCCAGTATCATTATCGGCTATTCAGTGATACATTTTCATGTAATCAAATACTTGTCATTTCCTATTTAGAACAATCAGACATGCCATTCTACTATAATAATCAATGAAAAGAACAATGTACCTTTCTATATATGTTCTAGCAATATCTATCAGACCACATATATCTATATGAATGAAATCAAGAATATTTTCTTCCCTTTTCTTTTTTGTATGATAATAACTACAGAAAAACTTCTCTCCAATGCAAAGATCACATGTATTTTCTAATCAATGATTCATAATGGTTATATCCTTGAATATCTTTAACTTAGATATCTTTTCAATGTCTTATTTATTAATGTGAACCAATATTTGATGCCACAAGTTATTTTCTTATTCAACTTTCAAGTAAAAAATGTTCTCTTTCTATAAACCTGATATAAGTTTCCATATGTTTTGTTTTCTTTCCTAAGTGAAATCCCAATGATTCCTCTGATAGTGTACCCATTTTTATTAAACATCACCATTATTCTCGAGTCACATAGTTTACTCACAATAAAGAGATTGTTACATAGAACATCAACTTAGAGAACTTCATTTTTCATCAACTCGCCATCTACAAGGTATGTACCTCCAATGTATTTGATCTTAAAATATCCATCATTATTAAAACTTACTATTATATCAACCATTTTCTTAACATTATTTAATTTTTCTTTATTTCTCATCATATAGGATGATCATTCACTGTTATTATTCAAGGTTCTTCTTATCTTTGTATCCTGGAGGGAAACTTCTAAAAGGTTGGATTTTCCAATTTTCTTCTTTTCGATCCATGAAATACTAGATTGATTGGAGGATAAAGATGGAATTTCAAAAATATTTTCCATGTTAATAGGTTCATAATAATAAAACTCTTCTTTCAAATGAGAAACCATATTTTAATAAAAAAAACACTACCTGTTGATGAGTATTGGATTGTCTGAGAGTTCTATATGCATTGTTCATGCATTTACTCTACCAGCATTAAAAATCTTTATGTCTATAGTTAGAATAATGAAATATATATCCATATAAATTATTTATTCTATATGATTTTGGATATGAATTTGTTATCATTTGCATACTTATTATCTCTTCCCCATTCAAATAGATCCTTTACTCTTCATAATATGACATGGTATGGCCCAGATAGCCTCAAAATTGACATTTCATAAGAGGAAATGTTTTCTCACTTTTGTTCCTCCCCATGTCTCCTCCCATAATAAAATAGTTCAACTCATTTTAATTTCAGGAAATATGTGGATAAGATTCTGTTCTCCTTAAAATTTGTTTTAAGGCTTTCTTTGTTAGGAATTTAGTTGACTTTGTGAAATGTTCATCTTTTGATTTCCCATTTCTTGGGTTAATCTTATTTATAGATTTTGATGATTTAGGATCATAACTGATTCCACTATTTCCTATTCATGTGGATCTCTGATCATTCAAAACATTTTCTACTCCATAAAAATTTCATTTAACTCTCTCCAACTTCTTAGCATCTTAGAATATTCAAAACTATATTTTCTTCTTTGTTTCTTTTGAAATTAATTCACTTTCAATTTTACTCCTAAGAGTAAAAAAATCTTCCTCAAGACCCTCAATATCCTTGGAATTATCCTCCAGTCTGGATGTAAGGTCATTGATGACATTTTACTATTTTTATATTCTAAACTTTAGTTCCACTACATATTCTGTTCTTTCAAGGGTCATTGTCTATTCTTTCACTACTTATTCCATTCATTCAATTTCATCTTCAGGCCGATCATCATATTCTGATTATTCATCCACAACTACTCTTCACTTTTTTCTTGTGTTATTTTTATTCTCAAGTATACCAAGAGAATACTTAATTTGAAACTTGAGATCAATACTACAAATCAACTGATCATCACTAACACTATCTTTTGATGGTTGTGACTTTTTGATTATAACCATCATAGAAGCTTGGGTTCTAGATTAAGTCTTTGGTTCTTATTCCTCAATGAAATCATTATCATCAACATATTCTGCATATAAAAATCTATTTCTTTGTATTTTCTTTCCTTATTTGAAGTCTCTCTTTTGAGAAAACCTTCTTTGGGTCTTATGTGAGTTTCTAGACTCACTTTCTTCAACATCGAATTTCCTTGAGCACCGAGAGGCAATGTGCCCAACTATACCACAATGAAAGCATGCCAATTGTGTCTTTCCTTGAAATCTCTATTTTCCTATCTTTAATTTCATGGAAAAAGAGTATGAAGTTTTTATTCCTCATTAACTTCATTGAAAAAACCTCTTTTATATCTTGTTCACCCATGGATTATAATTCCATCTACTTGCAAACATGACTTGTTGCATCATCTCATTTAACACAAATTTGATATGATACAAAACTACTTAGTAGATCATCTGAAGAAATTTTCAGTAGATATCTTTCCTCAAGAGATGAAACTTTTGGATTGTAATGAGATGGAATTATACTCAAGATTTTCATTACAATGTCAATGTATTTTATCTCATCCACAAGACATCAAATTTATCTTATAACTTTAGTAATTCTACTGAAAAAGGTATCATCATTTTAATCAGGGTGCATCTTCATATCATCGTACCTGTTGTGAAAACATGATTTTTTTCCTCCTTTACTTTGTTATCTCCTTCATATATAATTTCTAGATTCTCCTGTATAGAGTTATATAAAGTGAAGATCATGAACATTAGATATATTTTTTCATACATAGATGTAGTGAGGTCATTTTGTGATTTAGCATATGCGTCAAACATTTTATTATCTATATCAATAACAGACAACCATATTGGATTAGTGACCTCTATTCCTTTTTTAGAAGAAAAATAGACTTCCCTTCCAAGAGATATTATATGAGATCTCATAATGTTCTTCCAAATCTGAAATTAATTTCCAGAAAATGAGGAACTCCCCTAATAGTAACTATATTCTTCATGATATCAAAGAAGGAAAAATTTAACACTAGTAACCTATAAGCCTTGATACAACTTGAAGGACCCCATAACACCCCTAGAGGATAAGGGTGAATTTGGGTGTCAATTTTTTTACTAAAATTGATGGATATTATTCCCAATTTGGTAAGAAACTTTTAAAAGTATTTGATGAGAATGATGCATAAAAAAATAATCACTTACATAGAGTCAACACAATAATTTTACATTGTTCACCACTAAGGGATAGTACAAGAACCGTAATCCAAAAGTATTTCATTCGTACCTAAATCCATTAAACATTAGTATTTGTGGAGTGAAAAATCAAGAAATAATCACACTACACTATGAACACTACCTTTACAATATATTACGGAAATCTCACTACGTTCCTCAGAACTCTTCCGTAGACTCCCCTAGCTCACTTCCTTTGGAGTAATACACTCATAGTATATGGACTTATAGGTCCATAATTTTCATGAATTTATGCATCCTCAACTATAGATATATTTTATTTTAAAATCCCATTTTCACTTGTATATGTAATCCACTATTCTAATCCCTAATTTCCCATAAACAGTTTCTCCGTGAACTGGGATTCTTTCTTCGTAAACTATGCTACCCCACATAGCATGTGTGTTTCACATACCACCTTTGTGTACCTCCTCCGCGAACCATGTCTTCCCACCACCTCTACGTACCCTCTTTCATTAACCATCTTCTATGAACCATCTTAAGAAAAATGTATTACGTGAACAGTCTTCAATGAACTGTCCATGCCTCATGAACCATTCTCCTTTCCATGATAAAGTTCCCCACAAAATCCCTCAAGAGACTATATTTGTGGACCACTTATCCTTTGGTAGAATCCACCTTCTGAACCGCTTCTCACTCAGGTGGTTGTCTTCCAACAAACCACTCTAGACTTCACCACATTCCTCCCATATTTAAAATAAAAGTCCCTCTTAGTAATGAAGTTATTAGTGATCCGTATATAAGCAAATAGATCCCAAAATATTGCTAATAGATATTACATAAACATTTGATGGGGTACAATCTTCACCGCATATATCTCCATCAATGAACTATTTTTCCTAGGTTTTCTGCATACCACCTATCTCCCTTCGTGGCTTCACAAATCACCTACCCATTTTGGAAAACAAAGATCCATCCTGCAAACTGTTTGCATTCTGCATACTATGAACCTTCTCATGAACCATATCCATTATGTAGATCGTTTTTCATTTGTGGTCCATGTTACACTCTTCATAGTCCATAGAGTTCCACTACGTGGAAATCCTACATTTTACATCTTTCCTTATAGTTTTTCATACATCTTATGTTTTCCATGAATTGTGCTTTGCAATCCACATACTATTCACTCCTTTTCATAATAACCTCTCTTTTCCAAAAATAAACTCCCTTTTTAAGGCCTAAAAATATGGATAACATTGGAAACTATGCCACCTTAAACACCTGCTTTAGCCTATATTTTAAGATCACTTTTCAAGAAAACTCCTTGATAAACCAAATGTGGATTGAAAACACACCCAAACCATACTCTTGTTCTAGAAAAGAACACCCTTGGGTCCAATAGAAGTATCACACGAAGCGACACCCACCAACCTCAAGGGGGTACTCCCTTCACTAACACACAACTTCATTTATAATCTCTAATAGAGTGTCTATCATCATAACACCATCATAAGTATAAACACAAATACCAAGGATCTCCAAAATAGGAAATGATATAATTCTATGTGAATATACTATACAAAAAGTATAGAAGATAAAATAGAGGATACTAGAATAGTACCTCTAATAGTAGAAGGTCAAGGATCCTGCTCTTGGTGGGTATGTTGCATTTTTTATTCTTGGCCTATACCATAACCCTATGACACTACCTAGCTACTATGTGCTAATCCATCCTATTTTCTGTGTAAAACTGGGGTTGGACTACCATGACCATGACCACCGCATCGACCTGAATGGCATATTGTATGCTAGCCCCATACATGGTGAGAGGCTACAGACCATCCTCCTGAACATGGATTTGGTGGAGACCCTCTGTCATGGGATGCTAGAGGAAACTTTCCATAGAAGCACTACATATGGACTATATTTTTGGAAGATCAGCACTTGACTAGGTCCCTTGTACATTGTGACCTCATATGTCCCAGCCTACCACACTGGTAGGACCTCACCTCAAGACATGAAGTGTTGTTCTAATGGTTAAAATCACCATGTGGAAGGTATAGATGATTTTTTTTACTACCATTTGATGTAGAACCAGACTTAGGTATAGAAAATCCATGGATCTCACCTCTCGATTCCTGTAGGTTATACAATGTGATGAACTCCTGATTCACTATCCTAAAAACACTAGTCAGCACGAAAAACTTTACATGAGATCAAATGTTGTACATGATAACATCCTTTAATATCCTAGATTTTTATATCTATTCACCCATAATTATAGGTGAAAAGAACTACAGCTTAGAGAAATGGTCTTAATAATCCATCACTAACGATGCACCCTATTGCATGTGTAATAACTTCTAGTCCTTATCCACCCTCAACGTCTCAAGATATAAATAATCATAGAAGGCCGTATTAAAATCCATCTAGGATGTCTCCCAATGATCATCAGTCTGAGTGATAAAAATACACCACCTATTGGTGGAATCACATAGTATGTACATAGAAATATTTAACCTGTGCTCATAAGGTATATCTAATTTCTCAAATATAGATTGCAAAACCTCTGTCCATGACTCTACGACCTTTGATCCTCCATACCCTGAAAATTTGGGCATATGCTACTGTATAAACTCATGTTTCAACTTTGACATTGTCGAGCCAGGTCATAGGATATCATAAATAGTCTGCATGAGTCATAAGAACCCATCGTAGAAGAATGCCTCAGCACCAATGTCTGGTACTAATCCTGGTTCCATAGCTGGCATGACAAGAGGATCTTCTGGTAGCCCATGTCCTACCACCTTCAGAGTATGATCATCACCAACCTTCTAGAGTATCACATGAGGTCTTCATGGTGGAATGGGAATATAATGACAAATAGACTCCTCAATTCATGATCACTATCATAGTTCATAGCTCAAAAGCACAACTATCTAAACAGGATGGGTAAAATCCTTCCTCTATAAGAACACACCCCTATGCCTACTCCATAAGTCATGTCTGGGAGACGTACACATCAAATATAAGAAAGGGAAACTACCAAAAGACCACTACTATGGTCAGTCCTGGTCAAGTCCTCCTCATTAATCATCTCAAGTTCCATTTCATTTTACATGATGTTATATATTCATTTCCATCTTCCATTTCCCATGAATTCATTCCATTTGACATTGTAATTCAAAGACTGTTTCACATTTATATCCCAATTCAAATCATATTTTCACCATGGTCAAAAAAAATTCCAATCAATGAGGTCCCATACACCCTAGATAAAAATTCATGTCATCCATTACATTACATATCACAACACATCCAAATATACCTATCACAGCAACATGCATAGCTATTATGACATCTATCACATCAACTTGCAATCTTTAATTCATCCTAAATGGAATGACATAATTCATGGCATGTGAAATTAAACATGTTCATATATGATGCATGAGATGGCATACCATCATCTTATTGGGTTACAATAGAATAGAACCACAATCATATCAATTATAATAGAACAATACATGTGCATCACCCAACTGTGGAATCAAATAAACTGTAATAGTACAAATCCAAAAAATAGAAATTCAATTCGAGGTAAGTTGACTTTTTCTTGTATGCAGGATTTCTATGCATGGGCATAACTTATTATCAAATTCATATTCCATCATATCCATTTATATTGTAATGAAATAGTAAAGAAAACCAGAAAAAAGAGCTATGATACCACTTTGTAACATCATGTACCTAGTTTCCACTCAATGGTGCCCCAATCCTGGTTCTCCAATTGGACTCAATAATATCTCCACAAACACTAGAGGATTCAGACTAGTAGTGAGGGCCAAGGTTAGTCTATGGGGAGCCAATGTCATCTATACCAGAGTTTATCATAATATAAATATCATACAAGTAGCTTAAGTAGTTAACCATACAATAGAAATAAACAGTGGAAGAGAGATAGTATAATCAAAAAATAAGTATTATCATATACAATATGATGATACATTTCACATGTATCTAATAAAACAATCATAATAGGTGCACATAATTCATATACAATACATGTCCCAAAAGTACAAAAAGGAAAAAAGTGTCCCAGTAGCATCACAAGACTCAACATAGTCTCATGCTCTCCTCCTCCAAGGTATCATATCAAGTACCTATATTAGGGTGATTTCCCATATCATTAAATGAAATTATTTAGTCTCTTTGGGTCTAGAAAGGGTGACCCAAATATAGTGTGAGATAAAATCCCAGCAGGCAACCACCTGAGGTCTGAACCAACCAGTCATTGAATATATATGACAGAAAAGTGTGGAATAAGTAAAATAGTAAGAAAAGAAGTACTCAAAATTAATCATCCTTTATGTTTAGGTAGTCATTTAATATCAATTTAATTTAATCAACATTATTTATGCAATTCAATTTCATTTAATATATAAGTATCAAGATACAGCTCAGGCCTGACATCCCCTATATGGTCAAAAGCATAGATCAAGCCTAGACATGCTATCTAAACAGGTATAAGTGAAGACTAAATACCAGCTTGTGATTGGGCTTGGAATATTCATCATAAATGTCATTTCATTTAAAATTAAATTCAGAACCAGATCCCTTCCTTTACATTCCCATTTTGGAATTCAAGTATTACTTCATGTGCAATACGAACCAATGCCCCAAAACACTGTCCCCTAAAAAACTCTTAGGAACATGGTATCACTCTAAGTTAGGTATAAAGACTGAGATAAATGACTCTTCCCTAATCAATTCTCTACAAAAGCCTAAGTATCACCCCTAGAATTATTTCCAATTCCCTTTGATTCATTCCATGGAATTATTATATGAATCCATGTATCACTCAACATATAAGTCAAGCCTCACTATTTCCATCAATGGAATCCCTCATTTGGATCCATGTATCACTAATGAAATATATAGGTTATATCTAATGAGTTCATCCACAACATTATAATATGAATCAATGTATGAACCAAGGCATATAAGTCAATTGGAACAAGATTAAATCCATGCAATTCTAATCTAAATCCATGTATCACCCTCACCAAATAATCGATTAACCAGTTCTATTTCATTTAACAATTCATTAAACATGCCAATGTCAAAACAAAAGGAATTCTATATAACTCACATAAAAAGGGTGTCTCAAGTAAGGAACAACCTCAAATGCTTGTCCTTTTATTTAATCACATGGGAATCACAAGATAATGAGCTTCCCACGCTTAAACAATCCATCACACATCATGATCTCAACATACCTCACAAGAGATAGCAATTTAAAGGCCTTTCAAATACTCACATGTCCATCTTTTTATAAGAAGCCTAATAAGACAATATAGATATCAAATATATTAGTAATTATATAACTAAAATGGGAAAATCGAATATTAGATCAATTCAATAAAATTACATCACCTCATGGTAGACCCTTTTCTTTACTCACACAGGAAAGGAAATATAAGGCAATCATGATTTAAATAAGTAACAGAATACACATGTCATCAGTAAAGACATCTATATCATACCCTCAATTCATTTCATTTATATTTCAATTAATAAATAAATAAATTAGTTTGATTTATATACCAATTTACAAATGACATCGCATGATCAAGGGGTAAACGACATGCCTCATAGGCATCAAAGGCCAAAAGCCATAAAGGGAAATTTGAAGATAAATCAACCATGGGGTGGTTCTTATTCAAGGTATAAAACCTATGTCAAGAATGATTAAACCTCTTTAATAGAATATGGAATACCAATAAAATCTAGGATTTCAATTAAATTTAGGCGACACCTGAAAATCGGGTGTGCAACACCTTAGTATATATAAACATCTGACGATTAACGAATGGAATCAGACCAACTACCATAGGTTTTTACTAGATAGATCATCTAGTATCACATCCTTATTTATCCTATAATAGATGAAATATGAATAATTGATGAATAATGGGAAATTAGGGAATATGAGACTAAAATCAAAGAAAACATCCGACAGGCAGAAGAACTAAGAATAGCTAAAATGAATTAAGGAATTACCATTATGGATCCAATGAGGGAAAACATTCTTGAATCAGAGTTCAAAAATGATATATCCATAAATTACCACTTTAGTAATAATTTATCGCTTCTAAAAAGTGGCGGAAATTTAACATTTCAATAAAACCTAGGTTTTGGTTTTAAAATAATTTTAATTAAATTTAAATTTATAAAATTCTTGAAATTACAAGGTTGTAGGGTTTTTCAAGACATGTGGAAACTATGAATGGTTTACTCTATACAAGGGGAACTCACACTATTTACCTTTATGGTTTACAAACTACGTGAAAATTGTGTGAAGTTCCACTGTGAAAATCTACAAAAACTACAGACCTAGATGCAGGGTCATGTGGCCTTACCCGAACAGTTTACATTGACTATGTTGCCTCCTCTTTTCACCCAAAACATGGGTTCTAGGCCCCAAACCAACCATAAACACCCTCAATCCCTCTATGACCTCAACTTAAATTCATATTAGGAAATATTTAGAAATTAAACTTATATGTGATGGAAATCAAGGAATACATACTTTGAAAAAGAACTATATTATTACATATAGATGAATATAAATATTTATAATATATATATGATATTTATATAATTTTTAGTATTATTGATTTGATAGAACCATGATCATATTTCACATATAAAAACTAAAAAATTTAAATTCTCTTAGATAAAGAAATAGTTTACACCTTGAAACGATGATTTAAAAAAGGAATAATTAATAAATTTATGGTTAAAGGTTAAAAATATATCATATATGCTATTATAAGTATTATCATTACTACATTATATGCCTATAAAAAATTAAATTTATTACAAAGGAGGATAAAGTTCATTAAAAAGAAGTGGAACTTGAGGTATGATTTTTTATTTTATAATCTCATTGGTTATCAAGATTCTTTATGATCAGTTTATGATGATGAAATTTAATGATCTGCCTATTTAGAATATCATGAGTTTTCTTATCCTCTATTAATTTCAAGATCATACATGTGTTTTCATTATTTATCTTATCTTTTTTTGATACTATGTTGGATGCATAAGTTTTTTGTAAGTAATAATAAGTTTGTTTTATAAGTGTGTTGTATTTTACTATCAAAGAAGATAAATCAATTCACTTGTAAAAAGTATTGAAAATCAGTCTGACCATGTATTTAAGAAATGGAACTCACAATGCATAAGAAATTCCATCAGATTGAGAAGATGTTTTATGTAAGAAAAAGATCATCGGCCTCACCTTGTGTTTGGAATGAGACACTTCATCATAATGGGAAAGAATTAGAGTTTGAAATACTGCATTATAAGTATGATGATACTTTTCTATTGTGAATTTCTCAAAAATCATAAGTAATTTGTAAAACCATTGATTCAAGACTCATGAAAGAATGTGGGAGGGATACCAATCATATTCTAGTGGTTGGAAATAAAGATTTTTCTAGAAAGGATTGGAAGTTACAATCCATCCCAATTTAAGTCAAATAATTATATGCTGACTATCAACATATTCAACATCATGAGGATTTCATGACACTAGAAGAAGTTTGTGAAAGAAGTAAGTTGTTGAAGACAAATATTTTAGTTCCTAGTTCATTGGTATGAGATCATGAGACTCAAATTAGATTTGAGGTTGTGAAGTTTGATTGGAATATGTGATGATAAATATTTTTGGTTTCAGTCAGAATAATAATCCAATTGATTTAAATCATCATGGGAAGAAGCTCATTTAGATAATATTTTGAAAAAAAATATTTCTAAATTCTAAGTTGCTAGAGCTGATCCATCAGACTTGGTGTGCTACTGATCATTAGAGGAATAATTGTTTTCATTGGGGAGTTTTTGGGAAAAATAAAAAGGGAATTTTTTTTGAAGTTTGTTGTGACAAAATTCATGAAATTTAGAGACCAATTGTGTTGATGAACATCAATAATGTAGTCAAACATTTTTTTTGAAGATAAATAAATTGTTTTTTTCAAGTGTTTTGAGAGAAATAAGAAGTATCTGGTTTTCTTTCAAGAGTTATTATCAGTTGGGTGAAGAGCCATAAAATTGGAGTTGATGTAATCTCGTCTAAGTGAATTTGAGACTGATAATCTGATGTAATCTGACACTGATAACTTAATCAGATGCAAGAACATCTGTCTTGAGAAAATAATAAGTAGAATATTGTTGGATATTTATGTAAGTGTTCTAAAACTGGGACATGAATATTGCATGAAGAAGTCCAAAGAAGACACAAAAGTGTGATCAAAGGAATATTGAATATCAACAAATATTTTTTCATTCATCAGTTGGTATAGAGAATTGTAATAAGAAGACATATGTTTCATATTTTTCACATTTGGTATAGAGAAATGTATTGACGAATCAGCCGATTCCATCATAATGAAGAAATAAGATTAAGCATACTTGAATTTCAACAAGTACATAACAACGTAATGGAGAAGCTATTACTTTACAATTTTCTTCCCAGTAATGAGGCAGATCGTAATGAGAAAATCTTAATTGGAATGAATTTTGTTAGGAAGACTAATGAGATAAAAAATCAAGATAATTTATAAGAAGATAAATGAAGAGTTGAGTATCATTGAGGGAAGTCATAAATGCATTCAGAATTTAAGGGAAGTAGTGATTTCTGGGAATTTGGATGATTAGAAAAATATTTTGGAATCTCAGCTTGGCCATTTTGGATTTCTTATAAATGGAGAAATTAATTTATACATTTTTAAATTGTAGTACCATGGAGATAGAAGATATAATGTTCTAGGGAGAATAAGTTTCTGGGTTTATTATTCTTGAAGATATTTTCTGGACATAAGAATATAGGATAAGAGACAATAATTTTTCAGCTGATCATCATATTGGGATAAATCATCAGAATGAGAATCATACTAGGATTTCCAGACTCAGATTAGTAGTGGTTTATAATTTTTTCATTGGTATTCTAATAGAGGAATATTTTCATATTGAGAAATAAAACTTGGGAATTAGACTAGGAAATTAGGATAATGTATCACTACAAAGTCTAGGAAGTACTTGTTACTTCTGTATAAGAAAGTGAATAACTATTTTTAAAAATCTTATTTGTGAATGTTGATGAAGAAGCACCATAACATTCCTGTTATAAATATTTGTATCGAATCTTAATGCTACTTTAATCACATGTCCTATTATATTTAATATAGGGCTACATGAGTGTAAGGGGATATCCTAATCATTATATTCCAAACAAAATTATTGTTTTCTAGTGGATTTTGTGGTATTGTATTGATTCCAAACCATAAAAAGGACTTAACTACTCCTATTTAGTGGTTAAATTGTAAATTCATATGTTCCAATGGATGTGTGTTTATTTGGTTTTCAGAAGAGATATAAATATATAAAAGGAGATGAAATTTGTTTCAGAAGTAAGGAATCGTAAAAGAAAATTATATCATCGATTCACCCAATCCCCCTCTCAATGTTACAAAAATATTTAATGGGAGATTACAAGTGGTGTCACAGCTGAAGGTTCCCTTTATTTTATCTTTTCTGAGATTTTCAAAAAGAATTGGTGATGGATAATTTTAATTATGAAAACATTAATGGAATTCTGGTCTTTAATGGTAGGAATTATCATATCTAGAAAGATATTATGTGTCCTTATCATATTTTCATTGGTTATGATGTTCTTAAAGCTAATAGAGATTGATTTTCTCTTATTAGTGAAAAGTTTCCAGATATATCTGTTGATAATAAGAATCTTGAGAACGATGGAAGGGCCAGGAATGATTTACTCTCATCACTTTTGGAAAGTGAGTTTTTAATATTGAAATTTGTTTGTACTACTAATGGTATATGGGATAAACCTAAAAAAATTTATAAAGAAAATACAAAAGTAAATAAGTCAATGTTACAAATCTACAGGATGAAGTTTGAAGATCTCAAGATGGGTGAATACAATTTTTTGGTGACTTCTTTAATAGGGTGAATGAAATTGTTTTCACTATCATATGTCTTAGTTAATAGTTCTAAAACTCTACATTTTTTTAAAATATCTTTATAATTCATCACAACAAGTTTGATGTCAAATTTTATTCATTGGAAGTTATAGATCTAGAATCATCATCTCCAGATGATTTTCATAACACTCTCATAACATATGAGATGAGAAGGGTGAAAGTTATGAAGGGAAAACAAAATCTTATAGAGAAATTTATTTCATAATCAACATGAAAGAAAATTCTAAGAATGTTTTTAAGGTAGTCGATGTTGCTGACTCAAACTCAAAAAAATTTGGTATGTAAAAATCATGATGATATATTATCCTTGTTTTCTAAAAATTTTAGAAGAGGTAGAGGTTAATATAAAGGGAAATTTTCCCTTAAATGATTTGAATGTGGATCTTTTGGGCATGTTGTGGATAATTTTCCTCAAAAAAATAAACATTAGATAGTGATGAAGAATAAAGAACTGCAAGAAGGTCATGGAATAAATAAGGTGATAATGAAATTGTTTTTCTAGACAAAAAGATAAAATTATTTCCAAATACAAAGGAGAAATTTATAATATAAAGATGATTAAGAAGAAGATAGTGAAGCTCAATATGAAAAGTGATTTTAGAATTATATCGAAATTTTTTTTACTGAAATAGTGAAAAATTAAGAGTTCATAATTAGGAAGTCTAAAGAACCAGAAGAAATTCTATTTGAATTTCATCTGAAAATAGAATTAAAATAATGAATGAGAAAGGATGGAATGTAAGATAAATAAATTAGAAAGATAAAAAACTAAAGTTCCCCAAAAATAAATCAAGAATATTTTCCTGATGATAATGTTAAACTGGTTAAATATATTGATTATTTAAATAAGACACTTGAAAAATAAAGAAATTATAATGAGCATCTCGATGTAAAGTTGATGAAGAAAAATAAAAAATGAAACTGGTTCAGGAAAAAATTTCTAAAGATGAATATAGGGTTACATGTTTCAACAATTCAATTTCAAAAGTTGTTAAAAGCTCTGTAAAAATAAGAATGAGAAAACATACCTTCAAAAGATGAGAATAAATTTTAAATTTTTTATGAGAACAAAAAAGATTGAAAATTTATGTATATGGAAAAAAACAAAAAAAGTAAAGAAGTTAGAAGTTTCTAATATTCATAATTATAAAAATGTTTCTTATACTTATAGTTATGATAAGTATGAAAAGAAAACAAGGCTTATAAACAAGACTCAGGTTGATAAAAGAAAGGTTAGTATTCAATAATGTTTTGATAATAAAGATATTAAGGTTTTTGAGAAACATGGTCAAAATTCTATTCATTATGAAACCTTCATAGGAAAATATTCTTTCTATAGATACTACTGGTATTTTTTTAGAATAGTACTTTTAGAAAATATGATTTGGTTTAATAAAAAAATATTAAAACTATTGTAAATGTAATATAAATAAATGTTTGAGGGGGGTTAATCCCCTCAAAGGAAGAATTTTGAGAAGGATGTTCTAATGATTCTGAGAAGATCATTTGGAAGAAACCTATGAAGGCTGTAGTGAAAGATGAAATTAGATTTCATCCTCTAAAAACTATTTGTTAGAGATTTGAATAACTTTTACAACTACCAAAATAATTTATATTTTGGTACCATCACAAAAAAAGTTTTTGAAGAATTATCAGAAGCTGGAATTGAAAAAAGGTAAAGGGAAAGAAAAATATCTTATTATTGAGACCACTCTTAAATATTTAAAAAGAGAAAAACCTTTGAACATTGATAGTTGGTGGTACTATCATATGATAGGGTACTTAAAATTATTGGAGAATTTTAATGAATTCCAATAAGGAACTATGAAATTTTTCAATAATGAATCTATCTGAATCAAATGTATTGGATCAGGAATAATTAGGGAAAAAATTTTGAATCCAAGACATATTTTTTTATGGGTTGAAACAAACAATTCTATGTTTTTCACAACTTTGTGATGAAGGTTACAAAGTTACCTTCAGGAAAGATGGATAATTTGTGAAAAGTGATAAGGGTAGAAAGATAGTTATAAGAGGACAATATAAAAAAGGGATCTTATTTCAAGTTTGTGAAAATATTAAATCATGTTACTTAGGAAAAGTAGAAGAGAACCAGTTGTGGTAAAAAATAATGAGGAACATACGTCAAAGAAACATGAATAAAGTATCAAAGTGAGAAATTTTCCATTGAATTCCTAATATATCAATACGGTGTGATTGTTGTTAAACTATTTGTTTTAAATAAAAGATTAAAAATTATTTGTCTAATAATATTGAAATTTGTTAAAAAATCCCTGAAATTTATTCATTATGATATCTATAGGAAAATGAGATCATAATAAACTCATGGATATAAGTACTTCATCACTTTCAATGATGAAATTACTCACATTAGTTGTGTTATGTATATGAAACACAAGTTAGATGTTATGAAAATGATTAAATGTTTCAGGTGGAAAGGTGATAGGGAGTGGGATTATTCAGTGAATAAGTTAAGAATATACAATGGTGGTGATTACAAAAATGGATAATTTGAATGTTATCTTGAGAAACAAGTAATTTGACATGAGTTTAGTTCATCATACACTACATAAAAAATAGTGTTTATGAATGACAGAATAGAAGTTTTGTGGAAATGGGAAAAAATATGTTACATGAACATGGTCCCTCTCATTACTATTTGAGATAAGCCATGAGAACTTCTTTGTACATTCAAAACTGATTTTCTACAGTTCGTGTTTATATATGAAACCATATGAAATTTTTTATCATAAAACTCCATGTTTGAAACATCTAATGCTTTTGGGAGTCTATGCATCATTAAGAAGAAAGGTGTAAACCTTTGGAAGCTTGTGTAGAGAGGTGAAGATGGATTTTTTTTATTGGCTATGCTCTAGAAGGAAGAGGATATAGATGTGTTAATAAATAAAAAAATAATAGTTGATTCTATTGTTTTGAATGTTACTTAAAAGGATATGGGAGATAAACAGATCTCTACTGATAAGGATATTGATCATGAAGAAATAATTGTTGTTAAATTATGAAAAAGATACATCCAATAGTAATCATACTCAAGAAGAAGAATCAAACTTATCTATTTCTTGTGATGAGGAAGAATATCCAAAAATATAGCCTAGGATGAAGAAGCAAGTGGTGACTTTAAACATTATTGGTGATCAACATCATAAGGTTCAAACAAGAATAAAGTCAATAGTTGTTACACGTACTTCATTATTTTCTAATGTTGGGAAGAAATATTTGAATGAAGATTATAAGAATTTGGAATGGGTTCAGGCAATGAATGAAGAGTTGGATCAAATAGAAAGGAATAATACTTGGGAACTCAAACCTAATCCAGATAATCAAAATATTATTTCAACAAAATGGGTTTTATGGTACATGATAAATGATAATGGTGAAAGGATAAGGAACAGAGTATGATTAGTGTGAAAAGGATACTCACATATAGAAGGAATTTATTTTTATGAATCCTTTGCACTGGTGGTAGGACATGAATTAATCAGAATTATTATTGTTATTTCTACACAATGAGGTTTAAAAATATTTCAGATAGATGTAAAATCATTATTTTTGAATATTGATCTTGATGAGGATGTTTATATTGATAAATCGTGTAGATTTATTTTTGGAAAAGTTGGACGTTATGTGTTCAAGCTGAGGAAATCACTGTATGCACTGAAACAACCTCCAAGGGAATGGTATTCCCAATTGGATAATTTATTTAGGAATTTGAGTTTTAATAATATAAGAGTTGATGATAATATTTACATAAAATAAAGTAATAAGTTTTACCTCATCATAATAGTTTATGTTAAAGACCTTATCTTTGTAGGCAATGATGAAATAACTTGTGAATGATTTTATAATGAAATGAATAATTGGTTTGAGATGTCCATTCTGGGAGAAATGAAATGCTTTATTGGGTTATATATGTTACAAAATAAGTTACTAATGTTTATCTATTAAGAAAGGTATTCTAAGGATCTTCTTAAGAGTTTTTAAATGGAAAATTTGAAACATATTTCCACATTTATTTTAGTGGGATAAAATTTGTCAAATGATGGTAAAGGCATGAATTTTGATTATAAAATGTTTCCAAAGCTGATAGGATGTTTTTCATATTTGATAGCCTCCAGACCTGAGATTTTTATTACTATTAAAAAATGTGCAATATTTTAGAGTGCTCAAAAATAATCACACCTATTGGTTGAAAAAATAATTCTTAGATTTATAAACAGAACAAAAAATCAGAATTAGGTATGCTAGCCTATAATGTATTGGCTTGTCTGGGTATTCAATTGCTGATTTTTCAAGAAATTTTTATAAAAGAAGATCCACATATGGTGGAGTTTTTTTCTGGGGAAAGTTTGTGTTAGATAGAATAAAAATAAATCAAATTGAGTAAATATTTGTATGGATGAATTTTTTTATTTTTCTTCTACCAAAGAAACTAACAAAGTTATGTGGATGAAGGTTCAGTTAGAGGATTTAATTTTTGAAGAAAATTTACCCTTTCTATTCGGTTGTGATAATAAAAGTGCCATCAACAATACTTGAAATCTCGTACAATTCTCTCATTCAAAACATATTGATATCAAATATCATTTCATCAATGAGAATGTGGAGAAGAATGAATCGAAGATAGAGTTTGTTCCTTCATTGGAAAAAGTTGGTGACATTTTCAAAAAACCATTACCAAATGAACTATTTCTCAAAATGAGGTTGAACATGGGATTCCAACAACTTTCTCATCAAGGTTGAGGTAAGTGTTTTCCTCACTCTCATCTTGTTTTTCGATTGGGTTTTCAGGGGGATAATTGTTTCAAAAATCTATCCATTATAATATGGTAAACATTTTATCAAATAATTTTATAAGGGGGAGTTGTGGGAATGTTTTTATTTCATCATTTATGTGTGTGAAATATTTGTACAGTTTTTTGAAGTGGTTGTAGGAAAGGATTATTGGACTGGAATTTTATAAAGTAATGAAAATTGTGATGAAAAGGTGAGGAGGTTTCATGATTCACTAATTTTTGAAATCAAGGATCTTCTATAAATAATTATTGTTTCCTATAATGAGTTTTCTCATGTATGTTTAGAATTATTGATAATTGATCTATAACATAAGGTTACAATGTTTATGGATTTATGAATTTTGGTTTAAAAAAATACAAAGGGAGATATTTTTGGGACCACATTGGTTAGGGAATTTTTTTGTAATTACATATAATATTTTTTTAGATGTTAGTTATCTTTTATTGTCAAAGAAGATAAATCAATTCACATTGTAAAATTCTTGAAAATCGGATGACCATTGTGTTTTGGAAACTAGACTCAAAATGCTTAAGAATTTCCATCATATTGAGAAGTTGTTTTTTGTAAGAAAAGGATCATCAGACTCACCTTGAGTCAATAATGAAAGATTTTATCATAGTGGGTAAGAATCATAGTTTTAATGAATAAAATATAAACATTATGATTCATTACAATTTTCTATTTCTCAAAAATCATAATTATCCTGTAAAAAAATGATGAAATCCTTAAGAAGGAAAGGTGGAGTGCTCCCAATTGTATTATGGTGGTTGGAAGGAAAGATATTGCTGGAAAGGATGAGAAGTTATAATACATCCCAATTTAAGTTAGAAAATTCTATGATGATATTTAATGTATTCAAAGTCATGAGGAAGTCATGAAACAAGCATATTTTTATGGAAGAAGGATGTTGTTGAACCTATATATTTTCTATCTTAGTCTATAAATATATCATCGAACTCAAATTTGTTTATAGGCTAGGAAGGTTGATCAGAACATGTTAAGATAAAGATGTTGGTCTTTGGAAAAACAATAAGATAAAAGATTTAAATCCTCTGACAAAGAAGATCATTGGTATCGTAATCAGAAAATAAAAAAAAGTTGGTGAAGATGAACCTATTGGAACCGGTCTGTCATACTTGGTGTTCTACTAATCATCAGAGGTATAATTGTTTTGATAGGAGAGTTTTTGGGACCAATAAGAAGGAAAAATAAATGTGTTGTTTCTTGGGGCCAAATGCATGAATTTCTGAGACCGATCATCTTTATGAACATCAATAACGAAGTTAACCATTTTCATCAAGATAAATGACCTGTTGTTTTCATGTAGGTTGAGGGAAAAAATGAACATATAGATATCAGTTGGGTCAAGAACCATCGTATTGGAGTAGACGCTATTTAATTAGAGTGAAGCTGAGATAGATAATTAGATGTAACTTGACACTAAAAACTTTATCAAATACAAGAATATTATTCTAGAGAAAATAAGCATAAGAATATTTCTGGGAGATTTTTGGATGATTTGTAAAAGGGAGGGAGGATGTTTGTACGATTATGTTAAAAGAAGATACAAAATTGTGATCAAAAGAAGTGTGGAGATTAAATAATATATTTTCATCCATCAGTTGGTACATATCATCATAATGGGAATACATATTTTTAAATTTTTCACATTTGGTACAGGGAAATGTTTTGAAGAATATGATGTCTCCATAATAATAAATAAATCATAATGGGAAGACTTTTCTTCAAGAATTGTAGATCAATGTAATGGAGAACCTATTTATTTACATTTATATTCATTATAATACGCTATATAATAATGAGAAATTTATAATTATACTAAAGTTTTAAAAATATTTAAGTGATTCGAATTCGTGATAATTTTCAAGAATATTCGAGAAGAGTAAATAAGAACTGAATAATTCATAATTGAATCCAAAATTAAAGGGAAATAGATATATTTGGGGAATTTTTCTGAGAGGGAAAATATTTTGGAAACCCACCCAATCCATTTTTGGTTTCATACAAAAGTTGAACGTAATTTTTACATTAATACACTATAGTAATATAGATAGAGAAGTTCCAATGTTCTAGGGAGAAGAAAATTCCATACTGAGCTTAATTGAAGAAGTTTTTTTTGACTGAAGTGGAAATGGTTAGAAATAAGATTATATTCAGCTAATCATTATATTAGTTTTGATCATCCACCAAATTTATTTATTTTTTATCTATAAGACACTTTTAAAGTAAAAGTGAGAAACCACATGAGAAAAAAGTTATTAAAAGACAACTTATGCCTATTGTCATGCATATCCTTAAAAAGATTCTATGAGAGAGAGGTTATCGGTGTTTCTGAATCGTCTTGTATAAGATCTTCAAAGATTCATGCAAGTCTAACCCAAGCTTGCATGAAATCCTCATGGTTGATTTTCCCGATGTTAAAGCCTCTAACTAAGATTGGATCATTGAACTTGGAATCAGACTTTGTTTTCCAGACTCATAATAGAAGTGGTTCGGAATTGTTTTAGTGGTATTCTAATAGAGTAATATTTTTTTGTTGATAAATTAGACTTCTAAATCAGATTACGAAATCCAAATGAGTATCATTATGAATTCTAGGGAGTTATTTCCTACTAGTGGGTAAGAAAGTGAATAATTGTTTTTGAAGATCTTATTTTTTAAAGTTGATCAAGAAGCACTATAACCTGTTTGTTAGAAAAAAAATTATTACATATTAGAGTTACTTAAAGAAAATGCACAGTTATATTGAAAAAAATTCTCCATGAGTGTAAGGGAAAATCTTACTTGTTGTATTCCATGAAAAATAATTATATTCTAATGTATTTTGTGGTATGAGAGTGTTTCCAAACCATTCTAAGGATATAATTGGTCTTTTTGAGTAGTGTACCTCGTAAATTCTTGTGCTTTTGTGGATGTGAGTCTTTTCAGCATAGAATGAAATATTTAGTAGAAGTTAAATGTTGTTTTGGATGTAAGTAAGCTTAAAATAAAATTATATCATTGATTTACCACTCCCCAATTAGTAATACAACAATCCGGACTGGGAAATTACATCTTTAAGTACCAAAGAGACTAAAATAATTTTTTGAAGGAAAATTTATGTTATATATATCTTTGGTGGAAAATAATTTTTCTTCATTTTTCGTAGTTTCATTAAAATATATTCCAAAATGTTTTACAATTCTTTTAAAAATTTAAAATTCATTTTACCCATGTTTTAAATCTTTTAATTTTTATAAGGACTCTAATTATCTTTTTGCTGTGGTACTTTTTAACATTTCATTGAAAAATCGAATCAAATCATTATTTAACATACAAAAAAGGAATCGAATTTCCTAATTTTATGAACATTAAATTCTATAAAGTTTACTTTAAATGTATACATGGTTATTTTCAGAGTAACTATATTTTTAATATTTTTTTATTTTTTTATTTTATATAAGTGATTTGAAAATGAAAAGATTCTATTCCTAAAGAAATATTCTAGATATAATTTTAAAGGTATTTTTATCAAATATGGCATCCTTTAGTGTTTATTATGATTTACTAATCCCATGATCTAATGATAATATCAAATTTAATTCTTTGGATGGTTTATAATGAATATTATTTAAGAATGAATCTAGGGAACCCATTTATTTTCCAAGGTTAATTATGTTATGAAACCTATTTATTTTCCATGGGATAAACTATAATAAAATGATGAAATATTTATGAAACCTGCTTCCTTTTCATGGGTCATGATATAAAGAATCATTTATTATTTTTTGGAATATATATGTATGATTTTCATTATGTGACATGTGGGACTAGAATTATTTATCCATCCAATTCATTGGGTAGAAAATATATATCATGAGATAATAAGGAGTGAAATGGGGAGTAAACACAATTCTGTAGGGGAATATTGTCATGACCCATCCCTCGGGGCTTGTGCCGTGACTACCCCAAGCCTACCTTCCATAGGCCAGAGGCTAGCGACTAGCACCAAAGGCGTAAATCCCTAAACTGTGAAGGCATTGCCTTTTTGAAAAATCACACAACAGAGTATGAGCTAGGAGGAAAACACTATGTAAAACTGTATACAAAAGAGTGCTGAAAGTAGAGGGGCCGGAATACAAGCCCAACAGGAAAGTACAAGTAAAACTGAAAAACAAGTACAATAGAAAAGAGTAAAACAGTTGTTGGGCCGTCCTCCAGGATTCCTACTTGAAGGGTAGGTACAGATATCCTCCACAGCACTCCACGTCTGTTGGTATCCTATGTGTACTAACACATCGTACGGTCTACCTCCAGGTACCATCCAGTCCTGGTACTCTCAGCCTCAGTCAGTGATGTCCGTCGTCTGCAACCAACACAATGAGGTGCAGGCATATCTTGTGCAGGGGTGAGTATAACGATACTTAGTAGGGACCCCGAGACCCTCAAGGTCTCACAAAAACCAACAAGGATAAACCACAAAGTATGAAATCAACAGATAACCCAAATTAGGTGTATGCCCATACATATACATAAGTTATCAAGTAATTCATCTCTATCGTGAGGTAAACACAAAATTTACTGACTCACGTCAAACTAGGATTTGTTTATTATCAAAACCACGGATGTTGGAGAACTCCTACTCAATCGAGTACATTGGGTCTTCTGCGTCACATATAGGCACTTCCCACTAACCTTGGACTGCTGAGTTACTCCTCATGTCGAGTATTGTGGGTCTACCACGCTCACATAGAGGTGCTCCCCACCGTGGGTCTTCCACGTCACACAGAGGCGCTCCCCCTTGTAGACTACTGTGGTACTCCTCCTATTGAGTACCGTGGGTCTGCCGTGAAATCAAGGCGCTCACCACTGTGGGTCTGCCGCAACACCAAGGCACTCCCCACTGGGCTAGTCAAAACACTTCGAGTCAAATCGGTCAACAATCGTCAGGTCTCAGCCAGCTACAAGGTCTCCGCACTACGCACGCTCGTATCTAGAAGGATCTACCTCTTGAGCTACTTGTTGATATTCTAAATTTCATAAATTACCATGAAAAAGTATCTCAAAGGTCTGCCATGTCATAGGGGTCTAAATGCAATAGACGGCGCGTCAATCAGACGCCCAGTCTGTGAGTTATTATCCTTTTAGTCCCAGGGACCCAGTTGGATTCATGCACGATCCAACCTGATCATATCTCAACTTTACCCCGAACTCCAGTGGGGTATACTCAAAGGAACCTTCACGCTTGACGAAAACCAGCGCCGCTGACGGTTCATCAAATGTTCGTCTGGTGCCAAAGATATGGCCAAAGAAAGTAAAGGGTCAGTAGTGGGCTCGGGTATGGTCTGACCCGGTTGGACCGACCCGGGCCGACCCAGTCCGGGCCAACCCGGTTTGGGTTGCCTGCTTAGACATCTTGGTTCTGGCCCAGCCCATTGGGCGAGCCATCCTGTTAGGTTCGGCCCATCCCGCTGGGCCCCACCCAGTAGGCCGCATGGGCAGTTCGGCCCGAGCTCGGGGCCGGTTTGGCATGGAGCGTCGTGAGGGTGCGGTTAGGTGCGGCTCATCCCGGAGGGAGTGGCCAGGCCGGTTCATCCAGGGCATCGCGAGGGGGGCCACAGGCCTGCTCGGCCAGGGTGTCGGTTCGGTCGGGTGGCGACCGGGCAGGTTGGAAGGTGAGCCAGCGGGCGACCGGGCGGGCCGATAGATGCTTGGAAAGGGTGCTAGGTAGGACATCGGGTGGCCAGGCTGGCTGGTTGGCGGTTGGGTATGGCGCCAGGTGGGCTAGCGGGCGGCCGGGCTAGCCGGCAGTCGGGCCGAGCAGGGCGTCAGGCGGCCCGGTGGGCGGCCGGGTAGGGCGCCAGGTGGTCCGTAGAGCATCCGGGCAGGCCGGCAGGCGGCCGGGAGGCGTCGGGTCAGGGCGTCAGGCGGGCCGGCGGGCGGCCGGGCAGGACGCGGCCGGGCGGGCCGGTAAGCAGCAGGGCAGGACGCAGCCGGGCTGGACGGCGGGCGGCCGGGCAGGATGCGGCCAAACCGGGAGGCAGTTGGGAGCCGGATGGCGCGGGCTGGTGGCGGTGCGGCTGGGGTGGCTTGTCTGGAGGGTCTTGGTTTGGCCCAGAGCATCAGAGCACCGTGGGGGCGGCGCGGTTTGCGGAGGTCGCGGGTAGTGCGTCTTCTGTCGTTGCTGCCTTTGTCGTTTCGTCACCACATCACTATGCCGAAGATCTTCAAAACAAGAACAGCAGAGGGGTTGGGCCATGTTGGTTTGGCCCGCACCCTTCGCGTTTAGGGTGGTATCAATTGGCTCATCAAAAAGTAAGAAGATGATCAACAACTCACCCGCAAACAAAACCTATCCAACTATTGAAGAAGATTTAAGGAAAGCATCAACATGTAAAAAACCCCTACCTTTGATCGTCATTCATCATTCATTGACGGATTTGCAGAATGTAGATGAAGAAGATCATCATTTGTCACATCCACTGCACGCTTCCAATACTGAGTTGTGTCGCCTCGTTGATGAAGTTGTCGAGGGTAGGTCGGTTGAAGACGTCCCACATTGGTAGAAATCCGAGGAAGAATTCAAAGAAGGTCGGCATTCTTCATTCTTCATTTTGAGATTTCTTCCCTCTTCTCCCAAGTTTCCACCAAGATGCCGAAGAAAATAATAATATATAGGTTTATCTATTATTTCATTGGCACAGAATTCAAAATGGTGAAATAAATTAATTGGCTCCACCTAATTAATTTGGAAGATTGGAACAAGTTAATTAGGGGAGTTGGCACAAAATTAATTAAAGGGAAGGTGGCACCATAAAGGAGGGAGGGTGTGGAGAAACTCTCCCTCATTAATGAGGGGAGTTGAGAGGTTTTTCGCTCCCACCATTAATAGGGGAGTTTAACCTCATGTGGTCCCCCCGTAATAACCTCTCGCGGGAGGTTAGGTTCGGGTGGTCCCCACCACCATAACCTCTCATGAGAGGTTAAAGTGTGGTGGTCCAACCTCCAACTTCTATAAGGAGATTTTAACCGACAAACACCCACATGGTGGTTCAAATAAAAATAAAGTGAATCTCACTTTATTTATTATTTTCCACGAAAACCCAAAAACTAACTTTTATTCTCGACCCACTGCTGTTGAGTTGAAAGTCTCCTTAAGTGAATACCAGCGCTGTGAGTTCAACGGTGTCCTCAAATTTCAATTTCGAGCAACGGTTCAAAATTTATAAAAACCCGCTCATACGTTTACTAAACGTACCCAAACAAAACTTCAAAAATTGATTTCGGGCACACTGGGCCTCAGAATCATGCACCGTCAATTTTCACGGACTCGTAAAATTCCTAGGTTTTTAAGATAAAAATTTCTACAGAATTTCTGTGTCTTTACATTCTACCCACCTCAGGGATTTACGTCCCCGTAAGCTATAAATCGAACTATGGGAACAAGTGGGGGTACTGAGCACATATCTGAGCCTCTCGCTCCCATATGCTCTCCTGGAGGTTCAGGTGCTACCAGTGAACGCACACAAGAGGTATCAACCATCCACATATGAACCGCTCCTGTAGATCCTCAATCTCTAATGGAACCTCCATGATAGTCACCTCATCATCAATGTCTAGCTCTCCATGGTCGATGATGTGATAAGGGTCGTTCACGTACCTCCTCGGCTGGGATACATGGAAGACATCGTGCACCTAGTGAAACTGAGGTGGAAGAGCCAAGCGGTAAGCCACCTCACCTACTCTGCTGAGGACCTAGAAAGGTCTGATGAATCTCAGAGATAACTTACCGCCTTGGCCAAATCTTCATAGTCCTCGTCGAGGTGAGGCCCGTAGAGAGACGTGGTCACCATCCTCAAATTCCATAGGTCTCCGTATCCTATTAGGATATGTCTTCTTTCTTCTCTCTGCAGTCTTCATTCCCTCCTGGATGATCTGAACCTTCTCCGTGGTAGCCTGTACCATCTCTGGTCCCACTAGTGCTGACTCCCCAGGATCATTCTAGCACAAGGGCGATCTGTAAGGTCTCCCGTATAACGCCTCAAAAGGTATCATCCCAATGGTGGAGTGATAGTTGTTGTTGTATGCAAACTCCACCAAAGGTAAGTGATCCTCCCAGCTATGATTGAAGTAGATTACACAAACACAAACCATGTCCTTGAGGGTCTGAATGGTCTTTTTAGTCTGGCCATCCATCTGGGGATAGAAGGCGGTGTTCAGACAAAGCTGCATCCCAAAAGCCTCCTACAACCCCTTCCATAGTCGAGAAGAAAACCGTGTGTCATGATCGGGGACTACAGAAGAAGGTACTCCATGTAGCCACTCAATCTTCTATACATAGAGGTTTCCTAAGCTCTTTACTAAACCCTGCTCTCTGATCGGTAGGAAGTGGGCCGACTTGGTGAGTCGATCAAAGATCACCCGAATTGAGTCATGACCCCTGGATGTACGTGGAATTTCTGTCATGAAGTCCATGGATATATCATCTCACTTCTACTATGGTACCTATAAAGGTTGCACTAAGTCTGCAAGTACCTGGTGCTCTTCCTTCACTTTCTGAAAAGTGAGGCATCAAGAGACAAGCTCTGCTACTACCTTCTTCATACCTGGACATCAGTGCTGTTGTCGAAGGTCCTGGTACATCTTTTCCACTCCTGGATGTACCGCTAAAGGGGATGTGTGTAACTCCCACAACACTTCCTCTTGAATTGAAAATGGTACCATAGTACGTTCTCTGAAGAGGATGATGTGCTCCCCACCTTTAGAAAATCCCTCAGGTGCCTACCCTGTGGGTATCTGAGCACGTTGTATCTCACAGTCAGCATCCCCATGCTGCGCCTCCATGACTCACTGAAGAAGTGGGGGAGTGACTATAAGAGATTGAAGGAAAGTTGTTCCATCTATATCCACAAAGGATATCTGTAAAGTAGCCAGCTGCTCTATCGCCTAGCCTAGCAGTTATATACTAGACCTCCTACTGAGTGAATCTACAACAATGTTCCCCTTCCTAGGAGTATAGACTATCTCAAAGTTGTAGTCCTGGAGGAACTCTATCCATCGTCGTTGTCTCGGGTTCAGGTCCTTCTGAGTGAAGATGTACCTGAGATTCTTGTGATCAAAGTACACGGTAAAATGTTCACCCATCAGATAATGTTGCCACATCTTCAAGACGAAGACCACTGCTGCTAACTCTAGGTCATGGGTAGTGTAGTTCTTCTCATGTTGTCTCAGCTGCTGAGAACCATACGCGGTCACTTATCACTCCTACATCTGGACACACCTGAGTCTGTTCCCTGATGTGTCGCAGTAGACTACGTACCCTATGCCTTCATCTAGAAGCCTCAATATGGGGGCACTTTTCAGCCTTTACCTTAGCTCCTGAAATCACTGCTGGCATCTCTCCAACCACATGAAGGGTTGCCCCTTCTTCGTCAAGGCTGATAGTGCTGCTGCAAATCTGGATAAGTCTATAATGAACCTCTTGTAGTAACCATCCAAACCTAGGAAACTCTGTACCTCCTTCACAATCCTGGGTGGCTCCCAAGCAAGTATCGCCTCAATATTTGCTGGATCCACTGCAACTCCATCCTCTGAGATGACGTGTCCCAAGAATTGAACCTCTCGGATCCAAAACTAGCACTTTGAGAGCTTACCATAAATTTGGTGCTCTCGGAGTGTGTCTAGTACTACCTGAAAATGGTAGGCTTGCTCCTCCTCAGTAGTTGAGTAGATCAGAATTTCATCGATGAAGACTACGACATAGAAATAGTGGTATGGCTGGAAGATCCTGTTCATGAGTCCCATGAACACTGCTGGAGCATTGGTTATGCCGAATGGCATAACCAAGAACTCGTAGTGGCCATACCGACATCTGAAGGTCATCTTCTGTACATACTCATCTCGAACTCTGAGCTGGTGATAGCCTGATCTGAGGTCTATCTTCGATAACCACCATGCTCTCTTCAACTGGTCAAAGAGTTCATCAATCCCTGGGAGTGGGTACATGTTCTTCACAGTCACCAGGTTTAGGCGACGGTAGTCAACACACAACCTCAAGCTTCCATCCACCTTATTGGCGAACAGAATCAGGGATGCCTAGGGAGAAACATTGGGCTGAATGAACCCCTTCCCCTGCATGTCCTCTAGTTATACCCACAGCTCGCAAAGCTCTGCGGGAGCCATCTGATACAATGGTGTAGATATCGGCACCGTCCCAGGGTACATGTCAATGTAGAAGTCCACCTCTCTACAAGGAGATAGTACTATAACATCGTTAGGGAAAACATCTGCATACTGGTCCACCACTACAGGATAGTTCGGACTCTCTACATCAACTTCTCTGAGGGTAAGGCAGGACAACTGATGAGTGATCAACTGCACCATCCTCCGAGTAAGTCAGTCCTGTGCTGCAAAGGCTCCCTTCTCTCCAGTGAAGGTGAACCTCATCCCATCTGTGTGGACACACTGCACTTTGCGCCTAATACAGTCTATTTGGGCATGGACTATAGATAACCAGTCCATACCCAAGATGACATCTTAAGGCCTCGACGTCGGTACGAGGAGATATCATCCAAAGATCTCACCTCCTAGAGTAAGATCACATTTTCGGAACCAGTTCATAATCATCAAGTATGCTCCCATAGAAGTCTCTAGCCATAATGATTGAGCCAATGGCTCCGTCGGAATCTCTGAGCTCCGAATGAGGGAAGTGGTAACGAAAGAGTGACTGGCACATGTGTTTATAAGAACTGCATCTATGGTAGAGTAGACATAGATCGTACCTCATATCATCTCCGGAGTTCCGTGATCATAGGCCTCAACTACCTGAATATGAGCTCTCCCATGTCCACCTCCTCCCTACGGTCAGGGTGGACCTCCTGGTGGTGGTGGCGGTAACACCTCGAAACGTATCCCACCACTAGATGGTTGATCATCTCCTCTGCCACGTCCTCCAACACTTTGTGGACCGCCATGACAAAATCTTTGTCTATACCTGGGTAGTTATTTGACCATATGTTGATCATCCGAATGGTGGGTCGGACAATCATGAGCCAAGTGACACTGCCCGCCATATGATTAACATTGACCGCTCCTAGCATGGATGTCTCTGCTCTGGGTGCCCCTCACAACCGATCCTGAGTCATGCAGTCATACACCTATATTTCTGGTCCTCTTGGAAGTCTACGACATCTTTCTACTATCAGCAGTAGAAGACTCCGTCGCATGTTGTCTAGTGGTGGGTCTTGCTGCTGGAGATTTCTCAGCAAGGAAACTCTTCACTAAGAGGGCTCACTCCAACACCCCTTCCTGCATTGGGATGTTGAGGGAGATTATTGAAGCCCTGATCTCTCACCTGAGCCCCTGCTCGAAGGTCCGGGCTCTGAAGAATGTATCTCGTACCATATCTATTGAGTAGCGTGAGAGGTCAGTGAACCTCACTGAGTATTGTGCCACCGTCATGCTACCCTGTTGCGGATGATGTAACTCCTGTATGCACCCTGCGCGAAGAGTCACTGAGACAAACTCTTCCCGAAATAGGATCTCAATGTTTTCCCAGAGAAGCTTCATCTTGTCATGAACCTAGAGTATAATGCTCCACCATTTTCCCACAGCTGTCTGTAGAAGGGTGGAAGAAAGTATCACTATGTGGTCTGTTGGTGTCCCTACCAGTCGGAAAACTCTCACCACATCCTCCAGCCAATCCTCAGCCACCTGTGGGTCCGTCTCTCCTCTAAATCTGGGTGGCCTCTGGCGCTGGAACTTGTGCAACACGCTGAAGTAGCGTGCATCGTCTGCGGCTGGGGCTGGTGGCATCGGTGTCCCAACAGGGAGTGGTACCACTGGTGCCTCCACTGGAAAAGGGCCCTGCACCGAGGCCTTGTCTCTCGATGGGATATCTGTGATTACTACTCTCTGAACTCTCGATTTTTGTCCGAGGGGAGTCATTTTGAAAGAAACAGGTGTGACATAGTCAAATATTATACCTGGTGAGTAGACCTGGTTGAGTTGACTTAAAGAAAACTTTGTAAGACAAACACTCATTTAGTGTTTTTGTGCACTGAGACGGAAATCAGTAGTCAGGGTCCCGGTGTATGGATACATCGGTCGTCGCACCAACACTGGACTCCCTGAACTGAAAACCACACTCAGTACCCTTAACACTATTTCTTCACAAAAAAGATCAGACCCCTATGTTCTGCAGTGGAATCGACTCCTCTTATACCAATTTCTCACGACTCGTCCCCCGGCGCCTGTGTCGTGACTACCCCAAGCCCGCCTTCCATAGGCCAGGGGATGGAGACTAGCACCAAAGGTGTAAATCTCTAAACTGTAAAGGAATTGCCTTCAAAACCTGAAAATTCACACAACAGAGTACGAGTTAGAAGCAAAACACTAAGTAAAACTATTTTCAAAAGAGTGCTGAAATTAGAGGGGCCGGAATAAAAGCCCAATAGGAAAGTACAAGTACAACTGAAAACAAGTACAATAGAAAAAATTAAAATAGTTGTTGGGTCGTCCTCTGGGATTCCTACCTGAAGGGTAGGTACAGATAGCCTCCACAACACTCGACACCTATAAGTCTCCTCTGTGGACTGACACGTCATATGGTCTACCTCCGAGTACCATCCAGTCCTAGTACTCTCAGCCTCAGTCAATGCTGTCAGTCTTCAGCAACCATCACAACGAGGTGCAGGCATAACCCGTGCAGGGGTGAGTATAACGATACACAGTAGGGACCTCGAGACCCTCAAGGTCTCCCAAAAACCAACAAGGATAAACCAAAAAGAATGAAATCAATAGATAACCCCACCTAGTCATATTCCCATACATATACATAGGTTATCAAGTAATTTATCTCAATCATGAGGTAAACACAAAAGTTACTGACTCAGCTCAAACCAGGATTTTTTATTATCAAAACCACGGATGCTGGAGAACTCGTGCTCAATCGAGTACAGTGGGTCTACCTCATCACACAGAGTCACTTACCACAAACCTTGGACTTCTGAGGTACTCCTCCTGTCGAGTATTGTGGGTCTGCCACACTCACATAGAGGCGCTCCCCACTGTGGGTTTGTAGTGTCACATAGAGGTGCTCCCCCTCGTAGCCTATTGAGGTACTCCTCCTGTCGAGTATCGTGAGTCTGCCACGACACCAAGGCACTCCCCATTGTGGGTCTACCATGGCACCAAGGCTCTCCCCACTGGGCTAGTCGAAACACTCTGAGTCGAATCGATCAACAGTCATCAGGTCTCAGCCAGCTACTAGGTATCCGCACTATGCATGCTCACCTCCGGGAGGATCTGTTCCACGAGCTACTGGTCGATAATTCAACTATCACAAAGTACCACGAAAAAGTATCTCAAAGGTCTGCCACATTATAGGGTTCTCAACGCAACAGACAGCGCGTCAATCGGACACCCGGTCTGTGAGTTATTAGCCTTTTAGTCTTGGGGGCCCGGTTGGATTCATGCACAATCCAACCTGACCATATCTCAACTTTATGCCAAAATCTTGTGGGGTATACTGAAAGGGATCTTCGCGCTTGAAGAAAACTAGTGTCGCTGACAGTTCGTCAAACGGTCGTCTGGTGCCAAAGATATGGCCAAACAAAGTAAAGGGTCAGTAGTGGGTCGGGTCCGGTCTGACCCGGTCTGGTTCGACCCGGTCAGACCTCTTGGGTCTGGCCCATCCCATTGGGCAGGCCAACTTGTTAGGTTCGGCCCGACCCACTAGGCCCAGCCCAGCAGGCCACGTGGGTGGTTCGGTCTAGAGCGTCGCGAGGGTGCGGCCCGGCGCGGCTCATCCCGGAGGGCGCGGTCGGGCCGGTTCTGCCAGGGCAACGTGAGGGGGGGCACGGGATGGCTCAGGAGGCCAGCACGGCCAGGGTACTGGTTTGGTTGGGTGGCGATAGGGCAGGTAGGCAGGTGGGCTAGCGGGTGGCCGGGCAGGATGGCAAGCGGCCGGGCAGGGTGTCAGGCGGGCTGGCGGGCTTCCAGACAGGCTGGAAGGTGGCAGGGCAGGGCGCCAAGCGATCCGGTGGGCGGACGGGTAGGACGAAAGGTGGTCGGGCAGGGCGACAGGCATCCGTGCAGGGAGCCAGGCAGACCGGTGGGCGGCCGGTAAGGGTGCCAGGCTGCCGGTGGGCAGCCGGGCAGGGTGCCAGGCTGCCGGCGGGCGGCTGGGCAGGGCATAGCCAGGCGGGTCGACGGGAAACCGGGCAGGGTGTGGCTAGGCCGGGAGGTATCCGAGAGCCAGGAATTGCAGGATGGTTGCGGTGCGACCGGGGTGGCTCGGTCGGAGGGCCTGGTTCAGCCTAGAGCACCAGAGCGCCGCGGGGGCGGCGCGGTTTGCGGAGGCCGCAGGAAGAGCGGCCTTTTTTGTTGCTAACTTCGTCATTCCGTCACCTCATCACCATTCCAAAGATCATCACAAATAAGAACAGCGGAGGGGTCAGGCCATGTTTCTTTGTCCCACACCCTCCTTATTTAGGGTGGTATCATTTGGCTCATCAAGAAGTAAGAAGATGAACAACAACTCACCCGCAAAACAACCTTTCCAACCGTTGAAGAAGATTCAAGGAACGCATCAACATGTAAAAACCCCTAACTTTGATCATCGTTTGTCATTCATTAATGAAGTTGAAAAAAGTAGATGAATTAGATCGTCATTCGCCGCATCCGCTGCATGCTTCCAATCCCAAGCGGTGTTGGCTCGTTGACGACGATGCTGAGGGTAGGTCGGTTGAAGACGTCCCACATCGGTAGAAGCTCCGAGGAAGAAGTCAAAGAAGGTTGGCATTCTTCATTCTTCGTTAGTAGAGTTATTCCCTCTTCTCCCAAGTTTCCACCAAGATTCCAAAGAAAATAATAATAGATAGGTTTATCTATTATTTCTTTGGCATAGAATTCAAAATGGTGAAATAAATTAATTGGCTCCACTTATTTAATGTGAAGGATTGGCACAAGTTAATTAGGGGAGATAGAACAAAATCAATTAAAGGGAAGGTGGGACCATAAAGGATGGAGGGTGTGGAGAAACTCTCCTTCATTAATGAGTGGAGTTGAGAGGTTTTTCGCTCTCATCGTTAATAAGGGAGTTTAGCCCCGTGTAGTCTCCATGTCATAACCTCTCACGGGAGGTTAGGTTCAGGAGGGCCCCACCACCATAACCTCTCATGGGAGGTTAAGGTGTGGTGGTCCCACCTCCAACTTCCATGAGGAGATTTTAACCAACAAACACCCCCATGGCGGCTCAAATAAAAATAAATTGAAGCTCACTTTATTTATTATTTTCCACGAAAACCTAAAAACTAACTTTTATTCTTGACCCACTGCCAGTGAGGTGAAAGTCTCCTTAAGTGAATATCAGCGCTGCAAGTTCAACAGTGTCCTTGGATTTCAATTCCGAGCACTGGTTCAAAAGTTATAAAAACATGCTCATACGTTTACTAAACCTACCTAAACAAAACTTCAGAAATTGAATCCACGCACACCGGGCCTTGAAATCATGCGCCGTCAATTTTCACAGACTCGTATAATTCTCATACATTTAAGAAAAAAAAATTTACAGAATTTTTGGGTCTTTAAAAATATTTCCATTATGATAGTCATGGGAGTGAGCCATAACTTTTGCAATGATTTGGGTAGTGAACAAAATCTACCAATATAGTCTTAGAGTAAGGATTCACTATTAAGGAAAAAATTTTCTTTGATTATGTGTACCCAATAAATTATGTCTTATTCCAATTTATTCTCTCATGGATCATGCCCCTTGATTTTTTTATGATTCATGTCTTATAAACTCAATCATTATGTCACGAATCACTACTATGAAATATCATGTGTCGCATATTTTTAAAAAAAAATTATCATATTCTCATAACCTTTTCTCATTTTATGTCTATGTGATAATTGATATCGTTATTGTTTAACCTTATTGAGCATCTAATGTCCCCATTTATTACGTTTAATTTCCCAATGTTATGTGAAAGGTATCTTATCACCCCCACCCCAAATTTCATCTAATTTACTCTTTATTTATTTATTTTAACTATATAGAATGAATGGGTTATTCTTTGGGAGTTTTAGAGGAGTTTTGGTTTTCTTTTAAGGATTTTATAGAGGTGAATAGTTTGATCATGGTAAGTAGAAACCATGAAACACATCCAAAAAAAATACTGCATTGATAAATAGTGGGGTATAAAATTTTTTGTGGATATTTTTTCTAATAATTAAAGGAATCCATGGAATTTTTAGTTTGAGGTAGTGGCTCATTCATGGTTAGAACATGTTTTACCTAACATTGCACCCTAACAGTGCACCATGTAATTTTAGATCCCAAAAGCATGGATCTAATTTTATTTACCTTTTATTCCACTCATTTTCTAGTAATTAGTCCAAAAACTGAGTTTCTCTTCCTCCCAAGGAAAGAGAGACAATTACATTCAATCCAAGAGTGATTCCTAGGTGAATATAAGTTTGTTAAAGGCCCAAATTCATCAGTTCGTGATTTTAATTCATCGTTTCCCATAGATTTCTTCTTAATACCTCTCTTGGAATCATGGATCCTATCTTTTGGGGATAGATCCATACTATGTTATGATAATATTTATTTAATGTGATTGTTTTATTTGAATGGAATGGTATCTATGTATAGATTTTGGTGTTTCAATATTTGTTTTGACATTTTTATACC
Source organism: Viscum album (assembly GCA_963277665.1). Lineage (NCBI taxonomy): Eukaryota > Viridiplantae > Streptophyta > Magnoliopsida > Santalales > Viscaceae > Viscum > Viscum album. The sequence goes on from OY728125.1 coordinate 1,715,941,292, forward strand.
ATTTATCATTATAAAAAAAATTGAGTGGTAGTTGGATTCTCTCTAAACTCCACTTGATTATAAATTGAAGATTTAATTCAAATTGATTTATTTTCTTAAAATTTCTCTGAAAATCATGGTGTGTTTTGATGGAAATTATTGATTGAATTATTATTTTTAAAATCATGGGATTCAAATGAAATTTTGGAAAACATTGTTTATAATTTTGAAATGGAAATTTTAATATTATGGTTTGTTGATGAAAGTTATGTGTTTATAGAAATTATTTTATTAAATTGGGTTGACAAGATTTGGGAATAATGGTTGGGCATGAGTTGAATGGGATGGATATTTTTCAGGAAGTACCACCATCAATGGGACAAAGTATGGACATGAAGTTCCCTCATCAATGGTAATACCATGCTTTTTTGTGTGTGTGGTGGATGTATGTGGACATGGAATTGTATTTTCCAAATCAAAACTTGATAAATTGTTTTAAAGGCTTTGTTTATGTATTCCTTAAAAAAATTCTGATATATTTATGATTATTTATTTGTAAAAGTTGATTTATCGATTTCTTATAAACGTTTTTCATTGATTAAAATATTTTATAAAATGTGATAATAAGTTTTATCCTAGTGGTGTGAGTTTATAGTTAGTGGGGAAATCCTATGGAGTTTAATACACACCCCTACTTGGAAACTATTGTGAATTTTTAGATATTATGTATCAAGACACAGGTAAAGGATTGGTATCCCTTTTCTTTAGAAATTCATTGTGATACTTTTGGTTGTACATGTGGATCTGGAGTTTGGAGCAGTTTTGGAGTTACTTATTGGTGTCATTGGTGTCATGGGTTTTTTGTCTCTTGGTTCTTTTGGTTACATGACATTAATTCTTCTGGTAATCTAATTTTGGGTCTTGGTTTGGTTTGGTTTGGGATTTTATTTCTTTACTCATGAATCAAATGAAATTTGGTTTTTTTATGGTCTTATAGTTTGGATTGTTTTAGCTTTAAGGTGAATATAATACCCCCCCAATTATATAAGATCCATTGGCATTTATTTATATCATTTTGTGTCTTGGGGATGTCTCCTAAGTCTATCAGAACAATCCACCTATTCTCAACCCCACATGTGAAGGGAGGGATATTAGAAATTGTATTAGTATGTCTAATCTATGAGTATCAGTCTTGGTAAGTTCATATATTCTTGGGATGGTAGTAATGAGTACAATTGTTCTAACTTGAAATGCAGATCATAAATAATCATAGGTAACATATTTATGCTAAACTTCATGTTACTAGGGAGTTTGGTACATGAGTTTTTTGAGAGTAATCAAGGATTTTTCACCTCATTGTCAAGGTTTTAGACAATTTAAATAGAATGACATGCATTTATAGTAATGACTTCCCACAAAGAGTGAATAATTCATTTTAAGTAATTATTAATGACTTGTTGAAATAGTGTTGATTTTTGAAAATAATTGAAAATGGTATTATTTTCAAAAAAACATTGTAAAAGTTTCAAAAAAAATTGAAAGTGGAAATTTTTGAATTTTGAAAATATTTTTTATGATATGTTTTGTGTGGAAATTTTGAAATTGATAAGCCTTAAGTTGCTAGAGATAAATTCTAAATATATTTTAATTTTGGTTATAAAGAATGGCTCCAAGTAGTAACCATAGAAACAAATCAGAAGTGGTTGCTAAAAATATGGTTTCATGAGAAATAGATTAACCAGTAGTTGGTCTAGAATATTTTCTAGGAAATTTAGGTTGTGGATAGAGGGAATAAAAATGATGAACCAAGGAAATTGGATTATTTAGTTTAGTTAAAAAATAATAATCCATCCACATTTCATGGTGATTTAGAACCAGAAAAAGAAAAAGTTTTGATAAATAGGATGAATCAAATATTAGATTTTCTTATCACACCAATTGAGATAAAGGTCAAGTTGGAAACATACATGCTAGATGATTTGGAATGCCAATAGTGAAATTTAGTAGTTTAGGCTAAATCAAACCAAGGAATGACACAGGAGGATTTTTGAATAATTACTTAACAAAATTTTATATCCTCATAATTTTTAGATTAAAATAATAATAGACTTTTTCAGTTTAAATACAGACAAACTCAAAAGGATAGAGTATGCAGAATAATTTATGAATTTATTATTTTTGGCATTGAAATTCGCTACAAGTGTGTCCTTGATAGAATTTATTTTTTCAATTATGGTTTAGTCCATATATTTAGTCAAATATTTCCAGGATTTTTATATCATATCATATAGATATGGTCAATAGATAATTCATAGGGGAAAGGAATATCTCAGGAAATACAGTAGTGGGAAGCTTCCTTATTCATATGGGAATTGGTGGAAACTCTAATGATGGAAATAAATTGTAGATGGGCATCTATTTCTATGGTGGTGGCATGACTTAGAATAAGATAGCATGATTAGTGAATATTCCTCTTAAACCAAAGGTTAAATCAGAGTGTTTGTAGTGTATTTCACTAGATCACATCAAGCAAGATTGAATTACACCACCTAGAGATTATCACAATTGAAACCAAATGAGACATCTCCAACACTATTTTAATATTTCTCCTAACTCAGGTTCTAGATACACATCTCATGATACTCAAGATTCTTATGTTTTAATGGGATGAGTGTAGCAGAATAACTCTCATTAGCAGAACTGAGTGATCGATGGTGATTCTTGGAATTTCATGACTCCTCAACTAGTGAAATCTCAATAGGGTAATAAAGAGAAATTTGTAGTGAGTAATAAATTGTATAGAGTTGTGAAAATGTTCATGTATAATCAATATAGACCTTCATTTATGAGATGTATGATACTTTTTAAATCAACACCCATGCACGCTTTGTTTGATATGGGTGTGTCCCATTCATTTATTGTTTATTTGGATCTTGATCTTCTAGTTTTTCTTGTTGAGATGATGCCTTCTATTTTGAAACTTCAAAATACTATTAGACAAAGAGATTGTTTATCTGTTATGTGAAAAGCATACTTTATAACTATCTATGGGGATGAATTGATTTGGGACATCTCTATTCTTGAGTTTGATTTTTATGAATTAATCTAAGGCAATGATAGTTTAAAAATGTTCAAATCTCGCATCGATTTTCATACTTGAAGGGTTAGTTTTAAAAATCATGACATAGTGAATAATATATTTAGAGGATATTATAATGTAATGTTATGTGGAGTAGGATTATTGGCATAATAATTTGGAACTATGTCACATGAGTTGGCGGTTTTGGCATTGGCATCGGGGGTTGAGATCAGGATTGACATTTTTTAGCAATTATTGATAAGTTTCTTAATGTTTTACCTAATAATTTCCTAGTGAATCCACCCAATATATATGTAGAGTTTAAAATTTATCTCTTACTAGGGGAAATTATTACACAAATTATATATTATTGAATGGAACCAATAGAATTAATTGAATTTAAATTCTTGTTAAAAGAGTTGGAAAGCAAAGGGTTTATTCGTCCTAACACATCTTTATTGGTAGTACTATTTTTTTTGAGATATTAGGATTTGTGTGGATTATCATAAACTTATTAAATTTAGGATTAAGAATTAGAATCCTATTTCACTGTTTAATTATCTATGTGATAAATTTAATGGAGAACATTGGTTCTCAAAAATTGATTTCTGTTCGGGATATCTTCAATTGAGGGTTCTGAAAGAAGATTTTGTGTAGAAAATTTTCAGGAGTAGATATGAAAATTAAGAGTATGATTTTATTACTTTTAGTCTTATGAATGTTCAAACTGTATCTATTGAATTGATGAATAAGTAATTTCAAAGGATTTGGGATTCCATTGTGGCAGTGTTTGTGGATTATATAATAGTTTATTCAAGAGAAAAGTTTATACATGAGAAACACTTGGAAATAGTGTTTGGTATTTTGTGGTATCACCATCTATATTCCAAATATTCAAAGTGTGATTTTTGGATACATGAGGTACATTTACAAGGCCAAGATAGCTCTGAAATAGTTGTTTTTGTGGCTATAGAAAATATAGATGTTGTGATATCATGGAATCTTCCAATGAATGTCTTCAAGATACGAAATTTACTTATTGGTTATTACTGACATTTTTCTCATGACTATTCAAAACTATCTTCCCCAAAGACAACATTGACAAGGAAAAGTGTTCCATTCCAATGAAATGATGAATGTATGAAGTATTTTCAAGTTCATAATTCTCTCTTTACATTATCACCAATAATGTTACTTCTAGAATCATGACAAGGCTATGTGGTGTATTATGATTCTTCATGATTTGGGTTTGAGTGTGTTCTAATACAAGTAGATCGTGTTATTTATTATTACTCACAACAATTATGGTTTCATGAGAATGACTACCCAAAAAAATAATTGGAATTTCATATGGTAGTCCATTCAAATAAGGCCTAGTTTCATTATCATTTTGGTGATAAATTCCCAAAGTTTATGGACAATAAAATCTTGAAACACATTTTCTGAAAAAGATATTTGAAACTGAGATAAAGAAGATGAATGGTGCGTCTTCAAATTATTGACTTTGACTTAATGTATACATCGAGTAATGGTAACTCTGTAGAAGATGTATTAACAAGGAAGTTTAATAGTCAGATGGAGAAAGAGGCTTCAGATTAAGGGAAACTAATGTTAGTGATAACTAATATGCAGTTATATTGTGAAGAAAATTGTAGTTTTGTGGTTTTTATTTTGTTTTATCTTATTCATTATTTGTTTAAGAAGGTTAAAGAGGCTTAAACATCCAATTCATAATTTTTTTCTATGAGTTTAAAACTCATTGGTGTGGAGACCATTGATAGATGGAATCATGAAAGAATATCAGTGTTGTGGTATCAAGATCGAATACTTATACCATTAGATTATAAGGAAAAAATATTTTAGGAAAACCACCATTTGAGATGATATATTCATCCTAGAATAAAATTATGTATTGGGAACTAAAAAAATATTTTAGTGGATTTTCATGAAATGAAAGTGGAAGATTTTGTTTGATATTCCAAACCTATCAATAGGTTAGCATACAGAACTGGTGACCAATAGGTATGTTGTAGTCTTTACTAATTCCTATGTGGAAATTGAAGTGAATAAATGAGGATTTTGTAAAATTAATACCAATGACTATTTAGAAACATAATTCCATATGGTTGATAGTGGATCAACACACAACGTGGGCTCATTTCTTTAATATTCATGAATCTAATATGGTGGAAGACTTATCAAAAATATATATCTGAGAAGTGGTGAAAAATAATTAAATACTAGTTTTTATAGTATTAGACTGATATTTTTGTTTTAAATCATGAATTTATAAATCCTTAAAGCAACCCCTTTGGACTTAGTTGACTTAAGCGAGGTGTATCATCCTCAAAAGGATAGGAAATCTAAGAGGATGATACAAATGTTAGAGGACATGCTTAGGGATTGTATAGTATTTTTTTATTGCTCATCGGAATAGAACATATCATTAGTGGAGTTATGTTATAAAACTTTTATCATGCCTTAATACATATAGATCCTTTTGAAGCACTATATTGGTATCCTTTTTGTTATCCACCTATTTTTTATAGAAATAGGTGAGATAACATTGGTTAGACAAAGACATGCACAAGAGACAATGGACAATATTCGATTGATCATAAATAGAATGGAGATGTCTCGGAGTAATCATAAATCATATGTAGACCACAATCAACAACTACTATCGTTCTAGGTGAGTGATCACGTGTTATTGAGAATCTCTCCGAGGCTTGTATGTCATTGTTTTAGTAAAAAGTGTAAGTTATTCCTCAATACAAAGGCCCTTTCGATATACATGAATGGGTTGGTGAGGTGGAATATTGATTTTATTTTCCACCAAGGTTCACTTCAGTGGATAATTTTTTTCATGCATCTCAATAGAAGAAGTATAAAACTCATCCTGACTATGTGATTTAAGAGAATTACATTGATCTAGATCCAAATTATAGGTTGGTTCATGATTTTATGGATTATGGATAGGCAGGAAAAAATATTGTGTGGAAAAAGAATTGTTATAGTGTAGGTTTTATGTAAACAAGGTCATATCTAGGCAGAAACGCGGGAGTGTGAGAAGGAAATTTTGGAACAATGGCCAGTACTCTTCCAGAAAAACTCTGGTTTTCTCCTTTTTTAGGATGGAAAGACCCCTGATGGGGAGAATGTATCACACTCAGTTTCTTATGAATGACCCTTTATTTATTTATTTATTTTAATTATATAAAACACTTCGGTTATGCTTTAGTAGGTTTGGAGGATTTTTCACATGATTTAGAGGCTTTTCTAGAGGATCGTCATTTGAGAACATATAGTAAAAATGATGGAAAACCTCTAAGAAACGGAATAAGGAAAAATAGTGTTCACTGGGCAACTATACAGTTGGAACACAATTTTACAAAATAGTGTGAATACCCCATAGAAGTCATGAAATACTGGAATATTGGGTATAGCACAGTTGGAAAAAGGATTGTATCACCATGTGTTCCAACTGTGTTAGGTATGGTTTGAGGTAGTGTCTCATGCACAACTAACACATGGTTTGACTAACAGTGCACCCTAACCATGCACCATGAAATTTTTTATCCAAAAATAATTGATCTAATCCAATTTACCTCATAAATAAATCATTTCCACCATAATTAGTCCATAACCCAAATTACTCTTTATTCCAAGGCTGTAGAAACTATTCCTTTTGATATAGGATTGATTCCTTTGGGGATCTAAGTTCATTGGATGCCCATATTCATTGGTAAGTATTTTTTTCATTATCTTTTCCCAAATATTTATTCTTATTATATCTATTTGAATCATGGAATTAGTCCATCAGGGATAGATCCATTTTTTATTATATCAATCTTCATGGAATTTTATTGTTTTGATATAAGGGAATTAGATCTAATGATGAATTTAGAAGTTTCATGATGGGATTTTAAAGTTTTTGTGTCATTCTTCTTTTTTCCAAATCATGAGAGGTAGGTGGATTCTCTATTGAATCCTCTTGATTAGAAATTGAAGGATAGATTTCAAATTGATTTAATTTCTTGTAATTTTTTTTGAAAATCAGGATGTCATTTGATGGTAATTCTCTTTTAAATTATGGTTTTGGGAATTATGGTATTTGGTTTTATTTTTGGAAAACCTTTTTTTATAATTTTATTATTGTGATTTTAAAATTATTATTGGTTGGTGAAGGTAATGTTTTTTTTAAATGATTTTATTAAAATAGGTTGACATGATTTGGGCATAATGGTTGGGGATGAGTTGACTAGGATAGATATTGGTTGTGATGTACCACCATCAAAGGGATAGAGTGTGGACATGACATTCCACCATCAATGGAAACACTAAGCTTGTGTGTGTGTGTTGTGGATTTTCATGGACATAGAATAGTATATTCCAAATCACAACTTTATAAAATATTTTATTGAATTTATTGATGATATCCTAGAAAATATTTATGATAGCATGTTGATTCTAAAATTTGAAAATTTTGATTAATGGATTTCTTATAAACTATTTTCATTTCTTAAATTATTTTATAAAATATTCTAACAAGATTTATCTTATTTTGATGATTTGGGAACTCATTGGGGAAATACTACTAAGTTTTATACTCACCCCCTACATGGGTACTAGGGTTCATATGATAATATTATCTATCGAGACATAGGTAAAGTTAAGGTATTAAAATTATATAGTAATTAGTCATTATAACTTGGTCTGGGAATGTGAATTTAAAGCTTGGAGAATTTTGGGAGTTTCTGATTGGTATCTTTTGTATCTTGGTATTTTTATATTTTGGTTACGTTAGTTTTGTGAAATTTATTCTACTTGCACAATAACAGCTTCTTTCAGTTTGGTTTTATTTTATCTTGTAATTTTATACACAAGCATCACAAGGAGTTTTGGTTGTATATGGTTATCTTAGTTTGTGTTTTTATCTTCAAAGTGAAATTCTTCACCCAATAGTTTATGATCCCTTGGAATTTATTACCATCCTTTAGTGTATTGGGGATGTCACCTAAGGACAGCGATACCCTCTACTGAGATATAACACATATTTAGTATAACATGTCTTAAAAGGGTTCTAATAATGAAAAACTTAGTGGATGATGATGTAGTTCTCTTATGAACTATTTTTTGGTGTCTCCAATTTTCCAAAGACTCTGAACCTATATGATTTTGTTGTGAATCATTATTTTATATAGTGAGTATTAATCTAATAATATTTACATATTTACATATGAAATGTATGGGTTTATATATTTGGTATCATATCAAGGTTTAGTTACCTTTAGAAATTATGATGAGAAAAAATTACGGATAACCCTTACAAAAATTATATATATAAAAGAACATCCTATGTTATAGTAAATTAAAGAGTGTTGTTTTCTAATAAAAAACCCTAATGGGATAAAACAAGTGGATGTGATCTTTGTAACTGTTTAATATTGGGGTAATAAATAAAGGAAGAGTTGGTTGATTATATATCATCTATAATTATACTTCAATGTGAGTATTCCCTTACTATTGACCAGGTTTGACACTCTTGAGGGATATTATTGGGCTAATTAATATTTTATTTATAAACGATTGTGAAGGATTCAAATAGGTGATGACCACGAATAACCTAGGTTATACCTAATACTTCATAGATTGAAAATAATATGTCATGATTTATATATATTATAAATGAGTATTCATGATTATGTAGTTTTACATAATGATTATTATTTCTCCCACTGTATTTTTTGGTTTTAATCAATGGATGTAACCTGAAAGAATCGTGTTAATACTGATTGTGATGGAAAATGAATTTATTTTCATCTTATGAAACCAAATATTAAGGGATCTAGAATGAAAAATTTCACTACAATGATCAAAAATAATTTTCATGCTATGAATCATAATAAGCTACCAAACAAAAAAAGTAGGTAAAATATTTTGTTGATTTCTTTATGAGAAAACACCCACCTTATTTTATGGGGTCATTTGATTAACTATTTTCATAGAAATGGAGCAGTACCACTAAAAATATACCTTCCATTCTCTAATTTTCAAAACATGAAAAAGTTATTTTTTCAGTTTAATGTCTAGAAGGTATATCATATGAATGGTGGAATCTTATCAGGAACACAAGTTAATGAAGAGAAATTAACTCTATGTGGTGGGATTAGTTTAAGATGTTATTTTTTAATAAATTATATTTATAATATTTATATTAAAAAATATTGAGGTAGTAAGTTGATAAAAATTATAAGGATGATGAATCTTTTAGTACATATGAGGAAAATTTTACAAGAATTGTGAGGTTTTCTTATGGTATTGTCATACAACCTAAAAGTATGGTTTATAGATTCCTTAGTGTCATAAAATCAAGTCTACAAAGGTAATTATCCATTAAATAATTTTGAACCCATGAATAAATCATTAAATATTATATAAAAGTGGAAATGGATATTGGAGTAACTCGTGAATCTCTTAGTTTTTATATGAAAATAAAGATGGAATTCAAATGAAACTCTAAAAACCATGGAGAGAAGAATATGATCCTCTCTTTATGCTCAAAATATGGAAGGAAACATGGAGGTAATTGTGTTAAGTGGACTAGTGAATAATTTATGTTTTGAATGGAAGGTTAATATGAAATCAAACAATGAAATAATGTGAATAGATGACTCAATTAAAGGAATAATGAAAAATTCCAACATAATACACCACCCACACTTCAATGTCTCAAATGAAAGATGTATTGATATTATGCTAACTAGTGATCAAATTATAAGGTTGATGATGATGATTGACATCATAATAATCTTAATATCAGAGAAAAATGGAATTATCATGTGATTATTATTGCTGACATGGATTCTGAAATGGTTAAATTTATAGTTATAATCCACTCTATAACCACTGATTTATTACATAATTTTTTATATACCAACTCTTTTGTATCTAAATATTTTTATAAAGGTGTCATGGTACCATTATAATGATTATATTTTTAATTATAAGTGAAATCCTTAATGGTATTACAACTATATATAAATTCTATTATTATTATCTAATTGAAGAGAGTGGGAATGTGCTTCTGATAAATATCATTATTATCCATATGGTTGAATTTGATGTTATCTTTGTCATGGATTAGATTTAATCACTTAAATGACACATCAGTTTCCAAGTAATGTATGACATGTTTTATATTACAAACCAACCTATGATCTTCTATCAATGATATGATAAATATAAACTTCCAATGGAAATTGTATCTATTGTCGGGGTCCTGATTCCTATTTAAAAAGGTGGTTTGATCTCATATGGTTGAGTAGAAACTAAACATCGATCATATTCCTAATTTGGGGGAGTTTTTTATAGTATTTTGGGGAGATTTTTATAGTATTATAGTGAATCATGAAGTTGAGTTCCCAATAGAATGCATACCTAGTGCTACACCTATTTTAAATACCCCATATATAATTGTCTTGATGGAGTTGTTGGAATGGAAGAATCAACTCTTGAGGAATCTTAAAATGGATTAATTTATCAAAATGTATCACCATGGGGTGAAACTTTTATTTTTATTAAAATTAAATAAGGGTATATGTTATTGTACATTGATTATGGGAAACATAACAAGATTACAATCGAGAATAAGTATCATTTCCCCCATATTGATGACTTTTTTGATAAACTACATAGATATCAATACTTTTCCAAGATTGAACCTCATTAGGGGTATCATGAATTTAGGGTCAAGAAGAAGGTATACGTAATAAAACATCTAATACTTAGAATGGCCACTATGAATATTTAGTTATTCTATTTGGACTTAGTAATTCCATGTCTATCTTTATGGATTTAATGAATAGTGTTTTGGTGAATACCTTTATCAAATTTTGGTGGTATTTATAGATGATATTATTATAAAATCAAAGATAAATAAAGGGCATGAATATTGGTTGAGGATTGTACTGAAGATACTAAGTGAAGATAAGATATATGAAAAATTTATGAAGTGTGAATTTAGGCTACAAAAATAATTCATTTTTGGATCACATAATCTTAATAGAGGTTATATTGGTGGATCAATCAAAGATAAGTGTTATTGAAAATTGTTTTAAAGAACCACTATGAATGATATCTATAGTTTTCCTGAATTGGATAAATTTTATCAATTCTTTATGGTGAATGTATCATGGCTATCTAATCCCATCACCAATTTAACTCGTATGGGATCTATGTTCCTTTGGATAGATGAATCTGAGAAAAATTCCATGGAAATGAAGAAAGGGAACTATAGAGAAGGGTTTTAAAAATATTGTGATGCATCAAAAAATGGATTGAGATGGGTTATCATGCAAAATGTCATGGTTATAGATTGCTGCTCATAAAAATTGAATGTTTGTGACCAAAATTACCCAACACAAGATTTGAAGTTAGTTGCGGTAATATTTTCACTAAAGATGTGGAGGAATTATCTTTATGGATGAAGATGTGATATATATATATATGGATAATTAAATTTTAAATTATATATTCAATCAAAATGATTTTAATATGCTCCAAATAAGATGGTTTTAGTTTATTAAAGATTATGACTGCTCAATAGATTACCACCTTGGGAAATAGAATAAGGTGGAAGATGCTCTTAGTCTAAAGGATCGCCCTAGATCATATATGATGAGAATCAGAAAAGATAAAATATTTATAGACTTAGATTCGATGGATCTATAAATATTGAAAGAAGGTGAGAATATTATCCTTTTCAAATGACTATTCAACTATATATCCATGTGAGGATTAAAGAGGTGTAGTAGGAAGATGTGGAACTATAGAGGATGTTCAGAAATGATCATGATTTTATCCTTGAATATGATGGAATAATGAGGTCAAGAAATATGTATGTACCCCATACATACTAGATTTTAATAATAAACTATTATATAAAGCTCATAGTTCGTCATTCTCTTTTCATCTTGGAAGTATGAAGATTTATAGAGATCCAAAAGATTACTTATGATGGTACAAAAACAATGGGAAATATTCAAGAGTATATATCTTGGTTCATTATATGAGATAATGTTAAGGTTGAGAGATATAATTTTAAGGGGATGTATAACAATTACCCATATCAAAATGTATATGATAAAGCTTCATTATTGAATTTTTATCAGACTCCCAAAAATATCTAAAGTCTATAATGTTATTTGGGTTATAATCGATCAACTTAGAATGTTTCATACTTCATTACTCTCAAAAAAATTCCTTGTAGACAAGATTTTAAAATATATATGTTTAGGGAGTGTTAATGCTTCATAGAGTACCACAATCAATTTTATCTATTCGGGATAGGAGGTTTATCTCAATGTTATGGAGAATACATCAGTAGGCTCTGGATAAAAAGTTGAGTTTCAGTATAACATATCATTCTTAAAACAAATATTTAGTCTTAAAAACAATGAAAAACCTAAATTATTTACTAATAAATAGTTCTATTGATTTAAAAGGTGGTTTATATCAATAACTACCTCTATTAGAGTTTTCTTCTAATAATATATTTCACTCGAGCATCCAGATGGAACCTTATGAATACCACTATGGAAATGGGTGTAGAACTCCAATGTGCTCGGATGAAGTTAGACAAATAAATCTATTGGTACATAATATAAATGATGAAATGGATAAAAAAAAGTTAGATCTATTCAAAAAAACATGATGGAAGATCAAAATCCACATAAATGTTATGATGGTAATCTTCAGTGAGATTTGCCTGTCAAAATCGGTGAGAATGAGTTTCTGTCAATTTTTTTGTGGAAGAAGTTTAAGAGATTAAATAATAAAGTAAAGTTGATCCCAAGATATATTATCCCCTTCTCAAATATTTATTTAGTAGGGAAGATATCTTATCACTTTGAGATTCCACTGAACCTCTCTCAAGTTCATGATGTGTTCTATGTGTGTCTCCTAAGAAAGTACAAACGTAATCCATCACATGTACTAAAATCAGAGGCCAAACCACAAAATCATGATATTCCCTATGTAAAAAAACTAGTTGAAATAATTTATCATATATATAATATGTTATGTAACCAGACTACTCACCTGGTTAAAGTTCTCTAGAGGAATCAAAAAAATTAAAGAAGCTTTTTGAGAACCTGAGGTTGTAATGAAACATAGGTATCATCATTTATTTTCACCTATATAATGTATTTTTTATGGTGAAATTAATTTTAAGTGGGGTATAATTTAACACTATGAGAGATTATGATATTTTTTTTCAAAAGAAAGAAAATTAATTTCTTCAATAACTTGCCATACCCAATATCCCGATTCTAAATGAACCGTAATACAATATATCATTATAACCTAGAAATAAAAATTATGGGTAAGAATAATAACAACCAAATAATGAAAAAATATATTCATTACACTTGAATTAATAAATCATTTAGTTATCAATTGATCATAAATGAAAATAAAAAACATCTTTAAGTAAAAGAGGTGATTTTATGATAAACAATTTTTATGCAGATAATGAATTTTTATTTCAATAAATTATATTGATCACTATTAGTTAATTATTTTAATAGAATATTTATATCTAATAAAAATTTTTAAAACTCAACTAATATTTTTTCCTGGAATGAGATAAGAATATATATCATATTTTATGCATAAAAATTTATTTTTCCAAAAAATGGTTTTCATCATGTTTCCCGGCATATTGAAAATGAAATTATACCACATTTAGAAATTGAATCTTGAAAAATGAATAATAAATTTTGATTTATAATTATATAATTTTGTAAATAGGTTTTTTTTATTTTTTCTCTATATGAATAGTAACCATCATAAAAATTTTCCACCTCCGTAATGGTAAAGTAGGAAAAATTGAATTAAAACTTTTAGATAAGGAATTAAAATTTATCTAATATTTCACATTATCCAATTTTGTGATTGGAGGTTAGATATTTCCATCCAAGTCTCGAATATATTTCCACTTGGTGCAATATTTTTTTGAATATGATATTTATATTAATATAATAAAAGAATAAATACAAAATGTCACTATATTGACATTAATATCTCTATTATTTACATAAAGATACAAAGAGGGTAAGTTTGATTCTAAATTTATATTTTAAAAATAAAATATTTTTTATTATATTTATTTATTTATAATATTTAGTGATTAAATAATTACCTAGAATGATTATGCAATATTGACATAATATTTATTCAATTAAAAAAATATTTTATTTTAAAAAAAATTAGTGTAATGGAATTTTATTGAATTACTATTTTTCAAGAAACAAATTAGATGCATATGACGTATTAGAGATTTTTGAAAAGTTCTTATTAGATTTATATCATCGTCTTGGTGTCATTAATGTCAAATTAAATGAATAGTTCCAAAATTGACTCTAATGATATTTTAAAATTAATAATATTTTATTAAATAATATAAAATTGATAAAAAAAACTTTCTTTGGATATGTGAATGAAATGTAGTTAAACATATTAATTGGGGTCAATTTATGAGTCATTTATCTATTTATGGTAACATTGTTAATCCTTTATGATTGAAATAGTTGTTATAGTAGTTAATGTAAAAAATATCAATGAAGAGGTTGGTAAAAAATATAAGGTTTAAAATGATACAAAAACTTATCAAAATTATATTTTATGATTTTATTTTGACCCTATATGAATTTTATTTTAATTCATAGCAATATGGAATTGTTTTTCTTTAGAATGAGTTTATTATGTTTTTATATTTTAATAAATTCCAAATGTGCCATATCCCTCCCTTATAAAAGAAAACCTATCCTTAACCATAATTAAAACACATTGTGTAACACCCGAGACTTTTATGTTATATAAATTATCAAAGGAATCTTTTTCTACACAACACTTACTTGACTTGATTTACACGCAATCGCGACCTTCCTCGATAGCTTGCGTCGTACGCAATACCGAGTTTCACTAAACAACAATATGCTATTAAAACTAGCCGTTATGAATAGTAATAACCACTTTTTAAAATTTTATAAATTTTATTTTTCAAAATGGACTTCATTTTTGGACTCAGAATATCGAAATTAGCCAAGGGTGAAATTTTGGTATTTTTCTGAAAACTTTCAATTTTTGATGAATAGTGAAACCACTAAGTGGTAGGTTAAAAAACAGAATTTTGCATAAAACTTAATTTTACCGCTTCTGTGAATGGAATTTCGAAAATCCGAGAGACACGGTTAATATCAAGGACTAAAATGTGGTTCAATGAGATGAAAATAATTTTTTGGTGAATAGTAACTTTTTACGATTTTTACCGCGGTTAATAGTAAATAGGGTAACTAAGGGTAAATATGATATTACTATTACCCTAACACATGTCCTAATTCTATTGGACAAGTGTAATTCGACCAAAAACAAACTTAGGAATAAAATATGACCATTTAGGCCCACTTGGATTAGATTAGGACATTTATTATTAATTTATTAAAGAAGGGTTAAAATAGTTAAAATCAAAGTTTAATAAGTAAATCATTTTTAATATGGGGTTATACATAAGATAAATTCGATTGTAAATATTAATTAGAAAGCTAAAAAGATTTCCTACATGATGGTATTTTATTTGTAATTTTTAGGCATCAAATAATATAATTTATTTATGACACAAAGATGATGCAGTAATTATCTTATTAATGAAATATTGACATAATTGATAATATAAATACCAAAATAAATGTAATTTAAGACTTTTTATGAATTCCACTAATTTTCTAGGTTACTATGATATATTAATGATGATTTAATCAACTTGGTTTGAACATATAATTCTTTTATGACTTTCACAAAAATCATATATCAAATAGTGTCAAAATTGACACAAAATAGTTTTTAAATAAAATATTATATTATTAATTGTTATTTTATTCCTAAAAATCTAAGGTTCGGCCAAATGACTTAGATAAGGATATATATATTAATAATAAACAATTTGGGGTTCGTTTGGCATGTTATAGTAAGTGTATTAACCATATAGTGAAAGAAAACAAAAAGACACGGTAAAAGTTAAAATAATTAACTTAGAGTTAAATCTAATTGATAAGGTTAAAATAATACCCTAAACTTGTCTAAATCATATTGGTTGATAGGATTTCGACCCATCCCCACTTTATCTTCGAAATAAGACCCTTTGGAACCATTATAAACCGATTTTGACTTTAATATAAAATAATATTTTGAGATATTCCTAAGGTGCCCCTCTCCTCCCTTATAAAATGGCACCTCCTCCCCCTCCTCCTCACACCAAATTGAGCACTCAAGCTCGGCCAACCCCTTCCATTTTCTCCTCTCCACTTCCCTAGAATAATCCTAGAGGTCCTGGTCTTCTCCAAAGACCAATCTTAGTTCCTTAAGTGGAGGATTCAAAGAAGCGTTCCAAAGAAGAGGTAATATCCATTACCGATCTTTTCAATTTCTTTCTTCTTCAACTTCTTCTTCTTTAGTTGTTTCATGATAAAGTAATAACATAAGTATTACTTACATACTGATATGTTATTATAAATATTAAACAACCCTAATTCACCTTCTATCCATCCTACGGAAAAATGAAATCACCACGCGTGCGTACGTACGGAATACCGTCTCCACGCCGTGGTGTAATCTATTTTCCACCATCACCTTACAAGGATGGGTATAATGGTGTAATGAGTAACTACATATGATTATTATTAAGTAATATTGATACTGAAATAATATATATATACTCCAATACAATTCCACGATCATAGGAACGATATCATCACTCGTGCGTACGTACGGAATACCGTCTCCACGATGTGATGCGACTCGTTCTACATGATCTTCATTTCATAATGATTATATAAATGAATTGAATGAATGAATATGGTATATACTACACTAATACCATTCTGGAAATGAATTATCTATAACCTAAAGATAATAATAAGAATTTATTCGACAAAACACGCATAAGAACAAAAAGTTATAAAGACCCGAGTAACAAGTAACAATGAAATATTACTAACAAGAAGCTAATAATATGACCATATATGATATCATATAAATATGTATGATTCTGGAATAAGTCAATAACATTATTTAAACCATTATACAGGAGCTTCGGACACGTACAAAGCTAATCGGACCTAAGGTAAGGGAAATATCACAATCTCACTTTTATCCGAGATTGTTTTTACTTTGGTAATTACTGGGGTGTATTTTATCATCCACATCCATGTTCCCTCAATATGTAATATTATTTCCATCCTTCTACAATATTTTATATCCAATTTTACCCTTTGGTGAGTTTTTTGTAAAAGATATAAAAGGAATCTTTTGTCGTTTTCGTACGAGGTACTTTTTGACTTTTCCGACAAAAGTACGAGAAGAATGTTTTTTTTAACTTATACGGCATGAATGGATTTTTAAAACATTATTTCCAAGAAGCTTCCTTTAAAATTTTTCAAGTTTATTTTTAATCAAATTATTTTATTTTAAAGTTGTATGACATGTTATGAAAGGAAAAATGTTTTTGAAGAAGAAAGGATATTTTCCTCAAGAATGGAGTTCAAGTGTGTTATCAAAATTATTTTCCATCTAAGATAATAAAGGGTTCTGTTTTTATCCCTATTATTACACTGATTTGATCATGTTGTGATGGAATTATTTTTATGAATTCCTTTATCTTATATGAATTGATTTATGATGTCATGATGTTTCAAGAATCCCATTTTTGTTACATGTGTTATGCGATGATGTATGTTTTATGATTATGTGGCACACATAAGAAAGGATTCATTATAAGATGGGTGGGACCTATATCTCCCTCCAATGCATTGGGTAAAGATTTTATATCTCATGAGATAGACATGGCTGGAACGGAAGGTTATTTCGGTTCAGTGATACAGGACTGAAACGAGGAGTGAACTCGGTTCAGAAAGGGACTTTGTCCACTAAGATAGTCTTGGCAATGAGTCATGACTAACAAGAAATTATTTTCCATGATTATGTGTGCATGCCACAAAGTTTCAAGTCTTATGTTATGATTATGGGGATCTCATTTTCACTTCTATGATTTATTCCATGATAAGATATTATGATCTCTTTTGCAGGTTTTGATTTTCAAAAAGATATGATATGATTTTTATTTCCTTTATTTGCCCTTGCTGAGCATTTGAGCTCACCCTTTTATGTTTTCTTTTCCCCAGGTCAGGAAGATGGATATTAAGTAGAATATGCTAAAAGGGACCCTAGATATGATGAAATAAATGGGAGACACTGTAGAAGATTTATGAACCAATTGTTTATGTTTCCCAGTTTCTAAAGACACTATACCTATACGGTCCTTTGTGGTTTTGTCATATGTTGTAATAAGTGTGCTTCAATTTTGAAGTATTAACAATGTATGTAAAGTATGGGTCGTTATACATTGAGACTTCTATATCTACAAAACCATAAAAAATTATCTTCAAAAATTATCCATCCATGTTCTATTGGTTCTAATATCCTTAAATGACCAACCCTGGTTTCCTTAAAAGGAGATCCAAATGAGTTCTTTCAAAGAAGAGGTAATCACCTTAAGTGATCACTTTCTCTTATGTTCTAATTTTAAATCCTATAAATATATGGTTTTATCCTAAAATAATTAATTCAATAACTTTTATATTATGAAATATTGTTATTTTGAGTAAAATACTTTTATTCACCCTCTTTTTTATCAAATAGTAAGTGATTGTACCGCTTGTGTGTATGTACAAATTATTGTCACCACATGGTGATATAATTCTTTTTCTACCACCATATTTCATGGATGTTAATTTTAATGGGAATGATTTTTAAATTTGATATTTAGAAAATATTTATATTTACATAATTATATTATCTTATCTACCTTCGTGCCTTCCAACCTGTTAGAAAATGATAATGTCGCTCATGTGTGCATGTGGACATCCCCCTCCACGAAGTAATGTGATTTTATTTTCATTTCCATGTTACAGTCATTTTAATAATGATATATTTAATGAATATATATTATATATATTTTATAATAAAAATTCATGGTCGAATTATTAATATATAACATTCTTTTATTCCATCCATCAGGAAATGAAAATAATGTTCATGCGATCTTACGAGCTACTCTGTCCATGAATCACGTAATTAATTTTCCAGTCTATAAATATTATGGATGAATATAAATATTTATATATTCAATATATATATGATATTAATATAATTATTAACATTTTGGAGATTATGGAACCATAATTAAAGTATAAGGTCTAGAACTTTTGAATTGAAATTCTCATGAAGAACAAAATAGTTACCACTCTATAATGATGATTTAAAAAGGAATAACAATGAAATGGGTATTTAAAGGTTAAAATTGGATAATATAATATATTATATTTAATTTTATAACTATCTTAAATATTTATTACAAATTAAATAGTCTTACATTGAATTTTAGAGTTTTTTCAATGAAATTGAAACTCATAGTAAGGGTTTTATGTTACAATCTCATTGTTAATCAATATTATTTATGATTATTTTCAAATGATAAAATTTCCTGATATAACTCTCAATAATATCATGAATTTTCTTCCCTAATATATATATATATATATAATAAATTTTTTCCTTTTATTTTACACCTTTTAAGTAATCAATTTACAAAAATTAAGTTTTTAAGAAAAATTGGCATTATATCTCTCCATAGTTGAAAATACTTTTTCTTTCACATCCATGTTTCCCCTAAAATGTTTTTCAAAATATTTTTATACTCTTATATGAATGTTTAAAGTGATTTATACCCATGTTTTAATGTCTAAAAAATGGTTTAAAAGTAATATTCTGGTCGTTTTCACAGTGAGGTACTTCTAAAATTTTTAATGC
The DNA here is from genome assembly GCA_963277665.1 of Viscum album. Taxonomy (NCBI): domain Eukaryota; kingdom Viridiplantae; phylum Streptophyta; class Magnoliopsida; order Santalales; family Viscaceae; genus Viscum; species Viscum album. The sequence goes on from OY728125.1 coordinate 1,715,961,276, forward strand.
AAATGTAAATGGAATTTTTTTTAATGTACATGACATGAAATTTTTTTCCACCATCATGATCGTTTAATGATTTTATGATTCATTTAAATTTTTCCAAGGTTCTTTTCAAATACATTTTTTGCCTTAATATTTTGGAATTTTTTATATTTAAAAGACTTTATTTTAAAAGTAAATGGTTATTTTCCTCATGAAATATTCAAGATATATTTTAAAGGTATTTTCATCTAAGATGAAATAATTTTATTTTACTTATGATTTACTTGTGATATTATCCATTTATTCCATACACTTTCATTATTTGGATGGATTATGATGATGAATATTTAATAGTGATTTAATGACACTTTTTTCCTTTCAATAGGTAAATTATGTTATGAAACTCCTTTATTTTTCATGGGTTATGCTATGATTACATGATTAAATGTTTAAGAAACCCCTTTCCTTTTCATGGGTTATGAAATTTTTCCCCTAGAAATGGGACTTTGATAAGATTCATTATTCTCGAATGGTTCCCATTGGATTTATTTATAAAACTTGAAACACCTGATGGTTATGTATCCATAGGGACCTGAATTCCAAAGGAAGCCATTCATCGGGTCATTTGGACGATGATTCATGAGAATACACATTGGTCAAGAGGATGGGAGGTCGTGATCATCACACCATTTTTTGGGGAATTATTTTCTTCTTCGGGTCTCTTTTATTGATTTAAGATATGTACATGAATATTCATTAATTCACCATGTATGCAATGAGTTTCCCTTATGATTTGTAAATTAATGATTTTCATGTATATAATTTAAGAATCATATGTATGTATCTGAGGTTCTTCATCAATGGGTACATCTATATGTATTTGAGGTTCTCTTCCAATTGTGTCCTTTTGTATACTACATAGAGATTCATTGGTCATTATTACGACTATACTAGTTTTAATGCCACTCGGTGAGGCACTCTAGAATTTATCATCATCCAGGGAGACGGTAGTTGTTTTATTGTTGGGATCAAACCCATAGATTTGTTACCTATGTATCCTTGTGAAAGGAATCATAAACTACATATTTGATGCCATATAACAGGACACATCAAACATTTTAAGGTCATGTGATAAGGACCAATCCATACAATTTAATGTCATGCGGTAAGGACACGTAGGCAAAAGATGCCTAATCAAATTTTGTGTGGGACTTATACCAAATCATCCTGAGGGACCTAGAAGGGATATGAATTTCCAAGATAAATTAGACCCTATTGGGAATGTGGCCCAAAAAGGACTTGGTTGATTTATATTTTTGGGTTTGATCATCAGGGAGGCTTCCTATGTATCTCATTTTGATGAGAATAAAATCCAATGTAGTTCGGGAAGTCTTATAAGAAAGTTTAGTCCTTTTAGAGAAATGATTTTGGACTTACTTCCTTAAAATGATGTCATGGTGATTTGGGGGATTAATGTTGGGGCTTACTCCTAACGTGGATTCAAATTTGTGGACGAGATGAGATGGATCATCGGCCTCAATAAGGATTCATACGTATCCCAGTTTTGATGGTAATTAGAGTTCTCGTAGTTCATTCTATGAGGTATTTGATCAAATGTTGTGATAATCACAAATTTATAATCCCAAGTGATTCATGCTCGATGTGAGAAACAAAAGGATTTTAGTGATTCAACAAAGTCACACACTTCTCCTCCCCTGTTGGTGGAAGAGTTATTGGCTATGGTGACGATGGTGGATGGGGGAACAGAGCAATAATCCTTTCATTGGGAAATGAGATTGAAGGATATTGTATATGGCCCAGAAGGATAGGGACTAATTCAATGATTTTTTCCCTAAAATTGGTCCTAGTAGAGGAGGTATACTATTCTCTTGTTCAAAAGTAAAATTATGTTAGAACCACACTTTTCCTACCAGGGACCTAAGGCTCCAGGTTTTAGATACAACAATGAACAGGTATGGCCCGAACCCTAATCCTCCAAACTGGGAACTTCCCAACATTATTTTTGGGAGAAAGGTCCATGTGAATAAATATATAGAAACCAACAGACACTCTATTAATCCTGAACCCATTATAAAAGTATCTGGGAAACCTCTAACTGCTGATATACAATCCTAAAAGGGACACAGGCTGATGTGCCTTTCCTAAGGTTTTGGTAAGTCAGAAGGTTTTGGCTGAGGATTCAACATAATCCCTTTTTGAAAAGGTATCCAATGAAGAGAAATATATTCAATGAATGAATTTGAAGAAGTCTTGATGAAAGTCTTGTATTGTATGACAGGATAATGTGAATCAAAGAGGGGAACCCAGGTAGGTATCTGGCATGCAGGAATGGGTGCGTAGGTAGGATTGGGAAACCTAATGTTTACTTAAGTGAGGAATAACCTAGATGTTTACACTTGGTTGAGACTAGACTCAATCCTTCAATAGTATTCATAGGTATTCACAGAAGTGGTCAGGTCAAGTTCCTTTGAGAGGAATGGGTGGTGCACCATTGTTTCTGATATAAGGAGGTTGGGTGCTTTAGGCGTGCAAGGGTTATGGATTTCAAAAACTAAAATGACTTAAGTCCTATAATCCTACTTTAATTAATTTTCCCTTGGTGTTATAGAACTACCTTGAAGGTTTTGGATGACTTGGGTGAAGAACTAGGGTGACCAGAGCATCAATTGGACTTTAAGGAAATTCATTCATAACAAATGAAGATCCCAAGGGTCTATTTATAGGAAAATAGGTGACCTTGGATGAAGAAGTTTTCTCACACAAGTGGGTTTCACACCAACATTATGGTGCGCAAGTGTCTACGCCCCAATATTGACTTGGATCAACTAGGGTGATTTCAAACTTGACCCATTTCAAATATTGAAATTCTCAATGTATTTTATCCTCTTTTTTCTATGGAATTTTCCTTGATCACTTTTTCGACAATGGGATGGGATGGAGTGTCAAAAAATTCCACCTTCCACCCCTCAGAATTGGATCCAAAATGAAGAGAGGGTCTTATACTAAGGTAAAGTTAGGAAAAAGGTCAAAGAGTTTGATGTGGCCTATAAACTGATAGTGTGTGAGGTATGGATGTGCAAGGTCAAATATCATTGACCATAAATTTTGAAATTAGATCCCAAACAAGGCTTAGTGGCTAGGAATTACTTTAATATTCATTAGTTATTTCCGAGGGGAATATTGATTCATGATTGTTACGGTCACCAAATCTAAAACATGAAGTATAAACATAGAAGAGGTCCTTTCCAAGAACGAAGATACCATTTCTTAACAAATTATGGGGGTTGTATTATGCAGGTCCAATTGGGGCATGTTCCACATAGACAAATAGTGTTATCCTTTCACTGGCAAGCTCATGATATAGGGGAATTTTATGCAAGGCCACTTAAGGGCACGTACTACATAGTCAAAAAAAGAGATCTCAAAATTTTGATATTTTATTGTTGAGAGACAAGGGAAATTAAGATTTGGATGGATCAAGACCATAGTGGGTGGTTTTTCAAAGAAAAGTGATCAATGAATAAAGGGCCATCTATGAAGACATAGGTCGTGAATGGGGAAACCAATCATACACAAAATTGGTGTGTGAATAATGGTTAAAACTGTTCCAAAAGGGGATTTCTTACATTGTGTTGTGTAGTAGAGAGTCTTGCACCATGGACATTATGTTGTGAAGTTTAAAGTCATACTGCAATGACATTGGAGGAAATTAATTTAAGTTATTTTTCTTTGACCAAAGGTTTATGAGTCTCCAATTTCTTGATAATTTTCTTGGAAATATGCTACCATATTCATGTATGGAAGGGAGAAATGTAAACTGTGATTTGGAAAAAAATTTACCCGAAAAATGACATGGGAAAAGGGATAATAGGATTTAAAGAGGTCTCTTCCAAAAATGAAGTTACCACTATTTGAAAAACCAATTATAAGGGCAGTATTATGTAGGGAAAACTAAGGGCATATGTTGTATAGCCAAATAGTGGTATCCTTTGACTGATAGGCCCATTATGTAGGATAATTTTATGCAAGGGCATTGGTGGAATGTATTGCATAGTCAAGAAAAATATGTCCCAAGAATTTGACATTTTTTTGCTAAACGTTGATGAATGTTTATGAAGATTTGGATTTTCCCAAGAATAAAGTTTGTTTAATGGAGAAATATACCAGAATATATAAAGAGTATTTACAATCATGATTTATAAAGAACCAGATGAATATTATTTCTAAGAAGGTATGAACCAAACATAGAATGTATGGTGTTTGCAGTTTTAGGTCATGCAACTCGGACTAGAATATTATGGAAACAATGGATGATATGTGGTCAAATGATCTAAGGTTATTTCAAGATGATTTGAACATATTGAGAGGGGAAGTTTGTAAACCATATTCTTGGAAACACTTAGGTTTATAGAATGGATATGGTAAAATTATTCGAAGGATGGCCACTTTAAACTATAGGTCGCTGCTTACCGTCATTATAGTTTAAAGGGATAAAAGATACTTCTCCAAAGAACAAAGTTACTACTATCTGACAAAACCAGCATGGAGGATATATTATGTAGGGCTAACTGGGGGCATGTGTTGCATAGTAAAATAGTGGAATCCTTTGACTGACATGACTCTTATATAGGCAAATTTTTATTCAAGGCCACCTAAGTACATGTACTACATGCTCAGGAAAAAAGATCTCTGGTATTAGATATTCTATTACCGGAAACCGAAGTTAGATTATAAAGGTCTGAAATTACTCAAGATTAGGAGTATGAAATGTTAAAGGGGTAATTTCCAATGTACAAGGGAAATATTGGGAATGATATTGGATATAAATTTGGAGTTCCTTATATAGATATGACTCAAATGTAAAATGGGGACATTTCATGTTTCTTTAATGGGATCTCTAAGGAGGGGACCAAACATAAGTACTCCTACATATATTTTAAATTGTATACAGTAGAGGGATAATTTTCTTTTATCTAGTGGCTAGGACTAAGGGTTAAGGACTAGTCTTCACTTCTTATCTCAATGGGATGAGAATCAAGACATACGTAGTTTTTTTAGTATTGTGGAGTTTAAATTCATCCAATGAAGACATTAAGGGCTTTGATATAAAGATAAATTGAAGGTTGTCACCTACGTGGTTGAGTGCTTTGAGGGTCTATTGAGCTCTTCTTCAGTGGTTAGGGTGGTGGCTTTGGAAGTTTTCCATGGTTGCATTCATGGTGGCTCTACAATGTTCATGAATCGCTGCAGTTGTTTTGTTTTCAGGTTAATTTGGTTCAAGATGTGATTCAGATGTGTTTGAATTTTGGAATTTGTGATTCGGTGCGGATCTGGTGGTTTGTTAGATCCTGTTTGAACTCGGTGATGTTGTTGATTTTTTCTATGGAGCGGATGGTGTTTTTGTGGATGAGTCCTTTGAGGGTTCTTGTCGGTGATGATCAACGAAGGTTTGCATACGGATCTCTGCTCCGGTTGAATGATTGATGCATGGATTGTTGACTCGAGGCGGCGGTGCATCACGAACCACGTGGTGTATGGCGTATCTGTCAGAGATATGGTATGATGATGTCTGTTTTTGAAATTTGAATTTGAATTTGAAGTTGAATTTGGATGTGGTTTTTGGATTTCGGATGGTTTAATGGTTGTATATGGGAACTGGATACCCAAAAACTAGCTATTTGAAAATGAAAAAAAAATGGTGTTGTCGACGTATCTCTTATAGATGATAATCAAACTACATGTAGTTCTTGAGAAAATCAGTCCCCGCAGCAATTGAGTTTGATGTGAGAGATGAGGGATTCTACCACATTCTGGAATAGTGATTAAACAAAAGACACCAGATGGTATGAAGATAAAAAAATATATCCTGGCAGAGTAATCTGTATAGATTTTGTTCATATACAAGAAAAAAAGGGAAATAAATTTATTTATGGTTGCAATTGGTCCTAAGATTGGAGATCCATGCATCTCTACGAACCCCATTGGAATGAGAATCAATCCACACATAGTTCATCAAATGAAATCTCTATGAACATCAAATTCAAACATAGATAGAAATGGAACTCATGTGCCACTATAGAGTACTAATGATGTTAGTAATGATATTTCATGTAATCTACTCATATTTTTTTGAAGAACTATAAGGAATAAAAATTTGTGGTATCTTATGTGATTTATTAACATCAAATAAAGAATGCATTAACCGTATAGTTTAATATCGTGTAGTGATCGCAAATAATGTCATGAAGTTAAACGTCATGCGACAAGGACAAAGATGTTATACATTTAACGTCATCTAGCATGGATGCATATGGTTGTTATCTAGTTTATTGTATTGAAACTAGGAAATTATGTTGTTCAGTTTCAAGTCATGTTATGAGAACATTACTTTGTGTGATTACACAAAGTACATCTTCCCAAATCGTTCATTGTTTGGAGTTGTAATAAGTTCTCCATCCCTTAAGATTAGGTAATAAGCTTCATTATAGTAGACCTTAGGTATAGAGTAGGTCCTTCCCACTTTGGCTCATTATTTGGAGGCTTCTTTCCTAGAATCATCAAAGTCCTGAGAACTAATACCAATTCTCCGTGAAGAAATGAGCAGAGGTGATCTTTATTTTTAAAATCTCATTCTATTCTATTCTGATAGACTTAAAAATGATGCAGAGTATGAAATCACTTTTCATATAACCAGTCCAACTCATCAAATCACTTCTGAGACTGTTCATCTATAGATAAATGATCACAGATTACAACTTGGAGTGAAGGAACTTAAATTTCAATAGGAAAAAATATTTGTGTTTCATACACCAATGAATCTAGAGTCTCCCGAGTGGTAGTATGGGTAGTATTATGATAATACCATAAATCATGAAAAAGTTTATCAGACTAATATTTCTTATATTCATCCACCATTTTATGGAGTATATTTTATGGGGTGTTGTTGAAATCCTCTATCTGGGCATTGACTACTGCATGATAGTGATATGAATGGTTGTATTTGATATTGTGCTCCGGACATAACATCTTTACCTCAATAGAACATATAATGGTTTCATTTTACATCAATATGTTATGAGGGACACCGAATATGGTCAGGATATTATCTTTGACAAAGCTAACAATTCATTTGGCTCTGACTTCTTTGATAGGTATTGTATTATCCTATTTGGAGAAGAAATCAGTAGTGGTAATAATATAATTAAAATGCTTATCTGTATTTGTAGGATACAGTACTAATACATTCATTCCCTATATTGAAAATGGTTAGGAGTATTTATCTATGTGTAGCAACTCTGGGGGTTTATGAATGATGTTGGCATGCCCTTGGAAGGGGTGACACTTCTTGGTGAAATCATGGCAATCTTCCATCATTGATGGCCAGAAGTATCCAAGCCTTTGGATTTGATCAGAAAGCCTATACTTAGACAAGTGAGCCCCATAAGCTCCTAAATGTACTTAATTCATGATAGATGTTGTTTCATTTCCATCATAGCCTCATTTTTAGAGGGTTATCTGGTGATCTTGGCTAATAAAAAGGGTGAAAGTGACCACTCATCACCGGATTTTTTCTTTCCCATCTCTATCAAGCAGAAGTGTTCCATTTTGAAGATATTCCATGATAGGTTTCAACCATCCTATAGTATGAAAATATGTCTCATAAATAGGGATGATTTCATTAATTTCCTCCATTCTATTTTGAATAAAAGGTTAAACCACACGACGATGGTAAAAACTGATGATTGTCTCATCTTGATATGGATGTTTCAAGGCTCTGGCTGCATTAGCTAATACATAAGCTTCAGAATTTTGTGATCACGAGAGATATGAAAAAGTTGTATATGAGGTAAATTCATCCACTAACCTTATGACATAATCAAAAAAAGGGAATAAATCTTCTTTTCTAATAGAATAATCCCCATTTATCTATTTTATTACCAATTCGGAATCACCCTTCACTTTTAGGTGGATCACTTGTACCGGAGTGCCAATTACAAGACAACAATGAGATATTGATATTTTTCTCATTGTTGGTACCACCTTCTGATAAAATAAATGAATATTGAAACATAGCTATTTCTAGGGAGATAAGAACAATTCTTTATCCAACTTTGTTGGGTTTAGGATCATCCACTCTTTTCCCTGTTGGACTTCAAAATGCACCATCAAAGTACATCTCCAATATTTAGGGACTATCATGAATTGAGAAGATTTATTCATCAAGAAATTCTGTATTCAGAGATGTATCTTCTGTAGGTGGGTTTTTATCAAGTACTTATTCTAGGGCTTTTCCTTTTACCGCTTTCTGACACACAAAAAATTGGATATCGAACTATTGCAAAATATTTGCCCACCGTTCCAAAAATTAGGTTAAAATAGGACGAATGAGGATAAATTTGAGTGGGTTATTTAGAGATATAAAGTGGACCTCATGATGATATAGGTATTACCTTAGCTTCTGAACTACAAAGATCAAATCTAGGAAGGTTTTATCAAAACTTGAATATCAATTCACTGGTCGAGCATTGTTTGACTGAGATAATTCACACTATTTTCATTTCCAGAATCGTTTCTTTGTACAAGGAAGGTACCCAATGATTTATCTAAAACTGCCACATAGATAATGAGTGGCTTTAATTCAATAGGTGGAATTAATACTGGTGGGATCAATAGATATTTCTTGAGGGTATTAAATGCCTCTTGGTAGCCTTCAATCCATTGATATGTAATTTAATTATTCATTAATTTGGTGAAGGGAATACACTTTTCTGCTAGATTAGCTATGAAGCAATGAATATAATCCAAGTTTCCTTGAATTCCTCTTAATTATTTCAAATTTTGAGGGGGTGACATTCCAATGATAACTTTTGTCTTCTCAGGAGAAACATTGTTGCCACGATGGCACACAACGATGCTGGGAAATTTTTCTAAGGAAACCCTAAAAGTGTATTTTAATGTGTTCATCTTAATATTATGTTGTTAATGTTTACTGAATGTGGTCTCCAGATTAGCCAAGAGATCAGAACGTTGTCTGGATTTCAACACAAAATTATCCACATAACATTGGACAAATTTTACTAGGAAGGTTTTGAATATATGGTTCATGGAATATTGATATGATGCATAACCATTTTTCAAGCCAAAGGGCATTAGACGATAGAAAAACGCACCTTGAGGGGATCCAACGGCTGTAGACTTCTCATCTTCTAGGGCCATCCGGATTTGATTATACCCGGATTATCCATGAATGAAGTAAATATATTCATAGTTAGTTGTTGTGTCAATTAAAAGCTCAATGATTGGAACTGGTAAGTCATATTTGGGACAATGTCAATTGAGATCTCTAAAATCAATGCGAAATCTGATTTTCCCATTATTATTTTTCACTAGGATAGTGTTTCCCAACCATTTGGGATATTTCACCTCCCTAAAAAACATATCTTTGGTAATCTTGTCGACATCAACTTTAATTTTATTGGTGTGAGTTGGGTGCGTTCTTCTTATTGTCTACTTAAATCCTCGATTCTCTTCTAGAAAACCCAAATTATGAGTAGCCACATTAGGATTAAGGCCTGGAATTTCTATACAGTTCTAAGAAAATACATCTCGATGTTTCTTTATAAATGAATTATACATCTCGTTCTCTTCAGATTTCATGGCCACAATAATTAGAGTAGGGTGTGGATCTTCTTTTGTACCCAAATTTATTTTCTGGAGCTCATCCACAGTAGTGGAGATGCCTTCCTAAAATGCTAGAAGGGCATCGATAAGATCTTATTCATATACATTACATGTCACTTCCTCTGTTTCTTCTTGAATGGTAGGTGACGAATCAAAACATTCAAAGCTTGGGTAGGAGTCATTATTTGGACTTCATGAAGAAGAGGAAACCATATCTAACCATACTAATGTTGAAGGGTCTTCCTATGGTATTGAAGAGAGAATGATGGGACGGGAATCAATATCCATGTCTTAAATTATTAATTTTACAACTTTTTCTAGCCTGAATGATGATGAAAATAATTTATAAAGTTCGGTGGATCAGATGAAGATATATCCATTTAAGCTTTCACTATAAAAAATTTATCCTATACTATTAGGCTCGATTGTGATAACTTCCATTATGGAATTCACTAGAACAGTGCCTGGATTTGGGTCTATCCTTTCAATTTGATTTATAGGTAACACATAATCCATACTTAGATGTTTGAATGGGTTTTCAGGGATCGTTTTCTAGACCATTCAAAGCATTGATTCTTGTAACATCTTTTTCCATGTACCTTGTTACATTTGAGTAATATAATTCTTCCTCAATTTATTGAGATTCACATGTTTTAAATGGGACCTTCTCACCATGAAATTTTCCAATTTGACCATTAAATCAATACTTGAGGCATTAGTGATATGATGAAGGAATTGAAGCATGTTGATGTAGCTAAGGCCTTCCAAGCCGAATGTTGAAAGTTCTGTCCTGTTGGACAACCATGAAATCTGAATTAGATAAAAGAACCAAAAAATGAGTTATAAGTGTAATCTATCCTAGAGTTTATTTTTTATTCTTTCCAGATACTTGAAACATCAGAAGGGAAAGAGATAATTCAGATTCAATGAGACCCAATCGATGAAGTGTATGTATGGGAATGATGTTGACTCCTAATCCATTATTAATAAAGGCTCATAAGATGTCAGTATCATTAACCCAACAAGATAGATTCAAGGGACTAATGTTTCCATGTACAACATCATCCTAATCTTGATACGTGGAAGATATAACTGGATGAAATTCTATAATATCATTCTATATACAGTAAACCTTAGCAGTAGAAACATTGGTTTCAAACTCCTGAGGACTTGAAAAATCCTTAATAAGTGATTCTCAAAGATATTTTGATAGATTCAAAGAATCTAGGATTGATAAATTGGCCGGTACATGGGATTGTTGTTTCAAAACATCATACTTTTGGTCCAAAGTACTGTGTTCTCCAACATGGAAATGTGGTTTTGTAGGTTCTTTGGAAGTTGATGCTCCTGCTGTGGATGTATTATATGATTGGGAAGAAGATGGAAATACATATTCTCTTGGTATATTAGACTGAATATGTTTATCTACCTTCTGAGATAGTGATGGTGTAACCTCTAAGCGGTCTTCAAATATGATCATGTTAGGTCCAATCCTATCATGTGTGGGGGAGTTCCCTTGTTCTTATTGAGCCCATTGACGGGCTCTCCCACAAGTTTCTAATGTATAAACAGTTTGAGTAGGGGTATAGCTAAAATAGTGGCTTCTAGAATATCCACATCTTTACCTGTATCATTGAACAAGACTTATTCCCCTAGTTTCCCAATCTGGTGTAGGGAATTTAGGTTCATAACTAGAATCATCATTTTTATAGGGTATTGTTAAGTGGATGACGTTAAGAGAACCAAAGATCCATTCCTCATCTGATGAAGATTATTTTTGACATTTCAGTTCTTATTGTGTTATTTAGTGGGGATGTTCCCATACTTTTGGGAAATTTGGCATAAAATCTTCCAAATTCAAGGAAAACTTTGGACTTAACACAAGATCATCTTCTTCTGACTGATCATAACATTTCTGATCATGTTGCTTCTCTGAGGATTGACCTTTTGAGAACTGATCCTTTGACGAAGATGGATTTTCTATATAATAAGTGTAAGGAGGAACGGTTGGTTGTTTCAACTATGTTCATAGAATGGAATGAGTTTAGTTGACCATTTTATTGATCATCCAATCATCATACTTCTATGCATTTTTTTTTTTGACTTCCTGTCATCTGCCTTATTCCTCTAGATTGGTAGCAGTAACACATGATATTTGAGACGATGAACATTTTAGTTTCACTTGACCAGAGTCTACCAATTTTTGTAGGAGGTATTTGAAAACAAAACAATCCATAATTTGATTCTCGTACATTTAATGAAGAGGAAATAATTTTAGAGATCTTATTCTCCTTCTTTGTTAATTTTCATGGGCCTTGGAAACTAAACTAATTTTTTTCCCAAAGTTGAAATGAGGTAATAGGGAACTTATTAATTCTAAAAAGAATAAAGTTTGTTCTTTAATTCCTCAAACTATATCTTCCTTTGATCTTTTTGATCATCTTGATTAGGTAGTTATTGCAGCTGAGGCTTGGGAGGTTGAGCTGTTTGGTATGATGAATGTTTTGGAGTAGAAGCTAGTATAGAAGCTTGTTTGAGTGTGACTATAGTAGCTCCTACTTTCCATGTCATCCATCCCATATCTAGTGGTATTAAATGAGATTTAGCTTTGGTTACCACAATGGAATCCTCTACATGTTGGGTGATTGATGAATGGTCTTGAAACCCTCCTGTGTATGTCATAGGGATTAGTGGTGTGCGTAACTCATCACACAGATTATTCACACAAATTAGTAGCAACTCTTGTTGAAGGAGTGGTATATTTAAGTAATATGTTAATCCTTTCCATCGAAAAATGAAATCAATAACTCTTTCATTATCCCATTGTTTTCAATTTGTAAGATCAAAAACTATTGTCTTTGGAAGCATTGAGATGAATTGAAAAAGGATTTCCTGACAGAGGTCTTTTAATCCATTAATTGATCAAAACTGCAAACTTGTATACTAGAAAAAGATTGGATCCTATAATTATTGAACAAATAATCTGCTCTTTATTACTTCTTTTTGTTGAGGGGTCCCCAGCATAGGATCACAGTTTGAAACAAAATGTGTCAAGGGCCAATTCAGATCTCCAGAAACATTAATGATTGGAAATGTGGTATTAAAATAGTTTTGTGGGTGAGGAATTGGATCTACCCATTAATCATAAGCTTTATTGTCTAGTTGTAATTGTGGAAGCTATTCTTATATATCTTTCAATCAAGTTGTTAATGTCTCGATTGTATTCATAAGAATTATGGGAATATCTGGATGAGATGGGACCTATATAGGTACCACAGTTGGAGCTTAAACTAGCGCGACGACTGGAAAATCCACTCAAAGTGGTGCTTCTAGTATTTTTTTTGGATAACTCAGAGGTATAGACCTATAAGTATGTGTTTGACCATATCATGGCTGTGTGCCCAATGGAGGAAATTCATTATCCACATCTGTGTTTTCTACAAACCCTCTTTGTTGAGGAGTTCCTACAAGTTGTGCATGTTGAGGATATTTTGGTGGAGCATATCTGGTAGGAATGATATTTCAAAGAAACTCTACATTAAGCCTTTTTAACTCCTTCATCTACTCCTATTATTAGGAAAATATTTCTTCAATCGAAACAGATTGACCTTCCCCAGTGGAGAAGTGGGACATGATCTGACCTTTACCTTTCCCCTTTTTAGATTGTAATGACCCGAAATTTTAAATAAATATTGTTTCCTAATTTTATGTGTTATTTTTATACTCAACAAATGTTTTATTTGATAAACATGATTATAATTAGAATGAGACCATTGGGTTTTGACTGTTATATGACCATCAGTCAATATGACCGCTGTGAACATAATGTTTTGATTATTGTCTCTAAATATAAGTAATCTTGGTTGATTATTATAGAAAGAAGATTTGATGGCCTCACCTAGTAGTCTTGGACCGATCGAAGCCCATCTAACAGAGCTTGGGAAGGAGGTAGCACCATTTGGCTTTTCTCTGGACCAAACCCAAGCCGAACTTCATCATGTGAAGCTAGAACGGAATCGCCTTCGCGAGAAGTTCAAACTGATAGAAATTACTACTCGGGAAATATTGACCGAGCCGCCCCAAGATTATATCACCCTAGCACACCTTACTCTTAGGTCCTATGCTGGTATTATAAGGGGCTATGTAACGAGACCGTAACTGCCTTGTGTAATCCTTGTTTTAAATAAAAATTGGGATTTCTGCTTATGATGAAGTTTATGAATTTTCAAATGACCGTATAAAAATAGTATGCATATTTTTGATGAATTTTCAAAAGAATATTTTGAAAAAAATGTTTATGTAAACCTTAAATAACTTAAAATGTGTAATTATTTTCAAAAAATGATCTTCTACAATTATGTTCAATACGAAAATTGGAGTCTAATAAGATCAACTTGATTTTTGATGAATAGTAAATTATAAATAGTGATTTTATGATTAGGATTAGTAATATGACCAAATGGATTAGTAATCTAACTTAAATAAAGTTTTAAAATAATCTAGGCACCTTGATTAAGTAATGTGATTCAATAAAATGGTTAAATAATGGTTTCATAAATTATTATTTAAGTATTAGTTTTTCGGGTGAATAGTGTTTTTTAATTAAAAATTTAATTAAAAATATTTAGAAAATTATTTTTATAAAACAGATTTCATTTTTGAACTCAGAGCACCGATATTATGCTATGGTAATTTTTGGGGTTTTTCTGAAAAAACGAATTTTCGGTGAATAGTGTTTTTATTTAAAAATTAAATTAAAAATATTTATAAAATTATTTTTATAAAATGGAGTTCATATTTGTAATCAGAGCGTTGATATTTGATTATGGTGAAATTTTGGGATCTTTCTGAGAAAGTTGAATTTTCAGTGAATAGTAAAAATGCAGTTTTAGGGTTTCGGTATGTTTAATGACATCATAGCTGTGTCATGATGATGTCATGAATTATTTTAAGGGTTGGCCGAGCAAGGGTGATGAATTATTGTTTTGGGGGCCCCATGTGGCCTAACTCCATGGTAAATGCCAAGGGAGAGCACATGGGTTTGAGAAAAGCACATGTGAGGTGTCCTTTAGCCATTAATGTCTTGTCCCCTCACTTTCCCTATAAATACCAAGCCCTCCTCTCATCCATTCGAATCCCCACTCTTCCCCCAACGAATTTCTGGTCTCATTACCTCCCAAGGAGTCCTCCCAAGGTGCCCCCAAGCCCTCAAGGTCCAAACCTTTGAGTTTTAAGAGTTACGTTTTAAGGTAAGGGATCCGACCCCTCTCTTTCTTTTCATGTAATCTCTTTTATGTCATTCCTTTTATGCTTCATGTTATTATGTGAGAGGATGTTCTTTTATATTCCTCTTACTGCCCCTTTCATGTTTATATGATGATAGATCCCCTCTTACTCTCATCATTTCGTTTTATGAAAGCTTAAGTGACGTCGTTAGGCTGCCGAATTTTTAAGTGATTCTTTCACCCTTCTCATTTTTCAAGTTCGATTTTCATGTCAAATCTTTCAAGTTCCTTTTTATTATGTTGGGGTATGATCTATATATCTATCACACTGATTTCTTATGAACATATGATGAGAGACCCTATTTGATTTGTTCAATTCATTTTTGTTGAAGTTTAAGTGACGCCGTTGGGCTGCCGAATTTTCATAAGTGAAATCAAATTTCTGTCTTCCTTCCATGTTTTTCATTTCAAATGGTATGTCCTTGAAATTGCATCACCATGTCCATATATCCTTCTTATTCTGTCCCTCTACTGTTTTATGGGTCAATTATGATTGTTCGACCCATGTTCCCTCTCTTTTCAAAGTTTTCTAAAACCTTGTAACATAGCTGTTATGCTGCAGAATTTTCGTCTCAAAATGCCTCTCTTTTCTCAAAATTATTTTATGTTATAAAGTGAATACTCAAAGCTCCTATTTCTACAGGGGTATTCACATATATATAAAAATGTTCTATTTTAAATTCTGGTATTTACATACATGATACCCGCTTTCCCTTTATGTGGATTTAAAGTAATGTAAAGATCATATCTTTAAAGCAGTTTTTAAAACGTTATGATTATGAAATGAAACCCATTTATTTTATGCTATATGGGTTATTTATGAAATGTTTGATGATGATATATGTGGCTCACATGATAATAAAGGCAAATTTAAGGGTGCGCCCTGATAGCGCTCCAATGCATTGGGTAAAGACTTAATCTCTAGAGATGACCATTTTTAACGACACCTTGGTGAATAACCTTGGTAATTTTTTAACGACACCTTGGGGATGGACCTTGGTGAAATGAAACGATTTTCAATATTAAATGTTGCAGCCACATCTTCAAGTTATGAAAAATGTTATTTTTATTATGATGTATCTCATGATTTCTTTCTCATGCCTTAAAGTTCTTTTCATGCCCTTATTGAGGTATCTCAAGTTCACTTGTAAAATGTTTCTCTTGTTTCCCTTACTGGGCCTTCTGCTCACCCTTTCTTTTGATGTATGTCCCCAGGTTATGAGATTCATTAATGAACCTAGGATGAACATAAGGAGAATCCTTTAAAGTGTTTAAGAAGAATGTTTTTTAATTGTTTCATGTATTAAGTTCCTGGTTTCCAAGACACTAAACCTTAAAGATCCTCGGTTTTGTAAAATGTAATGAATGTTTATGTGATAAAAAGGCGGGATGCTATAGTTGGTATCAAAGGATGGTTTAGTTATTTGTGGAAATTAGGATATGAAAACTTTAGGAATAACCCTATAGAAAAGTTTAAATATAGGAAAGCTTCCTGGTATTTTGGTGAGTATTGAGTAAGGGGTTGCCAAGAAAATACATCCCTGTCTGGATACGAGCAGGTAGAGGTGGCTCTGGCACAGATATACATAGGGGTAAAACACGAAAACACCGCTTTGAGCTAGACTCGAATGGGAACTGGTACACAACAACGGGCCTTGTTGCACTCCTGGTTACGACACTACCGGGGGATATGCTTTGGTAAATTCATAAGCTTTGTATGAACCATTACTAAAGGAACAAAGATAACACTAGTGCAGAAAACATTTTTTACGTCGGTTATTTTTTATTATTTACGTCGGTTTTTAGGCGACGTTAATACGGACGACGTTATAAATAACGTTTTTTACGTCGGTTATTTAAAACCCGACGTAATATCCCTAACATCACGGTGGTTATCACGTCGGTTCATATAATAACCGACGTGATAAATATGCGCGGGGGGGCTTTATCACGTCGGTTATTACCTAAACTGACGTGATAAAATGCCTGGGATATCGTTTATCACGTCGGTTATGTCATAACTGACGTGATAAACCCTTCCCCTGGCCTATTATCACGTCGGTTATTTAAGAAACCGACGTGATAAAAAGGCCTGGGAAACGTTTTAGCACGTCGGTTATCCAATAACCGACGTGGTAAATCGATTCCCAGGCCTTTTAGCACGTCGGTTATATTAAGAACCGACGTGATAAAAGCCCCGGGAACGGTTTATCACGTCGGTTCTAGAAAAACCCGACGTGATAAACCCCTGCCGATTTATTTACCACGTCGGTTATTTTATAACCGACGTGAAAGAAAATTTTTTTTTTTTTTAAATAATTGCACTGCTCTCACCAAAAAGCAACCAGAAACCAAACAAAAATAACAATGCCAGCCCTCCCCCAAGCCCCAACTGAACCCCACCCTCATCTATACCCACCTAACAACCTGGCCAGCCCTCCCCCACCACATTGGAGCCCCACCACAACCCTTGGACACCCCCCCACCCCTTGGACAGCCCCCCCCCCCCCCCACCCTCATTTACACCCCCACGACCCCTAGTACAGCCTCAAACACCCATTGGAAACCCCTCCCATATCCCTTGGACACCCTCCACCCCTTGGACACCCCCCCACCCCTTGGACAGCCCCCCCGCCACCCTCATTTACAC